>JAUPFT010000005.1:8587054-9332054 GCA_036936625.1 Parnassius smintheus behrii | reverse complement strand
TATAACGAATATAAAACGATTATTTAATTACAAGAAATTATGATGTTATATACTATTATAAGGGTTTGTTTATTCCCGTGTCATTTCCATGAAAAACTTCATTCCGGAACCCCGTAAAAAGGGTGCGTCTAAGTTTTTAGAAAAACATTAGTATTTTAATTTTAATACAGCTTCAGAACCGAGAACCGATGGGGAAGAAAGGTTTTCATGTGGCAGCCCTATACCGGCAGGCGAAGTGTACGGCGTCCCCCACTAGATGGCGTGACGACCTGGTAAAATATGCAGGAAGTCGATGGATGCAGGTGGCTCAGCACCGTGCTTTGTGGAATTCCTTAGGGGAAACCTATGTTCAGCAGGGGACTTGTGAAGGGCATGAACAAACTGTTTGTATAACTTTATTTGATACTAGCTGTGCCCGCGACTTCGTCCGCTTCAAGCCGAGTAAGTTAGTTATTTACTCGTTTTGAAACTTGATTACTTAGGCCAAATTATAATTTTATAAACTAAACCACTGTTTTCAAATATCATAACCCCCAAATAAAATGTTTAATGATATGAGTTTTTTGTCTTAAAACCCTGACGACTTCAACCCCGATCGTTTTGAAGGTAGAGTCATGATAACTCAGGGGCCACCCGCTCCATGTAAATATTACTAGACATACTGAAGTTCTGAATAAATTTTTAGGGTTTTTTAAATATTAAAACTTATACGTGGTAGAGCCACGCAGCTCTTATAGTTTCAGCAGGAATGAGTCGGTTCAACCGAGAAATGACCACGCTCTCACAGAATACTAGCGTAAAATAGCTGCTGTGTTTCGTATGGTGAGTGCAGAGAACCGAAGACGCTTGTTACTAGAAATTAGGCATTGAGTCTAGGGTTGCCGGATGTCCGGTATTTAAGCGTACAGTCCGATATTTTCGAGGCCTGTCCGGTAAAATATAAATGGTCATACCGGACAGAACAATGTCCGGTATTATGAGGAAAATCGGTACTACTGGTCACAAGCGCCTACAAAAGTAGGCATATGAAATCCCTAAAACGCAAAACTCGCGCGCGCTCCTCGCTCGCTGTTTGTATCTGCGTCCGCGGGCTCTCACTTCACCACTGTATACCCGTCTCACTCACTCGTACTCGCTGCCTGCGTTCACTCGCCCACCCGCGCGCGTCCGGTTTGTTTTGTTTTGATTTTTCGAGTTTTGTTTACCTAATACCCAGTCGATAATTAGATTACGCAACGTTCGGGAGTGTTTACGCAGTTGACCTAAGTACCTACTCGTTGAAACAAGCAAAGTTGTTCGTCGTAGTTGAGTGTATGTTTGTGTTTTTGACTGTTTGTTGAGTTTTACACAAAGCTAATGGAAAATGGAGGAAGAAGAAGCTTCCACCAGTTCTGCAACACCGCCAAAGAAAATAAGACGAATGTGCCATTATAATAAAGACTGGGAAAATAAATATTCTTGGATAACTAAAGCCAACGTCGACACTAGAGCTTACTGTAAAATTTGTAAAAATGAATTTGCTGTGGCTGAAGGTTTGAAGGGGGTGAACCAGCATGCCTCTAAAAAAAAGCATAAAGAGGCGGAAAGTGCGCAAGCCAAGTCCCAAAGAATGGACTCTTTCTTTACGCCTAAAGGAAGCGCACAGAGTGAAAAAGCCTTGCCGAGTTAGCAGATATTTTTCACTCTGTAAAACATCACATCTACTATTTGGCTCAAGATTGTTCATTAAAGGTGAGAAAACAAACCATCACAGATTCGGAAATCGTGAAACAAATGACCGGAGGGCGCACCAAATGCACTGCCATTGTGAATCAAGTTCTGTACCCTTATTCAATGGAACTGGTCCAAGAGGATTTGAAAGAAGTCATGCCTTTTTCCGTCGCTACTGATGCGTCGAATAAAGGAAACAAGAAGTTGTTCTCAGTTGCCGTTCAGTATTTTACAGCAAAATCTGGAATGTGCCGAAAAATTTTAGATTTCTACGAAGATCCATTCGAAGACTCGCGATCTATAAAAAATCACTTGTCCAAAGTCTTAACAGGAGCAGATCTTTCTTGGAGCAGAGTAACTGCGTATGGAGCAGATAACACTTCTGTTAATTATGGAGTGAATAATTCGGTGTACCAGAAACTGAAAGAGGAAGAAAATAGTAACATCATCGCTGCCCATTGCAATGATCATATAATTCATAACTGTGCCAAAAATGCTTTAAAGATGTTGCCAGTTGACGTAGAAAACATCGTTCTGAAAACATTTTCAGAATTTTCCCATGCAGCAAAGAAGAGACAAGACCTGAAAAAGTGCTTTGAATTTTATGAAAGTAAATTCAAAGAGGCCCTTCGCCATGTACCCACTAGGTGGTTAAGCTTGTTCAAAGCCCTGGATAGAGTTTTGTCATCGTGGGGGCCGTTAAAAAAATACTCTCTCGAACTAGGCGTCAATAATTGTTCACCGGCTATATGGGCTACTCTAAAAGACCAAAAAGATAATCCCACAACAGAAACGAACCCAACTTATACCGAACTCTATCTATACTTCACGCACAACTTCATGCCGTCATTCCAGGAAGTGTTACTATTACTGGAAAATAACGACACATTAGCTTTCAGTCTACACAATATTATGACACAATTCCGGGACACAATAGCGAAAAAAAATTATGATGAACACTTCGGAATGAAAGTGCGTATGGCCATGAACAAAAAGTACCTATCGGATGAAGAAACTCAGGAGTTTAAAAAACACGCCCTGATTGCTTATCAACGAGCTGTTGCTTATTTGGAAAAGTGGTTCCAGTTCGAAAACTCGGTGTTCAGAAGCTTCAGTTGCTTGGACCTTGAACGCGGTCTACCAACTCTGGACCAACTAATTGAATTATGGACTCTAACGAGAAGCAACGACACTCCACCGGAAGCACTCTACTCAGAGTTGGCTATACTTAGTAGTGTTTACCAGTCCCTGGAGGGAAAGTCAGTGGATATGTGGTGCAGCTTTTTTAGTAAAGAATCAGCGCCAAATCTTCTCAAATTGGTTCAACATGTATGCAGCATTCCTGTATCGAACGCCTTCGTCGAGCGCATTTTCAGTGTGATGGGGAATATATGGACCAATGAACGAAACCGCCTTGGTCTAGAGACTGTGAAAAGTGAACTGTGTGTTTTTTTCAACATAAACTCGAGCTGCACTGATTTTAAAGAACGTGTTGTATCAAATAAAACACTATTGAAAGCGGTTGCGTCAAATGCAAAATATGTTAAAAAGAAGTAAGTAGGTACTACCTAAAAGTAGTACCTAGGTACAGTACAACATACATAAATTAGTTTTAGAAGAATGATTTAACTTTATTATTTGTTCATTGGAAGTTCCTATTATTTTTGTTAAACATACCTATCTAGTTTTTGGTGATTTTATTTTTTTCTGAAGTTCCTACCTTTATTTTGTTAAGTAAGTTGTAGATTATAATATTAATACCATTGTTTAATAAAGACTTTCTCAAAGTAAGCATAGTCTTGGCGACCACAATTTTATGACTGCATTATATTTTGTTACTAATTAAGTTGATTTATGTGATGTAGATTAATAAATAAAAACTATTGGTATAAAAAACCCGTATTTTGTTCGAACTAGCTACTAACTACAACCCCCCCCCCCCGTTTGGGGTTGTCCGGTATTTTTTTCGCGACTCACCTGGCAACCCTAACTGAGACTTAGTCTGAACGGGTGATTGTGCTAATGACAGATGTGGGCCACAGAAACCACTTATCATCAGGTGGAGATCATGTGTCCTTTTGTTACCATTTGTTGGCGACGCGCCTATAAGAATATTTCAGTTTATTAAGTCAACCGATGACGAATAACTTTTCAAAGACTCATTGTCCAATAGAAATGTTCTGATAAGAAAATGCTTAGTTAAATCTTAAAGAAATGTCGAATTAATGATATGAAGGTCTTGGGTTCGACTCCCAGGCTGGACTAGTTTACTGTTTTCTAAGCAATATCTTTCAATAAATTCATATAGGGAATTTTATGATATAAATTATGTTACCGGATTTGTTCCCCGGTTGAAATCGTCTTTCCAACGATGTAAATTCAAAGGAATATTAAAGTGAAGTTAGAGATCGGATTTGTTCCCCGGTCGAGATGATCACTCTGTGCATAAACAGAATTAACGGAAATCAATTGCATAAGTATTGTCTTGTATAAGTTTGATAGGTTTGTACGAAAACAAATGCCTATTTGTTATGATTGATTAATGAAAACATTCACTTGTATTGTTATCTGATAAGAAACATGATAACTGATAAGAATCTTATCAGAGATAGTTTCCTACAGTTTGAAAATTATGCAGAAGCACTTATTTATCTAATATTGTTAAAATTAGTGTATTTCAGACTTTCATTTTTTCTGATAGCCGAGAGCCGTGCAAAGTTAGTTGTTCAAATAGTGTGAGTTCACGGAAGCACGCTGGCCACGCCCTTAGGAGGCCGAATATGTAAAAATTTAAAATGTTTGTAATTTCAACAATTTATGTAAAAATGACTTGTAAAACATTTCAGGTTAATTGTACGTGCTAAAAAGGTGAATTCTGTGTTATTTTTATGTGAAAATTCCTGTGTATAAGTGAAATAATGATAGTTTTGTATAAGAAATTTAAAAGTGTTTTAAATAGTGAAATAAATAGAGAAAATGTAAATTAAACTATTGAATTAGTTAACATATGTATAAATTCAAGTGGGAAACATTGTTTTAACTTTCTGTGTTAAATATTTAAGAAGTTTGGACTTTGAATTTGTGATTAAAATAGGCATATTTTGTTTTATAAATTAAAGGATTTTTGTGATGATGGATCATGGTGTAGATATTGTTTTGTGCTATCTAAATAGATAACTTGTATTTATGTATGACTTATGTGAATAAAGAAATTAAGTGAAACGTGAGAGAGTAATAGTACAAATTCATGTAATTAAGTTGCGCAGGCACGCGAATGGCGCGGCTCACTTTCGCGTATAGCTCTGGGGGTAGCTTAGTGAACGGGTTTTATTGCAATTCGTTAAGGATCTCCTAGGTGTGCGTCGCTTGCAGTTATACAGTGGCTGCAAATGACCGCCGGTACGACATACTCCGCCGATCGTTGAGTCCCGTGATTCCGTGAGGCGTCGAGGTCACCGGCCCCTAGTTGATTCTTGGCACTTTATGCGCTCCGTGCATCCTGTGCCTAGTCGCGTTATAAAGGGCCACCTTAGCACTTCCCCCAACCCTTTTGATTACAAAAGGGGTAGGCAGTGCCCCAAGTGTGGAAAGTCACCATTTCACATACCATATATTAGACAGGGCCGTATAGTAGATTACCTGACTGACGTAGGTAGGTCAACATGTCCGATAAGAAAAAGGGGGAGCCTCCCCCCCCCCCCCATCTAGAAAACCACCGGACCGAAAAGGTGTGTTGGAACGACCACTGGCTGTGAGGGATCTGTCGAACCCGGAGCGCACTAGAATAGTGTCATCCTTTTCACAGATCCCTCAAAGAAAACCCGTCTCGCCACGGAAAGACCCCGCACCGGGCGTTGCGCTCACGCCGGCCGTGTTTGAGCACACGGTTAGGCAGGAACCGTCGCCCCAGCAGCAGCGGGCAAAGAAAACGGCAAGACGTCATACTCCTCCGGAAACGGAAGTCTCCTTGTATGAGAAGAGGCAACGGATTGGCTCCCAACTGTCTTCCGATGAAGCACCAGCCTCATCAGAGGAAGACGAAGAATACCACAAAGTGACCACAAAGAAGGTGCTAAGATCGCCACCCAGGTCACCTTCTCCACCGCAACCCCCCCCCCCCCCCCGCTCTATATCACCGGATCGGCGAAGCCATGATTCGGCCCAGTATGAGCAGGGGGGCGAGGAATCCTTCAGTTGGGGGTCAACCACATATGCCACCCTCGCTGCATCCGCCGGCCGATCATCGCCGGTGGCAACAATAAATCCGTCCGGGCTTCCACAGAACGATGGCCAACGGCCATCTACCAGTTATGCCCATATGGTAGCTGCACCAGCAGTACCACGACCACCACCGACGGCAACACCTACAGAGAAGCCTGCCGATCAGGAGAAGGGCCGTTACCCACCTATAGTGGCCGAATGCCTACCAGACTGGACGAGGCATTTTAAGGAGCTCAATAATATGTTGGGCCACCCCATAAATGCCCGTCTGTTTGGGAAAGGCGTTAGATTCACACCGCAAAGTGCTAACGAATTTCGCACAGTACAGCGGTATATGGTTGATTTATCAAAGAAAACACCAACACTGTCGTGGTATTGTTATACCCCGGAGGAGGACAAGCCCACTAAAGTGGGCATCCGGGGTCTACCAATGGGCACGGACACCAAGGACATAGAGGAGGCCATAAGGGCAAAAGGCTTCCCCATTAAATATGTGAAGGCAATACCACCTCGTAGAAGCAGACCTGGCTGCGTCTACTTTGCCCAACTGGACCACTTGAGCCTGGAGCAGCTCCAGGACCTTTATAACATCGACGAACTCCTCTACATGAGAGGGGTCGTCATCGAGGCCTGGCAAAGAAAAGCAGGACCAGCCCAATGCAACCGATGCCAGGCCTTCGGGCACGCCTCTGCCAACTGCTTCAGGCCAGTGAGATGCGTGCGCTGTGCCGGGGAGCACATTGCAAGCCTTTGCCCTCGGGGTAGAGAAGAAGAACCGAAATGTGCCAACTGTGGTAAAAACCACACGGCAAATGACCGCCGATGCCCAGTCCTGAGGAGGACTGCCAGGAGGCAGGGGTTAACCTTACCGGGACTACTCCCGGAGGCACCAAAAAAGGCCCCCCAGAGTCGCCCGAAAGCTGTTACTATTCAGCAGGACGGGTGGACCACCATCACCGGGAAGGGCAGGCAACCAGCCCCCCCCCCCACCCGTAACATCCCAGGAAACGTTGGAACCCACGACGACCAGGGCAACCACCGGGGCGACTCTACAGCCTCCCGCCAATCCTGCCACAGAACGGCAACCCTCAAAGAAGAGGAGGCGGGAGAGAAGTAGGAAGAAGTCGCAGCCTCCTCAGGCTGTTACCTCTACCCCGACACCAACAGTACCAGTAGCCTCGCAAAAGGCGCAGATTACTCGGGAGACAACCAACGTGGGTACGTGGGTACAGTGCCAGAAAGGGCTCTACCAGAACGTAGAGCCCGCTCTACAGCTAGAGCGCGCTCTACCCACAAGCCAAGAGGGCAGGACCAGGAGCAACCACACCCGAGACAATTGCCAACGCCTTCTTACAGGAGAACACCTTCCACCGGCCTCGAAACAGCAGATGCAATCCAACGTCTGGTTGGTATTGCCATCGAGGTCGGCACGCAAGTCCTGGCTGACATAAGAGCCGGGACAGACCCAGTGACAGCGATAATGAAGGCGCTGGCAAACCTTCTAGCCCGGCATTACGGAGGAGAGTAATCTGCGCCTCCTCTATTGGAACCCGGACGGAATACAGCCGCCCAGCAACAGGATTTACACATCATCTTGCTGGGAGAGACAAAATTGAACCCAAAGACGCATATTAAGCTGCCGAATTACCACATCTACAGGAGGGACGAGGTCACTGCTCAAGGGGCCGCCTACAGAGGGACGGCGGTTCTAGTGAGGAGGGACATCGTCCATCAAGAGCTGGAACTACCACCTTACCAGACTATGCGCTCTATCGGCATAAAAATGGAGGTGGCGGGCGAGGAACTTAGAATCTACGCGGCATACCGCCCGCCAGGGACTCCATTTTGCTCCTCAGACATCCGGACGGTGATGGAAGGCGACACACCCACAATTGTCGCCGGGGACCTAAACGCTAAACACCCGACGTGGGGGTCCAGAGTGATCACCCCGCCGGGTCATGAACTATATGAAGATGCGGATAAGAACTCGTATGACGTTTTAGGTCCCGAGGAACCAACACACGTTCCTACTGACCCAAGGAGGCATCCGGATGTATTAGACATCGTGCTCACTAGGAACGTCAACTATCCGATAGTGGTAGAAGTGCTGTACGACCTCTCTTCACAGCACCTCCCGTTACTGATAACCCTTGGCCTGAAGGCGGTGACTACGCCGCCCAGAGCGTTTAAGACACGTGTCGACTGGAGGCTCTACTGTCAACACCTGCAGCAGAGACCTCCAGCACACCAGCCGATAAGCACAGCGGACGACGTAGAGGCCGCTGCAACTAGAATTACCAAAAACATCAAGGAGGCCCTCCACGCGGCCTCTACGATCGTCCCGATCACTGCCAGGCGAGACGATCTGCCGCTTAACATATGCGTGCAGATCAGGCGCAAGAGAGCGTTAAGAAAGCTCTGGGCGCGTACTCGCTGCCCCAGATTAAAGACCCAGCTCAACACCATCTCGGAGGAACTGTCGGTTGCAGTCCAGGCCTTCAGAGGCGACGCCTGGGATCGGCGCATCAGTAAGGCTGAAGAGCAAGATGCGTCGCTCTATAAACTGAACCGGCAGTTGACCAGAACCAAACCTCCCGTTTGCCCGCTGATCGATAACGCAGGCAAACGCTGCTACGATGCCAAGGGCAGAGCGGATATCCTAGTCGAGCACTTCGAGGAGCAATTTATGCCGAACCCAGCAAGTGCGGAGTTCATGGAGCTTCATGCCCGGAAGGAAAGTCGCGTACAGGAGTTCCTGTCGTCGCCCGCGCCGCCTCTTGCAGGAGAGTGGTTCATCTCCCCCGCTGAATTGCGGAGGACAGTAACCCGCCTGCAACCAAGGAAAGCGCCGGGGCACGACGGGATTACCAACGCTGCACTCCGACAGCTGCCCAATAGAGTCATAGTAGAGCTTGGTCGACTCTACAATGGGATATTGCGGACATCCCACTTCCCGGAGGACTGGAAAAAAGGCAAAATCATCGTCTTGCCGAAACCCGGGAAGGACAGGCGTAGAGCTGCCAGCTACAGGCCGATCACGCTATTACCACACATAGCTAAACTGTTTGAAAGATTGCTGCTGAGACGTCTCCGTCCGTGCATCCAATTTCGGGTGGAGCAGCACGGATTCAGGAGGGGTCACTCTACAGTCACACAACTGACTAGAGTGCTGCACCTGCTTGCGGCAGAGTACAATCGTGGCCGCATATCGTTGGGCGTCTTTCTCGATATCGAGAAGGCGTTCGACCGGGTGTGGCACATAGGACTACTATATAAGCTGAAAGAACAGACTAGTGTCCCTCTTGCTATGTTGCGGTTAATGGCGTCTTTCCTGGAAGACAGGAACTTCTACGTCTGCGTAGAGGACGCCGAGTCCGCAACAAGAACCATCAGAGCCGGTGTTCCACAGGGCAGCTGTCTGTCACCAGTCCTGTACGCGGCTTACACCAACGATATACCCACACTGGCAGGCAGGCTTCAAGAGTGGGAGGACGACGTCGAGCTGGCGCTATACGCGGACGATAGCGCCTATTTCACCTCGTCCAGAAGAGCCCACATAGCCACTGCCAAGATGCAGCGTCTGCTGGACCTGCTGCCACCATGGCTGGATGAGTGGAGGATGGTCGTCAACGTTGGTAAGACGACCGCTCTGCTCACTCGCCGTCTCAGGAATTTTCCACCTCCGCTGACCCTCAACGGCCAGGAGATTGCGTACCAGAAGGCTGTAACTTATCTTGGATGCAGGATCGACAGGACGCTGCGCATGACAGCGCACGTCGACTTCGTCGTCCGCCGGGCCCGAGGTGCGCGGGCGACGCTCTTGCCGGTCCTGGCATCCAAACTGCCAATAAAAACCAAGCTCCGGATATACAAGATGTATATCCGGACCATCATCACTTATGCTGCACCGGCCTGGTACGCACTTCTGAGCGACCCTCTGAGGCGGCGACTACAGGCCCAGCAGAATCTGACATTAAGAACGATCGTCGGAGCAGGTCGCTACGTCCGGAATGACGTGATAGCGGCCGACTTGAAGGTCGAGAGTATCCACGACTTTGTGGCCCGGTTAGCGCGCGGTATGTTTGACCGTGCCGATAACGGGCCACACGAACACCTTAACGGCTTTGCGCCGTTACACACCCGGCCACCGGACGGGCGACCTCTTCCAAGAGAACTCCTCTCTATATGTGATTAGAGAGTCGAGTAACAACCCACAATGCCGCTGAAAGGCCAACTTCGACTTTTACTGGACAACCTCTCCTTTTCCCGTAATTAACCAACTACGGGAAAAATATTACCAAGTACGGATTAACCCGGAATTACTGCACAATGCCTAAAAAGGCTATAAGGACTGGCCCATAGTGATGGGCCATGAGGAACACCCGGGCAATGGGGTATACCCCGAGGCCCGATACCTGCATTGTCCCACGGGACATTGTAGACGACAGTCAACGCTTGCAATTCGTTCGGGGAAATAGTTCGGAAAAATAAGAAAATCCTTCGGGAAAAGTGAAAAACCAGCAGTCAATAAGAAGAAAGAAAAAGTGTAGGGAAGTGATAGGGAAAAGTGATTACTCTCTCACGGAACGGTTTGAAGATAATTGCTGTTTTATTCCCAAGTAATTCACCCCTCAAGTTATACAGTCCACATCGAAGAATTAAGGCGTCGGGACCGGGACGACTTCGGAAGACCCGTAATACCCGTCTGAACCTACTTGCTGAAAAAGAAAGAGGTTATCGCCCTAGTGTGTTACTCCGTTGCGGAGATCACATACGTTGTTCCCGAACCCAACGTAGGCGTTATAGGAGTCCGGATCGAGAGAAGCCTCGATTCCTCCCTTCTGTTTCTTAATCGAACGTTAACTTCCGAACCTGTTTCCTTTTCACCATTATTTCTTAAAAAATTCGTTAAAGATTTCACAATCACATCAAGTAAATAAATCACATATTCCGTTCAATATGAGGTTCACTAATATAACTAAAAATAAGTTAAGCTGCCTTCACAACAGTAAACAAATCCTTGACTCAGGTATTAACAAGCCCTGAATATTAATAACTTAATCACACGAACATGTCTTGAATTAGACTTAGACACGAACGGACTGTTTGTCATTATACGAGTATCTACACCGGTATGTAATGAACTATCCGGATTGCCTAGACGTTGTCATTAGTAAAATAAACGAGAATTAATTTCTTACCTCCATTTGTATATATTAGATGAAATTACGAAAGTGCTTACAGCGTTGTTATTGCGTTACTGTGATATACGATAAAACATTAAGATCTGGAATAAATTAATACAGAACCTGGATGACCGAGCTTTGCTCGGAATCTTTTTTGGAAATCGTGTTTTTTGGAAATTATATTTAGGTACAAAATTACGTACTGATGAATCATATTTTTCGATCTTACTGACATAATAAAAAAACTGAACTGGTTATTTAAATAAAAAAAAACATAAGAGCAATTAGTTTAATTTAATTATTTGTGTTTTAAAAAAAATACTAAAAAAGGGCTCAAAATACAAAGGGAAAGGGAACTTGAAAAAAAAATAAAGTCGTACGGATGCCATCCTGACTCGAACCGGGTGTACAACGATTTTGGGGCCACTCGATGTCCCATTAGAGCTATCATTACCTGTGAGGCACTGGCAAAATTTACCTTCGTATTCTAATGATATCGACCGAACAAAAACCGATGCCTTAATCAAGCTATCGCGGTATCCGAACGACTGTGTACAGAAAATCAAGTACCTAGTGGAACGGTGACTGCTTTCTGCACCAAACACCATGCCTGACGGGAGATTTTCCGATTTCCACCAACGACGAAATCATTCATCTAATCGTTAAGGATACACAGTTGGCTCAAGATCGTGTTTTGCGATATTACTTGGGAAGGTCCCATGTTCAGCAGTAGACTTGTGACGAGCCATAGTGACGGCGATGAGTTTTATTTACCATTTTTCTCTGATTATTTGGTCAAATGCATAATAGCTCAATCACTGGTTGGAAATCATAATGATGAATTCGACCTTACAGATTAATCCGGCACAAATCGGACGGCATTATAGAGTTGAGCATTTAGTCTCTAGTTTAGAGAGAGTAGACTGCCAAAACACAAAACCTGCTGTGGCTTGCGCATCCTTTTTTATGTCAAGACATCTAAATTACCTTTTTTACAGGAGGTAGTTATGCTGCACCTATGCATACTCGTATTATAGTCATAGCACGAATGGATCGGTCCGACCCGTGAAAGACTATGCTGTTACAGAATGCTAGCGTAAAATAGCAGTTAATGGTGCTGAGTTTCTTATGGTAGGTGAAGAGAACTGGAGACCCTTTTTACTGGAAACAAGGCATTCCATCTCAGTCCTCAGGGGTGACAACACACATGCATTTTAAATCTTAATCTAGGATAGATGTAGATGTCTGTGGGCCACAACATCCGCTTGTCATTAGGTGCATTGTTTGCTTGTTTGTCCCCTTTATTCTAAGAAATAAACGCTCCATCGGGTCTGAATCATTTTAAGTCTGTGGTACAGTATAAACGCAATATTTTATGGAGTTTTGGCGGAAACTTGGCTGACGACGGACCGTCGTTCCTATTTTGTCTCTTGAATAATGGTTCGAAGTGGATTTTAATTCGCAAAAGTGATGTGATTTTGTAAATTAAGTGTCTGCGCGTGTGAACTATTAGAGAAAATGACGAAACAAGTGCTTTGTAGACATAAACCTCAAGTTAATTTGATCGCTTTGGCGCCTTATGAACTTGAGTGGCTGTCGTCGTCAACAGTCCACTGGGTTAAGCTGTCGTCAAAATCTCCCAAAAACTTTGCAATGTGACGTATCAGCATATTGTGAAGAAAAAATATATTTAAAATGAAGATTCTGAAAGAAATGATAGGGTTCAGAAGGGCTAGCACCCAGAGCTGTAAAGCCAGTTAAAAAAAAGCAATATTTTATGTCACTGAATTTATCGCTTCGGAATATAAAAAAGCAAGTTAAAAATATTCAAACGTTGCAATTTTTGCGAACACAAAGCATTACTCACCGCCACGTCACATCGAGCTGGAGGTGCGTAAGTAAAACCCATGATTTCTCAAAGGGATGTTTGTCAGGCCTTACTCCGCGGAAGGAACGCACGAGTTAACTTTTTGACCGGGATACCTTGAACTACGTGACAAGAATAAGTAGCGGATGGTTCAAGTGATAGAAGATTGGCTTATCAGCTTTTTTTATAATATTAAAGTGACAAACGAACTTAAAATCTACCCGATGGTAGGTATCTTCTGCAGCCCGTGCACACACACAAACAATTTCAATAAAGAAAGCTGTACCGAACCGACTAGAATAATGGAATACCTCACAGCCCGTAATACTGCATGTAGAATATTCAAACTGGACCCCCCCCCCCCACACACACACACACACACACACACACACACACACACACGCACTACCGAGGCGCTACTCTAGATCCTGCAACCACGTTGCGGCCGCGGCGCATCGCAATACCGACAACCCTACCCCCGTGGCTACACTGCACAGGCAGTCTATATCCGGTTCATATCCGAATTCTGTACCACACTGTGCAACACACAGCCCAAACCGCTGAACGTAGAAATCTGAAATTTTGACAGTAGCTGCCTTTTATAATGTAGGTATCTACTAAGAAATAATTTTGGAAATCATTGTCACTGAAACATCGTATTACTAACTTAACATATGATTTGATTTGACTAATCTGGTACTCTGAAAAAAAACAGGGGACTGGGGAGCCAGAGGGTGTTCAAAGAATCATGTCCAGTCTTGGCCTGAAAATTTTCTATCGCGTCTAATAATATAAAATATCTTATAAAATTGTATATTTATTTCTTATTTCGTATCGCATAATTGAATTTTCAAATAAGGCCAGGAAAAAAAGTAATGTTACTTTGTTTATCATTCTCAATAGACTTTTGGAGACGGAATGTGTTTTCAATGGCTCAAAGACCCAGAAGTCATGCCAAAATATATTAAAAATGTGTTTTACACGTTCCGTTTCCGACTACTAAAAACTTGCTCATTCATCATGTGGTTTATGAATGTTCAAAATAACCAATTTCTTTTTTTATTTTTAATGGTTTTGTGTTATGGTGTGAAAATAAAAATTAGTACAATTTTAGTATAGAATTAGTACAGAACTTATCTGACGGCTGCTATAACCTCAAACTTGTATTTGCTTAATAGCATTTTTCACTGGCCTCTAAATAAAAAGATGATAAGCTATCACGTTATTATAAACAATAATTGTTTTTATACAACAGTAGTTGTAGGTAGACGCAACCTGTTAAAGGAATCAAGTGACAGGTCATTCAATGTATGAAAAATGGGCATAATCCTTTGTATGGAGAAAAATTAATTATGGTTTTGTTAAATTTGAAAATTATTGCATATACTCTGCAATTAGAAATTATAATAATTCTAACCTGAAAACAAGGGTGCAATGTGTATGAGAAATATTGTGTTTAGTCCACAGTCCAAAAAGCTAGACATGAAACTCCAAACTTTGGATGTTAGTTGTCTTTTATGACGTATGACGTACTAAAGAAAGAATTTCGAAAAATTCAACCCTTAAGAGAGCGAAATAATGGAATGGAATGGAATGTTACAGTTTTTATGAAACTTTATTTTACGGGGCGATTGACTCGAGACTTACTTAAAGTACTCTTTAGATTAAATAAATAAAAATATATTTTGAGAGTTTTCAAAACAACCCCTTACGGCCATAAGATGATTAAATTTGTACCGGTACCCGGTTTTAAAACAAGAGGGTGTAAGTTGTATATTGATATAACGCACAGCTCAAACCGCTGAACGTAGAAACTTAAAGTTGTGACAATATGGCTTCCTTCTATTACATAGACATTAACTAAGGGAGGATTTTGACAAATTCAAAACTGGGAGGATAAAATAAGGTGTACAAGTTTATACGACACTTTTTGTTTTATGGGTCGATTTCATGATCTTATGGATTCAAAATTGATACAATTACTTTTGGATTAAAATTAATTAAATACACGTTTTTCAACCGACTTCAAAAAAGGAAGAGGTTCTCAATTCGACTGTATTTTTTATGTGTTAGCTCAGAACTTTCTTCCCAATGAATCGATTTTGATGACTTTTTTTATTTGAAAGCGAAAGTTTTTCATTTATCCTTAACAGTGCTTATTTAATTAACTTCGACTTAGACATTGATGATATTCTCATTTTATTTATATTGAAGTCGGTTGCATGAATTTTTAATTTTATCACTTATTAAAAACCTCTTTGAGGGTCAGTTGTTGGCTCCTAGACGAACAATGTACAACAGCAAGAGTAATGTCCCTTAACTTAAGTTCTAAGTTCTAAACAAAAAAAGAATACGCTTTAAGTTTATTACTCATACCTTAAATTGCGTTGGGCTGTCGGTGTATTTTTTCGCCACGATGATATTCAGTCAAATCTCTTGTTGATCTGGGAACGCCAAATTTTCAGCCACTACGTGCTTTAGCTCTGTAATATTGTGGGTTATTTCAGTGTTTTATGTAACCATTCTTAATGTTAACAGTTTCTATGTTGGCGTTTTAATCAATATACGTACAGTCTTAAGTACATATCCCGATTATTAAAAAACTAGCGCTAGCTTCGCATGAGTAGGGTATTTTAATGTGGCGTTGCTTCGATTCAAGATACTCAAACACCATTTATTTTATTTTGTTTTACTTTTTTATATAATATAAGATTTAATCGAGGTTTATATAAGGACTAATCGAGGGTATATTATAAAATATACCCTTGATCACTCCTGACATTACTGTCTGTTCGCAAAGTTTTATTAAATTCAGTTCAGCCGTACCGGAAATAAGAACGTACAGATAAACAGACAGACAAAAATTTTAAAATTGAATATTCATGAGCTAATGACATGCATATAACTCGCTCAGCTCAGTAAAAGGCCGTCATTTCAATATAACATACTGTCACTTAACGGACTAGCTAAGTTATAACGTTATTTGGTTCCGCATTTTGTATAGGAAGCATACGATACTTTCTAGAAATAGCGAGATTAATATAATTATTAAGAATCAACGCGCTTATTGCAATTGCTTGAGGCAAAACGTGGTAAGAGGTAAAGCCACACGGCAACTATATATTTGTAGCACGAATGGGACGGCTCGACCGGCACCACGCTCTCACAGAATACCAACTTAAAATAGCAACTCAATGCTGCTGTGTTTCGTAACAAAAAGCTGCGAAATTATTGTTCATTACCTATATATAACTTCTCTCTACAGCTATATTATTAGCTTCTTAAGAATTCCACGGGATGAAATCAGTTAGAGGGTTCTCTTAAGTTACCAATACGCGCTGTTCGTAATTTTTTATATAAAGTAATAAATAAGGGTGACAAACGTGCACACATTCCACCTGATGGTAAGTGGACGCTGTGGCCCATAGTCATCTCCAGTTATGCGACAAATTCGTCGTCAACTCTGGGACTAAGACGGAATGCCTCGTTTCGAGTAAAAAGGATTTCCGGTTCTCTATACTCACCATATGAAACACAGCAGCATTAAGCTGCTATTTTACGCTGGTATTCTGTGAAAGCGTGATCCTATCCCGGTCAAACTATTCCTGCTGCAATCATAATATGGTAGCGGCGTGGCTCTACTACGTAAGCTTACGAGTAATATAACAAATATGATTTGTGTTCATTTTTTTTTCAGAAATTGTCTCAGTAAAGGTACCCGGTTGAGCTGACCCATTCGTGTTTCAATTATAATAAAACTGCAGTGTGAATCTACTACGTATAGGGAAAGAGCAGCAGGATCTTCTTGATGACAACTCAAAATACCTGTCAACTCACGTGCCAATCGGACTGTCAATGGTGCATGAGGCATACTATTAGGGAGCCTTGCTATATATTATCAAAATTTAATTACATTCTAGTTTAATTCAAAAAGTCATAACAAAGTTTTTAAAAAGCATTTATAATTCCGCTTCAGAAACAAAATACTTTTGACATTTTGTTTCCACTTCAGATTCCGTTATGACGGTTCTGTTGCATTTCTAGTGCCTTCCTTTGCCTTGCCTTCACCTGATGTTAAGCTGGTTAAAGCCTACTACATTCAATGGATCTAATTCAAAAAACCTTGGATAAGCTTTTGTGTTTTGTGAGTTTTTTGAACTAGATGAAATATCTTATAAACTGAAACAGAAATGCATTGCTTCTTAGCTAAAAAATTTCTAAGAGAGTGGTGGTACGTACTCAAAGACGATCTCCTATCTAGAACAACAGTCCTGTTATCTAGCTAGGATAAGCCTTTTGCTGCTTCTCAATTTCCGATCCTAAGCGTTACAAAGGAATCACGTAAAAAATTGATAACTCAGGAGCCAAGCATCAGCAAGTCACGCTCGATCACCGCCGGTATCAATATTTTTTAAGTTAATAATTACTGATTTACCAAGTTGTTGACGGTGAAGGAAAATATCATAAGGAGACTTTAAAGTTTGAGAAGTAAGATATTTCGAGGGTACGCGAAGTCCGCAAAAGTACGTGAAGTACCGACTGTCTTAGTAACGAGATTATGCCTGTACGATAGTGGGATTTATATAGTCTGTGATTTTACTGCGATTTATATTTTAATTTAAACGGAAAATATTGACTAACTACAGACACATCCTAGTCGAAATCAACTTCTCCACAGTCATAAATATACTCGTATGATTGTAGTTTGACTTCAATAAACACTAATAAACTTACAAAAGGGTTGTAGATTAAAATTACAAAAGTGATTTCTTACGTTTAAGCGAACACTACACTCATACATTAAACTATTTTATCGCGTATATTATTCCGTATTCGATAAAATCTGTAAAAATTAGTTTCATTTAAATAAAATTACAATATATTGCGTTCCATAACTGAAAAACAAAAGAAAATATAGATCGGTCTCTTATAACCGAGAATAAACAAACGGCGATGAAATTTACATGAATATGGAGAAATTCCATTTCGCGTTGACGCTTCATCCGGCATGATCGTCCCCCGAGGAGCATTGCGTTACACGTTACACTGATGTCAACAGTTCAATAATTGCTTCCTTTGCTTTACTCATATTTTAGATATGTTTCGAATGACCTTGTGTTGAAGAATAGCCTTACTTACTTACTTACTTACTTATCGTCACGCACAATCCCTAACGGGGTAGCCAGAGAGAACAGATCGCCAAGTGTCACGATCCTTACATACCTCTTTCGCTTCTTTCAGGTTCATTAACTTCTTCATACATGCACGTCTAGGTATCCGAGTACTCTTGACCCTCCCCTCTTCGAGCAATTTGCTCACATGGTCTTCGAAAGTTAGTCTCAGTCTACCTCGACACCTTTTAATATTTACTTTCGCTCTATATATTTTCTTCACCATTCGGTCTTCACTCATTCGTTCAACGTGTCCAAACCATTGGAGTACGCCCCTATCAATTTTTGTGATAAGGTCATCTTTCAATCCTGCCATATTGCGAATCTTTTCGTTTCGCTTTCGGTCGGCTATGGTAACGCCACACATTTTACGAAGAGATCGCATCTCCACTGCATTCAACTTGCTTTTATGCTTCTTCTGGCATACCCAGGTTTCGCTGCCATATAACAAAGTCGGTACCAACACTGCGTTATGTATTGCAAGGCGTGCACTCTTCACCACGCCTTGCCTTTTTATTAATGCGTTCAGGGCACCATTGACTTTGTTTCCGGCAGCGACACGCCTATCCACATCTAAATCACATCTTCCATCCCGGCTGAAAGCACTCCCCAAGTATACAATTTCATTTACCTGTTCTAGACATTCCTGATTTACCCATATTTCACATTTCGTTCTCTCTTCGTCCTTTTCAAATACCAGAACCTTAGTTTTATTAGCATTCAAACGGAGACCTTTAATTTCACATTCCTCTTTCATACACGTGACTAATGCCTGCAGTTCTGCTTCTGATGGTGCAATAAGCACTGCATCATCAGCATACAGCAGACAATTAACTTTTATGTCACCCAATTTCACACCCAAACAGCTATCTTTCAGCTTCTGTAAACAGCTGTCGAGATACAGTATGAACAGCCAGGAAGACATGACACAACCCTGTTTTACGCCCGCTTGGACGCTAAACATGGGTGACAGGTCATGCCCTACCCGCACACAGGCTTTACAGTCATAGTAGAGTGACTGCACAGCCCTTAACAATCGACCATCCACACCATATCCCGGCAACAGTTCCCACATTTTCTTCCTTATAACCTTATCAAATGCTTTCTCCAGATCCACAAAAGCACAGAAAATCCTCTGGTTAACACTCAGAAGCTTCTCCGTGATCATGCGGAGAGAAAACATTTGATCCGTGCATCCTCTTCCAGGTCTAAATCCGCATTGTGCCTCCCATAAGAATCTTTCCGATTTCTCTTGCATCCTGCGTGTCAAAACCTTCGAATAAACTTTACTTGCTAAACTGGTCAAGCTGATCGCCCGATAGCTTCCGCAGTCAAAATGTGAACCTTTACCTTTATATAAAGGCACAATGACCGCGGATCGCCAGCCTAGGCTAATAAATAATAAATTAGTAGTAATGATATAATAATAATAATAATCTGCCACTTTTTCTGCGCCTTCTGTGCCACTTTAGTGGCGCCACCTAAAATGATGTGGAATATTTGACAGATTTCGTAACGGGGAAGTTAACCGCCTATCTGTTAAACAAAAACTTCGCAATATGGCCGATACTGTTGATGGTTTCCCGGTCGTTCAACAGACGCAGGCTTGGTTTTGGCCTTTTTTTTCTTTAGATTCAAATATCGTCTATTTTAATTGAAATTATTCATAATTCTGAGTTAAATATTACTCTATATTATTTATTCTATTGTTTTCTTTAAATTTTCATGACTTTTTGTAACAAAAAATATCACAAACATCACCTCAGTGTCAACTAGCCTAATCTGGTGAGCAGAAGTTTATTAGCTCTCATTGATGTCATCCAAGTAGACACAGGCCTTCTTTTTTTAGGGTTCCGTAGTCAACTAGGAACCCTTATAGTTTCGCCATGTCTGTCTGTCCGTCTGTCCGTCCTCGCTTAATCTCTGGACCGTTAGGACTAGAAAGCTGAAATTTGGTACCAATATATGTATCAATCACCCCGACAAAGTGGTAAAATAAAAATTGGAAAAAAATGTTTTATTAGGGTAGCCCCCCTATATGTAAAGTGGGAAGTGATTTTTTTTTAATTTCAACCCTAACGTGTGATATATTACTGGAAAGGTATTTAAAAATGAATAGGGTTTACTACAATTATTTTTTGATAATGTCAATAATTTCGGAAATAATCGCTCCAAAAGTAAAAAACAATGTGTCCCCCCCACCCAACCAAAAGTTAGACTTTTGAACCATAAGTTTAGAAAATATGAAAAAAATCTGAAAAGTAGAACTTTATAAGGACTTTCTAGGAAAATCATTTTGAACTTGGATGGAAACAACAGTACCCACAACCAGGAACAGTTGCAGGAGCGCGGAGCGCTGCTGGAGCGCGAACGTAATGGATACCCACCTTTAAACTCATAAGTGGGAACACTTGTTGTGACGGACGGGAAACTACGGAACCCTACACTAAGCATGGCCCGTCACGCTCTTGGCCGGTTTTATAAAGAATATTTTTCATCATCAGCCCATCTCAAGCCTCGAATGTGCTGCGTTTTTTACAGAATATGGATGATAAACGAGCACACCGTCCACCTGGTAAGTGGATGCTTTAGTCGATAGAAACGTACATATATCCTCGACTAGAAATTAAAATGTTAATGAGTGGTCACCCCTGAAGACTAAGTTAGAATAGTTTTGACCAGCGTTGCTGAGTTCACAATAATAAAAAATGTGTAGTAATTACATTAGATAATTGTAAACTTGTTTGTAATCCGAAGTTTAATAAATTAAAAAAAATTTGTTACCTACCATGTGAGAACTTGATCCTTTCAGATAACCCTGCTGCTAAAAATTTCCTGCTGCAATCACATTTATATAGTTACAGCGTATTACTGCTTAAAATGAGCAACATTCACCACATTATAAACGTCCCGATACCATCCACACCATCTGGATGCTTGGCGGTCCACCACTGTACGTTTCAAGAGGAGTTTTCTTCAGCGTACAACCTCTCTGTGGAATAGTTTACCACCAGCAATTTTTCCGGACCGATACGACCTGGAGACCTTCAAGAAAAGAGCTTACTCCTTTCTAAAGGGCCGGCAGCGCACCTGCAATTCCCCTGGTGTTGCGGTTGATCATGGGCGGCGGTAGTCACTTAACATCAGGTGAGCCGCATTCTCGTTTGCCCCCTCTTCTATATATAAAAAAAAACAATAACACGCTATTCTATTTTTCTCTTATCCTGTATAGTTCCCCAGTTCTTATTATTTGAACACTTAGACAAAACATAAAACTTAGATAATGGCGGATAATAACGGATATATATAGTATATACATGTGTGTATATGTGTGTTACACAGCTTACAGCTTATTAATGTTCCAATAAAAAAACTATACGTACAAAAAGACGCAAAGAACGCTTATGATTTTTTTTACCTTCAGGTAAATAGCACTCCGTTTACTCAAGCGTGTGTGATTCGAACTACGAGTACCTAATTGACACGGAGCTTACGCGCACCATTGACTTTGTTTCTCTCTTTTGAGTAGAACTCAATTTGAAATACTCATTTTTTGAATTTAAAAAATAAATGACACAAAATATGTCAAAAGACAGCTTAAAGAATGTTCTGAAACGGTCTCATCCTTTACAAAGCTTACTACATTTAACGTGGTTACCCTACACCCTAAATAACATTGTAACGCAGGAAACTTAATTCGCTTAATTTTTAATTCGCTACGGTTGCGTCCTTTCACTTCGGCAGCCGATGCGAGACTAATGAGTTTTGGTCGTGTATCTGATCATGACTGTTACTTAGGCGGACTACCCTCATTAATTCTAAGACTTAAAATTAATTATTCAAGAATTATACGAACAAGATTTGTAAGGGTTTATATTCCATTTTAACACACTACATTATATTTGCCTTATGTCGACAAAGTTACACACATCGACACGACAATACATTTACAAATTTGATAATTTTTTTTTAAACATTACACCACATTAGAATTTTTTTCCTTCATCGTGAGTCATTTTACATACATAATTTTGACGTGGTAGAGCCATGCTGCAGCTATGCTGTTGATGGTAGTACGAACACAACCATAATATAGCTGCAGCGTGACTCTACCATGTTGTTTGGAGTTGTGTTATGGGTTGGCTCGACCGACGAAGGACTACGCTCTCACAGACTAACAGCGCAAAATAGCAGCTGGATGCTGCTGTGCTTTTTATGGTGAGTGTAGAGAACCGGTGACCTTTTTTACTGGAAACAAGTTATTTCATCTTAGTTCTCAGAGGTGACAAGGCATCTGCATTTTGATTCTTAACTGACGATAAAATGTAGATGTTTATGAACCACAGCATCCATTTACCATCGGGTGGACTGTGGTCTCGTTTGCTACTCTTATTCTATGAAAAAAATTATTTGCACAAAAACAAACATCCGAATCTGGGACAATGTTTATAGACCATACAAATACTTGTCTCTTACGGGATTCAAACTCGCGATCTTTGGCGCCACAACTCACTGCTAAGCCACTGCACCACAGAGCAAGCGTATATATTGGAGTGCTTCCAATATAAACAAAGCATATAATTAATTTAAAAAATATATCCAATTACAGTAGTAACGTAAATTTCATACATGCGACTACTTTAACTGGAATCCAATTATTTATTGTATAATAACGAATTTCAATCAGACTCAATGATGATTGCGGTCGCTTTGTTCCTTTGTGATTCAATTAGTATGTATATACTTACTTATAAATCATAAATAAAAATAACAGTCGGCTGAAGGTAAATGCTTTCTTTGAAAATATATCTCGCCGGAACTCAAAACTTTTTAGTGTGTTTTTTTTATATGGTAGAGCCATGCCTGCAGCTATATTAGTAGTATAGTTGTAGCACGAATGGGTGGCTCAACCGGGGAAGGACCACGCTCTCACAGAATACCAGCGTATAATAGTAGCTTAACGCTGCTGTATTTTGTATGATGAGTGTAGAGAACCGGAGAACCTTTTTACTGGAAACGAGGCATTCTGTCTTAGTCCTCAGGGGTGACAACGCATCTGCATTTTGATTCGTAATCGAGGATACATGTAGATGTCTATGGGCCATAGTAACTACTTACCATCAGGAGGCCTGTGTGCTCGTTTGTTACCCTTATTCGATGAAATAAAATATAAAAATGAAAGGACAAACGAATCTAGAGCCCACCTGATGGTATGTAGATATGGTAGTTCATAAACACTTATAGCCAATTTAAACAAAGATGGCTACAGATGCGTTGCCATCTCCGAAGGCTTAGATGGAATGCCTCACGAATTATAATTACACTGGCCTTTAGGCTAGAATACAGAAGTGCTTCATTTGGCGGCGCGGTGGTGGTAGAAACAGGTATATTAAGCAGTTTTAAACAGGTAGTAATAGCACAGCAGTGTCAAGCAAAAAAGCGGCACTTCCGTACAATCCTTTTCTCGAAGCAGTTCAGGCCATTTTCGACCCCCTATAACTTCGTCGTGGATAAAACTAGAAGCCTGATTTTCTGTAACCAAGCAGGCATTGTATAAATACGGTATATTCCAGATTTCATCAATTTGAACTAGTAGTTTAAGAATTATAACTAGTCAAACTTTCTTAATTTTGTCACTCACTGACTAACTCTAAAGTACTTCTAGCAGACATAGAAGCTACAAATTTAGAATACAGTTAGTGTTTCGTTCCAATTTTCTAGATACATCAACTGTATAAACAACTTTGTAGTCACATATAAATATATAGGATTACAAAGTTACATTTGCAGTGAGTAAATCAGTCTACACGTATCCTATACCTTTAAACGAGCAATTCTTGTATATATATATATATATATATATATATATATATATATATATATATATATATATATATATATATATATATATATATATATATATAATCGGAATCTCGGAAACGGCTCCAACGATTTTCATAAAATTTTGTGTGCAGGGAGTTTCGGGTGCAATAAATCGATCTAGCTAGGATTTATTTTTAGAAAATGTCTTTTTGTCCGTGTTTTTAGGCATTGAAAAACTACTACAATATCGTTAGAATAAGAAGATAAATTTTGACAGTTTATTAATGATTACAAATAGCTTAATTGGTATATTGGGCGGTCACAAAATCGTAATACCATGATTCGAGCCCAGACCGACCGACCGACTTTTTTTAATTTTTTTTTCAAGTTACTTTCTTTTTTTTAAAAGTCTATTTTTTCGAGCCCTTTTTTAGTATTTTTTTAAAAACACGAAAATTTAAATTAAGCTAATTGCACTCATGATTTTTTATTCAAATAACCAGTTCAGTTTTTTCTATTATGTCGCTAAGATCAAAAAATATTATTCGTATTTCATCAGTATGTAATTTGTATCTAAATATAATTTCCAAAACACACGAATTAAAAAAAACCGAGCGAAAAATACCGAGCAAAGCTCGGTCAACCGGGTACTATGTATAATACGAGTAGAATGGAATAATAGGTGTAAATAGGTACATTGTTGGTATTCAAGAAGTAGAAGGTACCGTAAAGGAAAAAAGTGGGAATGAGATGCTATCAATGCCACAAATAAATGAGATGCCATCAAAAACATAACTTGTAAAAGAACCAAGTCTCGCAACTCAGTTTTTCTACCGAAAAAAGTTGTGAGATCCATACAATACCAAGTTGCTTAATTTATTCGGTCCCTACTTAAAAGTCCTTCTGTCTTAAGTTATTACGTAATTAGCTAAACTAACAACATCTTATAGTGACTATATCAATATTAAAAATCTTTTATGTTTTAAATAAATAGATTTACTTAGCCATAGCCTGAAAACACAATGTATCTCACTAGTAATACATATTATATTAAATTAGATTGTTTGGTGTTATGTTTTGATAGCATTGTTTTATTTCTGCATGGACATAATGTGTAAGCAAGTGCTCACACGCACGCGCACACTCGCACACACACAAACACAGGTGATTACGGTAAATATACCATAATATAACACCAGACCGGGCAACTTTTATGATTTTGAATTGTTATCAAGAAGAGGCTTTTTATAGAATAAAGGTGACAAAGGAGCGAAGTTTACCTAGTGGTAATTGGATGCTGTGACCCATAGACATCTACATTTATACTCGATTAAGAATCAAAACGCAGATGCGTTGTTACCCCTGAGGACTAAGGTGGAATGCCTCGTTTCCAGTAAAAAGGGTCTCCGGTTCTCTACACTCACCATACGAAACACAGCAGTATTAAGCTGCTATTTTACGCTGGTATTCTGTGAGAGCGTGGTCCTTCCCCGGTAGACCGACCCATTCGTGCTACAACCATAATATAGCTGCAGCGTGGCTCTATCACGTACAAGTTCTCCTGTTTCAGTTTCCCTATATTACCTCTCACGACACACACGGGATGAAATGGGGGTAGTGGATATTTTACACTGCCGCTACACAGTTTAAATTATTGTAGTATACCAGCTGGCCCTCGACGCGTTGCTGCCGCAGAATAAATAATTGTAGAAATATCATTTTTAAATTTGGAAGAGTTGTTGTTTACTAAGGAATGATAATACATTTATTGAAATTGTATAATATATATATATAACTTTCAAATAAATTTGTCGGTACGATAAGCGCGCCACCTAGTGTAAGTTAAATGTACTATGCCTATAACCGCAAGTGCAAGCAATAAGTTGAGCGTAATCTCATGTAGGATATATTATCAGTGCATAAAATACGAACAAACAAACATAAGTTTTTATATATTAAGATTAAAATATTTTTCGTTATTTTATTTCTTTTTCCAAATAAAAACAAACTTTTTTGTAATATCTTAGTTCATTGGCTGTTATATATTTTACACCACCCTTTATTTCTGAGTAATTTTAATGCTATTTCTTAGTCTTAACACACATTAAAGATTTATTTCCTATACTATATTAGTCGCGCGCCAATTTACACTCCCTTATTTAATACATATAACATAAAAACTCACGCCTCTCACCCAGAGGGGTAGGCCGAGACTACAGACTTCCATTTGGCATGATCCTGGCACACCTCTCTCGCCTACTTCACATCCATATACCTACGCATACCTGCTCGTCGGTTAAGCTCTATATTATTAATGTTATTGCTAAAACTGCCTCAATTTACATGTTTCGTATTCGTATTCGCTCACACACTGTTCCTTCCAATTTATTTTTTTTTTTGCTTTTGCTATCTCGCTTACATTAACTTTCATACTATTTCTCTTCCTTACTATTCTATTTCTATATACTGTGGAACCATTCTCCTACAGCACTCTGAGCACACAGTGCTCAGCAAATGGAAGAAAGTAGGTTCGGCCATCAACTAGGGGTTATTACAGAAAGAACTTATGGCTTCAGATAGGAAACGGTAACAACTGCCCCGTTCAGGCAAATGCGAAATACGCATGTCAGAGGTTCACATTTGGTATAATCCTATTTTCACAACTACACTACTAATTCAGCGGTAGGACTTCTTTTCTACGTAGGAGTAAGCCTGAGTAGGTACCAACTCCTGAGGTATATATTTCAGCCCTATAAAAAAGTTCAAATGTAAATGTCAAATGATCTCACATCTTTTTTATATAGAAGAGGGGGCAAACGAGTATGCGGCTCACCTGATGGTACAACACCAGGAGAAATTGCAGCTGCGTTGCCAGCCTTTTAGAAAGGAGTAAGCTCTTTTCTTGAAGATCCCTAAGTCGTATCAGTCCGGAAAAAACACCGGAGGTAAACAATTCCACAGGGAAGTTGTATGAGGAAGAAAACTCCTAGTAAAACTCACAGTGGTGGATCCAGATGGTGAGGATGTTATCGTAAATTTGACGCGATATGCGTTTGTATTTTAATCCGAATTATTTCTCAAAGCACTCCCCATGGTAAATGCGATAGAAAATGCAATGGGATGCAACCCTAAATCCTTACGCAGCGCCAGTGAATCGAGTTGATCAGAATGAACTCGGTCATCGACGATTCGAATCGAGTATATCTAATATTAAATTTAGTAGTTTAATTAAATTAAAAAATAAAAATAAAATTTAGAAATTAAAAATTAAATTTAGAGTATATCTAATATTAACGAATTCATAGACCTCACACCTGAGAATGAGCTGATCGCTACCAAGATATTTTGAACCGTTCTGCGCTGGATGCGGTCAAATGGAAGGAGCTGGCATTGAGGTGCCCCGGCCCAGAGATGAGAACAGTATTCTATATGAGACCGAACTTTACGTTTTGTACAGTTGCAAGCGATGTGCCAGCATGAAATACTGTCTCCCTCTGCTGAGCACGCTAAGCTTACTATTTCATTTATAAATTTTCACAATTCATATTTTTTAATCTTTCTTTAAAATATTGTTTTAAAAATCGCATTAAAGCACGAAATTTGCTCTGAGCCATTGCTCCAGACACAGCCGGTCAAACGTTCTCATATCCGGCGCAACCCAGTCAAGCATCACAACAGCAGTTTGAACGAAAAGTCAAAAATCATATACATATAAGGGATTCCTTGGTAGGGATAATACTCAAATGTCTATTTAAAATAAAGTATTTTTAAATATTAGTAAAAAACAGTTTCAAAAGTATTAAAGTAAATGAACCTTTCTTTGTTTCGTTTACGTTATAGAATATTCATAGAACGCATTAGCAGTAAATGTAGTATATCACCAAAATAAATGAAGTATGCAAACCAACATCAACACCGCCCGCCCACCACGATGCTATATCTAGAGCAACCTTGCTGCAACATCACCTTTGTTAGTACTAAAAGAATTAGCATAATGGATAGAATAATGAAAGCTTATCGTAGTTGCCTGCATAGTACTTTACTTTACTCGTATTCTACTTAAACGAGTGGAAGAGTTGTCACCGGTATTTAATTTCTATATTTACTCATAACAATATTTTATCGGTGCTACTGACACTGGTAATATTTTAAAACTAGCAAGAGAATAGTATAATATGTTCTTCATTCTCTTTAACAGCCCGTAGATGTATTGAATTTAGTCTCTCCCTGGAATTGAGCCTCTCCTGTTGAGACGACGACTATAGGAATGTTAAAAATTTACATTCTATATACGTCCCACTGCTGGGCACAGGCCTCTTCTCACTTCTGAAAGGCTTTTAGGGCAAGGAAATGTCCGCCACGCCGCGCGTGTAGGTAAACTTCACATCTCTTCGAAATATTTTTGTTGTATCTCAGATAATATGCAGGTTTCCCCACACTGTTTTCATTAACTCCGAGCATGTGGTAAATTACTACAGTTGAAATTTCAATTAACAATTTCATTGATGCCGACGGGTATTGGACCCAGGTTGTACTGTGAAATTTACAGCGAGCGCTAACGACTAACGCTAACGAATAAAAATCTTAAGAACTTTCCTTATCTACTTAACAAAAGTTTAATATTCAGCCCGGTGCCGGTACATTTGTTGGCAGGTGACAGAGGGAAACTAAAACAGAAGATGGGCAGCACTATCTTTCCAATAACAATACGTGATAGAGCCACCCTGCAGCTATATTATGGTTGTAACTTGAATGGGTCGGCTCGACCGGGGAAGGACCACGTTCTCACCGAATATAAGCGTAAAATAACAGCTCATACCGCTGTGTTTCGTATGGAGAGTGTAGAAAACCGAAAATCCTTTTCATATGAAACGAGGCACTCCATCTTAGTCCTCAGGTGTAGCAACGTATCTGCATTTTGATTCCTCATTGAGGATGAATGTAGATGTATATGTCCACATGTGCTGTGTGATGGGCTACAGTATCCACTTAACATCAGGTGGACTGTGTGCTCGTTTGTCACCAAGTTAATAAAAATCTGCGGTTGCCAAGCCGCTTGCCAAGTGCGGAAATTATGATAAAATACACGATGAGACAACCTATGGGGGAGCACTTGGATGTATGGATGGAAGTGTCTGCGCATGAGAACTATTAATGTAAGCGATGTTATAATAAATGCTTTTGTTGGTGACACAATCTAATTTTTTTTAGCCAAGTTGCGTTAAGTTTTTATCTTAGTAACAAATATCCGCTGGGTTAAGCTATCTTCCAAAAATTTCGTTAACTTATGCATCAGCGCTATATGAAGAATTAGAGATCACAATGCCTGTTAGACTAAGCTGTACGGGTATAGATCCCATTGTCTATAAATAAAGGCAACAACAACAGGAACGTATAATTTATAATGTGAAATTATAGATTCCAATTTTCTTCCAACTACTTATTTCTAAGTTTTTTTTAATAGTACCATATAAAAAGATTAACTGAGGTCTAAAAAATTTACACTTAAAGTCTCGGTCGACACTCGGTTCAATTATATGTGTCATACATAGATACGTTAAAAGTCTGCTAAAACCATAACGCTTCTCAGCTTTTTCGTAATCATCTAAAAAGGGTCAAATGTAAATCACTCAATGTTTAATCCGCAGCAGTAAACAGGTCTATCCGCTTCGGTGATCGATACAAGAATAATGTTTTTCGGTCGTACGTCTAACCGCGACTGTTAGTTATGCGGACTACCCTCATTTATTGCGAGAAGTTTTAAATTAAGGGTCCGAAATAAAATATATTCAGAAAATATACAAAATGTATACGCTTAATGCTTATATATTAAAATATACATACATGATATACACTGATATATAGTTCAAATTCTCATTCACAACCCGCCTTTGTGACACGCAATAACTAATAAGTACCCATGTTAGTTCGAAGGAAAGGCAATAAATAAAATATATTGCTAAAGGTGAAATAAAATACAGCACGTCTGTCACATTAAATATTTCATTCTAGTCTAGAATATACCTATCGTAAAAATCAATTTTATATTAACATGGACTTGGAATTTTAATTGGAGGAATCTCTTAATATTTAAACAGGATAAAAACTATACCTATTATCTTTTCTTTTCTAATTTAGTTAAGAGAGTGGTAGTAACTCAGAAGAACTAGGAAGATGAGAAGCTTCAAACCTAGTATATTTATTCATAATTTGTGCGATAGTAACTAATTATAAAACTATTAGATACTAGGACGACAATTTTGTTTTATAAAAAAGAATATTAACAATGCTATAAACATTACTAATATTCCCCTTAACCACTCGTGGTAAGCTTAAATTGCTTGTGTTACGAAAGGTTCACGTGGTGGTGGTACTCGAATGGTGGATTCGAACCCACGACCTTTTTGAGTTCGCGGTCCGTGCCCTGCCATTAGGCTACTGTCGCTTATATTGTTTAATTCTTAATTTTTCTACTTAGTATGTGTTGTGATTAGTTATGTGTTTCTGTCACCGCAATCTGAGCTTGTCAAGTGGATTGACAATTGCAGCACCAGACTTCTCGCACCTTTGTGACTTCTGCCCGTTTTCAGTCTATGTATCTTACGTCTGGCGTTAACGCATTGGTCTTACCTACTAACACAGGGGTTCCCAAACTTATAAGTATCACGCCTCCCTACAGCTTAAAATTAATATGCCCACGCCTCCCCTCGGCCCAGGGCCCAGCAAGTAGCAGCAAGTGGGCTCGCCAAGCAATTGTAAAATATTTTTTTATAAAATAAGGGTATATGAGTATACAAGGTTATTCCTACTTGATGCGAAACCTGAAAGTAGTTTGTTCGGAATCCGTTACAGAATCGATTCCAATAGTTTTTAAACCATGTTATATTTTTCGTCAAAAAGTAAGAAGAATAACGTTGTATAGTAAAATAAAGTCCACAAATACATTTTCAGATGTTTTATTTATTAAAAAATATGGCTTTTACACACTTCAGATTAAGAAGAATCAATGTGACGGATGAGCTTGCATAGTTTTCACAAGATTTCCAATTCTGGGTTCAGTAGAAGAAAGTGCACAACGTAGATCACTAACAATATCTAATTTGCTTCTATACTTTGTTTTTATTGCTAAAATGCTGAAAATGCTTTTTCGCACAAATAAGTGCTTGAAAAAGGTAGAAATAATTTTAGTGCCTGCTCTGCTGTGCTGGTATAAACTTTAAGATATTTAATCCAAAATAGTGCCTTATCCATCTTCTCAAAATCATATTGGGCAGCAGAATCATTTTTGATTTCTAATGCTTGCTCTTGTAATGTATCTGGCAGCATATCTATGTCAACGTGAAAAGGATCGGTCCCTAATCGGTACATAATATTGTTGCACGAGTCGGGAAAGTAGCGCTTGAATTCGTCCGTGAGGTGTTGCAAATGGTTTGATATTTGATTCTTGGTATCAATTACATCCAAAATCTCCTTAAAACACGCTTCTTCTGTGATCGCAAGTAATTTAGAAAAAGCAGGAATAGTTAGACGCCAAAATTTTGCGTTTCCACAGTTGCAACTTCTCAGTGTATGCTGTGATAGCATCCCGATGATGAATTATGTTCGAGTCTCCACCTTGTAATTTCAAGTTTAAAGTGTTCAATGAATCAAAAATATCTGATAAATAAGCAAATATTACTTGGACCCATATGGTGTTTTAAATTTCACAAACAATTCAGTTTGTTTTTGAATGTCTAGAAACTGAATTACTTCATCTCGCAGTTCAAATAATCTTGTCAACCTATTTCCTTTTGAAAGCCAGCGCACTTCTGTATGAAATAACAATCTCTTGTGTTCTGTGCCCAAATCTTCACAGAGAGCCGCAAAAAGCCGCGTGTTTAATGCACTCTTTTTAATATACTAATTAACAATTTGAATGCATAACTTTAAAACGTCGTAGAGTTCGTTTGGAAGTGTTTTAGCTGCCAAGGCTTGACGGTGTATAAAACAGTGAATGGTAATTACGTTGGGATTTTTTTCTTTGACCAACTGTACGAATCCTGAACGAGATCCAAGCATTGCCGGAGCGCCGCCTGTGCATACGCCTATCAACTTTTTCCATGACAGTTCATGTCTATCAAAGAATTCAGAGATTACTGTCATTATATCAATTGCTTTCGAAGTTGTCGTTAACTCTGTTGAAAACAGCAATTCGTCTTTAATTGTTTCGTTTTGTACGTATTGGATAAAAACCAACAGTTGACAACATTGCGCAACATCTGTACTCTCATCCAACTGTATTGCAAAAAAACATGATTCTTCACGGCCTCAACTAGCTGATTTTTTATAGCCATATCATCAATGCGACGTTTAACAATGTTGTCAGAAAGAGGTATTTGTGAAACTTTTTTTAGTTTCTGGTCCAAGAACGATATCAGCTGCTTTCAGTAAGCAGGGTTTGACGAGTGTTTCTCCGATAGTATGGCTTTTTTTGGCCTTTGCAATGAGTAGCGACAATTCATATATGCTTCAAGCACTTTCTCAGATGACTGAGCAAAGGATCCTGTACTATCCAATTTCATGCGCTTCAAACTTGCAGATTTTGAAGTAAAAAACTCCTTCGGCTTGTCTTTTAAAGCGCTGAGGTACGTATGCGCGCGAGTGACCGCAGTGATAACCACCGCCCGCAACCGCGCCCCCCTGTAGACGTCTTCGCGCCTCCCCAGTAGGGCACGCCCCCCACTTTGAAAATCAATGTACTAACATATAAAATTTTCGTGCCATTTTCCAAAGCTGCCTCGTAAGTCACCCACATGGCGAAGTGGGGTGATGGATTCTAACGCCACTACCACTGCAAGGTTGCGGGTACACCGGGAGAGGCGGGTACATCAGTAGACTTTTTCTGGCTGATAAGGAACTAGGTAAAGATGAATCTAAACTCTCACTGATGTTATGTTATAAGCACAATGGACACGATACCTTGGTATTTTTTAAAGCATAGGGTGACAAACGAGCACACAGTCACACGTAAGTGGTTGTGATCCATGGATATCTACATATATCATCGATTACGAATAAAAATGCAGATCCGTTGTCACCCGTGAGGACTGTGATGGAATGCCTCGTTTCCAGTAAAAAGGGTCTCCGGTTCTCTACACTCATTATAGGAAACACAGCATTAAGCTACTATTTTGCACTGGTCCTTCCCTGGTCAAACTGACCCATTCGTGATACAACTATACTACTAATATAACTGTTGAGAGACTCTACGTCTAACGGTACGAGGCTGGCACTCGAGAACTTTTTCCACCATCGGTTTTCCGTTCTTCGAGATATATGGCCAGCACATTGCCACTTCAGCTTCCTAATCCGTTGTTCTATATCGTTCACTCTGGTTCTACTGCGGATATCCTCATTTCTAAGTTTATCACGCAGAGAAACCCCGGGCATAGCCCTCTCCATGGCTCACTGAGTGACTTTGAGCGTCCTCATACGGTCAAAACTGAAGGACCACGTCTCAGTTCCGTAGGTCATCACTGGCAACACGCACTGGTTGTACAGTCTCGTTTTCAGGTTTTGAGGTATACCTGACGAGAAGACATGTCGAAATTGCCCGAACGCTGTCCAGCCGAGTTGAATCCGTCGAGTGACCTCTCGGCCGAAGTTGGACTTACCTAGTGAGACTGTTTGTCCCAGGTAAACATACTCCTCAACAACTTTGGGCTTAGTGCTCCCAAATAACTACCGGCATAGGTGTGACATGGACGTTACACATGATCTTCGTTTTGTCCATGTTCATCTTAAGACCTATCGGTTTGGAGACAATATTGAGGTTATTGAGCATAGTGCTTAGGTCCTCCAGCGACATAATTATTTATAATGTATAAAATAAAATAATATTATATTTAATTAATATACAATATATAATAATGTTTCATTAGGCATTACTGAATCAAATTGAAAAATTATTTAAGAAATATGTCCGCCGGAATTTGCATGTGCCTATTTCTTGTTATTTCGTATTTTTGAGTGTTTTATCGTAATTGCTTGTGTATAGCACAAAACAGAGGGCTCAAGAATGTGCTTTAAGGTAGACTTTGTAATTGGTGCAGTGACAAATATAATAAAAAACTTATATAATAATATGTGTGCCGGACGGGCGAAACTCTCCGGAGTAAATGTTGTCGAAGATACTTCGCGAGTCGCTCACGTCCTACACCTATAGGTTCCGGTGGGTACTTTCACTGCCGTCTTTGTAGGTGCCGCTGAAATATTGTGGACTGTGGTTCAAATCAAAATGCACGATTAACAAATACAAATAGCAAGGTAGTGGCCAGCGGTTCGACTGATTGATTAGTCGCGAAATTTTATAACTATTGATCACGGTTGTTAAACTACGGTTGTTCACTATTGGTTGGTCACTGTATATTTCGAAAGATTTCTTTAAATTGTACGGTGGCGTCAAAGATCTATTGGTAGTAGCTGGTTTTCTAACACTACTGACTAGCAGCTATTATCAACTAAACTAGTTGATTTTATCACTTGTGTAACTGCGGATATCAGTTACCACTTTCACTATAATATGTAACTGCGAATATCAGTTACGTGCCATTTTCCGTTCTGCCTCTTTATTGCATAAACTTTTCACTATACAAATGGCATAAATTGCAATATTTTCTATACAAAACTAATTGCTACACTAACATGCTATACATCATTAAATCGGTAGTCTGGTACTTTATTAGTATATCATAAAGGTTACTCAAAATATTAACATTGTAAAAAGTTATTAAACGAAATGTCCAAAATTTTCATAATATTTGGGTACATTAATTCTTTGATTTTTCTATAACTACGAAATGCGTTTAATTATACAAAAATATCCCTACACTTCTTTAATCTATAAGCCATATGCTAATTGAATGTCATATTTATAACTCTTTTAGAACATAAAATTATTTTCCTTATTTTTAGTATGAACTATTACGCAGTTAATTAAAAACTTCTAAAGAGTTTCACGATAAGACGCGCTGTGATTGGTTGATTTTTTGGTATATAATAAAAGTTGTTTATATCACTTGTTATCAAAACGACATTCTATACAAATACACTAAGAGTTATAAATATGCTACACAACTATATTAATACACGTTTTCACTCAGTTTTGTCGGTAATTTCATTATTAATACAAAAACAATATTCTTTATAACTTTGTTTCTTAACGTTGTTAGGCCGTCGCGAACAATAAGTTTATTTTAACCCTGTAATTTTTACGATGGTTTGTAGTAATTAACTTTCTACATTATGTGCAGACAACACAGAATCTTATAACATCTCACGTTTTGGTGTTATTTTATTTTCAAAATATAATCTTGTTTAAAATTGTGAAATAAATATGTTAACAATACTGAAAATCTTTCTTTTTGCCTAAGTCCTACCATTTATCGACAGTATTTATGCCGATTTCTAAGTAACAAACAGTATTTTTATTGTTATTTAGAAATCGACAAAATACTTAATAAAAATAACAATATGAAAGGAGTAGAGCGGCAATTTTTTACATTAGAGATTATTATTTATTTCCGTGTATACACTCTTATCTATGCGCTTATTCGGCACATAAAATTCACAATGACATGAGGTGTATAGTGTTGCCAGTGCTATTTCATATAGGTTGGGATACTAGTAAAAATATTGTTTTTCCCCCGGAAGGTTAAAACTCGTATGATTCGGTCCGTCAATTCATTACCACATAGTATACAAACACAGAGGAGGCGTCAACGAATATAATATTCAAAAAACAGTGAAAACATCGATTAATAATCATTTTTTACAATATTGTTAACAATATGTACGGAACAGTATACACTTTACAAAAAAGAAACATCTATCGCTTGACTAAAACATACACGAACATGCGTCACACCACCACCACCGCCCCCTGAAGACTTAGATGCTTCATCACCAGTAAACATTTTCTCCGGTTTTCGTCAGTCATTAAACTAAACAGAAACTGTATATTATATGGCCACGTACTCACGTACCTACTCATTTTTTTGAAAGATTTATAAGTACCAAAAATTAAAATTGCAGTTATCAAATATAATCTTTATCTCGATTTCCGAATACTATCTAACAAACTCAATTGTATAATATTTCAAATAAATCGCGTTTTGAGCACGAAATATGCTCAGACCCGTTGATCCGAGCGCATCTGGTCAAAAGGCGCTCATATCCGGCCCGACCCGGTCAAGCATATTACGGCGGTTTGAAAGCAAAATCTTTGTGAGCCCGGAGCAAAGGCGAATTATTGAGATCAGGTTTGTTTATATCTAAAATAAACATCATATTCACGACTTACCATTTTATAAAACGTATGCAAACATTGATAATATAATAAAAATAACCTTTAATAAAATTTAAAAACTAAAAACCAATGACGTTGAATTGTAAAGATTGTGGTCATTCAAATTAAAATTATTTATTTGCGCGAACATAGGTATAACATATAAATTGGAAATAAAAACAAAATCAAAGCTCACCCACATTCTACCATATTGGCTTGATGAAACCTAAAGACATAATGAAACTTAAAGGCATGATAAAACCTAAACAGATATCTTATTTTGTTAATTTTTAATACTAAGTATACTTTTTGTCATGACATGTCAGTCAAGAAGACCACAAGATATTAGAATTTTAAATCGTAAAAATTCAAAATTTTAGTTATTAAAAATTTATTAATTTTATAGAAGCATTTAACGAATAAATATCCTTTTAATTGATTTTATGAACAGTTATTGACCAAAATTGTAACAAATATAGATCATAATCACATCGGTCGGCTCGACCGGGGAACGACTACTCACAGAATACCAGCGTAAAATAGCAGCATAATGCTGCTGTGTTTCATTTGGTGACTGTAGAGAACCGGAGACCCTTTTTACTGGAAACGAGGCATTCCACCTTAGTCCTCACAGGTGACAACGCATCTGCATTTTAATTCTTAATCGAGGATAGATGTAGATGTTTATGTGCCACAGCAACCACTTACCATCATGTGGAATGTGTGCTCGTTTGTCACCCTATTCTATTAAAAAAAAATATCTACATTCAATTTAAAATTTTGTTCCATTTAATATAGGTTCTGGTAGCCATACCAAAGATACTCTTAGAAGATAATGCTCAGCACGAATTTTATCTATGTTCCATATACTTCTCAGTTTGCAATTCCACTTTACTCCCACTTTCCAACTACAACAATCAACAATCAAGTTCAAGGCTTTAATTATTTGATACACAATATCTTAGCACCATCTTCTGTAGCTTTTATGTAAAAATGTTTCATTACTTATTAAATTATTTTAATCTTTTTAGATATGTAATAAATGTCTGCTTAGACTTTTTAGCAAAAGATTAATTTTTTGTACTTTACTAAGTTTGTATAAAAAGAGTTACTATATAATATTAAGGAATTTATAGATGACTAGCTGGCCCGGCAGATGTCTGCCATTCTAGCTGGCCATGAGTTTCATTTACACACATTATTTTCTATAGACTTAGGTAATACTATATATAATCTTTAACATCAGGAGCCATTATGACAATAAATTTAAAAAAAAAACATTTCCGTAAGCAGATAAATAGTTGCATATAATATGTTATACAGTATACACGATCATTTACTACCTACGTACCAAATTTCATTTAAATCCATCTAGTAGTTTTTGCGTGAATCGTGAACACAAGATTTATTATAACCCCTGAGAATGAGGTGATCGCTACCAAGATATTTCTAATTTGTTTTATACATGATTGTGAGCTGTTATTTTTTTTTAAAGTCCTGCTGGGTTTCTTGCTGGTTCTTTCCAGGATAGAGGTTTTTTCCCTAACGTGTGGTATATTAACAATAAGTGTAACATTTAATATTTAATTAAAAAAATTTAAAATTATTAGTTTATATTGAATAAAAAAAGTTTCTGATTCTATTTCTAACACTTTTGATCGGACTAAGGAATAATATCACGATCACGATCAGGATAACAACTAGAATGTCATCTAAACAGTCCCATTAAAAATTTCAGCCCCTACCCGTATTTTTCCTACCGGGTAGAACCTATTTAATTGAAAAGGCATCATTAAAATCGATTCACTATCACCAAAGATGTCGCGTAACATACAAAAAACGTAGTCGAATTTAGAAAACGTAAGATAAAAGAAGACCCTTAATTCCGCGATATTTTCACCGAAACTCCAATGGACATCGAAAATTACGCGTTGACTGTACCTTTTTCAAGGATTAGCTCTTTTTATCAGAAGCTTTATTGTTTTTACTCTTGAAATAGACTAAAGGTTTGCCTAAAATTAATTATGCAAAAACTCCGAGCCAACTTATTTCGATGCAATAATCCTTATTCCCATATTTTGTGTTTCTAATTCCTATGATACAAATTGCAAAGGGAAAAAAGATAGGAAGGATAATAGGTACATGGTATACCAATCTATTTATTTACTTTTTTAATGTCATAAACACTCACGCCTGCACCCAGAGGGGTAGGCAGAGACTACAGACTTCCATTTGGCACGATCCTGACACACCTCTCTCGCCTCCTACACATCCATATACCTACGCATACATGCTCGTATGGGGCATAGAATACTATAATACACAATAAAATAGCCGTCGACTTTACTTTGTAGGAGGATTGGCGTCACCGGGAGCACACATACGAGTACAAGCAATTACGTCGTATTATCAGTTGTATAAACGATTTATTGACATTTATACGTGTGAATTGACGTGTTAGTGACATGTTAGTGGCTACACGGGCTCCGCCCACTTCTCCGTTCTATTATGTTTGTATTATAGTATTCTAGGGTTAAGGATACTCCTAATTTGGCCCGTTTTCAATATATCGCCAAATTGGTCGATAAACTATCGCCTAGGACGTCCCTTTCCAACTCTATCGTTCACTTCTGCAACATGAATGAGGAAAGAGTGACAAAGAAATCACTCTTTCCACATGACAAAAACACCGAAGCATTCCTTTCTTAATCCTGGTCACAACATCATCCTGCAAACCGCACTCTTCTCTTATCATACAATTTCGCACCCCGTCATTCAGATTCAGCCCTAACATACTCCTTAATGACCGCATTTTTACTGCGTTTATTCTTCCCTCATGCTTCTTCTGCCACACCCAACTTTCACTACCATACGTTAAAGTAGGGACCAACACAGTATTGCAAATTGCCATACGTGCCTTTTTTGACACATTCTGACTCTTCACAATAGAGTGCAAGGCCCCATTTACTCTATTTCCTGCGTTCACTCGTCATTCTATATCTTTATCATATCTCCCATCTCTGCTAACTACGCATCCCAAATATACAAACTCATCTACTTGCTCGATCAACTCCCCTTCTATTCTTATTTCACATACGGTTTTATTTTCCTCTCTTTCAAAAACCATAACTTTCGTCTTACTTGCGTTCACTTTCATACCCCTTTCTTTTAATGATCTGTTAATTAATGTAACCATCATTTGCAACTCGGCCGCCAACGACGCAAGAATAACTTGATCATCGGCGTATAAAAGACATTTGACGGTTAACTCACCCATTCTTAATCCGCATTCCTCGACTTTCAAATTTTCCAAACAACTGTCCATAAAGTGGTTGAACAGCCACGGGGAAGCCTCACAGCCCTGTCTGACACCTTATGTAAGCTCTGACAGCGCGCGACATGTTATACTCCCGTTCACTCGGGACCTTAATGGCGGGAAAATTTGTAAGTTTTTGCTATATTGCAAATTTTGCTATATTTTCACTTTGAGACAATATTTATGGATAAAACTTACAGGAATTCTTGTTGAATGTATAAACTATCTAATCAAATTATTTTTGGTTGCTAGAAATTGTAATAAAATACATAAATTACCCTGTATAACATAGTAGTAGTATATACTTCAATTTTAGTGACAAAATTACTACTAATTTGAATTCTACACTTTTGTTTTTGTAGAAATTTATATGAAAATGTTTGGAAATATGTATATTTTTATGTTTTATGTGTTTCCACTCGTTACTCATACCAAAATATAAAATATTAAAAAATTAAAAAGAAATAATAATAATATTTTATCTGTATGACATTTCGAGCAATATTTCAAAAATATTTTTGTGTGAATTTGAAATAAATACAACGTCAAGTTATTTGAAATATGTAAGAAAACTATTTATACTTACATTTTACACTAAAAATAAATGAGAATTTGAAAAATAACACGTTTATGACCCAACCGCCAAAATGGGCCTTCCGGATTTTGAAGTACTTTTGGCAATTTACTTTTCACTTTTTATACCACAAATTATATATCTACGTGTTTACTATATTACAAGGAATATAAAAAAGTATAATACTTTCGTTTTTAGTCCAGACACAAATATAAAATTCTATAAAAAAGACGGAGCACCTTCATCAAAGCGACACGTGGAACGCCGAAAGTTCAGAGTGATTTCTTTTTTTTTTCTAAGAATCATTGCCAGGTTATGGTTTAAAATAAAAGAGCATATCTTTGTCTTTGATACTATTATATATTGCATAGTGTCTTTGATTTTGTTTAAAACGATAAAATAGTTTTTTCATAGGTACACAATTTTACATAATTCTGATCTAATTAGAGCTCTTCTGGAGCGGACGTAAGGTAGATATTGTATGATCTAAAGTGCGCATCTCTTGAAGCAACATTGGATGCCAAACCAGTCCGAGTAGACTCTGTTGATCCTAGCACGAACACTAGAGCCCCTATAAAGAGACTTTAATACCTGTATCAGCCCAGTGCTCAACCCAAATGAGTTCAGTGTTTGCCATAGCACATCCCTGTCCACTCTGTCATAGGCCTTTTCCAAGTCCATGAACGCACAAAAGAACCTTTTGGTTTTTGGCCAAACATTTCTCCGCAATAATGCGCATGGATGGATGGATGCAAAGACTTGATCTGTATACTCCATTCCCTTTCTAAATCCCGCTTGCATACCCCAAATTTTTCCATCAGTTTCTTTCATGACCGTTTCAGTTAGTACCTTAGCATACAATTTTCACACAATGCTAAAAAGGCTGATACCACGGTAGTTTTTACTGTCCTGCTGCGACCCTTTTCCTTTATATATTGGGATTATCACGGCTTTGCACCAGTCTACTGGTACCCGCTTTAGTTGCCAGCATAAATTAAACATGGTGTGCAGCAGGCCTGCCACTACTTCCTCTCCAGGCCTTAGCATTTCGAGTAAGACTCTATCATATCCGGCTGCCTTACCTGCTTTTCATTGCTTTCATTATTTCATCTGTACTTATCTCGCTACCTCTTTCCCCTTTTTTCGGAGTTTCTATTTAATTTAGTTCATACGTTATCTCCTCACTCATAAACACGCTTTTAAAATATTCCTTCCATCTCTTTAAACTCAAAACTTCATCATTCAGAATATAGCCATTCTCGTCTCTTATAGCATTCATTATAGGCTGTTTTGAATGTCTCCTGGCAGTCCTTACGAGATTCCAGAACATTTTAATATTTGCCTGGAAGTTATACGATATTCTTCTGTCATTCTCATCCATTCTTTCTTGATTTTTCCTTTCAGCTACTGCTTTTACTCTCCTATTTATAAGTCTAAAGACTGCTTTTTTTCTTTCAATATCATCATTTATACCGCCAGAATTACCAGCCTTGGTTGCTAGTAAATCTAGCCATACTTTCTTCTTTGCTTCAACTTCCATACGTACCTCATCATCCCACCATAACATATTATTTTTCCTTTCATTCTTTCTCTTACTAACACCACATACTTCGGTAGCTGCATCCACTAAACCTTTCTTAACATTTTGCCATACATTCTCCAAGTCTAACTCATTCATACATAATTCATCCAAACCACTTATATTTTCTTTCAGTCTATATTTGTACTTTTTCTCGTTTTTCGCACCTTCATCTTGTAACATTTCTGTTCCAATACGCTGTAACGCAGTGGTAGACACAGATGTCCGATGACGCCAATGCCTGAATAGACCATTAATTCGGTATAAAACCAAATAATGATCCGTTCCTACGTTAGACACCCGGTAAACCCTTGTGTCTACCACTGCGCTCCTCATTCTTTCATCCACAATTATGAAATCTATCATGCTTTTATCATCACCTCTTTCTCAAGTATACATGTGAATCCTCTTGTGGCGAAAGAAAGCGTTCGTCACAAAAAGATTTTTTCCATACATACGGTGAAGAGGCTTTCACCATTCTCATTCATACTTTCATCACCAAACGTCCCCAATATCTTTTCATAACCAAGCCTCTTCACCCCAAACCTTCCATTAAAATCTCCTAGCATAATAATAATTTTTTAATGTTTTCTGAATATTTATTACCTACTTGGTGCCATTGAGTTATACAACACTAGAGGAGCAAACCACATTACCGCGCGTCGAAAAAAGTGTAACCACTATCCAAACGCGACGACGTAGCTTTGAAACTAATAACAATTCTAAGTAAACATATATCTATCTCACTTACACTAGCCGCGAAAACAATACCGTCGCTAGGATTAGATATAGATAGAAACACTAACATGCAATGGCGGGTTGGTGTGGCTTACTATATGAAATTTTACCTAAAATACGCAATAAAAATGAGTTTTTTAAGCTGCAGTTAATTGTTCTTATATTAAAAAAATATATTTTATTTTAAAATCTTTATTAAGTCCCCTTAGAAAAAAGGGGATACAAAGCTTATCAGATGAATATAAGTAAACCTAATGATGTAATAAAACTTATTTTTATGGTTCTAATAAATCAAACAATATAAAATAGTTATCTAATAAAATATAATTAATATAAAATTTATATGAAATTATAAATAATATAAAATTATTAATATAAAAAAGGTAATAAAATATATTTAACAGATAATTCATGAATAAACTAAAATAAGAATAATTACTACGGTAATTATTTTGTACGAAAGTTAAAACGTAGTTTTTATTATAATTTCCAAAATATTTAAAATCAAAGGTAACAAATTAACTTACTCCATTAATTATATAGTCTCCCATTAGTGTAGGATAATCACAAATGCGGAAAAGTGGCAACATTGAACCTAAATGGCAATATTCTATAATTTTATTTAATTATTTGAAAATTTTACGTTTATATGAAAACAAGAACTAAAAATTATGTGTTGAAAGTGATTCCGCTTGATTTATTACGTTTTTGTGACCTTGAATAGCATTCTTTCACTACACATTTACGCATTTTTGTCGCGGCTCAACTCTGTCGGCGTCACATTGAACAATGAACTCATGTTAGATGGCTGTGGCCATATGTGTAGGTGCAATGCTTTGGTGCGGTTATTACTGATCTAGGGTTATATAAATTGCTTGGTGCATTGTAAAATTAATAAAAGTATGTCACAATATTTAATTATTATAATAAAATACCTATTGCATTAATTACAAAACTACTTAGTACGTAAGTATAGTACGAAATATACTTGTTTTTAATATTTAATCTTGTCAATATTCCTTTCTCGTGGTCATCAAGTTTCTCACAATAGCCTACATATTATTTTTGTTGATCTTCACAACCTGCATTCTGTTAAATTTCCACAAATAGAATCCGTCCATAAACGGTACACCTAAGTAAAATCCTGAATTTCTAATTAAAAAGGTATACAGATGTTTTAAAATTTTATCGAACTATAAAAATTTTCCATGCTGTCGTCGCTTTACAAGATCTCGACAAAATTGATAGACGGTTTAAAAAATATAACCTTATGATAGTACCTAAATTCACAAAATATTAGCTTAGTATTAATTTGGCAAAAAAAACTTTTCGACTGCTTCGTTAGTTGTCCAAAATCCTTTGTTGGGTTTTTATGTCGAGAAATCACTAGCAGGCCGGAGTCAGGAAATCGGCAGTGAAGTACCCTTGTGCCTCGGAAAGCACGTAAAGCCGTTAGTCCTGCACCTGATCTCTCTCCAGTCACGTCGAATTATCGTCCCATAGGACAATTAGAGTGAGGGAATAGATTCCAGTGCATCTATTAGCCTATTATCTTTATGCCGTGTAATGGCGGTTGAGAATCCACTAACGTATATCTTCCCGTGGGTGTCGTAAGAGGCGACAGAGGGAGACAGGCAGAAGATGGGCAGCAGCATCTTCCTAATAACAACAATAATATAATAAAAAAAACTGCGGTTGCATGAGTAACGACGCAAACAAACGGCCCCCAGTCCCCGGCGGCCCCGCTATTTCTGACTACGGTGGCGACCATGTTAACGGTGGGGCAGGGGGTGCTAAGAATCTCCGGTGGAGGTTCGGTTGCCACCTACGACGACTTGACCTGGCAACATATAACGCACGCACCCTGAGGACTGACGAGAAGATACTGGTACTGATACTCAGAATTACCAAACGGTTTTCGCTGAAGGTCATACAGGTTTACGCACCAACCTCGACACATCCCAATGAGGAGGTGGAAGAAATGTACGAGGATATTTCTAGAGCCATGCATTCCTCCAAAACCCCCTACATGGTGTTGATGGGAGACTTCAACGCAAAACTAGGCACAAGAGAAAGCGGTGAGCTGAAGATAGTGAAATTTGGAGTAGGGAAACGGAACCGTAGGAGCCAGCAGCTGGCCGACTTTATGGAGAAAGAGGGACTATTTATGATGAACTCTTTCTTCCATAAGCGGCCCCACGGGAAGTGGACCTGGTCGAGCCCTGATGGTTCGACAAAAAATGAGATTGACTTCTTTATTTCGATTGTGAAAACTGGCAGCGATCACCCAATGGTTAGGGGCACACTGAACCCAAACTTTAAGTTGGAGAGGTCTTGTCTAATGAAGTCAACGCTCCGTTCCCCTCGTGCTCTAATCCAGAATCCCGAAACCTTTCAGCTCGAGTTACGTAACCGATTTCAGTGCCTAGAAGATTGCAATGCAGTTGACAATATGAATGACAAGCTCGTGGAAACTGTCCATGCGGTCGGAGCTATGTTCTGCAAGACCCGCCGTAAAAGAACACAAAATCTCTCCGATCACACTCTTAATCTCACGGCTGTTAGAGGGGAGATGAGGCTGCAATCGGCAACAGATTTTACAGCATACAGGCAACTGAATAGACAGATCTCCAAATGCATTTGGCGAGACTTACGCAACTTTAATACTGCTCGTATTGAAGAAGCAATTGAGCGGAACCAGGGCTCTAAAGTCTTTGCCAGAGATCTGTCTGCCAGTAAGAGCCGACTGTCAAAGCTGAAGACTGAGTGTGGCAGCATGGTTTCCGGGACACCTGCGATTCTGAGTGAGATTGAGAGGTTCTATGGGCAGCTGTACACATCATCGTTGGAGCCACACGCAAGTGTGAGTAGCGATCCAAGAGCAAGTCTTATGCGACACTATTCCGATCATATCCTGGACGTCAGTCTGAGCGAGATTAGAATGGCTCTCCATCACCTTAAAAACGGCAAGTCCCCGGGCGAGGATGGAATTACAGCGGAGCTTCTGAAAGCGGGTGGAAAACCGGTCCTTGAAGTCCTTTAGAGGCTCTTTAATTCCGTCCACCATGGTGGCACTACTCCGAAGGCGTGGAGCAGAAGTGCGGTGGTCTTGTTCTTCAAGAAATGTGGCAACGCCCTCTACAAACTACAGACCGATATCCCTTCTGAACCGCGTCTACGTGCTGTTTTTGAGAGGCATTACAAATCGTCTCGCACGCAGACTCAACGACTTCCAGCCTCCCGAACAAGCCGGTTTCCGAAAAAGCTTCAGTACCATAGACCTCATACATACCCCTCGGCAAATTGTACAGAAGTCCGAAGACTACAATCTGCCACTTTGCCTGGCGTATGTGAACTATGAGAAAGCCTTTGATTCCTTCGAAATTTGGGCGGTGCTACAGTATCTACAGTGGTGCCAAGTTGACTGTCGGTATATCGAAGTGCTGAAGTATTTGTACAGTAGGGCTACGATGGCTATCTGAGTACAGAACCAGAGTACGAAACCTATCCAACTGCAGAGAGGTGTAAGACAGGGTGACGTTATTTCTCCGAAACTCTTTACCGCTGCATTGGAAGACGTTTTCAAGCTACTGGACTGATAAAGATACGGTATTAACATCAATGGCGAGTACATCACTTACCTTCGATTTGCCGAAGATATAGTCCTTATGGCAGAATCGCTGGAGGACTTAAGCACTATGCTCAATGACTTCAATAGTGCCTCCCAACGGATAGGTCTTAAGATGAACATGGACAAAACAAAGATCATGTTTAATGTCCATGTCACACCTATGCCGGTAGTTGGTGGGAGCAATAAGCTCGAAGTTGTTGACGAGTACGTTTACCTGGGACAAATAGTCCGAATAGGTAAGTCCAACTTCGACCGAGAGGTCAATCGACGGATTCAACTCGGCTGGGCAGCGTTCGGGAAATTACGACACATCTTCTCGTCAGGTATACCTCAAAACCTGAAAACTAAGTTGTGCAACAAGTGCGTGTTGCCAGTGACGACATATGGAACTGAGATGTGGTCCTTCACTACTGGCTGTATGAGGACGCTCAAAGTCACTCAGCGAGCTATGGAGAGGGCTATGCTCGGAGTTTCTCTGCATGATAAATTTAGAAATGAGGATATCCGCAGTAGAACCAGAGTGACCGACATAGCCTAACGGATTAGTAAGCTGAAGTGGTAATGGGCCGGCCATATAGCTCGAAGAACCGACAACCGATGGGGAAGAAAGGTTCTCGAGTGGCAGCCTCGTACCGGTAGGCGTAGTGTAGGGCGACCCCCCACTAGATGGAGTGACGACCTGGTAAGATATGCAGGAAGTCGATGGATGCAGGTGGCTCAGGACCGTGCTTAGTGGCATACCTTGGGGGAGGCCTATGTTCAGCAATGGACTTGTGAAGGGCTGTAATGATGATGATGATTAGCCTATTGAGCATACACTTGGATGCTATAATCCGGGTCCAACGCAGTCTCTGATAAGACTGTACGTCATTACGGAAATTCGGTCTGCAGGACATTATTTGACAATGTGATACGTTCGGGAAAGTGTGACAAATCGTCTTGTCTGATATTCCTCAGAATTTAAAGTAAATGTGTAGGTACAACCAGTGCGTGTAACCCGTAAAGACTTACGTTCTGTTGGTTCTCCCACAGCTGGCCGTAGGTATGAGGAAACTTTATATCACTCAATTTGCTATGGGAGTGGTAATGCACGAAATTTCTCTGCAGCATAAAGTCTGTATATCAGTAAACTGAAGTGGAAATGGGCCAGCCATATAGTTTGGAGAATTGAGAACGGATGGGGAAGAAAGGTTCTCGAGTGGCAATCCATCACCCCATTTGGTACCCTGAGTATCAATAGAAACGACTCTTAGATCATTCGATAAGCAAGACGTAAAATACATGGCGACAAAAAGCAGAATCACAGTTTAATATCTATTAATATTTAGTCTAAATAAATGTTTATTAAACTTTTCACGCTAAGCGTCTACATTTCCAGCAACAGGCATTCCATTTACCACTGACTACTACTTATATATTTTCATTTCGATTTTGATGAAATTATATAAAGTATCTAATTTTTTTTTAATAAATATACCACAGTGTCGCCTATCCCGACCTTTGAGTAGTTGGTTGAATACTCAAAGATCCCGGCCAATATGAATCAATTTGATCCAAAAATATAGATAGAATTCGATCTCACTGAAGTTAGCCTCCAATTTTTTTTATTTTTTATTTTTCAAATTTCCTTAGGGGCGTCCATAAATTACGTGAGATGTTTAAGGGGTGGAGGGGGTCGAGTCAAATCTCATCTAATCTTACGTTGGAGAGAGGGGGGGTCTCGGCCAATATCACGCAATTTTTTTTCTGATTGAAACAAAAAAAAAATACTATTTTGGTCCATTTAATCCAGATTGTACATGTTTAAGATTTAATCTTAAGCGTATATCGTAATACGATTAACCACTACTGAAATGCCAGATTATTAAACCAATTAGTCAAACCTATGGTCAAGCCAAAGAATATAGTAGTTTTGGCCAAAGACAGTTTTTTTTAATGAAGGAAAATACTACTTAGAGTTATTACCATATCCTTATCCAAAAATAAAAATTATCAACAATTAAAATACCGAATTATTTGTATGAAGGTCACGTGAGCGCTAGAGCAACGACGAATTTAAGACGTTGTTGATAAATAAAATGTTTAAGAGGGCATATGCGTTTCGCGTCGAAAACTACATGTTTTATGGTTTTTCCAAAGGCGATATCGTAACGACGTGAGGAGATTATTTGCTGAAAATTAGGGCTTTAGAAAGATAAAGTCTTTATTTAGTACATAACAATGCAAAATCATAGTTTTTAATGACGGTTTTTTAGGGCGAAGACAATACCTTCACAGCGTTTTACGATAATATGCATCAGAGTTATCTTTCACGTTGAATACAACCATTATTATAAGCTAAAATACTTTATTTTAAGCGTTATTATAATGGAATATATAGTCTTTTAGTGTATAGCAAAATCTAAATTACGAAAATATTTCGATTTAATATTATAAAATAATATTGTAAAATCAGCAAAACTGTCTATTTCAATGTAATTTTTTTCATGTATTTAGTTATAAACATATCTATTTTAATTATTTTATCAAAATACATGTAATGTTAAATATCCGAAAAAAATTTTAGCTCGTTTTATTTTGTCAATTATTTTATATAGTTATTTTAAAAATACTATAAAACATCATGCGCTGACGCCGTTCGATTCAGTAAGAGTAATACGTCCTATCCTTCCAAGGACAGGACGTATTACTCTTTCTCACCGACACCGCGCGATCGCGTTGATACACCGATAGGGCTATACTACACCATACTATAACTAGATACCTATAGCACCATCGAGCATTTTAAAAGATTGAGACTTTTATAAGCGATATTTTTGGTAGTAAGTAATTTTGAAATATATTTATGATTGTAATATTTAAATATTAAATGATGTAATGGTGGCAAATTTTCATTTCATACATATTTTTAAGAAATGAGTAATGAACGTAATCAATTCGGATCAAGTAAAAATACAAAATCGTTGGCTTTCACCTTTGGCTCCGTGGCGGAGTGACTTGGTAATGAGTTGTAGCGCTGAGCGCCGCGGGTTCGAATCCCACATGGAACAAAAATTTGTATTACCTACAAATAATTGTTCCAGGTCTGGATGTTTGTCCTTGTGAAATTAATGTATTTAAACTGTCCCCACGATGTACTTAGGAAAAATTCCTAGTGTGGAGATAACGTTATGATTAAACAAAGACATGCTATCAAAAACATAACTTGTAAAATAACCAAGTCTCGCAATGATGATACGGCCGTGCCGCTGTTTTGCTCGACTTGGCGGGGGCACTACCGTGCCCCCAGATATAAAACATATGAGCCGTGCTTGAGTTGGCTAGCTCAAGGGCGTAGTGCTCGCCGTAAACGCGAACAATCCGGGCTCGATCCCCGCTAGTGTTGCCAGGTGTCCCGATTTGCGCGGGACGTCCCGATTTTCAGGGGTCTAGTGACACGTCCCGATTCACCCTTGATCGATCGACCCTTGATTGAAATGTCCCGATTTTCACTAACCTTCTTATTATGTACTTCAATCCATAATTTGACAGCAAAAATGATAACATCTGTTAGCTACTACTACATTAAAATATTTTTACTACGACATTGTCTCACCAGTCGAAAAAAAACCACAAAAGTTTTACAAAGAATTATATTAAAATGAGTGATTTGAAAAATTCAGGGACTGCAAAAAAATAAATAGCTCAAAAATGTTTTTATTTGCCTAAAATTAAAAAAAAATCAGTTTTTACGATGTTTGGATGAAAAGTTATTCGTTTATGAGATCAGACCCGAATAATAATTATAAAGCACAAATGTAAAGTAATGTTACAGTCACAATTTCTCGCATTACTCACATACTGTGATATTTACAGTGAGGGTTGACCATCTGAGCTACCACGGCTCTCAATAAAGCACAAAAAGGCTACAAAGAAACCTATAGTTTGTAGTCATTGTAGTTGTCCGGATATGAAAACCAAATCCCCGATTATTTTTACCTTCCGTCCCGAAATTTTACTTGCTATACCTGGCAACACTAATCCCCGCCGACACTAATGAAATTTGTTAGTTTGATGAATTATGTTTACATTATGAAACAGAATAAAAGTTTATCAAATGATATATATTTTATACAATACACATTTTTCAATTAGAACATATACATATTATAATATACTCAATAGGGTGAAAATGTAAATCCGACTTCAATTTACTAAAAGAATAAAACAATTTCCACATATTAGCCTCCGATTTCTATACACTATATACCTATAAGCCATTATATGGAAATTATTTTTTTTATTATTTTAGTTCTTAGTATTTTAGCATGTAATCAAAGATCAAAGTGATTCGGTAGTCGTCATTAGGCAACTATTGTAGCCCCACGCTCGCCCTGACACGCACACAGAGATAACATTGTAGTGTGCGTCAATATTACGCCGTTCCAAAGCGATCGCGTAGACTTCGACTTGGACATATTTGAATATGCGCGGGGAAATATAATCTCAAATGGCTTAGCAAGATCCTTCGTTATGCCGAAAGTATTGCAGCATAAATTTTGAAATAAATATATTGTAAAGTTGAGCATTAATATTAAGGATCATGTTAGACGAAAACACGATTTCGTAAAATTTTCTTGATAGAAAAAAATCCAAAGTTATCTCCAAAATAAACAATAAACCGCTGTTATTCATAAAATACTTTAAATAAGATCATGAAACTTTGCATACCAACTGAACTAACTATAAACCAGTGCTTATGTTATTTACTTTTTTTAAAACACCATTATTTTCACTGTAAAAAGAAATTACCTAAACTATCGGCGCGTAAGCTTGATTCCTGTCGCCCCGGCTTTTGAAGGGAGAAGTTGTGTCGCTTACGATCAGAATACACATTACGCAACAGGACGACGTAAAATTAACCCTAGAACCGTACCCATAATAGACTTTAAATAACAGTAATACATAAGAATAGTACAGTAGTACATAAGAATAGACATTTATTAATAATCAACATACATAGACTTTTATGGCACTTATTTCAGTCTCACGTTACATAATTAAACAAAATATTAACAAACTCAAATTAACAATTTTGGCAAATCTTTTTTTGGTGCTCTAAACATATAAAACTTTTACATTTTTCACATCGAGTGCGTGATTTACGGTCTTTTGACCTGGGACGAAATGACCATCTATCAGATTTTGAATCTGAAGATAATGGAGCACTAGAAGGTCGTGTTTTTTCTAAAATACCGCCAATACTTATTTGTAGATGCATAGGCAAAGTTTTATATAAAAATCGGTCCTCCAAATAAGGTTTTATAAGGTCAAAAGCTAAGGCCTTCAGAAAACTCCGTCTGTTCTTGAAAACTTGTTTACCATTGGCTTTGGATGAATGCAGTAATATCATGGAGTTAATTCCCACAATGTTCAAAATTCAGTAGAATACACAAAGGCTCCAGCGACGAGTTTTGTGAGAAACACTGTATGTATGACAAAGCTGATAAAAAGTGTCCACTCCTCCTTTCGTTTGATTATAAAAACTTATTATTTCTGGTAAATCAAGAGATTTGTCTTCGTCTGGTTGATAGTGCATAGTAGAAAGCATAATCACGTTTTTCTTTTTTCCTTTACTTAGCTTTGGAGGCACATATGATAACAAAGTAAGTTCATCATGAAAAGCAAACATTGATGTGTTCTTGAGGCGGTTTTTGTTTTCCAAAAAATGAGTAGGGATTTCTGTTTTGTTTTTTTTTTTCATTGTTCCAATTGTCGTAACATTTTTGGTTAAGAGTTTTTCGGCAGCAGGGATTGAAGTAAACCAGTTATCGTATGTGAAATTTCTATTAGACCCATCAAGAAGTTGAAAGCTCCAATGCGTAATACTCAGCCACTGGTAATTCACGTGGTGTAGAATCTTTTCCAGTGTATATTATACTATTTATCATATAATAAGATTTTGCAACACAAAACATTAACAGTTTTATTCCATATTTATCGGGTTTTGATGGAATATACATACGGAATGGGCATCTACCGCGAAACCCAAGTAATTGCTCGTCAATCGTTGTGCAATCTGAAGTTGAATAAAGACTTTTTGAAGTTTCAACAATGTGATCGAACAGTTCTTTTATTGGTGCCAATTTACTATGTTGTCTTCTTTCAGCTCTGGTCGAACGATCATCAAATCGAAGACAATTTGTCAAAATTCGAATCTTTTCTCACTCATAGTAGACCGAAAATAGTTGATGCCCGTATTTTTATCAAATATTTCTTTGACAGACAAGTGATTAATTTTTAAAACCAGCTAAATATTATAAGCCAAAGAGAGCTTTTAATTCGGTTACGGTTACATCTCGGACAAAAGAAGATCGAATACTCGTAGGAACAGAATTATCATCATTATCATGATTTTGAGATGCTATTGGCCTGTCTGACTTATACTTCTTGCGCTGTTCAGATATCTCAAGATTAGTATTAGTTACTATCATATGCAAAATCTCATCCGTAAAAAATAATTTCCAACTATCTAAGGCACTGGTAGTAAATTTAGCAAGAGCTTTATAGGAAATAAAGCTCTTGCTAAATTTATGCATTGAGTGCATGAAATATTATATTTCTTTGTGGAGTACGCGAGGAACGGCGATGAGTCCCATGCCATAGAAATTTTTCGCTAGTTCTTTGCTTTTTTGTTCCTTTACCTCGCAAAACTTCGGGTACTGTAAGAACTGTTACTGGAGAATTTGTGATTCTAACCTGGACAATATCCTCTTCAATTTCTTCTTCCGAACTTTTAAGATCTGTTTCATGGTTAGAGCCATCCTCTTCGACAGGAACCTGTTCATCGCGAAAATCGGGAATAATTTCATCCAGTTCATCTTCTAATTCATCCCCAAGAAACACTTCATCTTCATCACGAACGTCCAGAAGGAGGTCTTGAATTTCATTTTCTGAAAGGTTTTTTCTTGACGCCATCTAAAAAGAAGAATTACAAAAAATTCGTTACTAACAAAATAACGTAAATAAAATTGTATAAATATTGCAAATAAATATTAAGTACAAACACATTGTATGCTGACAAAGTTACTTCTAAGGTAATATTGCAATGTTAAAATTAAAATCATGAATCAAACAAAAAAAATAGCATAGATTATTTCATAAAAAACATCCACTAATTAGTAACTAATATAATTACCTTAACTGTACCCAGGGGTGCTAGAGTACCCCACGCGTTGCCACGATCGCACGTTAACAGAACTCGCGCCCGACTGATGCTTCGACACAACCCCCCGTCCCACATAAATACGCGTCGGTGCGAAAAGATCCGTTTTAAAACAAAAAAGTTATAGCCAATTTTAAAAATATTTTTTCAGTTGTAGCCCAGGGTACGGTTCTACCCCCCCGAACGGGTTCCCGCCTTGTCGTGGCGGGGGGGCTTAGTAGCCGTGGCTTGGTCGGTCCACGGTGAACAAAGAGGAACCCACGTGGCTGGCCCGAGGTGAAGGGCCGGCCTGAGGTGGCCACTCCGAGTGGGCTTGGGGAGCCCACTTCGGATGTGTTCTGGTGGACTGCAGCGAGTGGGGACTCGCGCACCCTCTACCGCTGCAGCCGAGGTGGAGTCGCGGAGGAAGAGGAGTGTTGGTATGGCGATGCGCCACTCGCCCTATCCTTCGCGACTCAAACGGGGCCGCACCGTTGATGCGGTGGTGGTGGGGCTGCGGGGGGAGAGGATTGTCGGTATTGCGAGGCGCCGCTCTCCCTACCCTCTGCAGCCGAATCTTGGTTGGCGGCGGAGCCATAGACCAGATCCGCCGCTGGGGTCGGGTAGGCTAGTACTTCTAAGTGCTCGTTTTTCCTGGCCCCATGGCCTTTGTGCATCGGACGCGGGGGCGTCTGTTCCACAGACGTGATTGGAGGCCGTGGAGGAAGGCGCGCCATGTGTTCTGGTGCGCCTTACCTGGGAAGGACAACGGGGAGGAATTTTCCTCTCCCGAGGAGGTGCTGCCGTGGGGCGGCAGGCGCTAGTAGGGCCGCGGATGTGTGCGAAAGCGTTCCCGTAGCCCTACCAATATGCGACAAAGGTGGAACAACATGGGGTTTTAGTCGGTGCGAGTCCGACATAACCCGTCCTTGCCCCCGCGAGGCGGGTATGCGCAGGCATTTCCCCATGTAAAAAAAAAAAAAGGTACGGTTCTAGGGTTAAAATGGGAAATAACCGTTATAAAAATAAGAAGCGACTGGGTTGGCGTTAAGAAACGGGCATAAATATGATAAACCTAATGAAATAAGTATCTAACGACCTATCTACTTACAGTATTAGTGATTACAAACATGTCGGTACATAGCATACGACGCGCGGACAAGTGGCGACGAAATTAGAATTTGACCTGACTTACTATATCCCGTTAATGAAATAGTACAGTAAAAATAGAATTTAACTTTGCACAAAATTTCCGATCCAATTAAATTTTTATTACACTTATAACTCTCAACAATATTAATCAATATTGTTTTAGTAATACTAGTCTAAACTAGTCGTAAATAAAAGCACGAAGCAATTTTTTTTATCTTTTTACCATAACAATCCAACACGTTTACGTAAGAAACCCACATTTTGATTGGTGGATTGGTGGATGGGGGAGCGGGTTGAATAAAATCTCACGACATCTCACCAGGGGGGAAGGAGGGACAGAAAATTAAAAAACAAACACCTCTCCTAATGTATGGACGCCCCCTTATACCATATCGTTAGCTCGTGGTTTGTTCTTGATTGCTCTCTATCAATAATTGTTTATTTGTCAATAATTTATTTACAAAAAATAAATTAAAATCCACCTCATAGTTAGCCTCCCCCCCCCCCCCCACTCCAGTTTATAATTTCTTTCGTTATTATTGTTTTTTTATATTCATTAATGTTTGTTCTTTGATAAAATACGTTTGTTCCATCAAAAATATAGCTACTTTTGGTATAATTAACAATTTACTACATATATTACAGACTACATAATTATACAGATGTACCTGTACTGCGCATGCGTCAATGCTACGTTTTAAGCGGTTCCTTTAAAAATCAATTTTTTTTTAAAGACATTTAAAACAAATTACAGCGATAAAGAAGAAAGTGTAATTTAAGTTTATCATTTTTATCACTATTAAGAGATTTTTTTTTCTTTTATATTAGTAGGTATACAATAATACTTCTAATTAACATTGAGGGTGTGTTACTGTTGAAAATATTTAGAAACTTAACAAATCAACGTATAGATATTACATTATAATTAATAATCCCAATAATCAATTAATCGATCAAATATTGTGATATTGTGAGTGATGGTAATATGCCACTGTATTGTACTACTTATACTTAGATACTTAGTTAGATAGAACTTGCTTACAGCGCTACCTATTGGCACACAGCAATGATCTCGACAAAACAAATTATTTATGAGAGTGACCTCAAACGATCAAATCTTACAAAAGTTACACGATCACTATAATACATTCAATTAAATATAATATAATATAAAACAATTATATATTTTAAAAAGTACATACAAAATATTTCAAAATGATGTGTTGCCATCTATCAGCGAGCCTGCAAACTACTTAAACTAAATGATGAAGAAGTAAATTGAACCACATGGTTGTTTCTCGTTTATTAACTCTGCCACTAGATGGCAGGGTTAAGAAACGTTGTGTTCAACCTACTATAATAATAAAGCGGCATTACTAGGTATAAACAATAAAATACAAACTTCACTAAGATCAAACTTGATGTAGGTATTTTAGCATTCATAATAGTAATTTAATAAAAAACTTAATGTAGTAAGGATTGATTATTTTGACCTTAATTTTTAATTATTGATTAATAAGATAATAACAAAATAAAATGTTTTCATTGCTTATATTATGAAACCAATCAATAAGTTAAAAGTAAGAGAAAACTTTGAGCTGACTATAATAAAATAATGTTTTCATTGCCTATACTATGAAACCAATTAATAAGTTAAAAGTAAGAGAACACTTTAATGAGCTGACTATAAAAAATAGTCATCATATACAGAAAAATAAAAATAGAAATTAAATTATCTTTCATACGAATTGATTTTTTAAAAAGGTGCAATCGTACTACTTGAAATTGACAAAAGCAAAAGAACGCGTTTTCGACCGTGACAGGACTCGAACCTGCAATCTTCGGATCCGAAGTCCGACGCCTTATCCATTAGGCCACACGGTCTACGTTTCATGAGTTAAAAATGAAAATTATTATTTAAATTTCATCGATCGTTTCAATTTATATTATTTCTCAATATCATTGCCATAGAATACTATAATTCATACATAATTGTAAGAAGTACCTCAAGAGTGAATCTTAGAATTCTAAATAACAGGAATTAATCAATGCAATAAACTATTTATTTCAAGTAAACTAAATCAATGGCACAGTATAAGGAAATAACATAATATCCTACACATCCTACGTACAACTAAGTAGCTGAAAGACGCAAATTTTACAGAAGAGCGATTTTAAGACTTCAAAAAATTCAAATCACCATAACTTAATCTTTGTATAGATTTATATTCTGATATTTGGTGAAAGGTTTTGAACTTATGCGGTTATTGTAATAAAGCATAAATTTTGTTTTTGAACTTTCATGTTTTTGTTTTATCATACATATATACTTTTACCTTGTTCTAAGAATTTAACAAAACATGCTAAGCGGCGCATACACACATCTTCAATGGAATATTTAAGCACCTAAGTTCTTTAACAACCAGTTACACAGTTATAGTTGGTAAAGACATTTGAAATATTCTGTGTAAATGTTACTTGCATATTTTATCACCGTAATTATATTATTGTGGTAGCATGGGTATCTGAATTTGAAGCTAAATAAAAGTCTTCATGAGTCCTGTTATTTTCAAATTAAAGACAATTGATAAATTTGCATTAATATTTATTTATCGTAATTGAAAAAATGTAGTATCAAAAGTTTTGTTTCACGTGTCTTATGCTCAAATAAAAAAAATCTGTTGATTTTTCTTTATACCAAAAAATAATCTAAAGTATAACATTTATAAGAAAAAGCATAAAAATCAAATTAATAACAACAATCATAATCAAGAAAATAACAAAAATATTCAGATTTTTCTCTTATTTGAGACATTCTCGGTCTTTATCATCCTATTATATTAATAGACTAAAAAATTATTGCTTAACAATTTTAGAAAATACTTGTTTTTTAAAGCTCTTTTGTTTCGTTCTTGTACTGAGATCAAATGTTGATAAAATAAATAGTTACTAATTAATATTTTTATCATATTCTTAAGGATAACATTTCTGTTTATATTTAACTTATTATGTAACGATTTCAATAATGGCACTTTTGAAATTATCATTAATCTAATTACCCGTACAGAGATCTACGTAATAGTATTTTAAGATAAATCTTTTAGTGACTGTTTATTCTTCTTCGTCTTCTTGGCCTTGTTCGTTTTTATCATCACCCTCTATCAGCCTCATGTAAAAATCATGATAAATGAAAGGTATTATATTATTACGGCATAAGTATTTTAAGTCCTAAAGTTTGGCCTGTGGTATTGGAAGCTTTCCCTCGTATGCTTGGCTCAACGTTGTTGAAAGCGGGGCTGGAAGTGGACTATTGTCCAATCTCATGCGGTTTTTTGCTCTAGTTTTTGGAGTCTCTAGTGCATTATTTACAATAATACACTTGAACTTGTGGTCACAAAATCGGTTTTGTACTGTATTTTGTCAGTGTATTCTGGCAATATTTCTAATTGCTTAAGATGGGACCAGAAAATTCGTTCTCTGTCTGTATTTATAGTCCAGTTGCATCCAGGGACCAGTGCTTTGAAATCTATAAAATTTGAAGTAGTCATTTCCTTTACTATGTATGTGTTTCCATCTTGTTAGGCCCACCTTATGAGGGCAAACCATTTTTCTGGTGTGTACACTATTTTATTCTTGGCAGTTCTTTCGGTAAGTGCGTGTACGCTGTCGCCCTCATTTTGTGTATGACCTTTCTCAAAATATTTATGAGTTATGGTGACTTGAAAATCTTTTGCTGCTCGCAAGTTGGCAGCAAAAACAATTCAATTACGATTATGTCCTCCACAATTATCAGACCATTAGTTGAAAACTTTTACGCCCTTTTGGTGATTTTCTTTAATGTACCTAGTCATATAAGCAGCTACTCACCTCGTTTGCTCCTCGCCTTGATGTGCTTTCATCCCAAACATAGCACTTGACAACTCTGCTCCCCATTTCAAAAATGGTGAAATTTAATACGGTTAATTTTCTTTTATAGTAAAGAATACTTGTTTCACCGTAGGGTATTCCGTGCACCTTTTGAAAATCATTTACCGCTGAAATAACTTTATTTGATTTCAAAGAGCTTTCTTTATCTTTATTCTTAAGCTCGCGCGTAATTGTCTTATTTCTCGTGTGTGTGTTTGTAAATTTTAAGTTGCTGTTCAGTAATAGGACGTGGTAAGTTTTTATACACGTGGCAAACATCGCATTGATCTTTTTTGAGGACATGGAATCCCAAATTTATATGCTTATTAACAATATCTCTGTACTGTCTTGCTGTTTTTACTTTATTTTGGTTTCGAGCATCATCCCAATCTTTATAGAGCAGAAACATTCGAGCGAATGTAAGAGATTCATCCAAGTACACTTTATTAGTTCGCTCTCGAACATAATGCGATTCCATAGGAGCAAAGCTGTTCACACGGTGACAAACACTGGCAATCATCTCATCAGTAATTTTTTTAGTATGCCCATGGAGGCCTCTTTTGTCGTGGACAACAGTGCCTTGCAATGACAGTTTTTTCAGAGCGGAGTAAACGAAACCTTGCTTGATTCCAAAAGTTTTCAAGAACATGGTTTTGCAAACTTGTGTCTTCGTTACCTGTGGCTTTGTAGCCAGCAAATTAGTCTCATTTATTTCATTGGCATTTTGAATTTCATCTACTTTTGTAGGTAAATAATATCGTTAAGTTAATTCTCTTCTTGAAGCAGTTTCAGTAGTAACACGAAGTTTCGGAATTTTATCACAGTACTTATTGGCCTATGTTCAGCAGTGGACTTGTGAAGGGCTGTAATGATGATGATGATGATGATGATGATGATGACTTATTGATGAAATCCCAATGTCGAACTATCTCTCCCATTGACCAAAATGCTTTAAAAAGCAGGTTACGTTCAAAATCTGTAACTTTTTGTGAACATTTTAACTTACAATTTTCTCCACATGCTAGCCCCATCTCTTTCCCTTTCCTTAGTCTTCCATCCCTACCTTTATACGCTTTTTCTAAATTTTTATTTGTCTTACGCTGAACGTCCAACCATTGATCTCGATGGATCAATCGTAATCGACCTTTATCTTTTTTTCTTGTGATTAGCCTTTTCCTCGGTGGTGGTTCACTGTTGTGACGAGCGTTTTCTGACGACTGGGTTTCTCAATAGAAATACCAATGTACAGGGGAACAAACTGGCATGGCAACAACTGGTAAGGGAGCTGGTGAGTGAGCGAATTCTAACTGGGCAATTTCTTGAGCTATGAATGACGAGAAATTTGGTGACTCTATAGAAATATCATTTCTAATACCTGAACTGAAACTGATCATCATATGCGATTGTGGCATTATAGGTGCCAATGTGGGGTCGTGAAAGCAGTCTTCTGACAAGACTACTGGTGCTTCACAACTTGTAGTTATTGAGGAATGGTTTATGGAACATTCTATGGCCTTAAGATCTCTTTCTTTAGCACTTGGTTCTTCATCACTGTCCTCGATCATTTCCGTTAATTTATGCTAGTCTTCTTCTGTGAAATCTTTAGAGAAGGGTACCGGAGTGTCTGAAAAACACTCGACTTTCTTCGATAATCCACACAATTTAATTAAAGTATAATTGTGTAAGTCTACAGTTAAATATTTATAATCGAATAACATCCCAATGTAAAACAATATATGTGTTAGTTAACTGATTTCACTTCAACAAATTTCATTGCATAAGTGTGTAAGTGCTAGATAGGATTTACGATGAAACTGAATTCCATCGAATAAATGTGTAACTACGTAGTTGCATACTTGTGCATCGGGATTGAATAAAATGCGCGCAATGTAATTATTATGATAAATTTTGGATTCAGGACGTGTTCAGATATTTTCAGTATGGTAAAAAACCACAATTACATAGAAAATACACTTCAATCTTGATAAAATAATTAGAAAATACTACTTACCTTGTCTTGACGGTGAGCATATTTGGTCTGATGACCTTATTTGTTCAGGATTCTTAAATTTTCGTCCTTTAATTGCATCTTCCTTCATCGTATTTAAAAAAATATAACCTTTACTCGACATCGCACAATATTATGCAGCGACTGCGCATGCCACTCGCAGTCCGCAGAAGAACTGAGGGAGGGGATGTTACCTGCAACCGGCGCCCCGTTCCCCCCGCGTTAAAATATTTATCCGGAACTTAAATGGTTGTACGCTGTGTTTTTTTATTAGGCATTGCAGATAAACAGTAATACGTTTAGAAAAAAATATGTTATAAAGAAAAAATTTAAAAAAAAAATTGTTAATATGATAAATACGGATATGTAGATGCCAAAAATGCAATAAAAACCATTTAGTGTATAAGGCAGATACATACGTATACTTAGCGGGTATCGATATGACAAACCTTGTCACTCCGGCGGCTCGTCTCTGAATGATCCCGACTGCCCGTGTTGCTAATGCCCCTATTACACTACCCTGAATCAGGGCCCTGGATGAAGGTTGCGCGCGTCCCCTAATTAGAGACCTGAGCTATTACACTACCCTGATTTTACGCCCTTTCTAGGTCATAGGGATGTGAAAAAAGTATAAATATTTATTGAATCGATATTTTTAAACACTATCAATATTATTGCGTGATTAATATCGATATATCGTCATGTTTTGCATGATGTAGTGGGATAAGGGCCAAAATTTTATTACTGGACGTTTTAAAGACGAAAAAAAACATGACTATTAAACTATTAATAGAAAGCTATGGGTGAAGGACAATTAAAACTTAGGTAAAATCACTCAAATATGCGGATTATCGGAGTTCTGGAGCCCAATGAATTTCGAATAGCTGAGAATAGGGGAAGAGGAGTTCGAGGAGCTATTAAGTTCTTCCTCCTCATCACTGCTTTCAGATAACTTAATTAATTTGTTACATAGTTTAATGTGATAAGTGAGTAGCGCCTTTCTTCTCATTTTCTTCACTGAATATAGATGATGATGGTCTTTGTCATTATTTTACTTGTATCGTCTTTCTTTGCTCCATAAAGAAGCTACGTAGATAGTCATTATTATCTTCATACACCATCCATGGTTGCCTTAAATGATTCTTCAATACGGTTCCTCCGTGAGCCCACTACTTTTCTTTAGTTTTCGTCATTAAAACACTATAATTTATTACTAAAATGTAATTAGCATAAATAACAATGCGTAAAGAAAATATTACAACTTTTAATATTACACATTACTTATGTATGGCCATCTCATACCGACCATGTACTATAGCCACCTTTCCTAATCATCCGGGATAGATAGCCACACATTATTTGTAAAAAAACATAAACATTCCACGCGATATTTTCCGGTTATATTAAATTTTGGTTAATAAACTGAACATTTAACATAAAAATCACTTATTTTATATTATTCCTTATTACCAAACTGTGTATCGCAAACCATTTAAAAACTTTAAGCTGCGTACAAACAAATATAGGTATATTTTACTTACTTTATTTTTACCGTAGTTCTAGCGAAATTTCATTCACATTCACTGCACGAATTGTATTAATGAGAAAGTAGCGCACTTTAAGAAGTGCATCTATGATTTTTAAGTGGTCATCTCTCCCTTACGGCCGTATCCCACGGACTTACCCTATATATAGAACTATATTGAAAGGAGTATATTCAGTATGATAATTGAAAATTTTAGCATTAGTTTTTTTTTTCAATATTGTATATATTACAATTTTATGTAAATAAATGTAAAAGAATGTTGAAAATGCTACTTTGAGTATTCAAGAAACGCTAACATGAAAATTCTTCGTATTTTATATACAAATTCAAGACATTTTTTCAAAGTTTTTTTTTTTCAATTACATTTACTTAATTATAATATGTGCCATTTTGTTGGATATCTTGTTGACATCTTGTAGATAGTGACATAGTCCCGTTATTGTAGAAAACTTAGTATTTTGATCTAAAAAAAAGGGGACAAGTAGTTTTGATAGTCCTCTGTTGATCTTGATGTTAACCTAACACTATCCAAAAAATTCTGAAGAGACCGAAACACCAACTACAAGGTCAGGACTATATGGTGGATGCATTACCACTTTCGAACCAAGCCCTCTCAATGTTTGCTGAGTGGCTATAGATACGTGTGGTCTGGTTCGTGCCTTCTTCGATAATTATGTAACTTATAGATATTTCAAGCTATATTAAATAAATTACAACGAACTGTAACATACTTAAATGTCATCTCAAAAGATCATCTTATTCCTAACTCGTAAATTTTTCCATCTAGCCAGTTTACCGGATAAACAGGTAAATTAGTTTTTTTTTTTCAGATAATGAGTTAAGAGCCCACTACTTCAGCTCAAAATCTAATTTTGCCCTCACTTCCCCTTTCGTTGTACATACTCAAGCTAATTTTCTAGTTTAAGTTAACCCCTCATGTACGGAAAGCCTATACAATACGAGATCAGCTTATACTGGAAAGTGTCTATATAATATCGCCAAACACAGGTACCCGTTAACCAAGCCATGCTCACTTTCGATCGCGCAATACCAACCTTACGTCCGCCAAGTAGTGATCGAATTAGATCAGAATTGTGTAAACATGTGTACCTATGAAAAAACTATTTTTTCGTTTTAAACAAAACCAAAGACACTATGCAATAGATATTAGTATCAAAGACAAAGATATGTTCTTTTATTTTAAACCATAACCTGGCAATGTTTATTAGAAAAAAAAAAAGAAATCACTCTGAACTTCCGGCGTTCCACGTGTCACTTTGATGAAGGTGCTCCGTCTTTTTTATAGAATTTTATATTTGCGTCTGGACTAAAAACGAAAGTATTATACTTTTTTATATTCCTTGTAATATAGTAAATACGGAGATATGTAATTTGTGGTATAAAAAGTGAAAAGTAAATTGCCAAAAGTACTTCAAATTCCGGAAAGCCCGTTTTGGCAGGTGGGTTATAAATGTGTTATTTTTCAAATTCTCATTTATTTTTAGTGTAAAATGTAAGTAAAAATAGTTTTCGTATATATTTCAAATAACATGACGTTGTATTTATTTCAAATTCACACAAACATATTTTAGAAATATTGTTCGAAATGTCATACAGATAAAATATTATTTTATTTTTTTTTAATTTTTTAATATTTTAATATTTTGGTATGAGTAACGAATGGAAACACATAAAACATAAAAATATACATATTTCCAAACAATTTTATATAAATTTTTCCTAAAACAAAAGTGTAGAATTCAAATTAGTAGTAATTTTGTCACTAAAATTGAAGTATATACTACTACTATGCTATACAGGGTAATTTACGTATTTTATTACAATTTCTAGCAACCAAAAATAATTTTATTCGATAGTTTATACATTCAACAAGAATTCCTGTAAGTTTTATCCATAAATATTATCTCAAAGTGAAAATATAGCAAAATTTGCAATATAGCAAAAAATTTTCTAACTTACAAATTTTCCCGCCAAAAAGGTCCCGAGTGAACGGGAGTATAACATGTCGCGCGCTGTCAGAGCGAAGAGGCTTGCAAAAGATGCCGTAGCACACTGATTTAGGCTTGGGTAAAAAATATCGATATATTGAAATATCGATATTTTCTCATAAAAATATTGATATATAGTCGATATTTTAAAACACGATACATCAATATTCAATATTTATTTATAAGTATCGTATTAGTATCAGTTTCGATATATCTAAAAATGTATTAATTGACAAACACTAAATTTAAATTCAAATTCATTTATTCATTGCCAGAATGTAGTACATAATATTATAATGATTTTATTTATTAATGAGACCTTACATTCCACCATTATATTGGCGTGCAATAATAGTGTTGCGTGAATAAGTCAACTAGCGCCATCTTGTGTCAGGAACGAGAGCGAGGGGAGCTTTGCAGAAAATGACATCACAAATCTTTCAACCGACAGCGCCATCCGAAGAACTAAGTTTCTAGAAAATCTACACTCGAACACTCGTCGCTTTGCGCGCATTTACTTGAATATTCCGGATGCTTCATTGCTAATTTGTATATATAGGCGCTGCAAGATGCGATCGGGGAAGTATTGGAGTTGGCGACACAAGCGAAGCTTCGGAGCGGAATAAAGTGAATTAGTGTGTTTAATTATTAGTGTTTTAAGTTTTAATTTGTGTAAAGTAAATTAAAGTGTTAATTTAGGTTATTTTATCGGCAATTTTTATTGTCACGAACCTCAAGCTCGTAACAATTGGTGTCAGAAGAGGGATAAAATCATGCCGATTTTACCTAAAGACGAAACGGAGGGTGTCCGTACCCGAAGTCAACGCCAGCAGGAGACGGACCAAAGGAGATTAGGTGGTGCAACGCCGCAGACGTCGGAGGGCCAGCCACCGGCTGCAGGCCCTGCAGTAGCCCCTACATCTGCAGCACCTGACTTAGGTGCCCTGATGGTGATGCTGCAGGAGCAGGCTCGCCGACAGGAGGAACAGGCCCGTTGGTTGAAAGAGCAGCAGGAGGAACAGGCTCGCCGACAGGAAGAACAGGCCCGTTGGTTAAAAGAGCAGCAGGAGGAACAGGCTCGCCAGCAGGCGGAACAGGCACGCCGATTGGAAGAGCAGCTGTAGGGCGTACAGGAGGAACAGGCCCGCCGACAGGACGACCAGGCCCGTCGGTTGGAGGCGCAGATGCTCCTCATGAAGGAGCTTCACGCTACCTTCGGGAAGGAGATAAAGGAGGTGAAGGATAAGGTTGCTCAACATGATAACCGCCTGTCGGAAGCTGAGACCCAAATCAACCAAGTTAAGAAAACGCTGGATGAACTTAAACTTGGGGATGGAACTACAGCTCCCGTAGTAGCTTCAGCACCTTCGCTACGTGGGTTCAAGGTGCCACCGTTCGACGGGACTTCTTCCTGGTCAGCCTACAAAATTCAGTTCGAGGCTGTTATGAAAGCGAACGACTGGAATAAAAGCCAGGCCATGACTGCACTCACCTTAGGCCTGCGCGACCAAGCCTTAACCGTGTTGGAAGCTCTCGGTAAGAAAGTGACCTACGAGCAGCTCCTTGAGGCATTGGAGGCGAGATATGGTGACGCTCACCTGGAACACGTCTTTCGCACGCAGTTTAAAGATCGCGTGCAACGCATCAACGAAAACCTGCAGCAGTGGGCTCTAGAGGTGGAGAAGCTGGTGCGAAAAGCATACCGGTCTGTACCAGCGCTCATTGAAGGGAACCTGGTGCAGACATTCATCGACGGCATCCGTGACCTGGAAGTCAGAGCTGCTGTGAGGCTCGGGCACCACGAGACACTTAAGGACGCCTTGGCCCATGAACTGGAGGTGGAAGCCGTGCGGCAGGATCATCGTTCCCATCGTATCAGGGAGGTTGCAGCAGCTACAGTTCCCGACCGCAACAAAGGATACAGCCCTAGGTGCTATGGCTGTGGAGAAAAGGGCCATCTTCGATCCAGCTGCCCTAAGCGAAGCGCAGAAAGGGAAAGTGAACGATATCAGGAGGGTAGTGCAGCTAACGGCACAGCCTGGCGGCGACAGGATCGTCGTTCACCTCACGCTAGGGAGGTTGCATCAGTTACGGTTCGCGACCACAATAAAGGATACAGCCCTAGGTGCTATGGCTGTGGGGAAATGGGCCATCTTCGGTCCAGCTGCCCTAAGCACACCCTAGGAAGAGAAGGTGAACGGTCTCAGAAAGGAAGTGTGGCTAACAGCACCGCCCAGCAGCAGCAGGAATACGACTTTCCTATCAGACACTGCAGCGGGAAATCTCACGGCAACGCAAATGCATTGTCAAGAAGACCTTTTCCTGAAGATTGCAACCATTGTACTAGGCAAGAGAGTAAGGAAGAGGTATCCGTGAGGATGCTCAGGACGGACCCCCTCAGCAACGAATGGAAGGACAGCTTACAACATGCACAGCAGGAAGATCCGGACATCAAGCCGATTCTGGAATGGATAAAGGCCAGTGCTCCCAAGCCTAAGTGGAGCGACGTCTCAGCAATGAGTTCGACCACTAAAAGCTATTGGGCCCAGTGGGACAGCTTGCTGCTTCAGGATGGAGTTCTGTGCCGTAAATGGGAAAATGTTAGGGGAGACAGCTGTCATTTGCAAATGGTTGTCCCTAAAGCTAATGTACCGGATGTTCTACAGCTGTACCATAATGATTGTTCCGGAGGCCATCTGGGAGTAAATGAACTCTACTGAAGATCCGAGAACGGTTTTATTGGGTCCACTGTCGAAACGATGTCGAGGACTGGTGTCGCAAATGTACAAGTTGTGCGGCTGTAAAGGGACCTCAGACTCGTAGTAGAGGTGCATTGAAGTTGTACAATGTTGGTGCACCATGGGAGAGAATAGCCATTGACGTGGCGGGGCCGTTTCCGGAGAGTGAAAGCGGTAACAAGTATTTCATGGTTGTAATGGATTACTTCACAAAGTTGCCAGAAGTTTTCGCCATTCCAAATCAAGAAGCTTCAACAGTTGCAGATAAACTAGTTCATGAAGTCTTCTGTCGTTTTGGAGTACCTTTAGAGATTCACAGCGATCAAGGAAGGAATTTTGAGTCTCAAATATTCCAGGAAACTTGCCGAGTTATGGGTACTCATAAAACAGGAACGACTTCTTATCACCCGCAATCTGATGGAATGGTAGAACGATTTAATCAGACATTGGAGAGGTACCTAGCAAAAGTTGTAGACAATCGGCAACGAGATTGGGACAAGCACATACAACCGTTTTTGTTGTCATATCGAAGCGCAGTTCACGAAAGTACATCAGTGACACCAGCTTTCGCAAACTTTGGGAGAGAATTACGGCTGCCTGCGGACCTGATCACCGGGATACCACCTGATGCTCCACGCAGTATAACCGATTATGCAAATGACTTGCGGAACAAAATGAATGACATTTATGAGCACGTCAGACAATCGGGCCAGCAAATGTCTGAGAAAATGAAAACCCGGTACGACCGCAAAATGAACAATAAAGGGTTCAACGAAGGTTCATTAGTGTGGTTGCATAATCCAGTCCGCAGCAAAGGGAAATATCCTAAGCTTCAAGCTAAATGAGACGGCCCGTACCGGATTGTAACCAGGATCAACGATGTGACCTACCGGATACAGAAAGGCGCAAGAGGGACTCCTAAGATCGTCCATGTGGATCGCTTGGCGCGTTATTATGGGACCGATAATGCTCGGGACGAGCATGTCTTAGGAGGGGGCAGTGTTGCGTGAATAAGTCAACTAGCGCCATCTAGTGTCAGGAACGAGAGCGAGGGGAGCTTTGCAGAAAATGACATCACAAATCTTTCAACCGACAGCGCCATCCGAAGAACTAAGTTTCTAGAAAATCTACACTCGAACACTCGTCGCTTTGCGCGCATTTACTTGAATATTCCGGATGCTTCATTGCTAATTTATATAAATAGGCGCTGCAAGATGCGATCGGGGAAGTGTTGATTTGGCGAGACAAGCGAAGCTTCGGAGCGGAATAAAGTGAATTAGTGTGTTTAATTATTAGTGTTTTTAACTTTAATTTGTGTAAAATAAATTAAAGTGTTAATTTAGGTTATTTTATCGGCAATTTTTATTGTCACGAACCTCAAGCTCGTAACAATAGCAACAACAGCAGCTAAAAAAGTATTCATGTGCTGTTGTCTTTTTTGTCGTCCAACCGTCCAGTAATAAAGCTTTGAGCCTTATCCTACTAAATTATGTAAATCATGACGATATATCGGTTTATCGATATTTATCAAGCGATATAATATAATATATCGGTACAGTTCGGTACCGTTTACATACGAGTATATCAATACGATATATATCTTTTTTTTCACTTGCCCGTCCCTAGACTGATTGAATCATTGAACAAATTAAAAAGGATCACGCTATTACCGCGTGCAAAACTAGAGACAGAAAGAGAGTGTGCTCGCTTAGAATTAAATAACGCAAGCTCCAAATCACATAATTGCTCATTACCTACGAGAAGACCACGTAGAAAAATAAAAATATAAATCGCCACGATTTGAGATTCTATTATTATCTATTCTATTACGTTAAAAATCATCATTCAATTTAAGAGATCTAACTCAAAATGAGTGTAAAACGAGGTTTTTTTTCGTTATTTTTTTATCGAGAATTTTCCCACTACTGGAAATAGATCTTTTTTGTTTTAGCAACAAACTTTACTGTTCTATAGAGTACCTATCTATGTATGGTTGTTAGATCACTGAGGAAAATGTGGCTACTGTCGGGCGTTTCTTCGAGAGATTTGAGGACATTAAAAAGGAAATAAAAAAACAACACCAATTAAAAATTAAGAAACTTTGCTATCGCTGGATTCCTCATGAATTTGCTCTAGAACAAAAACATTTGATTTTAATTGATTGGTGTAAAAAAATGTTGTTGAAGTATGACCACGGACGTTTAAATGCTGTGTATAAACATTGTGGTAGGAGATAAAACGTAGATAATACTTGTCATATTTCGTGAGGAAATTATGTCATCTGCTTGGGTCGAAGGTGACACCCACAGAAATCTAAATAATATTGCCTTATCATTTAGATTTCTGTGGCGACACCAAACCAAGAAAATTGTGGCAGGCAAGAAGCGTGGGCAAAAATGAAATTGTTTTTTTTACTCCAGATGGGTCTTGAGTCACGAGTGCACGATTCCACTTGATAAGCAAAAGACAGTTAACGTAAACCACCATTTGCTTGCAATTTTTTGCACCATTTCTTTGAAAAAGTTAGAGAAAATAGAACAAGTAGTCGCATTCTGCTGCAACATGACAATGCAAATATTACCGCAAACAGGACGATAATCATTTTTGATCTTTAGATAGATATCCCAGGAGATAAAATTATCATAAGGAAGCCCCTCGTAATCATAAGAAATGCAAACAGAATGAAAAAAAGTTAAAAATCTACGTGTAAAATCCATAAAATGAGTTTATAGCAATTAATATGTAGTGTAGAGGTACTATATATACTCCATGGCAATCAGTTAAATCTCGAATAAAAGCAAACAATGAATATTGAAAATCATAATTGACAATACTGCCATCTATCAAAAGCTTCAAAAACTATTTGAATATTTAGACGTATACCCACTGTCCTCTATATATACAAGTACGCTGTATATATAGAGGACAGTGCGTATACTACACTTCTTACCTATTAAGCTCTTAAATCAATACTAGTACTTAAATGAATAATTTAATTATTTAAATTAAATAAACTATGATTAATCACAAATAAAAGCAAACAATAAACATCAAAAATCGTAATTGATAATGCTGCCATCTATCAAAATTTTCTAAAACTACTTGAATATTTAGACGAATACTGCACTTCCTACCTACTAAGCAAAGAAAAAAAAGCATGCAAACATACATTAGATGGCTATTAAATCAATACAATTACTTAAATGATTAATTCAATAATTTAAATTAAATAAAATATGATTAATCTCTAATAAAAGCAAACAATAAACATTAAAAATCATAATTGATAATGCTGCCATCTATCAAAATCTTTTACAACTACTTGAATATTCAGACTTATACTGCACTACCTACCTATAAAGCAATGAATAAAAACATACTGACATACATTAGATGGCTCTTAAAAAAATAATTTTTTTTCTGAAATATTACAACAGAGAGCGCTAAAAGATACAAGTCGTAAACTTTTTATTATTTGCTATAGCACTAGACAGCACTGGCTCCAATGACGTGTCATATATAGACACGTCATGAATGAACATCGCGGCACTTAAGGCTACAGTCTTTTAAAGTTGACTCACATCGAATCATTAGCGCCACTTTGATTTCTTTTTTTACAGCAAATTATTGTTTCAGAGTAAAATATTTTGATAACACATAAATACCCAGATTATAAGTAATGGCTAAATTTTTTTTTTTGGTTCATCTATGTGGTCTATGTTAGATAAATCAAACGGTAAATAGAGCTCTCTCGCACCCAACGCAATTTCAAGCTTTGTTCGTGTACCATTATAAGGCAATCGATAATAAAAAGGCGAAATCTATTCAGCGCGTTAATAGCTAAACATCTTCATCTCCAAAATGCGCTGTTTCTTTTTTTCTAAATATCTTTCATTGTCTTAAATAAGAGGTCTCAATTTCGTTAAATTTCGCTGTTTTCGCCTCATAAAAAACTATTTGTTTCATAGCAATAGCTGAAAATATTTATGCTATAATTATTTTTTTTCAAGGGCAGGTGTTTAATTAGACAAATATTAAAAAATAATAATTTAAACCACTTTATTTCAAAATTAATAATTATTTCGATCGACCTATAAAATATTGACTTTATAAACAATAATTGCGGGCAATATTCCTTAGTAGCCGCTGAGCGGCTGTAGCGTTCAGACGTCTTGTCTGTGCCAAATTTTTGCACTTCCTCTCGCTCTAACATTCCTCTTTCTCTCTCTTTCCCTAATCTTGGTTGCGCATTGTTACGAATTGAAAGTTTCTCTACTTTATTATTTTTTGCATATAATTCTTTAAGGGTTTATAAATCATTTTGTATTTGTTTTATAACTTTTAATTTCGATATGGACCATAAACGTAAAAAATATGCTTGTACCAGAAAACGAAAATTGAAATCAAACGTTGAAGCAATGAACAGAAATAGAATTCAAAGGTAAGTTTTTTTGTGTTTCATAGTAAAATAGTTAACAACGTGCATATGTGTGAGCACTTGGTTAAATATTAGGTATATAATTAGGTACCTAACCTACATATTATGTAAGTTCTTCAAGGAAATATAGAAGTATTATACATTTTTGGATTGCACATGATGTTTTGTTTACAAGCGACAGTAGCCTAATGGCAGGGAGCGGACCGCGAACTCAAAAAGGTCGTGGGTTCGAATCCACCATTCGACTACTGGCGTGAACCACTCGTAACACAAGCAATTTAAGCTTACCACGAGTGGTTAATGTCCTTTTTTTTAAAAAAAAAGTACATTATGTTTTTATAGAAATACTTTTTTAATTTAATTTTTAAGTGTCATAAGGAAAATTTCGTCTTTTTGATTTTCAACTAGAGATTTCCTTGTTACCGGTAGCTGCTGATGTCGAGTTAATGACATTTTTAGATACGAAAACTATTCAGTAATACACGTAGACTACAAGTAAACTATTAAGTAATATCCTCAGCATCCCGTAATTTATTGTACGAACACTATGGCCAATTTTGGATATAATGTGGCGTCAAACTGCTTACGACGTCCAATATACGGACGTCAAATAGGAGACTTAGCGCAATGTTCGCAAATTGTCATGCTGATCACAGAAACGTCAAAATCTAAAAAAAATTGGACGTCATTTTTCTTCCTCTTTAGCTTCCTGAGCTAATTGATTCTCGCATGGAACGCTCGATGCCAATCAAAGACCCTCCATACATCATTCAAGCCATTGCGAATAAATTAAAAAAAAGCGCTAAGTCGTCCGTCGATGCTGCTGTACAAGAATAGTAATTCATGCATATAGGTAAATGCTATACAAAGTTACGTTACACTTTAATGAGAAACTATAAATATGTGTGATAGTCGACTGTTTGTACTTATACATACATAATGCATATACATAAACACTCACGCCTGTCACCCAGAGGGGTAGGCAGAGACTACGGACTTCCATTTGGCACGATCCTGACATACCTCTTTCGCCTCCTTTACATCCATATATCTACGCATACATGCTCGTCGGTTAAGGGTACTTCTAACGTGGCCCATTTTCAAAATATCGCCAATTTGGTCGATAAACTTTTTTCTAGGGCGTCCCTTTCCGACTCGGCCATTCACATCTGCCATATAAATTTGCTTTGTCACTCTTTCCTCATTCATTCTTTCTACGTGACCACCGTGTTTGTACTTATATAGAAATTATTTTGAGTTTTTTTTTAATCTATTTTAGTATTTAGAACTACTTGACGTACTTGACGGATTTTCGATAGTGTCATCGACTTATTACGAAACCCTCAGTGCACGACTCATTCTAGCACTTGCCAGATTCATTTGAATAATCAATAATACGAGTACATGTTATACAGGTTCTAGATGATTATCTTTTAGAAACCTTTTCAACAAAACAACAAAAATTATACAAACTTAAAATATATTTTTTTTGTGTAACGAATTTTGTAATAAAAGCATGGAACAAAAATAGATACGAGGTAGAAAATCTGTATGTGAAAATTTGTTAGCTAATTATCAATAATCCTGTATATTAGATAAATTGATACTGGAAAATCTTAGTAGAGCAACTTTCCACGCTACGGCCAGAAAGATAACTGCGGTGGCGGTACATGAAGTGGCGGGGCAGGGAGGGTGTAGATGTGTCACCAGAACGCAATTTTTCTGTTTTGCTCTGAAAGACTGGGCTCTTAAAAACGGCGAAAATACTAGAACTACTAATACGCGTGAAGAAAGAGAAAGAAAATATGACACCGTAGGTACGGCGGGATGCCTGTTGCTTGACTACTAGCTGCATGCGCCGGCCGCCATTAGGAAACGTCGTCGAATAAAATGAAATGAAAATAGGTAGTTTTGTGAACTTACGCATGAAATGACGCATTTTTGTCTTTAACTTTTGGGGTATAATTTGTACATCGTCTGAAAACACACGACGGCATGTTTTCTTTGTGTTTTGCACAGGTTTACACACACGAATCACGATATAATAAATTAAAAACAAACGTAGCGTCGCGCGACAAGTTGGTGCGTGACTAAGCGCGATGTGGTCAATTGGCTTCATTTCATCTTGCCATTTTAGAGTGCGGACAACGTATCTATAAGTTTATACATCATTGACTGGCTCCATGTTACCAGGCGGTCCCATAATGAACTGGCCTGATATAGTTCAACGCGACATGTCACTACATGTTGTGTTGCATTAAATAGTACGTTTATCGTTCACTTAATATAAGAAACATGCATCGACATGAAATGCTTAGTCTTAGTTTAACAGGCATTTGAATAACGAGAGTCGCGTATTTTTTCAAAATGTCGAAAACTGATTATCGAAGTGTCATAAAGTTTCTGTTTAAAGAAGGTTTATCCCCTGCTCAAATAAAAGAACGATTGGATGGCGTGTATAAGGAGTCTGCCCCCTCCTATAGCACAGTGAAAAATTAGGTGAAAGAGTTTCGCCTCGGGAGAGAAACCGTCGAAGACTTTGGCCACGACGGTCGACCTGTGGAAGTGCTCACTCTTGGATGGTGATGGATGGAGATGAATGATTGGTCTCGCTGCGTCGAGCGCAGCATCAACAAAGACAAATTATGTTTCATGATCTAGCAGAAGTTAATAAAAATTATTTCTATAATCTACGGCGCGGCGGTCAGTAAAATCCTTTAATTACTTGAAGACTAAATTTGAACATAAGATAAGGATTAGAGATACAGTAATATACAGTGATTGTAGGTAACAATGTGCATTAGAAGCAAAATTAAAATTATATGTTGTCTTATATTTTCCCATAGCTGGAATAGATCTTTTTTGTTTCAGCAACAAATTTTACTGTTCTGTAGAGTACCTGTGTATCTCGTTTTTAAAATACTTTTAAGAGGTTAGGCGTTAGTAGACGCAGAATTTTATCGTGGCCGTATTCCTCTCGAAATTCATAAAGATCGATCCTCAACTGCGATCACTGAGGAAAATGTGGCTACTGTCGGGCGTTTCTTCGAGAGATTTGAGGACATTAAAAGGGAAATAAAAAAGAACAACACCAATTAAAAATTAAAAAACTTTGCTATCGCTGTATTCCTCATGAATTTGATCTAGTACAAAAACAGGCTCGAGTTGATTGGTGTAAAAAATGTTGTTGAAATGTGACCACGGACGTGTAAATGCTATGTATGAACCAATGACGTTTTATACATCATTGGTATGAACATTGTGGCAGGAGATGAAACGTAGATAATACTTGTGTTACAAATAGAAAGACAGATTGACTTTTTAAAAAGATTTTAATGGATTTTGGCCAAACAAATATTAACTAACTTAAAAGCTTTAAACAAGATTTAAAATAATGACGTTAGTATTCGAGCAAGGCTTCCGAACTCCGTGATGACCGATGGCAAAAAAAGGCGAGTGGCCGGCCGCCCTCCTATATAGCCCGGCGCGGCGTCGGCACTCTTGAATCAGGCCCTCTCTGACGGGGCTGAGTGCTCGAAGCCCTCAGCAGGAACTCGTGGATGGCTCAGCAACACTCACCGCGTTCGTCGATCTCTGAGAAGATACACACAATCTAAGAGACATTTATTTATATCGCGTATTAACAGTTGATCTAAATTCATATAGTTCATAAAAGCGTCAGATTATGTACCCAATTAGCCAAACAAGTCAGTCAGTCAGAACAGTCAACATGAACAGTTATCAACGCTACACAAAAGCGTTTCAAGTCACATAGGTTTTACACAGGTCTCTTCCCACGCAACCGAATACCCCGCACAAACTCGCGTGTGCAAACAGGATTTACATCAGTCTCTAGCAGGTCACCCAGATACCTAATAATGGCTGGATTTACACAGGTCTGTTGTCGGCTGCGCCACCGACTCACCCCAGAAACCACCAGTGTCAGGGTCAACCCAATACCATGCGCACAGGATTTACACGGGTCTCTTCCACTGAACACAACACGTAACGTAGTCAAAATCAATAAACACGTGCTTGTTTGGTACATAATCTAGCTCAAGAATAGGGAAAGATTATCTTCTCGACTGTCACAGCACCAACACATGACCAAGCGCATTCGCCGCGGCACCTCTGAGGGAAACTCGCGCGATCGCGGCACGTGTAATCAGATTTACGATTTCTGCAAAAGTCCCGTATGAGAGCTATAAACAAATCATACATCGTTTATATAATAAGCTAACAAATTACATACAAATCAGGACAGCTCCCATCGTAACACATTATCAATTCTAGTTTGAAATTAATGTAATCGAACTCGTCCTACTTCAATACACTACACATAAGTCGTTACAATCACAAAATCAAACCTTTATTTGACAAACATTTTACTTTACCCACTTAAAAGCATATTTAATATTAATCCATAAAAATAACATACCTCGACACATTTCTTTCACCACATTAGCTTTACGATAACATGCCTCATGTGACCCGATAAGGTAAGTTTAAAGTCAGTCGAGAATACTGCAAATTAAGTGGTTTATGTAATAATTTATGTCCCGTTTGGGTTCATATTCTTATCACAAACATAGTTTTAACTGTTAGATAAGAAATATAGCACAAAATATAGAAATACGTGGGAACTGATCGAGCTCCAGAAGCATAGAAATATTAAAAACAGGAGAAGTGGCAAGGGGGCGTGTCTGTGTCAGCGCGCTATGATCAAAATGCTCAGCTTCTATACAAATGGCCGTTTTTGCGAATTAGTGCGCTTGCGACCGTCATCGTGAAGTATTATAAGAATGCCATGTTGTTCAGTGGTTTCTTGTAAAAACCGAGGCCAAAACAAAAACTTTGTTAATCATGGAATCACATACTAAACAACAAATCCTAAAATATTTCTTTCTCTTACTACGTTATTTTTGTTTCCAAATATCACAGCCACTATAATATTTTTGCAGTAAATACATTGCTCCATAACCACTACTGAATCAATGATGTGAATCAACAAGCAATGTAAATATCACAAAACAATACTTTATTTATGCGGATATATTGCGTAGTTCGGCCCCTGTATCTTGTGACGAGCTAGTAATGTGCGTGTGCAGATCCACTATCGACAATAATGTGGATGGGCGAATTACTATTATAGTTTATTCTCCAATTTGTCAACCGTTTCAACCCGATAGGAAGACCGATGTGACATAATGTTTTTTTTTTTACTTATTTTGATTATTTTACAGCAACTACTACGCTAAATGCGTAACCAACAGTCGTAAAGTAAGTTGATTAAATTTTAATTTATTATTACATTTTTACCTACATATTAATTACTTGTATTACACTATTCTCTGAACATATGGTATTTTATTCATTTTATATTTAGGACTCAAAAATATTAGTAAAATTTTGGTATAAATGAAACAATCGTTAACTTTCCAATTTAGTCAATCACTAACGTATATGTAAAATAAATGGCTTTTTAGTGACCGATATTTTTGTGTGAGTAAGTAGCACGGAGAATGGTAAATGCATGCTGTGCTTTCAAATATATGGTTTATAATTGATTGTGTAGTACGTTCTGATTTATAAAATGCGAGTGTGTGCGCGACTGTGTACCTACTGCTTTTAGTGATCTGCATGTGTTCCGATACATTTTCAACTACTGAGCATAATATCTTCTTATTTCTTATATCTATGTCCAGAAGGCACTTGACATAATATGCGTCTTTGTTTACTCCAATATTCTAGAGGCCTGTTGACAGATGAGGGGTTATTCGGTATGTAAAATAACAAAGCAAATATAACAGCAATCGTACTACTAGTACCTTCAAAAATGCAGCACATGTTTCGGCTGATAATTGCTCTGTGATGTAGTGTTGTAGCACAAACGACATAGATATATTAAAGTTAAGTTTGTAATAAAACATCATTTTAATTAAAGATTTAGTACCAACAAAACGTCTCCTTTTTATTGACACTTTTCAAATATTACAGCTCGGTCTAACCTGACCATCTCTTTTAATCCTACCTAGGTATTCTATTACGTTGGTAAGAAAGGTACATTTCTTTAAATTAACTGAAAAACCTATTTTGGTTAGCGTTTTCGTAACCAAATCTAATAAAACGAAGTGTTTGTCAATCCCATCCGTCATTATTGTTACGATTTTGAGGTTCGTGACAATAAAAATTGCCGATAGAATTACCAAAATTAACACTTTATTTCACTTTACACTAATTAAACTTAAAACACTGATAATTAATCACACTGATTCACTTTACTCCGCTCCGAAGCTTCGCTTGTCTCGCCAAATTCAATACTTCCCCGATCGCGTATTGCAGCGCCTTTATATAGGGCTCTTCCACGAAAACATCCAGAATATTCCAGAATATTCGAGTAAATACGCAAATAGCAAGCGCAGAAAGATCGAGTGTAGAGCTTCTAGAAAGTTTATTTCTTCAATTTGATACTAGATGGCGCTGTCGGTTAAAACATTAGTGATGTCATTTTCTGGAAAGCTCTCTCCTCGCTCTGTTACCCGACACTAGTTTGGCGCTAGTGCCATGAGATGAGATGTCAACTTAGCCGCGCAACACTGCCCTAACACACTCTCCTAAGACATGTTCGTTCCGAGCATTATCGGCCCCATAATAACGCGCCAGGCGATCCACATGGACGATCTTAGGAGTACCTCTTGCGCCTTTCTGTATCCGGTAGGTTACATCGTTGATCCTGGTCACAATCCGGTACGAGCCGTCCCATTTAGCTTGAAGCTTAAGAGATTTCCCTTTGCTGCGGACTGGATTGTGCAACCACACTAGTGAACCTTTGCCGAACCCTTTGTTGTTCATTTTGCGGTCGTACCGGGTTTTCATCTTTTCAGACATTTGCTGGCCCGATTGTCCGACGTGCTCCTAAACGTCATTCATTTTGTTCCGCAAGTCATTTGCATAATCGGTTATACTGCGTGGAGCATCAGGTGGTATCCCGGTGATCAGGTCCGCAGGCAGCCGTAATTCTCTCCCAAAGTTTGCGAAAGCTGGTGTCACTGATGTACTTTCGTGAACAGCGCTTCAATATGACAACAAAAACGGTTGTATGTGCTTGTCCCAATCTCGTTGCCGATTGTCTACAACTTTTGCTAGGTACCTCTCCAAGGTCTGATTAAATCGTTCTACCATTCCATCAGATTGCGGGTGATAAGAAGTCGTTCTTGTTTTATGAGTACCCATAACTCGGCAAGTTTCCTGGAATATTTGAGACACAAAATTCCTTCCTTGATCGCTGTGAATCTCTAAAGGTACTCCAAAACGACAGAAGACTTCATGAACTAGTTTATCTGCAACTGTTGAAGCTTCTTGATTTGGAATGGCGAAGACTTCTGGCCACTTAGTGAAGTAATCCATCACAACCATAAAATACTTGTTACCGCTTTCACTCTCCGGAAACGGCCCCGCCACGTCAATGGCTATTCTCTCCCATGGTGCAGCAACATTGTACAACTTCAATGCACCTCTACTACGAGTCTGAGGTCCCTTTACAGCCGCACAACTTGTACATTTGCGACACCAGTCCTCGATATCGTTTCGACAGTGGACCCAGTAAAACCGTTCTCGGATCTTCAGTAGAGTTCGTTTAACTCCCAGAAGGCCTCCTGAATAATCATTATGGTACAGCCGTAGAACATCCGGTACTTTAGCTTTAGGGACAACCATTTGCAAATGGCTGTCTCCCCGAACACTTTCCCATTTACGGCACAGAACTCCATCCTGAAGAAACAAGCTGTCCCACTGGGCCCAATAGCTTTTAGTGGTCGAACTCATCGCTGAGACGTCGCTCCACTTGGGCTTGGGAGCACTGGCCTTAATCCATTCCAGAATCGGTTTGATATATGGATCTTCCTGCTGTGCACGTTGTAAGCTGTCCTTCCACTCGTTGCTGAGGTGGTCTGCCCTGAGCATCCTCACGGACACCACTTCCTTACTCTCTTGGCTAGTACAATGTTTGCAATCTTCAGGACAAGGTCTTCTTGACAATGCATCCGCGTTGCCATGAGATTTCCCGCTGCGATGTTCGATCTCAAAGTCATATTCCTGCAGTAGTTCAATCCACCTCGCAACTTGTCCTTCTGGATTTTTAAACTGCAATAGCCATTTTAGTGCAGCATGGTCAGTTCGTAAGTGAAATTTCCGCCCCAGAAGATATTTGCTGAAATGCTGCAACGACTTTACCACAGCTAGCAATTCACGTCTTATGACACAATAGTTCCTTTCCGGTTCTGACAATGACTTGCTGAAGTACGCTATCACGACTTCTTGGTCACCATTCCGGTGAGACAACACACCGCCAAGTCCTATATCGCTTGCGTCTGTGTCAACTATAAATTCTTTGCTTGCATCAGGGTATCTCAAGATAGGTGTTTTGCACAGACGGTCCTTGAGCTCCTGGAATGCGATATTGCAACTTTCATCCCAGCAGAAATGTCGCTTCTCCTCGGTTAGCTTGTGCAGGGGTTGGCTATATCTGCAAAGTTCTTCACAAATCGCCGATAATAGGAGCACAAACCAAAAAATGCTCTAACCTGCGTCTTGTCTTTTGGAACCGGCCAATCCTTGACAGCGGCGATTTTCTCCGGATCCGTACGGATACCTTCCTCCGACACTACATACCCCAAAAAGTTGACATGCCGTTTGAATAATGAACATTTCTTCGGACTCAACTTGAGGTTGGCACTCTGAATCTTCATGAGCACGCATCCCAGGTTCTGAAGGTGTTCCTCAAACGTACGGCCTACGATGATGATGTCATCCAAGTAGACCAGACAGGCATCGTCAATTAGCCCAGTAAGTACAAGCTCCATCAGCCTTTCAAACGTTGCTGGAGCATTGCACAACCCAAACGGCATTACTTTGAATTGCCACAGACCCTTTCCCGTCGAGAACGCAGTTTTCTACTTGTCCTTAGGGTCAATTACAACTTGCCAGTAGCCACTTTTTAGATCCAGCGTGCTGAACCACTTTAATCCTGTAAGCATGTCCAGCGTGTCATCAATCCTTGGCAAGGGATAGCTGTCCTTCTTTGTAACGTCGTTAAGACGGCGGTAATCAACACAGAACCGCATGCTTCCATCCTTCTTCTTTACCAGCACCACGGGTGAACACCATGGACTAGATGAAGGTTCAATAACACCAGGACGACGACTCACTGGCCCATACTGCAAAGGAGAAAGCCGATCTTCTAGGCTCTTTCTTTGCGTCTAACTCGACTCTCGATGACGGGGGGAGTACGCCGCCGACCATCCCGCGGTGTGAGTGCTCCATGCCGGAAGTGCAGTTCACACAGCGCTCGGTTCGCAAAGCACTCCCCTCCCTGGACATCCACAAGTCGAGTGGGCCTGACGGAATCCCCCCAATTGTGCTGAGGACGTGTGCTCCAGAGTTGGCACCGGTTTTAACGCGTCTTTTCCGGTACTCCTACTCCCTAGGCGTAGTCCCAAAATCATGGAAGACGGCTTTCGTCCACCCGATCCCTAAAAAAGGCAACCGCTCAGAGCCGTCCAACTACCGGCCAATCGCCATCACCTCCTTGTTCTCCAAAACAATGGAGTCCATTGTAAACTGCCAGCTCATGAGGTACCTTGAGGATCACCAGCTGATTAGTGACCGCCAATACGCTTTTCGCCGTGGTCGGTCAGCTGGTGATCTTCTGGTCTACCTCACTCACAGATGGGCGGAGGCAGTAGAGTTCAAGGGGGAGGCATTGGCCGTTAGTTTGGACATTGCGAAGGCCTTCGATCGGGTTTGGCACAAAGCGCTTCTTTCGAAGCTCCCTTCCTATGGGCTTCCCGAGAAATTGTGCGATTGGATCACCAGCTTTCTTGCAGATCGGAGCATCAAGGTCGTTGTAGACGGTGCAAGCTCCGATTGCAAGCCTATTAATGCTGGTGTTCCACAGGGCTCCGTGCTATCGCCAACGCTGTTTCTTCTGCATATCAATGATATGTTGCATACCCGTAACATTCATTGCTATGCAGATGACAGCACTGGTGATGCTCTTTACACCGGCCGAGCCAATATTTCTCGGGAAAACGTCTCCGAGTGCCGGGACAAACTTGTGTCTGAAGTCGAGTCTTTGCTGAACAGAGTCTCGGATTGGGGACGACTAAATCTAGTCCAGTTTAACCCCCAGAAGACACAAGTTTGCGCGTTAACCGCTAAAAAGAACCCCTTTGTCGTATCCCCTCAGTTTCAAGGCACTCCCCTTGTTGCCTCAGCCAGTATCGGAATCCTCGGCGTCGACATATCGAGTGACGTGCAGTTTTGTGGTCACTTGGAAAGGAAGGCCAAATTGGCCTCTAAAAAGCTTGGCGTGCTCAGTAGAGCGGGACAGTATTTCATGCCGGCACACCGCCTGCAACTTTACAAGGCGCAGGTTCGGCCGCACATGGAATACTGTTCCCATCTCTGGGCTGGGGCTCCCCAGTACCAGCTCCTTCCACTTGACCGCATCCAGCGCAGAGCGGCTCGAATCGTCGACGACCGAGTGCTTTCCGATCGGCTCGATTCACTGGCGCTGCGAAGAGATGTTGCATCTCTTTGCGTATTTTATCGCATCTATCACGGGGAGTGCTCTGAGGAATTGTTCGGATTAATCCCAGCCGCCAAATTTCGTGAACGCACTACACGGCAAACGTCTCGATACCATCCACACCATCTGGATGCTTGGCGGTCCACCACTGTACGTTTCACAAGGAGTTTTCTTCCACGTACAACCTCTCTGTGGAATAGTTTACCACCGGCGATTTTTCCGGACCGATACGACCTGGGGACCTTCAAGAAAAGAGCTTACTCCTTTCTAAAGGGCCGGCAACGCACCCGCAATTCTCCTGGTGTTGCGGTTGATCATGGGCGGCGGTAGTCACTTAACATCAGGTGAGCCGCATGCTCGTTTGCCCCTCTTCTACAAAAAAAAAAGAACCATGCTTCACCATTCCCTCAATCATGGTTTCCACTTCTTTTTCACGTGCTACCGGCAATCTTCTTGGCCGGTGACGGATAGGCAATTCTTCTCCTGTGTTTGTTTTGTGTTGAACTAAGCCAGTCTTTCCCATGTTAGCATCGTTTGATGAGAATACATCTGCGTACTTGAGTAACAACTTCTTCGCCTTGACCAATTCGTTCGGGGAGAGAACACTGCGACAATCTTCCAAAAGTGTGATCACTCTCGTTTCTGATTCCTTGCTGGGGGTCCCACTCAATATATATTGGCACCGACGTAACCAATCCACTACCTCACAAGTACCAATCAGTGTGCCTTTTTCTATAATCTGTTCCCGATCACAAAGGTTCAGCACACGTACTCCTGAGATGTCAGTGGTCCTGATCAAGGTTCGAGCTACTTTCCATGGAAGGTCATTGTTTACCCTTTCCACAAGTACACAACGGTGAGGTTGCCCAGCGTTTCGAGGAAGACTAACCGAAACAATCGTTTCTGATCTCGGTGGAAGAACAATCTTCTTAATGCTGTACACGTTCCCTGGTAACGCACCTTCCATAAAAAGTTCCTCCTGTCCACATTTCAAAACACCTTGCTTAACGTCGATCTCACAACAATTATTCCTCATAAAGTCTAGGCCTAGGATGCAGTCGTCTATTATATCAGCCACGATGACATTATGCAGATAGATCACGTTGCCTAGCTTCAACTCCATCTCCTTCTCTCCACGGACGGGTATATGCTGACCGGTGGCTGTTACCAAATTAATGCGTTCTCGGTTGTATGCGGAGTCCCCAAGGAACTGACTTATAAGTTGGGAACTAACAACCGTACGAGAGGCTTCAGTGTCTATGGTCAGTTTACACGGCATTCCGTTGACCTCACCCTTGATGATTAGACTGTTCCCATCATAGGTTTGTGAGATCGAGATCCTTGGGGCTCTTTTAACATCAGCCAGCACCCGCCCCGCAGTTCTGGCTTTTACTCGTTTTCCTGCTGCTGCTGGGCGGTGCTGTTGGCCGCACTACCCTCCTGAGGTCGTTCACCTTCCCTTTCTAGGGTTCGCTTAGGGCAGCTGGATCGAAGATGGCCCTTTTCCCCACAGCCATAGCACCTAGGGCTGTATACTTTGTTGCGGTCGTGTACTGTAGCTGCTGCAACCTCTCTGATGCGATGGGAACGATGATCCTGCCGCACGGCTTCCACCTCCAGTGCATAGGCCAAGGCGTCTTTAAGCGTCTCGTGGTGCCCGAGCCTCACAGCAGCTCTGACTTCCAGGTCGCGGATGCCGTCGATGAATGTCTGCACCAGGTTCCCTTCAATGAGCGCAGGTACAGACTGGTATGCTTTTCGCACCAGCTTCTTCACCTCTAGAGCCCAATGCTGCAGGTTTTCATTGCTGCGTTGCACGCAATCTCTAAGCTGCGCTCGAAAGATGTGTTCCAGGTGAGCGTCGCCATATCTAGCCTCCAATGCCTCAAGGAGCTGCTCGTAAGTCACTTCTTTACCGAGAGCTTCTAGAACAGTTAAGGCCCGGTCGCGCAAACCTAGTGTGAGAGCAGTCATGGCCTGACTTTTATTCCAGCCGTTTGCCTTCATAACAGCCTCGAACTGGATTTTGTAGGCCGCCCAAGAAGAAGTCCCGTCGGACGGCGGCACTTTGAATCCACGTACTGAAGGTGTTGTAGCTACTACGGGAGGTGTAGTTCCATCCCCCAGTTTGAGATCGTCCAGCGTTTTCTTCTCATCAGCCACCACGTTGTCTACCCGATTGTTCACTTGGTCGATTTGGGTTTTAGCTTCTTTAGTTTTGGTTTCAGCCTTCGCGATTTGGGTTTCAGCTTCCGACAGGCGGTTGTCATGCTGCGCAACCCTATCCTTAACCTCCTTTATCTCCTTCCCGAAGGTAGCGTGAAGATCCTTCATGAGGAGCATTTGCTCTTCCAACCGACGGGCCTGTTCCTCTTGTCCGCCCCGCAGCTGATCTTCCAAACGACAGACCTGTTCTTCTTGTCCGCCCCGCAGCTGCTCTTCCAAACGATAGACCTGTCCCTCCTGTCGGCGGGTCTGGTCATCCTGTCCGCCCCGCAGCTGCTCTTCCAACCGATGAACCTGTTCCTCCTGTCGGCAAGCCTGTTCCTCCTGTCGGCGAGCCTGTTCTTCCTGCTGCTCTTTCAACCAACGGGCCTGTTCCTCCTGTCGGCGAGCCTGCTCCTGCAGCATCACCATCAGAGCACCTAAGTCAGGTGCTGCAGATGTAGGAGCTACTGACGGGCCTGCAGCCGACGGCTGGCCCTCCGACGTCTGCGGCGTTGTACCACCAAATCTTCTTTGGTCCGTCTCCTGCTGGCGTTGACTTCGGGTACGGACACCCTCAGTTTCCTCCTAAGGTAAAATCGGCATGATTTTATCCCACTTCTGACATCAATTGTTACGAGCTTGAGATTCGTGACAACAAAAATTGCCGATAGAATTACCAAAATTAACACTTTATTTCACTTTACACTAATTAAACTTAAAACTGTCTCGCCAAATTCAATACTTCCCCGATCGCGTATTGCAGCTCCTTTATATAGGGCTCTTCCACGAAAACATCCAGAATATTCCAGAATATTCGAGTAAATACGCGCGCCAACCTACCAAGCGCAGAAAGATCGAGTGTAAAGCTTCTAGAAAGTTTAGTTCTTCAATTTGATACTAGATGGCGCTGTCGGTTAAAACATTAGTTATGTCATTTTCTCGAAAGCTCTCTCCTCGCTCTGTTACCCGACACTAGATGGCGCTAGTGCCATGAGATGAGATGTCAACTTAGCAACATTATTAATTCGTCATCGATATAGACTATACTTTTCCAGCATCAATGAAGGATTCTAAGCGTTTTAGAGATAGTTTTCTGATAAAAAATCGGCACGTTTGCTAAACTGTACCTTGTAATAATTATTCTGGGCCTCTGCTCTGGTGTAACGGGTGCGGTCTTATGAATCGACTCTTCTGCAACTCTAAGTTAATGGAAAGCGGAAATCATATCCAGATAGCTAAACCAGCGAGCATTACCTAAACTATCTATATCGTCGCTGATCAAGAGGAGAGGATATCTAGTTTTGACGGTGATTCGATTCAGTGCACGAGAACCCACGACCATTCCATCAGAACTACCCTTCTTTTTTACTGGATCGGACTAACGTATTCTGAATTGGACTCCTTTATCGAGAAAATCCTTCACTATAGTGCAGTGCATACTTTTAATTTTTCGTCATGCGATAATTAGTAGGGTCTATAGTACACGGACACATCGGTTGTTAACTTGGTATGCATCTCACTATCTTTCACCGTTCTGGTCGCGGTACCACTTAAAAAGAAATCGGAATACTTGGTGAGGATCTCTAGTAATCGTTCTCTATTATTTCCAGATACCGAAGTATTAACTTCATCGGACAAAGAAATCGAATTTACTTGCAGAATATCGTTTACAGTCACCTCACTATGAATTATACGAGTACGTTGGCTATCACCGGTCCTAACATGTAACACCTTTCCTGTTTAGTACGTCTGTACCGATAATGACTGGCACACTCAAATTGTTGCCACCCACCACATAAAAATCAATTTCTATTGTTATATCGCTAAACTCGACGGGTAATGTTACAAATGATTCCGATCTTATTTCCATACCACCCAAGCCGCGTAGCAACTGATTCGTAGGCTTTACTTGACACGGGAAATGTTTAATAACATTTTTTGATATTAAGGAAACACATGAACCACTATCGATTAGTACGTCTAATGGTATTCCCGATATGACCGCAGTCGTCACATCGCGATTTTTATAACTATCCGTGATTTCGCGACAAAAATTGACACCATTATTATTCCGAGAATTTGCGCGTTCCTTAGCAAAACAAGTTACCTCGGAATGACCTACCTTTTTGCAAAACCTACACTTTAACGGATCGCCACGAGATGTCGTCGTTAACGCGATTTCTTTTTCGTTACTATAACTAGGGAGTGTATTTGACCCTTTGTTACAATTAACACTCTTATGACCAAATTGATTACATTCGTAACACCTTATTGATTTTAAGTCTTTGGGATCATATCGACGTTTTAACGGTTTGCGGTTCGAGTAACTATTATTAGAGGGTTGGTCAAATCGATTGAAACCATTAGAATAAACTTTCCTATTATGGCTGTTAGAAGGTTTAACAAAGCTAGATAAAACTCCACTATAGAATCAGGTGATAATTTGGCGTTAGCAGCCATAGCACGAATTTGTGGATCTGCAATTCCACGAATAATAATAGCCGTAAGCAGCCCGCTACTGAGACCTTTAACCATGCGTAACCTTAAAAGTGATTTACGAGCATACTCAGCATATGTGGAGTATTTATCTGATCCTGTCCGCATAACATCGTAAAGCATGTTCACGACATCGACAGAACGTGGGCATAGCGCTTTTAGTTCTAATTTGAAATTGGACCAGGTGCGACTACTGCTTGTCCATTGGCTATGCCAGGTGCGAGATTCTCCTTTAAAACAATGTCCGGCACGAGCAAGGCAATCTCTGTCGTCCCAATGGTTCGAAATACGGGCTCTTTCTACCTCATCACACCACGTGTCGAAGTCATGAACATTCGGATCAAAATCAGAGAAAATATCAGTTGGATCTGACGTGAGTACAGCCGACTGCGCTCAAAAGACGCTATACGGCATTCGTCACCACGTCGTCAGACTGCGTTGATCCCTCGTTGATAGTGTGTGGAGTCAGCGGCGGGCTTCCCACTCGCGAGGGCACAGGCTCATGCGGCGGTGCAGGCGCCCCGAACACCGATGCCGATGGTGTCGTGTTTGGCAGCTCGAGAGCGCGCCTAGGGCCAGCGCTGGTTGTAGCAATGGCTTGCGTCTCCACTGAAGCACGGGGCTGCAGCCTCGCAGCTCGCAGCAGCAGCTGCGTCCTCCAGCACGCGCAGCCTGCTCAGGATCTCCTCCATCGGATTGGGCGAAGGAGTTTGCCAACGACGTTTTTGTTTGTTACGTTGATCGTTGGCAGGCATCTGGCAGACAAAAACTTCACCCGAATAATAAATAAACTAACTGGAGGAACACTAAGTTTTCTTTTATAAAACCAGAAATATACACAGTACAGTACACGTACAGCGGCTTTTCAGCCTTCTGATCCCACTTCCGATGTTACAAATAGAAACACAGATTGACTTTTTAAAAAGATTTTAATGGCTTTTGGCCAAACAAATATTAACTAACTTAAAAGCTTTAAACAAGATTTAAAATAATGACTCTAGTATTCGAGCAAGGCTTTCGAACTCCGTGATGACCGATGGCAAAAAGGGACGAGTGACGCCGGCCGCCATCCTATATAGCCACTCGCGGCTTCGGCACTCTTGAATCAAGCCCTCTCTTCCAACACTTGTTACATTTCGTGAAGAAATTATGTCATCTGCTTGGGTCGAAGGCGACACCCACAGAAATTTTAATAATATTGCCTTATTATTTAGATTTCTGTGGCGGCAAAAATGATATTTTTTTTACTCCATATGGGTCTTAAGTCTCGAGTGCATCATTCCACTTGAGCAAAAGACAGTTAATGTAAACCACCATTTGCTTGCAATTTTTTGCACCATTTCTTTGAAAAAGTTAGAGAAATAGAACAAGAAGTCGCATTCTGCTGCAACATGACAATGCACTACTAACGCAAACAAGACGATAATCATTTTTGATTTTTAGATTAAGAAATGCAAAGCAGAATGTAAAAAAAAAAGTTAAAAATCCACGTGTAAAATCCACAAAATGAGTTAATAGCAATTAATATGGAGTGTAGAGGTACTATATACTCCATGGCAATTAGTTGAATCTCGAATAAAAGCAAACAATGAATATTGAAAATCATAATTGACAATACGGCCATCAACATTCAAAAACTACTTGAATACTTAGACGTATACTGCACTTCTTACCTAAGCAAAGAAAAAAGCATACAAACATACATTAGATGGCTCTTAAATCAATACCATTACTTAAATGATTAATTTAATTTTTTTAAATTAAATAGAATATAATATGATTAATCACGACAAAAAGCAAACAATAAACATCAAAAATCATAATGGATAATACTGTCATCTATCAAAATCTTCTCAAACTACTTGAATATTTAGACGTATACTGCACTTCCTACCTATTAAGCAATGAAAAAAAGTGTACAAACATACATTAGATGGCTCTTAAATCCATACCATTACTTAAATTATTAATTTAATTACTTAAATTAAATAAAATATCATTAATCTCGAATAAAAGCAAACAATAAACATCTAAAATCATAATTGATAATATTGCCGTCTAGCAAAATTTTCAAAAACTACTTGAATATTTAGACGTATACTGCACTTCCTACCTATTAAGCAAAGAAAAAAAATTTTACAAACATACATTAGATGGCTCTTAAATCAATACCATTACTTAAATGTTTAGTTTAATTATTTAAATTAAATAAAATATGATTAACCTCGAATAAAAGCAGACAATAAACATCAAAAATCATAATTGATAACGCTGCCATCTATCAAAATCTTCTAAAACTACTTGAATATTTAGACGTATACTGCACTTCCTACCTATAAAGTAAATAATAGAAACATACAAACATACACTAGATGGCTCTTAAATCAATACTATTTTTTCTTAATGTTACAACAGAGAGCGCTAAACGATACCAGTCATAAACTTTTTATTATTTGCTGTGGCACTGGACTACACTGGCTCCATGTCGCACATCATTGCATTGTTAAGTTATACTATTTACTGGCCACTTAAAACAATTACAGAGTAAGTATAATATTTTGCGAGTGGTCTGTACCTAACGTAAAATTTTTAGAAATAAGTAAGTGTGACAAACAAGCACACAGTCCACCTGATGGTAAGTGGATGCTGTGGCCCATAGAAATATACATTTATCTTCGATTAAGAATCAAAATGCAGTTGCACTGTCACCCCTAAGGACTAAGATGGAATGTCTCGTTTCCAGTAAATACTTACATCGGTTCTCTACACTCACGATACGAAACAACAACACTCACGGGATGGAGGATAAGTATGGAATTCTTTTACGATTCAGTATTTTATATTCCTAAAAATACCCCATAAAATATTACAGTTTACAGTATTAAAGTTGTAAAGGACATTCTCTACTACTTATATATAAATTTCTAGTTTTCCTGTAATCTGTAGCAATATTTTGCTACATCATAAATAAAGTCGCGTATATAAATTGAAATAAGTATAACCCCAGTGGGTATATATTTCGCCGAAAATCATTAGGCTCGTCCACCGTCTCAGGTTGGCACTCTCGAGGGCCAATTTGTCGATCCGGGAAACACTTAGGCGGATGTGTTCGCCCCTTACTAGCGCTCTCGACTCTCCAATTTTGCCATTCTCGAGTGGCTAAGTTACTTGGCCCTGAGTATAACTACGTGATTTTGGTAAATGTTCCTTTTATACTAAATTTTGATATTTTGGAACACTTTTAAATATAAACAGAGGTAGGTAAATTTTCATACGGTCGCATAATCGCATTTACTTAAATGTTTTACATGTTTTGTTGAGTTATAGGTACCTACCTATCTCAACATCATCATCATTAGTACAGCACATCAAAAATCGACTGTTGGACATAGGCCTTCTGCAAGGAATGCGGCATTCCTTGTAGAAGGCTTCTCTTCAGCCGCCAATGCTGAGCCACCTGCATCCATCGACTTCCTGCATCTATTATAAGATCGTCACTACCTAGTACGAGGCTGCCACTCGAGAAACATTTCCCCCATTGGTTTTGGGCTCTTTTAGCTATATGTGACCATCCCATTGCTACTTTAACTTACTGATACGTTGGGCTATGTCGTTTACTCTGGTTCTACTGCAGATATACTCATTTCTAAGAGCTTTATCATACGGCCAGCAGTGAAGGATCACGTCTCAGATCCATAAGTCATCACTGGCAAGACGCACTGATTATACAATCTCGTTTTCAAATTTTGAGGTATAGGTACCTGACGCGAAGATGTGTCGTAATTTCCTGAACGCTGTCCAGCCGAGTTAGTCCGTCGATTAACCTCTCGTTTAAGGTTTCGTTTTCCTATATCACACACTTGCAAATAACAATCATATTAGGCATATCAAAAGAACACGACAGATGGTCAAAAGTGATAAGGTGACCTAGCTTATTACCTATTTTAACCACGTTCTGTTTTATTTTAACCACGTTTTAACTGTCGTTCCGAGTGGACTTTAGTAATAGTTTTTAAACTAACTTACCGATGAGCTGGAAATTTGGCATTTTGAATACCTACCTATAGCTCAAATTCTTATGACATTGCAATATGATAAAAATACGTACCTAGGTAGTAAAAATTAAAACAAAAATTTTAAAAATTCACTTGTTTACTGTAAAGTTTTTTGCATTCTATATACAATATATTATAATACTAGCTGTACCCCGCGGTTTCACCCGCGTATACCACGCGTCTCTGCCGCGCGACATAATATGACACCTCGCTCATTTAGTTCAATCATTTTAGCTAAGAAAATAGCAAAATTAATGGAGTACTTTTATCTCAATCAATCAATTTATTTTTTGACATACACTCCCCTCCCACACCCCAGTGACACCCGCATCGCATTGTGCTGGCAGTGTACGCGATATAAGGATTTTTCGACGTTACTATTGAATATTTTAACATGGAAAAGTAGCTATTGTGAGATAACTATAATAGTTAGACATATGATATTGCAGACTTTTATGTAGATATTGATGTCCTCCATAAAACTGTAGCACATCATTTTGCTCTATTGTCAATAGTTTCCGCAGCGTACGCGATATAAGGTTTTTTTGGTATTTTTTTTTCACACCTTGGGTTATATTAACGAAGTTTTCATACGGATCCCTAAATTTTTTGATAACGTTCTATCTCCTATGTTCATCAGGAATAATGTAGGATTCTAATGGTGAAAGAATTTTTCAAATCGGTTCAGTAGTTTCAGAGCCTATTCAATTCAAACAAACAAACAAACAAACAAATCTTTCCTCTTTATACTTCTATAAAAATAATATTATAATATAATATTATTTTTATAGAAGTAGTTACTTTACTGAAGTTTGGGGTGACAAACAAGCACACAGTTTACCCGATGGAAAATGAATGCTGTGGCCCATAGACGTCTTTAATTATCCACGATTCAGAAACAAAATGCGTGTAGGTTGTCAGCCCGAAGGAAGTGACTCACCATACGAATCACGGCACCATTATGCTGTAATTACCTACATGTTTGTTATTCCGCGATAGTGTGATCCTTCTTTCGAACCGACCCATTCATGCTGCAACCATAATATAGCTGCAGCGTGACTCTACCATGCTGAATTATTTACGGAATTTATAAAAGTTTCTATCAGGTGAAGGCGATTTAATCAGTAGTAGCTTCTTCTTTCACTAGGTCATAGAATAGTCTCTTTCTCGGAGTTCTTTTCTTCTCGGAGTTTCTTTTGTCGGAGTTCTTCAGGGTACATACGAACCCTGTTTTTGCCGCCAATAAGCAGTGCCGTTCCCCGGTCTGAAAGGTTTAGAAAGCCAGTCAATTCTGTCTTTACTCGACTCTAAGGGCACTAGGGGCAAAAGCCCAGAGCCTCTGTCCCCGCAAGCTAAAACGCAGCCTTACCTATATCTACAATCTTGGAATACAATTTTCTTGCTAAAATCTAAGCTATCAAATAAAAGTATATTCAAATATTTTAATTACTTATATCTTTTTACTTTCTAAAGGCCCCTAATGCGTGCCCTAGGTCCTCTACATAGTTTAAGGCGACCCCGGAGCCAGTACAATTAATTACTTTATAGAATTTGAGCTACTCCAACTTAGTCCTCAGAAATGACATAGCATTTGTAACCTTCTCTGTTTAAAGATATAGTTATATAGACTATAGTTTAATTTTACGTGAGTTACCCAGGTTCGGTGTTAATTACAATCTGTGTTGGTTTAACACGTGCTCGGCGTACCTACCGTGTACCGGCTACAATGTAAAAATATATAGTAGATACCTACTCTTTATATACTTTTTTAACATTACATTACATTAAACTATAACGGATTTCCGCAAAGTAACGCCTGATTCTGTTAATAATTTGGTACCTACCTATCTATGTTTACATACATCAGAATAAATAGGTAGGTATTTTAAATTAAAGTTTTGCGTTGGTTACCTACTTTTAGCCATAGATTAAATAACGTTAGGTACTGCGTAACTTTTAGGGTTTAACTTTCTATTCCCGTTTTACCAGCGTAGGTATCAATTTTATAAATAACATCAAAGTAGGTACATAAGGTTAAAGATGGCACGATATTTCCAACAACGCTCCTGGTGCTATTTATAGAGAGCTGTCAATTCGGATCAAAGTTCCGGCGGTCGATTAAGAGCATCTGCTCTCAAGCCGTTATTATTGTTGCTAGAGGAAAATTAACCTTACACACTAAACAGTTAGATATGTATTTTAGTGTAAGTAAGTAAATTAAGAAGCCGCAAAGATAACATCGGGGATCGTTTTTTCGTTGCATTCCTCAGACACCGGGTGGTCAAGTGTCGGTTCGTGTTGCATCATCATCTCGACCAATCGCGGTTCTCCGTTCGAAGATGAAACAATACCGCCTTTGTTGTGGGCGTGGCCTCCTTTGTCCCGCACAATGGGAAGACAGCGGGCCTTTTGTACCCATTGTTAGGGGCCATTGTTAGGTATTGTTTGGTGGGTGTGCGCGGAATTGCGTCGCGGAGGGGGGGTGTGGTCGGCCGTGTGCTGAAACCTCGCGCTTCTATATGGAACGCCTTTGAAATTCATTGGTGATTAGACACGGTTATGTGCTGTGCTTAGTACCGTTATTTATTTTGTATCTGTGCTCTTAATTAGCTGGCTACAACGTCTGGTCATATAATTTTTAAGATCAATAATTAAATATATTATGTTAAATTAGGTTCTTGGGTTTTTATTAAATTATATGAATGAATGAATTAATTATTATTCTTTACACAAAAAATTACCTATTAATATAATATAGACGATTATATTTTTATACGTTGTAGAGCCACGCTGCAGTTATAGTATTGTTGTAGCACGAAAGGGTCGGCTCGACCGGTAAGGACCAGTCTCTCACAGAATACCAGCGTAAAATAGCAGCTTGATGCCGCTGTGTTTCATATGGTGAGTGTAGAGAACTGGAGAAACTGGAGACCCGTTTTACCGGAATCGAGGCATTCCATCCTAGTCTTCAGGGTCAGGGGTGACAAAGCATTTGCATTTTGATTCTTAATCGAGGTTAAATGTAGATGTCTATGGGCCACAGCATCCATTTACCATCAGGTGAACTGTGGGCTCGTATGTCACCCTTACTCTACTTATATAAAAAAAGGTTGCAGCAAGGAAAAGGCGTCCACTCATTATGACGCTGTTATTCTGTCGATATTCTCTCGGTGTCTCAAATTTACTCAACGAATTTATAGTATCTAGATAGGTCCAATAAAAAATGAGTAAAGTAATTGGCAACATCGCTCGCATGTAATTGAGAGTTTTAAATTTTTTGCACGGAACCCTAATTATTTTTCTAAAATAAAAGTAGGGTCTAAGTTGTTCCTCGTAATATACATAGCTAACTGCCAGCCATCAAAATCGGTGCGCCCGTTTCGGAGATTAATCGTAACAAGCTGACAGACATACAAAAATTCTAAAAATCGTGTTTTTGTTATAAGTAGGTACATACCGTATATAATTTCATATGCATTTAGGTATTAAGAAGCTGTTATTTTGAAATTACAAACATCATTAGTTACAGTTACAGCCTATATACGTCCCACTGCTGGACACAGGCCTCCCCGCTCATTCTGAGAGGGTTTTAGGGTAAGGAAGTGACCGCCGCGCTGACTGTTATATATTAATTGTAATTACCTTATTTTTTTATAGGCTCCATCAATGATATCAGTAAGTGGTGCGTTTAAAACAATATGTTTACGCCTTAATCTTTTCTTAATCTTTTATATTCGCTAAACATTAGGTACCTATCAACGTAGCATAATTTTTATAACTACCTATACAAGTCGGTACCTAAATAATAAATAGGTAATAGTCATTGATATATTTGGTACCAAGTACCTACATATAAATCGATGGTTATAGTTAAATATTTTTCGTTCAATTAAGTATCTATTAGTAGTTATCTACCTACAAACAAATAAAATTTTAGTGAAGATATGATTGTAGTACGCGTTCGGCGGTGAAGGAAAACATCGTGAGGAAACCTGCATGTTAGAAAAATAAAGGAAAAAAATATTTCGAAGACATGTGAAGTTCGCCAACACGCATTGGGGCAGCACGACGGACACTTACTTGCCCTGAAATCCTCTCAGAAATGAGGGGAGGTCTGTGCCCAGCAGTGGGATGTATATAGGCTGTAACTTCACTTCTCAACACAACATATCGGTTTTTTGATTCCTAATCAAAAATGGATGTTAGTTGTCCATGAGCTAAAGCGTTCACTTACGATTGATTGAACTACTTGTCTATTGTTACCTTTACATAACCTTTAAAAAAAGCTGCGAAGAAGAGCCATACACTTAGGGTTGCCAGATCTTGTTTTTATGTTTCAGAGGATTTGATAAGATTAAATACCTAAAGGACATAGGATATAGATTTAAATAGAATGCTGTTATGATACCTACTTCTAGCATAATTTATTACTAAAAAAAAACAATGTTTATATGCAATGTAACGTAGTTTTGTCTCTATAACATCGAGCGTTACTTCAAACTGATTTGAACTTTTTGACCTCAATTTGATATTGCCATCACCTTTTAAACGTTTTATATTAGTAGACAATATCAATTTTGGAGCTGAATTAGATAGAAGACGTTTTTTAAAATAAAGCATGTCTAGCAACCCTACATAAACTTTTTATATTTAAGTAAAGAAAACTGTGTTATAAGGATGAGTAGTACACTTAGGTGTATATTACCCTATAATCGTGTGCGGGTAGTGTCCCAAATATCGTCTGTCCCGAGGCCGCGACGGCGCTCCGATCGATAGCATTGTCTGGCCCCCACACAGTCCTCGCCGCTGTTTTGTTACTCCCGCTATCGCTAGTGTATACCAGAGTTTATTTAAACTCGCGTGTTAGCGTGGTAGAGCTACGCTGCAACTATATTATGGTTGCAGCACGAATGGGTCGGCTGAAATGGGGTAAGATCACGCTCTCACAGAATACCAGCGTAAAATGGTAGGTTAATGCTGCTGTGTTTCGTGTGGTGAGTGTAGAGACTTGATTGCGAGTTCAGGCGTAGTTAAAGTTAAGGCAGAGGGCATAGCCTAAGAACAACATACAGTCAGTCATCACGTATTATATTGTCGGAAAACCGACATACGCAATAAAACATCGCAGACCCATTATACTGGAAGCAAGGCATTCTATCTTAATCCTCATGGGTGACAACGCATTTGTACTTTGATTCTTAACTGAGGATACATAAATTTAGATGAAAATGGGCCACAGCATCCACTAACCATCAAGTGGACTGTGTGCTCGGTTACCACCCTTATTCTATAGAAAACTCAACATTCCACGGGGGCGTACGAACGCTGCGGTCTATAACCAGTGGAACGGTAATGGTTTTCGTCCTCATCATCATCGTCAGGACTTGCCTTAATCGTCTCATCGCCAACCGCCAGTGTGTATTTCACGTTTGGCGCAAACAAGGCGTATTACCGCCATCAATGATTTGTTGTAACGTTAAATATCACGTTAAATATAGCTATTTAACGTTAAATACCACGTTAAATATAGCTATTTAACGCAGTGTCTTCCTGATAACATCTAAATAAAAATGACTGCGGTTGCCAACCCGCAAGCGTGGCAACTATGGCAAATAGGGAGGGGTATGTTCAGCGGCAGATATTAATGAGCTACAGCTCGTACGGTAAGTGTAACTGTACAGTAGGAGTATATCTTGGATATTTTTAGTCCTATCTCACCCAGTACTAAATGATAAAAGTAAATTGATGTTGGCTATTAAAAGTTTCTAGTTGATCAGCCAAGTTTTATCTTTTTGGATAAGCGCTGATTACTCATTTGATTTTAAAAATTATTAAACGTTAGAATTAATTATCTAAATTACTTATAACTTTCTCTATGGTTCATTCATGTAGGTACATGACATTATAATTCTTTTATTATTTTGTTTATCTGTTGTTCTCGTGATAAGTATCTTGTTCTAGAATTATTAGTTGATTTTGAAAAGAATCCGTTATATGTGCAATATCAGAGTTAAAATAATATAGGTACTTGTAGGTAAGTGACTGCTTATATCAATTCTCGTCGTGATATTTACAGATCTCTCAAGTCTTATCTGGGTTCTTTTGACAGATTTGACACGATTCTTATAGAGTTTACTTTTATAATAATTAGCTAATAATCTCAACGAGGGTACGCAACAGAAATAAGTAGGTGTTAGAGTGGTACCTAACATTCCAGATGGATTCCAAAGCAGAAAAGTACCTACATCTACCATCTAGAAAAAAATTGTTTTGAATTTTTAATGAAAAGGTTAAACCTTTAAATAAAGAGATGGATGAAAACAAAAGTACATTATTTATATTAAATAATTCAAGTAGGTAGGTAGTAGGTACAACTTATTCTGATGCAGCTCTAAGCGACAGTGTATAGGTAGGTACCTAACCAATTAGATGGTTCTGCATCAAATTATAGTTTAGAAATTTTATTTTCTCTAGCATAATTTAGCATTAGTAATCTTGAAATAGGTAGTAATAGCATAGCTTTTTTTACATCTGCGAATCATGCTAAACCAATATTACCTGGACGTTTTTTAAGTTTAACAAGCACTTACATTTTTGACCTGGAAAAGATCGGAATGTTGTTGACCAATCTTAACCCATCAGTTAAAAAAGAGCGGACGGATCTCAGCCAATGACCGTTTTAACGCTCTTAAAATATTAACAATAAAGCAACCACTACATAAAAATTCGAAATCAATCGAAAAAAAAACAAAAAAGTAAAATTCAATTTTTTTATCAATGCTTAGTTGCCAACGTAAAGCGGCAATACACGAAAAATCTAAAGAAAGTGGCTATTTTACTTTTGGATAATGTAGATACAAACAACTGGTCGGTACGATATACGAGGTTTGCAGAGGGGCGGTACTAAACAAATGAATGTGCGTGTAATGTTTAGAGTTACAACATATTTTATCTGGTTCACTGGAAAAATTAATCAGACGATCTTCCCTCAGATCTGAACATAACCCCAACGTACTTTACCAAGGTACATTACATTCCTGATTCATGTAGAAACAACGTTCCTACGAGGATATTATAAAGTTTAGTTGATATTTGTCAAAGGAATCAAAAAAGAAAAGGACGCACAGCTTAAAATGAGTCGCCTTTCATTTCATGTATCACCTTCTATTTTATCTGTCCTTATATTATCTGCACGACACAATTTTAATATTTCCAATAAGACCATGCTTCACAGGTTCTAGTTCAGAATGGATGTATAGAATACCCTACAGCGTCTGTATGAGCCTTTTGTGATGTACTGAATAGTTAATTCGGTGTACAATACACCTGTACGTGTATCCGAAAGCGTGGGGACGGCGGGGACCTATCGATTTTATTTACATGTCGCACTAAAGAGTCTAAATATTGTCATATATTTTAGTGAAGAGTGCTAGCGAACGCACACATAAAGAAAAAAGTACAATATGCCTGGCTGGTTGAATGAATATTTTTTTTACATAATTATCGTAGTTTTGGCGGGACTTCTTTATGTTCGTTAAATTATTGGCTTGAAGTGGATTTTAATAAGTGCTTAAAAGTGATATCCTATACTACTTTTACAACAATACGCATAATAAGCAAGTACGTACGTAAAAGTGATGTCCCTTAAGTGATGATCCCTTAAGTTCCAAGAGCAAAAATACGCTAGTGGCTGGCGGTTAAGGTTCCCGCCGAAACTCTGTTTAAATTTTTTATAACTTCTTTGTGTAGGTAAAGTCGTTAGAGGGGGACCTGACCAACTTGATAGAATACAATTAAGTATTGCGCTATAAATCTAGACTCGAAGGCTTTGTATTTACAGTCAACCTCGAATTTATAATCAAACTTCACAACGTTAAAATTTGTGCACGTGAGATATGATGGGTCTCAAATATTGAAATTGTGGAGTTTGAGCTTAGACTCGGAATTGCTTCTGAATACCAGCATATACGTCAAAACTCTAGTCAGCGTACAGTGGCGTTGTGGTCAGTATGCATGAATAATCGCTCTTGTCATTCGTTCAGTATTACCATGAACGATGGGTGCTTAAAATATTATGTTACGTCAAACACGCTACTCCACACACCCCGCCCAACGCTCTAATAGTAAAAGAAGCAGAAAGACGACCACATGGTAGAGTCACGCTGCAGCTATATTATAGTTGTAGCACGAATGGGTCACCTCGACCGTGGAAGGACCACGCTTTCACAGTATACCAGCGTAAAATAACAGCTTAATACTGCTGTGTTTCGTATGGTGAGTATAGAGATCCGGAAACCCTTTTTACTGGAAACGAGGTATTCCATCTTAGTTCTCAGGGGTGACAACGCATCTGCGTTTTGATTCTTAATCGAGGATAAATGTAGATGCATATGGGCTACAGCATCCATTTAATCGAGGATAAATGTAGATGCATATGGGCTACAGCATCCATTTAATCGAGGATAAATGTAGATGCATATGGGCTACAGCATCCATTTAATCGAGGATAAATGTAGATGCATATGGGCTACAGCATCCATTTAATCGAGGATAAATGTAGATGCATATGGGCTACAGCATCCATTTAATCGAGGATAAATGTAGATGCATATGGGCTACAGCATCCATTTAATCGAGGATAAATGTAGATGCATATGGGCTACAGCATCCATTTAATCGAGGATAAATGTAGATGCATATGGGCTACAGCATCCATTTAATCGAGGATAAATGTAGATGCATATGGGCTACAGCATCCATTTAATCGAGGATAAATGTAGATGCATATGGGCTACAGCATCCATTTAATCGAGGATAAATGTAGATGCATATGGGCTACAGCATCCATTTAATCGAGGATAAATGTAGATGCATATGGGCTACAGCATCCATTTAATCGAGGATAAATGTAGATGCATATGGGCTACAGCATCCATTTAATCGAGGATAAATGTAGATGCATATGGGCTACAGCATCCATTTAATCGAGGATAAATGTAGATGCATATGGGCTACAGCATCCATTTAATCGAGGATAAATGTAGATGCATATGGGCTACAGCATCCATTTAATCGAGGATAAATGTAGATGCATATGGGCTACAGCATCCATTTAGCATCATGTGGAGTGTGTGATCGCTTGTCACCCTTATTCTATAAAAAAGAAGGATTGGAATCTAACTGAAACTCTGGCCTTAAACCACTGACTTAGAAGTATATTAGGTATTATTAAGTTAGGTATTATTATCTCTATGCCTTAAACCGAAGCGTGACGGCGCGCTTCCCGTACCTAAAACTCGAGCGGTCGCCTAACAGAAACAGCAAAACCACTGCGTGTTATGACACTACGCTACGTCGCACGCTTTTTTTTTTTGCGCCCGAAGCAAATATGGGTAACCCTCCGGAAAGCGGGGGAGGGAGGTTGAGAATGCTCATAGCATACCACGCAGCCGGCTGCGTGGTTATGTGGCGACTTTTACCCACTAAACTCAACCTTTTAGGAATTGGCTTAAGTACACAAACTTTTCTACTGAGCCCTTACCTTTTTATAAAATTGAGAACAAACAAATTTACAGCCCACGTCATGGTAAGTAGCTGCTGTAGTACATAGACGCTAGCAACTAACTTTAAACAAAGAGAATACATAAGTAGTTACGTTGTACCAGTTCTGGCGCACTTGTAGAAAGATTGTACCAGTTTTGGCGCACTGAGTCACAAGTACGACGTTCGTCGACTCACGATCCTAAAAAAAAAAAAAAAAAAAAAGTTTTGGCATGCTCTGATCACGAATCTGCGGTCCATTTTTGCGTAGGATGCACGGTTCCGGAGATGTGCAGATCAATTAACTCTTATCTAATTGATATCCGCTTCGAGCCTCCACCGTCATTAGCGCTCCATTGTTCTTATCTACTTATCTATTGTTCATTCAATACCGTCATTATCTATTCTTCCTCAGCGTGGTGATATTGTTATATACTCCTTTGTTCCTATCTACACTAATCTGACTCATTAATAAAACACATTACCCAATTTTGTTAAAATTTTTATTTATAAAATACAAAATCTTATTACCTACTTATTATCTATAAAATAGGAGCGAAACATCTCATCCACTAAAATATCGTTGTACAATGTGTTCCCTGTAAATATACTCGTAAAACTATGCATTGAACATCCCTGAAACTTATATAGCAAATACATTAAGCAATATTCGCCACAAACTGAAGTCCACTCATTCTGAATCCTATCAACATTCCAGTTCCATCTTTTACAATTTCTTTTAAAAAACTCTAGATGATATCGTACAGGTGCCCGTCCATATGAATCAAAATATTCACCGACGTCATTCGTATCGATATATAAAGCTACTCAATGTGACCCTGGTTTATCATCTGTACCCAAATTGCATATTACCTAGTCAGGTCATAAATTCTATCACATGTTTAATATAAAATAATTGAAACGAGTTTATTCATTATGTAACCATTTATATACCAAAATGAACTTAACAAAACATAGTTTCTTATGACACTATAGTTTATTCAAAATAACCTCCGTGATTTTGAATACAGGCCTTCAATCTGCGCGGCCAGTCGTCTATCGCAGCACGAACGAGGTCCATGTCAATATCGGCAGCTGCCTTAATCAAGGATATCTTGAGTGACTCCAAATTGGGATGAGGCTTTGAGCACGCCTTTTCCTCCAAGTGTTGCCATATCTTGTAATCTAACGGATTCAAATCTGGACTGGAGGAGGGCCAGTCTTTGTGTCGGATGAAGTCGATTTCACGCGCCGCCAGCCAGTCTTGTGTGCTCTTCGCTCTATGAGCTGACGCCGAATCTTGTTGGAATACCCAGTGCCTGTTATTGAACATGGTATGAGAAACAGGTTACACAAGGTTCGTCAGGACTGTATTTTGATACACAACTGCATTCGTTTTTAACCTTTCTCACAAAAATGTGTCTCTGTTAAGCCCCAATAAGAAACTCCCAACCATACCATGAGCGAGGATGGAAAATGACCCCGTTGGACACGCGGAATACGGTTGCTCGCTTCTTCGCTACTGTGTGCGTACACCTTATCATTGTGTTTGTTGTAGCTCTCTTCTACGGTAAAAATTTTTTCATCCGAAAAAAGAATTTCCCGATATTTTTTTCCCGCGTACCGCTTCAACAAAGCGCGGCATCTCTTCAGTCTCAGGTCCATTAGACGAGCATTCAAACGATGTTCTGTTTTTCTTCGATATGCCCGAAGCCCTAAGTTTTCAATTAACACCCTTTTCACCGTGGTTCTGCTTAACCCCATCTGAAGGGCCAACAGTTTCTGCTTACGTTTGGGATTTCTTTGAATTCGCGCCTTCACAGCTTTTATCACTGCTGGAGTCCTAACAGACCGCGGGCGACCACTTCATGACCTCGTTGGACACGCGGAATACGGTTGCTCGCTTCTTCACTACTGTGTTCGTACACCTTATCATTTTGTTTGTTGTAGCTCTCTTCTACGGTAAAAAATTTTCATCCGAAAAAAGAATTTCCCGATATTTTTTTCCCGCGTACCGCTTCAACAAAGCGCGGCATCTCTTCAGTCTCAGGTCCATTAGACGAGCATTCAAACGATGTTCTGTTTTTCTTCGATATGCCGGAAGCCCTAAGTCTTCATTTAACACCCTTTTCACCGTGGTTCTGCTTAACCCCATCTGAAGGGCCAACAGTTTCTGCTTACGTTTGGGATTTCTTTGAATTCGCGCCTTCACAGCTTTTATCACTGCTGGAGTCCTAACAGACCGCGGGCGACCACTTCATGACCTCGTTGGACACGCGGAATACGGTTGCTCGCTTCTTCACTACTGTGTTCGTACACCTTATCATTTTGTTTGTTGTAGCTCTCTTCTACGGTAAAAAATTTTCATCCGAAAAAAGAATTTCCCGATATTTTTTTCCCGCGTACCGCTTCAACAAAGCGCGGCATCTCTTCAGTCTCAGGTCCATTAGACGAGCATTCAAACGATGTTCTGTTTTTCTTCGATATGCCGGAAGCCCTAAGTCTTCATTTAACACCCTTTTCACCGTGGTTCTGCTTAACCCCATCTGAAGGGCCGACAGTTTCTGCTTACGTTTGGGATTTCTTTGAATTCGCGCCTTCACAGCTTTTATCACTGCTGGAGTCCTAACAGACCGAGGGCGACCACATCATGACCTCGTTGGACACACGGAATACGGTTGCTCGCTTCTTCACTACTGTGTTCGTACACCTTATCATTTTGTTTGTTGTAGCTCTCTTCTACGGTAAAAATTTTTTCATCCGAAAAAAGAATTTCCCGATATTTTTTTCCCGCGTACCGCTTCAACAAAGCGCGGCATCTCTTCAGTCTCAGGTCCATTAGACGAGCATTCAAACGATGTTCTGTTTTTCTTCGATATGCCGGAAGCCCTAAGTCTTCATTTAACACCCTTTTCATCGTGGTTCTGCTTAACCCCATCTGAAGGGCCAACGGTTTCTGCTTACGTTTGGGATTTCTTTGAATTCGCGCCTTCACAGCTTTTATCACTGCTGGAGTCCTAACAGACCGAGGGCGACCACTTCATGACCTCGTTGGACACGCGGAATACGGTTGCTTGCTTCTTCACTACTGTGTTGGTACACCTTATCATTTTGTTTCTTGTAGCTCTCTTCTACGGTAAAAATTTTTTCATCCGAAAAAAGAATGTCTCGACATTTTTTCCCGCGTACCACTTCAACAAAGCGCAGCATCTCTTCAGTCTCAGGTCCATTAGACGAGCATTCAAACGGTGTCCTGTTTTTCTTCGATATGCCCGAAGCCCTAAGTCTTCATTTAACACCCTTTTCACCGTGGTTCTGCTTAACCCCATCTGAAGGGCCAACAGTTTCTGCTTACGTTTGGGATTTCTTTGAATTCGCGCCTTCACGGCTTTTATCACTGCTGGAGTCCTAACAGGCCGACGGCGACCACTTCTTGACCCGTCATCTACACTTTGATTTAGTGTTAACAAATTATATTTAAATATTGTGTGTGTATATGATTAAGCCATGGTAGCTCAGATGGTTAGCGCAAGCTGTAAATTTCACAGTACGCGACCCGGGTTCGGCCCCCGCCGGCACCACTTAAATTGTTAATTGCAATTTTAAGTGTTTATTCTATTGACAAACTTACTTTTCTTTCTGTTATTATCTTACGTGTGTATGATTTAGTGTTAACAAATTATATTTAAATATTGTTTGTGTATATGATTAAGCCGTGGTAGCTCAGATGGTTAGCGCAAGCTGTAAATTTCACATTACGCGACCCGGGTTCGACCCCCGCCGGCACTACTTAAATTGTTAATTGCAATTTTAAGTGCTGATTTACCACGTGCTCGGTGGTGAAGGAAAACGTCGTGGGGCATGTGAAGTTCGCCAACACGCATTGAGACCGCGCCGTGGACATTTCCTAGCCATAAATACAAAGACAATAGCAGAAAGTAAAAAGTTAAAAAATACTTTTTTAACAATGACAGTCATTAGTGATCATTAGTGAATGTGATTCTGTTTACTTACATTACAGCAAGACAAGAGCAGAAGGAAGAAATGGTATGATGGGAAGTAATGAAGAATGAATTGTTATGTGAAGTTTGTTGGAACAAACATATTTTAGTCGCGTGTAAATACTTTTAACATTTTGGTTCAAAATGACACAAAATCTAAAAAATATTAGATTCATCATCGACATGGACGGATTTTACATTACATATCCTCATAAACATTTTCAATGTAGAGAAATGGCTATTCTAGACGTATCCAATAAAAATGATGCGTTTATCGATCATTATTTGTTTCGGCCAAGTTATCCTTTCTTGGTTGATTAGGTAAATGTCATAAATTTAAACAAACGTTATGTGTGTAATAATCATATATGTATTTGCAAAAAATAATCACACATTGTTCTTGTGACGATGTGTGGGTTTCCTACAAGTGGTCATTGCTTGAAAATAAAATTTTAAATTAATCATAAATTTCGTTTGATTTCCAAAAAAATTTGTCTTACTATACTATATAATACAAAGGTGGTTCAACAGAAAAACAATTTTTAAAAATGTTGATGACGAATGATAGAATATTTAATATTGAAGAATACAAATGTCCAAAATACAATGATTTGGTAAATGTCATAAATTTAAACAAACATTATGTGTGTAATAATCATATATTTGCAAAAAATAATCACAAAATTTTACATTGTTCTTGTGACGAAGTGTGGGTTTCCTACAAGTGGTTATTACTTGAAAATAAAATTTTAAATTAATCATAAATTTTGTTTGATTTCCAAAAAACATTAGTTATAGTATACTATATAATAAAAAATTGGTTCAACAGAAAAACAATTTTTAAAAATGTTGACGACGAATGATAGAATTTTTAATATTGAAGGATACAAATGTCCAAAATACAATAATTTGGTAAATGTCATAAATTTAAACAAACGTTATGTGTGTAATAATCATATATTTGCAAAAAGTAATCACAAAATTTTACATTGTTCTTATGATGAAGTGTGGGTTTTTTACAAGTGGTTATTGCTTGAAAATAAAATTTTAAATTAATCATAAATTTTGTTTGATTTCCAAAAAACATTAGTTATAGTATACTATATAATACAAAGGTGGTTCAACAGAAAAACAATTTTTAAAAATGTTGATGACGAATGATAGAATATTTAATATTGAAGAATACAAATGTCCAAAATACAATGATTTGGTAAATGTCATAAATTTAAACAAACGTTATGTGCGTAATAATCATATATTTGCAAAAAATAATCACAAAATTTTACATTGTTCTTGTGACGAAGTGTGGGTTTCCTACAAGTGGTTATTGCTTGAAAATAAAATTTTAAATTAATCATAAATTTTGTTTGATATCCAAAAAATTTGTCTTACTATACTATATAATACAAAGGTGGTTCAACAGAAAAACAATTTTTAAAAATGTTGATGACGAATGATAGAATATTTAATATTGAAGAATACAAATGTCCAAAATACAATGATTTGGTAAATGTCATAAAGAAGTATGCCCACTTTCCATACATTGATTGACCTGTCATTTGATTCTTTTTACAGGTCGCGTCTACCTACAACTACTGTTGCATAAAATCAATTATTGTTTATAATAACATAATGACTTATCACCTTTTTATTTAGAGGCCAGGGAAAAATGCTATAAAGTAAATAAATTTTACAGATTATAAGCTGTCAACTGTACACTATGGTATACTATTGCGTGGAAAGGAAAAATAACTTCTACATCATAGTATTAAACCACAAAAAAAGCATATCTGATCATAAAATAATAAGATAAGTAACAAAAAACAATTGGTTATTTTGAACGTTCATAAACCACATGACAAATTAATAAGATTTTTGTAGTCTGTGAAACGAAATGTGTAAAACACTTTTTTTTAAATATATATTGTCATGGCTTCTGGGCTTTTAAGTCATTTTTAAACGCGTTCCTTCTCCAAAAGTCTATTGAGAACGATAAACGTATCAATATTACTTTTTTTCCTGGCTTTATTGAAAAATTCTATTATGCGATACGAAAGAAGCAAAATAAAGGCAATTTTATAAGATATTTTACATTACTAGACGCGTTAGAAAATTTTCAGGTCAAAATTGGACATGATTCTTTAAACAAACATTATGTGTGTAATAATCATATATTTGCAAAAAATAATCACAAAATTTTACATTGTTCTTGTGACGAAGTGTGGGTTTCCTACAAGTGGTTATTGCTTGAAAATAAAATTTTAAATTAATCATAAATTTTGTTTGATATCCAAAAAATTTGTCTTACTATACTATATAATACAAAGGTGGTTCAACAGAAAAACAATTTTTAAAAATGTTGATGACGAATGATAGAATATTTAATATTGAAGAATACAAATGTCCAAAATACAATGATTTGGTAAATGTCATAAAGAAGTATGCCCACTTTCCATACATTGATTGACCTGTCATTTGATTCTTTTTACAGGTCGCGTCTACCTACAACTACTGTTGCATAAAATCAATTATTGTTTATAATAACATAATGACTTATCACCTTTTTATTTAGAGGCCAGGGAAAAATGCTATAAAGTAAATAAATTTTACAGATTATAAGCTGTCAACTGTACACTATGGTATACTATTGCGTGGAAAGGAAAAATAACTTCTACATCATAGTATTAAACCACAAAAAAAGCATATCTGATCATAAAATAATAAGATAAGTAACAAAAAACAATTGGTTATTTTGAACGTTCATAAACCACATGACAAATTAATAAGATTTTTGTAGTCTGTGAAACGAAATGTGTAAAACACTTTTTTTTAAATATATATTGTCATGGCTTCTGGGCTTTTAAGTCATTTTTAAACGCGTTCCTTCTCCAAAAGTCTATTGAGAACGATAAACGTATCAATATTACTTTTTTTCCTGGCTTTATTGAAAAACTCTATTATGCGATACGAAATAAGCAAAATAAAGGAAATTTTATAAGATATTTTACATTACTAGACGCGTTAGAAAATTTTCAGGTCAAAATTGGACATGATTCTTTAAACAAACATTATGTGTGTAATAATCATATATTTGCAAAAAATAATCACAAAATTTTACATTGTTCTTGTGACGAAGTGTGGGTTTCCTACAAGTGGTTATTGCTTGAAAATAAAATTTTAAATTAATCATAAATTTTGTTTGATTTCCAAAAAACATTTGTTATAGTATACTATATAATACAAAATTGGTTCAACAGAAAAACAATTTTTAAAAATGTTGACGACGAATGATAGAATTTTTAATATTGAAGAATACAAATGTCCAAAATACAATGATTTTGTAAATGTCATAAATTTAAACAAACGTTATGTGTGTAATAATCATATATTTGCAAAAAATAAACACAAAATTTTACATTGTTCTTGTGACGAAGTGTGGGTTTTTTACAAGTGGTTATTAATTGAAAATAAAATTTTAAATTAATCATAAATTTTGTTTGATTTCCAAAAAACATTTGTTATAGTATACTATATAATACAAAATTGGTTCAACAGAAAAACAATTTTCAAAAATGTTGACGACGAATGATAGAATTTTTAATATTGAAGAATACAAATGTCCAAAATACAATGATTTGGTAAATGTCATAAATTTAAACAAACGTTATGTGTGTAATAATCATATATTTGCAAAAAATAATCACAAAATTTTATATTGTTCTTATGAAGAAGTGTGGGTTTTTAACAAGTGGTTATTACTTGAAAATAAAATTTTAAATTAATCATAAATTGACATTTACCAAATCATTGTATTTTGGACATTTGTAATCTTCAATATTAAAAATTCTATCATTCGTCGTCAAAATTTTTAAAAATTGTTTTTCTGTTGAACCAATTTTGTATTATATAGTATACTATAACTAATGTTTTTTGGAAATCAAACAAAATTTATGATTAATTTAAAATTTTATTTTCAAGCAATGACCACTTGTAGGAAACCCACACATCGTCACAAGAACAATGTAAAATTTTGTGATTATTTTTTGCAAATATATGATTATTACGCACATAACGTTTGTTTAAATTTATGACATTTACCAAATCATTGTATTTTGAACATTTGTATTCTTCAATATTAAAAATTCTATCATTCGTCGTCAAAATTTTTAAAAATTGTTTTTCTGTTGAACCACCTTTGTATTATATAGTATACTATAACTAATGTTTTTTGGAAATCAAACAAAATTTATGATTAATTTAAAATTTTATTTTCAAGTAATAACCACTTGTAGGAAACCCACACTTCGTCACAAGAACAATGTAAAATTTTGTGATTATTTTTTGCAAATATATGATTATTACACACATAATGTTTGTTTAAATTTATGACATTTACCAAATCATTGTATTTTGAACATTTGTATTCTTCAATATTAAATATTCTATCATTCGTCATCAATATTTTTAAAAATTGTTTTTCTGTTGAACCACCTTTGTATTATATAGTATAGTAAGACAAATTTTTTTTGGAAATCAAACAAAATTTATGATTAATTTAAAATTTTATTTTCAAGCAATAACCACTTATAGGAAACCCACACTTCGTCACAAGAACAATGTAAAATTTTGTGATTATTTTTTGCAAATATATGATTATTACATACATAATGTTTGTTTAAATTTATGACATTTACCAAATCATTGTATTTTGGACATTTGTATTCTTCAATATTAAATATTCTATCATTCGTCATCAACATTTTTAAAAATTGTTTTTCTGTTGAACCACCTTTGTATTATATAGTATAGTAAGACAAATTTTTTGGATATCAAACAAAATTTATGATTAATTTAAAATTTTATTTTCAAGCAATAACCACTTGTAGGAAACCCACACTTCGTCACAAGAACAATGTAAAATTTTGTGATTATTTTTTGCAAATATATGATTATTACGCACATAACGTTTGTTTAAATTTATGACATTTACCAAATCATTGTATTTTGGACATTTGTATTCTTCAATATTAAATATTCTATCATTCGTCATCAACATTTTTAAAAATTGTTTTTCTGTTGAACCACCTTTGTATTATATAGTATACTATAACTAATGTTTTTTGGAAATCAAACAAAATTTATGATTAATTTAAAATTTTATTTTCAAGCAATAACCACTTGTAAAAACCCACACTTCATCATAAGAACAATGTAAAATTTTGTGATTATTTTTTGCAAATATATGATTATTACACACATAACGTTTGTTTAAATTTATGACATTTACCAAATTATTGTATTTTGGACATTTGTATCCTTCAATATTAAAAATTCTATCATTCGTCGTCAACATTTTTAAAAATTGTTTTTCTGTTGAACCAATTTTTTATTATATAGTATACTATAACTAATGTTTTTTGGAAATCAAACGAAATTTATGATTAATTTAAAATTTTATTTTCAAGTAATAACCACTTGTAGGAAACCCACACTTCGTCACAAGAACAATGTAAAATTTTGTGATTATTTTTTGCAAATATATGATTATTACACACATAACGTTTGTTTAAATTTATGACATTTACCTAATCAACCAAGAAAGGATAACTTGGCCGAAACAAATAATGATCGATAAACGCATCATTTTTATTGCATACGTCTAGAATAGCCATTTCTCTACATTGAAAATGTTTATGAGGATATGTAATGTAAAATTCGTCCATGTCGATGATGTATCTAATATTTTTTAGATTTTGTGTCATTTTGAACCAAAATGTTAAAAGTATTTACACGCGACTAAAATATGTTTGTTCCAACAAACTTCACACAAATATATGATTATTACGCACATAACGTTTGTTTAAATTTATGACATTTACCAAATCATTGTATTTTGAACATTTGTATTCTTCAATATTAAAAATTCTATCACTCGTCATCAACATTTTTAAAAATTGTTTTTCTGTTGAACCACCTTTGTATTATATAGTATAGTAAGACAATTTTTTTTTGGAAATCAAACAAAATTTATGATTAATTTAAAATTTTATTTTCAAGCAATAACCACTTATAGGAAACCCACACTTCGTCACAAGAACAATGTAAAATTTTGTGATTATTTTTTGCAAATATATGATTATTACATACATAATGTTTGTTTAAATTTATGACATTTACCAAATCATTGTATTTTGGACATTTGTATTCTTCAATATTAAATATTCTATCATTCGTCATCAACATTTTTAAAAATTGTTTTTCTGTTGAACCACCTTTGTATTATATAGTATAGTAAGACAAATTTTTTGGATATCAAACAAAATTTATGATTAATTTAAAATTTTATTTTCAAGCAATAACCACTTGTAGGAAACCCACACTTCGTCACAAGAACAATGTAAAATTTTGTGATTATTTTTTGCAAATATATGATTATTACGCACATAACGTTTGTTTAAATTTATGACATTTACCAAATCATTGTATTTTGGACATTTGTATTCTTCAATATTAAATATTCTATCATTCGTCATCAACATTTTTAAAAATTGTTTTTCTGTTGAACCACCTTTGTATTATATAGTATACTATAACTAATGTTTTTTGGAAATCAAACAAAATTTATGATTAATTTAAAATTTTATTTTCAAGCAATAACCACTTGTAAAAAACCCACACTTCATCATAAGAACAATGTAAAATTTTGTGATTACTTTTTGCAAATATATGATTATTACACACATAACGTTTGTTTAAATTTATGACATTTACCAAATTATTGTATTTTGGACATTTGTATCCTTCAATATTAAAAATTCTATCATTCGTCGTCAACATTTTTAAAAATTGTTTTTCTGTTGAACCAATTTTTTATTATATAGTATACTATAACTAATGTTTTTTGGAAATCAAACAAAATTTATGATTAATTTAAAATTTTATTTTCAAGTAATAACCACTTGTAGGAAACCCACACTTCGTCACAAGAACAATGTAAAATTTTGTGATTATTTTTTGCAAATATATGATTATTACACACATAATGTTTGTTTAAATTTATGACATTTACCAAATCATTGTATTTTGGACATTTGTATTCTTCAATATTAAATATTCTATCATTCGTCATCAACATTTTTAAAAATTGTTTTTCTGTTGAACCACCTTTGTATTATATAGTATAGTAAGACAAATTTTTTTGGAAATCAAACGAAATTTATGATTAATTTAAAATTTTATTTTCAAGCAATGACCACTTGTAGGAAACCCACACATCGTCACAAGAACAATGTGTGATTATTTTTTGCAAATACATATATGATTATTACACACATAACGTTTGTTTAAATTTATGACATTTACCTAATCAACCAAGAAAGGATAACTTGGCCGAAACAAATAATGATCGATAAACGCATCATTTTTATTGGATACGTCTAGAATAGCCATTTCTCTACATTGAAAATGTTTATGAGGATATGTAATGTAAAATCCGTCCATGTCGATGATGAATCTAATATTTTTTAGATTTTGTGTCATTTTGAACCAAAATGTTAAAAGTATTTACACGCGACTAAAATATGTTTGTTCCAACAAACTTCACATAACAATTCATTCTTCATTACTTCCCATCATACCATTTCTTCCTTCTGCTCTTGTCTTGCTGTAATGTAAGTAAACAGAATCACATTCACTAATGATCACTAATGACTGTCATTGTTAAAAAAGTATTTTTTAACTTTTTACTTTCTGCTATTGTCTTTGTATTTATGGCTAGGAAATGTCCACGGCGCGGTCTCAATGCGTGTTGGCGAACTTCACATGCCCCACGACGTTTTCCTTCACCACCGAGCACGTGGTAAATCAGCACTTAAAATTGCAATTAACAATTTAAGTAGTGCCGGCGGGGGTCGAACCCGGGTCGCGTAATGTGAAATTTACAGCTTGCGCTAACCATCTGAGCTACCACGGCTTAATTATATACACAAACAATATTTAAATATAATTTGTTAACACTAAATCATACACACGTAAGATAATAACAGAAAGAAAAGTAAGTTTGTCAATAGAATAAACACTTAAAATTGCAATTAACAATTTAAGTGGTGCCGGCGGGGGCCGAACCCGGGTCGCGTACTGTGAAATTTACAGCTTGCGCTAACCATCTGAGCTACCATGGCTTAATCATATACACACACAATATTTAAATATAATTTGTTAACACTAAATCAAAGTGTAGATGACGGGTCAAGAAGTGGTCGCCGTCGGCCTGTTAGGACTCCAGCAGTGATAAAAGCCGTGAAGGCGCGAATTCAAAGAAATCCCAAACGTAAGCAGAAACTGTTGGCCCTTCAGATGGGGTTAAGCAGAACCACGGTGAAAAGGGTGTTAAATGAAGACTTAGGGCTTCGGGCATATCGAAGAAAAACAGGACACCGTTTGAATGCTCGTCTAATGGACCTGAGACTGAAGAGATGCTGCGCTTTGTTGAAGTGGTACGCGGGAAAAAATGTCGAGACATTCTTTTTTCGGATGAAAAAATTTTTACCGTAGAAGAGAGCTACAAGAAACAAAATGATAAGGTGTACCAACACAGTAGTGAAGAAGCAAGCAACCGTATTCCGCGTGTCCAACGAGGTCATGAAGTGGTCGCCCTCGGTCTGTTAGGACTCCAGCAGTGATAAAAGCTGTGAAGGCGCGAATTCAAAGAAATCCCAAACGTAAGCAGAAACTGTTGGCCCTTCAGATGGGGTTAAGCAGAACCACGATGAAAATGGTGTTAAATGAAGACTTAGGGCTTCCGGCATATCGAAGAAAAACAGAACATCGTTTGAATGCTCGTCTAATGGACCTGAGACTGAAGAGATGCCGCGCTTTGTTGAAGCGGTACGCGGGAAAAAAATATCGGGAAATTCTTTTTTCGGATGAAAAAATTTTTACCGTAGAAGAGAGCTACAACAAACAAAATGATAAGGTGTACGAACACAGTAGTGAAGAAGCGAGCAACCGTATTCCGTGTGTCCAACGAGGTCATGATGTGGTCGCCCTCGGTCTGTTAGGACTCCAGCAGTGATAAAAGCTGTGAAGGCGCGAATTCAAAGAAATCCCAAACGTAAGCAGAAACTGTCGGCCCTTCAGATGGGGTTAAGCAGAACCACGGTGAAAAGGGTGTTAAATGAAGACTTAGGGCTTCCGGCATATCGAAGAAAAACAGAACATCGTTTGAATGCTCGTCTAATGGACCTGAGACTGAAGAGATGCCGCGCTTTGTTGAAGCGGTACGCGGGAAAAAAATATCGCGAAATTCTTTTTTCGGATGAAAATTTTTTACCGTAGAAGAGAGCTACAACAAACAAAATGATAAGGTGTACGAACACAGTAGTGAAGAAGCGAGCAACCGTATTCCGCGTGTCCAACGAGGTCATGAAGTGGTCGCCCGCGGTCTGTTAGGACTCCAGCAGTGATAAAAGCTGTGAAGGCGCGAATTCAAAGAAATCCCAAACGTAAGCAGAAACTGTTGGCCCTTCAGATGGGGTTAAGCAGAACCACGGTGAAAAGGGTGTTAATTGAAAACTTAGGGCTTCGGGCATATCGAAGAAAAACAGAACATCGTTTGAATGCTCGTCTAATGGACCTGAGACTGAAGAGATGCCGCGCTTTGTTGAAGCGGTACGCGGGAAAAAATATCGGGAAATTCTTTTTTCGGATGAAAAAATTTTTACCGTAGAAGAGAGCTACAACAAACACAATGATAAGGTGTACGCACACAGTAGCGAAGAAGCGAGCAACCGTATTCCGCGTGTCCAACGGGGTCATTTTCCATCCTCGCTCATGGTATGGTTGGGAGTTTCTTATTGGGGCTTAACAGAGACACATTTTTGTGAGAAAGGTTAAAAACGAATGCAGTTGTGTATCAAAATACAGTCCTGACGAACCTTGTGTAACCTGTTTCTCATACCATGTTCAATAACAGGCACTGGGTATTCCAACAAGATTCGGCGTCAGCTCATAGAGCGAAGAGCACACAAGACTGGCTGGCGGCGCGTGAAATCGACTTCATCCGACACAAAGACTGGCCCTCCTCCAGTCCAGATTTGAATCCGTTAGATTACAAGATATGGCAACACTTGGAGGAAAAGGCGTGCTCAAAGCCTCATCCCAATTTGGAGTCACTCAAGATATCCTTGATTAAGGCAGCTGCCGATATTGACATGGACCTCGTTCGTGCTGCGATAGACGACTGGCCGCGCAGATTGAAGGCCTGTATTCAAAATCACGGAGGTTATTTTGAATAAACTATAGTGTCATAAGAAACTATGTTTTGTTAAGTTCATTTTGGTATATAAATGGTTACATAATGAATAAACTCGTTTCAATTATTTTATATTAAACATGTGATAGAATTTATGACCTGACTAGGTAATATGCAATTTGGGTACAGATGATAAACCAGGGTCACATTGGGTAGCTTTATATATCGATACGAATGACGTCGGTGAATATTTTGATTCATATGGACGGGCACCTGTACGATATCATCTAGAGTTTTTTAAAAGAAATTGTAAAAGATGGAACTGGAATGTTGATAGGATTCAGAATGAGTGGACTTCAGTTTGTGGCGAATATTGCTTAATGTATTTGCTATATAAGTTTCAGGGATGTTCAATGCATAGTTTTACGAGTATATTTACAGGGAACACATTGTACAACGATATTTTAGTGGATGAGATGTTTCGCTCCTATTTTATAGATAATAAGTAGGTAATAAGATTTTGTATTTTATAAATAAAAATTTTAACAAAATTGGGTAATGTGTTTTATTAATGAGTCAGATTAGTGTAGATAGGAACAAAGGAGTATATAACAATATCACCACGCTGAGGAAGAATAGATAATGACGGTATTGAATGAACAATAGATAAGTAGATAAGAACAATGGAGCGCTAATGACGGTGGAGGCTCGAAGCGGATATCAATTAGATAAGAGTTAATTGATCTGCACATCTCCGGAACCGTGCATCCTACGCAAAAATGGACCGCAGATTCGTGATCAGAGCATGCATGCCAAAACTTTTTTTTTTTTTTTTTTTTTTTTTTAGGATCGTGAGTCGACGAACGTCGTACTTGTGACTCAGTGCGCCAGAACTGGTACAATCTTTCTACAAGTGCGCCAGAACTGGTACAACGTAACTACTTACATATGCGTTGTCAATAAGGGCACCCACGACTTTTTCTGCCACCGAGGCGGCGTCACTTAAAATGAGGTGTAATATTTGACAGATTTCATAGCGAGAAAGTTAATTTTATTGAAAAATGTAAAGGTTAATGTTTCTTTCTGTACCATTACCTATATAATAAATTATATAATATATTACTAATATAAATAAACCAAACAATAGATATTCATAAAATTAGAAAAATTAAAAAAATTAAAATATGAAAAAAGAAAAATTAAAGAACAAGCCACCGCAACAAGCATTGTTTTGTGTGACAAAATTTTATTAAAACTAAATTATCAGTGAAGTGGCATTGTGACTAGCGACATCTAGTGAGCAATCACAGCTTGTAATTATGATAAAGCTGTGCAAGTAATGTTATTTGGCAGCAGAAATAGGTAGAGTGATACCTACAAAAGCGGTACCTACTCGGACGGAGTCCAGGCAGAAAAAACCTACCATCTATCAAACCCTTATGCCGGCTGTACACGCTCGTCGAGACACCACGAGACAGGCCTAGAGACGAGCGTTATTTAACATTGTTCTTAATTTTTTTATAAATATTATAACATGTATAGTTTTCTTTGTGAATAAACATTTAAAGTGTATATAAATATTTAGTGTATATAAACAGACATATAATTGGTGTAAATAAATAATAAATATTTTTTGTATTAAGTTAATTTTTGTGTATTATGTGGATCATAAAAATTATGTGATGTGATGGACAATAATACTTAAATACTTACATATTTTGTGACTGTATAAAATTGTACAAAGGTACTAATATTGACAATGTCGCGCACATGTTATAATACCTATAACCTGTTACGTATTCGTAATCATAACATAACGCAATTAAACTAATGTTATAATACCTACCTATAATATGTTAATATTTTCGTAATTATAACATAACACAAACGCAAAACTAACCTACGCTATACTGTATACATATGTAACTAATTACAAAAATAAGCAGTTTTGAAACTAGTTACTCATATCCACGAAACTACGTACAACCGATTACGTCCAAAAGACGTTACGACCCATGTCTAGACAGGGCGAGTACGAGTGTGTACAGGATGCTCTCGTCGCGTCGCGTCGCGTCTCGTGGCCCTCGTGCGCTTTCGGAAACGTGTCGGTTTTTTGCGCTCGAGTCAAAGGGTCTCGTAGGTATCGCGATGAAAACCGAGATCGAATGATGATATTACTAGTACTTAACGTGTATAACATGTATAATCACGCAGAAAAATGCAAACTGTATTATGACATTTTAATATGTAAAACGTCAAAGGTCGACATTATAACTACACATCAAAGTATCTACGAAAACGTACTTATATATAATCGTTAGGTTTTAATTGCTGCTAAATAATATTCTGTATTTGTGTACACTTAGTTAAAGAGGTAAAATATTTTGTATTTGTAATTTCTGTTTTGTCTCAAGACGACATACGTGATTTTATTGTTAATAAGTTTTTTTTGGTGATAATGTATAAAGAAGTGTAATACACTGTTAGAAAGTTTATTAAATACAGTGTTTAATGATATTATTGATTTTTTAAATTTCATTTAAAATATGTACTTAAATTTATGAAGAAACATGTGTTTTTTCCGGGACTAGTTGAACCTCTCTTTTTCTTTACATAATTACAGTCATATTTCAATAGATCCTGCTAAGTTTTACAAATCTCAAAAAATATTTCATACTCTTAATACCGATATCAATATTTAAGTCTAAGTGCCAGGTTTATTGAATAACTATTTACTTTATATATATATATATTATATATATATATATATATATATATATATATATATATATATATTTAAATATTGTATAACAGGTAGTCGCTAACACTTTCGATATCGATAGTACGCAAGACGACAAGTATGTGCGCGGGTGACTGGACGCAGGGAGACAATACTTGGGGCTAGCGCGTCGCCCGTTGCTATGGTTTCGCTTCCCCGTATGTCATACCGCACCGCACTGTTCATCTTTCGTGGCGCAAGCCGCAAGCTATACACTATTCTATTCACCGTACATGGTACTGTTACGGTAAATTAATAGAAACTATCCACCATCTCCTTCTTAGCAATGGGTTATTAATTTTATTTTTAGTAAATGTGTAAAAAATATAATAGTTCAAAGGCAAAACGCAGCAACAGTTTTGTCTAGGGGGCATATGGAGTTCAAACTTCAAATGATACAACGAGTGTGTACATGGTGTGTTCTCGTGTCGAGCCTTTACGTGATGAGAGGCACACGAGGCGACGAGACGAGCGTGTTCAGCCGCCATGAGCTACATACATCTAGGGTTGTCAGGTCTTTAAACCGAGAAGCCGAACAGACCATCCAGCTTAGCCGGACATTTCGGTAAAAAGGCCGGACACCCTTAATTATTCAGTCTTAGTATAACACGATAATATATTTTTTAAAGTAAAAAAATGCTAACCTTATATCATTTACCATAAAATCTTAAATTAAATGAATCAGTGTTCTTTATTATTAATCATTCAATATTCATTACAATATTAGTTTCAATAATTGCAATAGTATGTATTTAAGTACATGAAAAATGTAAAAATATGGTCAAATATAAAAAGCCTGACAAATGCCGGACAGGCCCGGACACCGTCTAGTTTGGCCGGACACGCAAACAAAAAGCCTGACTGTGTCCGGCTTTATCCGCACGCCTGGCAACGCTACATACATCTGTATACAATACAGTATAGCGTAGGTTAGTTTTGTGTTTGTGTTAGGTTATGATTACGAAAATATTAAAAGGTTATAGGTATTATAACATTAGTTTAACTGTGTTATGTTATGATTATGATTACGAATGTATAACATTTTATAGGTGTTATAATTATAATATGCGCGTGACATCGTCAATATTAGTACTTTTGAACAATTTTATAGTCACAAAATATGTAAGTGCCTTATTGTCCATCACATCACATAATTTTTATGATCCACATCTTGCGTGTAAGCCATTAACTATCCCGAAGGGACTCTTTACTCTAGTTGTGCGAGTCGTATATCGTGTTACGTACCTACCTATATTCATCTTAATAATAAACTGTTCAAAACGAAACGCTTACGCGAGCGCCGGTCGTGGTGTGTGTCAACTGCGTACGTAAAATAATCATCACATTTTGTCCACGAAACTGGGTATACGATTATCAAGCTCGTAAGCAGTTTTTGACACCGATTATGTTAAATAATGCTCACCTCTAGGCATGTCTCGTGGTGTCTCGACGAGCGTGTACAGCCGGCATTAGACTTATTGTAACAATAATGCGTAAGGAGCTTAATAAAATAAAATTAAACATTTATTAATATATTGCTATTTCAGCGAACGGTATTCTAAAATAATTTCGAATACAAAATATTGAATGAAATGTTGCTAGTTATACCTTATACCTACTGAGCCTTTTTTATGTCAGAGAGTTTTCTGATAATTTTTTAAAAGAAAAACCCTTTGAAGATTTCTTTAACAACATAATGTGCCTATTCTTTTAAAAGATAAAACTTCAAAAAAGTTAAAAAATTAAAGCATCATTTTATTTGAACCGTCATAGTTCGGGGGGTAATTGATTTATTCCTCATGAGTAGTCTCCTCCCAACGAGTATCAATTTTAGGGGAGGGGACTATGAAAGGTCATGGATAAGGATTATGGCACGAACAGTTTTACTTTAACAATTAACAAATTCTACAGAAATTAACTATTCATAATGTGGTATTGAATAATAACTTTATATTTGATCTTAAAATTTTATTTGTTTATTGTTAAGTTGGCTACTAGGCCCTCAGGTAAAAAGAGCACTTAAAATGATCCAGTAACTAAGTATTATTAAGTGATCATTAATGCGTTGTTTGATTACTTATGAGTTATTTTTCTACAACTTTTATATTTTCATTTGTTTTTAAACTTTTGGCTGCCGTGTCAGTCACTTTGTACGGAGTATGCAGTTTATGTGTTAAAAATGTTTTCCAGGTCTGAATGTTTGTCCTTGTGCAATTTATTTATGTAATCTACTTCCACAATACAGGAAAAAATAGTATTGGGGTAACGATGTTGTAAATGAAAAAACAAAGCAGTTAATTTGTGATCGGTTATAATAATGACGAACATTTTCATACGGCTATTCTGACATCTTTTAAAAATATGGATGGCAGACTACCTGATGGCAAGCCAATGTAGACATCTACATCCAGCTTCGATTAAGTATTAAAATACACACGCGTCTTCTCACTTGCCTCTGAAGGTTAAGTTGGAATACCGCGTTACTAGTATCAAGGCTTGACGAATTAGTGAGTCAATGACATTAGCCAATATAGAGGAACACTTGTTTCATCATTTATTTTTTTCTTTTAAAATCTATTTCTCACTATTATTTGAACATTTATTTATGTATAAAATTTTATGTATTTTATGTGGTAAAGCGTCGCTGCAGTTATATTATGGTTGTAGCACTATAGGGTCGGTTCGACCGGGGAAGTACCTACACGCTCTCACGGAATACTGGCGTAAAATGTGTTTCGCAAGGTGAATGTAGAGATTTATAGACCCTTTTTACAGGAAACGAGGCTTTTCATTTTAGCCCTCAGGTAGGACAAGTGTAGATGTCTATGTGCCACAGCATTTAGTTACCATCAGGTAGAGTGTATAATGGTTTGTCACCATTATGCTATAAAAATAATATTTCGGTTAAGTTCTTGCCAAAAACGATTTTAAATGTTAATATTGACAAAGTTAAATAGAAATAATTTTAAAGGAAAAGTCAGGAAAACTGCGAAGGTGCGGAAATTTCGAGTGACCACTTCTAGCGTCTCCCTATCTTTCCTTGAGAATTGATTTGGACTTAAAAGGTTAAAGCCGAGATTAGCCGAAGTGGACAGTCCGTTAAAAGGAGACTATTGACCGTCTTTATATGAAATAGGCTTACTGATGTCTGCGGAAAGATCTTTTATGTTGTATTGGCGAATAAAATTTACAATATATTAATATTAGTTAAGGATGTTTTAACAATTTTGTTTACTTTTCAATTAAGGGTTTTTTTTATAGTTATAAACCAAAATAAATAACATTGGCTGCGTATTCTACCTGTATAATTATAGTTATTTTGGAAAAAATCCAGTTGCATATAGGTACCTACCTATGTCATGAGCTACAATACATATATCTTTCGAAGACTCAAATTTGAGGTTATTTTTTTGTCTGCCTTACGCAGTCGATAGTGTCCTATCATCATCGTCATCGTTTCAGTGCTTCATAAGTCCACTGTTGAACACAGTCCTCCCCCAAGGCACAAAGTACGGTCCTGTGCCACTCGCATCCACCGACTTTTCTCATTAGTAATAATATTTATTGTTTGCCCTTAAACATGTTTATTAAAAATTTAATACAAAAATACTATTTTACACCATACTAAAATCGACCAAAATATTTACTATAGTGTCAACTGTCAGAATGGCGTCGATAAAGCAGCGCCCTTTCGACCCTTTATTATTTGATTGACCAAAAAAGAGCTATCGTATCATTAAGCCATCTATATATACAAGACTGTAGTTTTTGAGTTCTAAGAAAGTGACCATATTAACCGAATGATTATACATATTACCCTTACATACTATATTTTGAAACGCCAAACTTAAATTAAGCGTTCCTATTCGCAAATTCTCCTTGAATTCCGTTCTCCAAAACACAATTACACTTCGCGGCGAGGTTTCCACGAAACGTTATTATAGACAGGCGGTCTCTAAGTCTATAGATTGTCGAACAAAATCGTACCAGCAATTGGCAATTAGGTACGCCAACAGTGCATTGTCGCGAAAACTTTGATTGGGCCCCAGCGCGGACCTCGAGAATACAAGCCAATTATACTGAATACAGCCAGCCAATTATTCAGCGCTACGAAGTTTTATTGTGGTGCACGGAACCCGGCGTCACAGCCAGGCCAGGGTTCAATGGGGCAATAATTAAAACCAGCGCCGGAGATCGGCTTCTTCGTTCGAGAGATTTGCTTTTTAATTAATTGGTTTGTTCTAGTTCGCCGGGCAATGCTACTTGGTAAAGGATTGTGAAGAGTTAGGCTGTTTATACACTAGTTACGAAATTGAATACGACAAAAATTCTACAAGTCACTCTTATACGACTTATTGATCTTATTAATATATTTGTTGTAACGTGCAGGCCTTATGAATGAAACGTGAATATGGAGTTTTGGCGGGAAACTAACCTCTGATAGATCGCTGATCCTGTTTTATCGTTTGAACAAAGATTTGAAGTGATTTTGTGTAAATTTTAACACATGCGAACTATTAGGAACGATGAAACAAGTGCTGATATGGTGATGTGAAATTCAAGTTACTTATGGTGTCTGCTGTGGCGCCTTGAGATACCATCGTCATCGACTAATCTTCCAAAAACTTCGCAATGTGAAGCATCAACATATTGTGAAGAAGTTTTGATACAATTTATATTTTAGGATAATTTCTTGTTATACTTGACACTGGCAAAAGTACGACAGTATACGTGCCATTCATTACCAAAGAAAAAAAAGAGTGGATATCTTTGTTGTAATTTCGACAGTAACTTTTTTAACTGTCATCATCATTATTATTATTATAATTTTATTATTAAAGTCCTTCACAAATCAGAACAAAAGACGAACCTCCTACAAATAATGCTGGAAAGCGCGGGTCCGAGCTAACTGCATCCATTGGTCTCCTCACTCTATCTAGTGGGAGGCCGTCATACACTTTAAGCACTAGCCGGTACGAGGATGCCACTCTAGAACCTTTCTTCCGTATCGGTTATCGGTTCGTCGAGTTATACCTACGATCGAGCACATACCTAGTCCACCTGATGGTAAGTGGATGTTGTGGCTACTACTACTACTACATATATCTTCAATTAAGAATCAAAATGCAGATGCGTCCTCATCCTTGAGGACTGAGATGGAATGCCTCATATCCAGCAAAAAGGGTCTCCAATTTGCTACACTCACCATACGTAACACAGCAGCATTAAGCTGTTATTTTATTTGAATTTTTTTGATGGAATCTGACCTTTCGTATTCGAAATATTAGTTTAGTAGTATTTCTATTTAGTTTCGTATTTATAAACCAAGGTATTCTAGGCGGTTCATTCTGTATCGTTTTGTACCAAAAACCTTTCGTTTTAGAGGTTTATTAAAAATTTCTTTCCATTTGATATGATATGAATTATTATTTTATTATACTCTACACCTTTTCTCAAAGAAGCTGTTACGGCCAATAGTGAAGGATCATTATTTTATGTATACAAAATTTTATTTACGGTTTATTAAACAAAAATATTAATAAGTTATTTTATTTTTCAGTACATATTTTTAAAAATTACTATTTACACCTATTTATTACTACCGAACGAGTAATTATTCTTATAAAAAGTCAACTAAAGGTGAGAGATCAAAGAATGTCCGTTAAAAAAAAAAAACAAAAAAAAAACGGCCGATCATAAATAAGCCTATATTGACAACAAAACCATCTAACAACCCGTTTGCCTAATCATTGGCTGCAACTCTATAAAAATAACACCTGTCCGTTTATTATTGCAATGCATTTTATAAGACAGCGAGAAAAAAAATTGAAAGAAGAGGAAGTGGTAAAAAAAAACTTATTCGGTAAACCTAGCATAATAAAATTCCGGACAGGCGATCTTAACTTTTATTTTTTATAAATTTCATTGACAAAATTATATGTGAACAAAAATCTTTTTTTACTCATCGACGCTACAATATGTGTTCGATTTTCAACTTTAACATGTCTCGATTAGATATCATAGACAAATGTATTGTTTTCTTTCTTCAACGTAGAGATGTGTCTGGCAGGTTTGTAATATAAAAGTGATCGTTTAAGCGGATGAGGTGCAATAAAAAGTCATTCATGACGAAACAAGATGGTGGCGAGGTATTTTCGGCTCCCATGGCTTTTTTGGTGTTTTAGTGCACCCGTAACGAAATGTCCTTGTAGGTTGGTTCTATTTGTAGTGACTCAGCAGAAATCAGTAGGGGAGGGCTTTTAATGAATAGCTGTCGGACTCAACCAGCTGTTAAAAATTTATCTGAGAGCAAAAATGGATAATTGAATTTTGAAATTTCTTAATGGTATTTATCAGCTATGTATACGGCTATATTCATTCTTATGTAGGTACGTGTGTTTGTCACTAAACTTCTGGACCGATTGTGATGAAGTGGGTCCCTGGATGGTTTAGATTTACAATTGGACGCGGTAGATGGCGCTGCTGTCAAGATACACAAATCACCCGTGTGAAGCCAGCGCGGATTATTAGTGTAATATAGTTCCTTATGTTTTTACTGAAATTACTGCAATTTCTATATGTTAATAGCATCTATCAAAATTTTAGTAGGTAACTTAAAACCCAAATGGCTGAGTAGTTTGTATGTGACTGGCAAAGACTAAATCTTGAGTTCGATTTCTGGTAACACATGACTTAAGATTATTTAATATATTTTGTGTACAGTTTTAGTTTTTTCTTTATCAAGTTCCTAATGAATACTTTTAATCTGTCATGAATTTAATACGACTTTTGGTAACTGATTTCTTAACCTAATTTATCTAAAAATTTTTATAAAAGTCATAAACAATAGAAAGATGTTTCAAGATTAAATTTTACGCCTATTACCTCTTGACGCAAAAAGAGGTGTCAAATATTAAAGAAATAAATTCCATAATGAGTGATAATAATTGCGAGAGGCTGGGAGGTACAATGGCGCACCTATAGTAATGAAAATTTTAAATTTAATTAATAGCAAGTGGCGTCGTCGCCCCGATTATATTATTACGCAGGGCCATTGTGTACCAGACGGCCCCTCTCTCCTCCCTCACTACTGTTACCACATGTTTGACTAGAAATGAGATAAAACATTAGGAATTTTTAAGGGAGTTTATTTAAACTTTTAATTTTTACGTCACTAATAGTATTTCATTTCACGTATACCAAGACAGCCATGGATGTCTCGTAATTTCAAATCCAATGATGCATTTGTATTTCATGGAGTAGACTAAATCACTTATGTCGGTCAGATCCAGCAAACGATTTCACCGCACGTAAACACATGAACATATAACACATATATGTGAATATTTACGTTATAAGTAAATATTCGCTTTATCCAAAACTTCACTTAACACTCTGTGACTCAAGCGAAGCTGAAAAAACTTCGCTTCACTTTCGGTAAACTCTCAATCAGGAACATTAAAGGATTTTATCGCAATGAATTTTGCTCGCGGAGCCACACTTCTCTCGGCACACAGACATCAAACCTACTGCACATGTACCTTTATTCGGTGTGTTTGATTTATATTGGAGTAAAGACAAAAATTAAGGAAAATGACGATATTACCAAACCCGAAATAGCCCATAAAAATGAAATAACTGAAGCAACTGATTTTCGCCATAAAATAGTTTTTAAAAGTTTGTTGTCACGGCGGAACATCGGAAAGTTATAGTTTTGAGGTTAGAACGTATAGTACGGATATGTACATTCGCTGAAGGCCAAAGACGAAGCTGAGTAACGTAGTAGTTTTCATTTGCGATGTGTATTTGCGAGACCTCAGCATTAGTAACAGCATTAGTAAAAATGCTGGATGATTTTGTGCCAAGCTGTATTTAAAGTAGGTACGGCAAATATACATATGCGTGTATTGTCTATTGTTTAAAATATGATACGCTCAACAAATTGGTGATTTGGTGAGCACAGAAATCTCATGGGGCAATGTGATGAATATGCAAAATTCTTTTTAAAAAAGTATGAGCGTAAATACGTTCTTGAAAGGTCTTTCACTCGATTTGCAGAATTTGAAGTTGCTGTATCTGGACTGCAAACGTAGGTATATATTGCCAAAATATGGAAAATAATATTACGACTACCACACAAGTTTAACGTCAAGAATAATTAGTTATCTGTGCAAACGATAGGAATGGCTATGTTCGGAGTTCTAATAAAATTCGTATAAATGTATATGCCGTAGAATGGAAGTAAACGACAAGTACCTTCGAAAGATTCGAAAGATTAGTGGTAACGTAGAATGAAGACCACATTGAACCAACGTAATCAGGGACACCCTCAGATAAGCCGACAACCTGCGTTAGACAGTTTGCAGTAACTAGGTTCGTAAAAGCCAGAGATCGTGCAGTTTGGACTGAGACTGCGACAGTCTAATCATGATTACGAATGTTAGTGTTCTGAATTTATGATATATCGTCAGCAAAACGTCCTGTCTACGTTATGGTCACCCTAGTAGAGGGTACATGCCCCCGCCCGAGACGACGCGTTAGGCACTGCTTTGTTAGGCAAATCCGAGTCGCCTTGCTTATACGTATTCCATACAACACGCAAGTACATGCATTTGAATTTGTTTAAGTTATTACGTTTGTAATAAAATACTAAGTAGGGTTACAAAGGGTTTTAAATCTTTAAGTAAGTATTTTTATTGAATCAATCTTCATTTTTTGGTTGCTTACAGTCTGAACTTTTTCTTAAATCATAAGCTCTAATATATGTGGTTAAAGAAATTTTATTATTATGAAAATAAATATATTAATTCACTAATGCGAAACTAAAAAGAAAACTATTAAACATGGATTTTAAGGTCGATGAACACAAGCTTATGTGATAAAATAATATTAGATATAAACAAACTTCATACGTAGTAGAGCCATACTGCAGCTGTGTTAGTTCTAGCAGCTCTGGGAAGGATCACACTCTCACAGAATACGGAAGTAAAACTGTGTTTCGTATGGCCGGTGTAGAGAACCGAAGACCCTTTTTACTGGAAAGGAGGCATTCGTAATCGATGATAGATGTTGATGTCTATGGACCACAGCAATCACTTACCATCAGGAGGACTATGTGCTCGTTTGTCACGCTTCTCCTGTTAAAAAGAAACTACTAAATCGGGGGGGGGGGGGGGGGGGTTACTTACATTATAAATTGCAGTTTAGATGTTGTTGAAAAATGATATACCAGTATATAAATAATTAAAAGGAAAAATTAAAAAAAAGCGTTGAAATTAACTAATTTAACATTGTTGATAATTAAATGTTTTAGTTTGTTTTTGAAGACTGGACATTTTTATATCTAAAGATAATGTTATGTAAAATTGTAAAATAGGTTATGTTGTAATAACATGTAACAAAAAACATATTGTGGTTACCGTTAAGTGCTTTATCAGAAACAATATTCAAACGTATAGAAACAATTTTAATTTAGAAGAATCGGTCATAAAAATTTAAATCAAATTAAAAAAATATTTACAATTTATATGTGGTTTTATTATCTCCGCATTGGTCGGGGAGTAAGAGTGCTATCAAAGACCTCGCTTTACCGATGTGCGTGCCAGTTATAGTTTTTACTCATGTGGTTAGAGGTAATAAAACTACATAAAATTAATATGTATAAACGTTTATTTAAATTAAATTAAATTTTCATATTGTCGAGTTTTCTAAAGTAAACTTATTTCTGTAAGTTTGAACACTGATTCTGATAAAGCACTTAAAGGGAACTACAGGGTTTTTGTTACATGATATACGGGTAAAGTAAACTTTATACTGTCTCATTAATTGAAAAATTATTAAGTCACGGTAATTTTATCTATAAAAATTACCGTGATTAAGTTCTTTTCCGTTTTTTAACATCATTGAGGCATTACCAAGAGAAGCCTCTCCTTTTTCACTTGTCCTCTGTCACCTCTTACGACATCTACGACACGACTTCTGCTGGTGGATTCTCTTACTCCGTCACCATAAACGAGCACACAGTCCGACTGATGTAAAGTGGATGCTGTGCCTCAAGGTCATCAACATTTATCTTCAATTAAGATTCAAAATGCAGATGCGTTGTCACCCCTGAGGACTATGATGGAATACTTCCCTTCCGGTAAAAAGGGTTTCCGCTTCTCTACCTCACCATACGAAACACAGCAGCATAAAGCTGCTCTTTCACGCTGATATTCTGTGAGAGTTTGGTCTTACCCGGGTCGAACCGACCTACTCGTGCTACAACCATAATACAGCTGCAACGTAGCATAAGTAAATTATAAGTTTTGACCATACGAGACATTTAGAGGCGATTCATTTTTGAAATCATTAAGAAGAGTAGTAAAGGAACTATGAACCACACAGCTTTCTTTTAATATAAAAGTAAAAATTATAGCGATTGAGAAAATGAGTGCATGAAACCTTAACGTGCTATTAAGCGCAGAATAGCAGGTTAACGCTGCTATGTTCTGCACGGGATGTATAGAGAACCTTAGATTCTTTATACTGGAAACGAGGCATTCTACCTTAGTCCTCACGGGTAACAAAGCATCTACATTTTGGTTCGTAATAAAGGATAGATGTAGATGACTATAGGCCGCAGTACTTACCATCAGGTGGATTCCGTGTCCGTTGGTCACCTTTATCTTATAAAAAAATACATGATGTACATCTCTTGATTTGTTTGACCCTGTCGCCTCTTACGACACCCACGGTGCCCATATGGTGTAGTGGATATTCATACACCACCAATACTCAGGCACGTTTTTGCCATATATTTTTATATGTTAGTTACTGAGACACGAAAATTCTAAGTAATAATGTGGGTTCCTTAAATAAATGTTGGCATCAGATAGACTAAAGTCAGAGCTCGTTATGTAAAAATTATATTGCTGTGCTCAATAGATACCTCCACCTTTTCTCACCGTTACCTTTAGAGCCTATTTAATTACACTGCTGAACATTGGCTCCCTCATAGGTTGCTCATAGGGGGACATTTTCCATACTTGCTACGCGTGGCAAGCAGGTTGGCAAACACAGTATTTTATTTTTAGCCGTTATTGGGAAGACGTTGCTGGCCATCTTGTGATTTGTTTCACCCCGTCGCCTCTTACGACACCCAAGGGATGACACGGGGTAGCGGATATTCTTACACCGTCACTCCTCATCTACCTATTCTTGATTAAAAATAAAAATGCGAAGTGTTGTCATCGCTAAGGACAAAGATAGAATGTCTCTATAACGTTAAGAAGGGCCTTTGGTCCTCTTCACTCAAAATACAAACTCACTACAGCAAAATAGGAGAAATTTTTAAACATTACAATTTAGTTTCTAAATCATTTTGTTCATAGTTTCAGTAATGCAAATAAAAACTTAAGCGAAAATTTTTTTGAAAAAATTGTCATGCAACATAAAATTAATAACAAATAATAATTTACTCTTAGAGATAATTGTAACATTAGATAAAATGAAGAACAGTTTATTGTAATCCATCTTTCATAGCATTATAAGCTTTATATCTATAGACATACGAGTTCCCAGTTCTATTGTAGGAGCACGCTGTTGTTCTCGATTGTAACCAACATAAACAATGCTACGTATAATAAAGACACAATCGCACAATACCTCCATTACAGATACGAGCGTTTTCAAACCGTCATCACATACGTTTCTCATCGCAATTTAATATAATACTTCGAGTACATAGATATAGAATTTGCCTAGATGTGTCATGAAATTATATTATATCCTCTCTCTGTCTCTATGTTCTGGAGATCTAGCCGTTCCACAGCGACGTAAGAGATACAACTACCTCATATTGTTCCGTAGATGTTAGAAGAGTCGACAGAATGAAATTAAACGGGAAACGGGCGACAGCATCTCCCTGATAACAACTAACTACTCAAAATAATACAATAAACTGCGGTTGTCAATCCATGAGCTTTCCCAAAATTGTTTGTTGCGACATATACGGGATGTAATGGAGCGACGGAGTCTCTTTGACCGCCACAAATATTACAAAAATAATACAAGAAAATTTATAACATTTTGTAAACATGTAAGATAGAAAGAAGGAGGTCGATGGATACGAGTGGCTTAGGACAGTGCTTTGTGGTATTCCTTGGGGGAGGCCTATGTTAAGTGGACTTGTGAAGGGCCGTTATGATGATGACGATGAAGCTAGGAAGTGATCCAAAGTTTTTTTTTAAAAAATAGCCGTTTTAGCTTCTTCGTATTTTTGATGTCTTAAATAACCAATCGTTAATGTATTGTAGAAAAATAACGTCACAAACTTTTCATCCCTGTTCAGTTCAGTGATGCAGCAGTCCACCTCACCAGACTAATAATGCGTTGGTATCACGTTTACTTGGGTCCCAAATGGATATTTCTTATTAGTTCGAAAATATTAACAAAAGTTGCCTTTCCTATTGTTAATAACGTTATTTTATTAAAAAACAGAAAAGACAAACGAGACTGACGTCCACAAGCACCTGAAACCATTTTTCTATACCATTCAGATGGGATAACAGTAGTTCAATGCATTGCTATTCAGTGATAGACGGACACTTAAGCATAAGGAGTCCTTCCACCTAGTGATTTTTTTAATGTTATAATTTTATTACCCTAACTCTTCTAGCAACTTTAGATCTACGATGTACATACCATCATACATCAAACTCGAATAATATCACAAAACTAACAAAAGCGACGACTGTACGTATATAAGTTCACAATACACGAATACGCGAATGTCGCGCGGACACAGAAGCTCGTTCAATAACATTGCCAAAGGAAACTGACTCCTATATGTATTACACGTTAAGTTTTTCGTCAGCACACTTGTGTCTATGAGCAAAACTACAAATACATCAGGCAACTACAGCTTAATTTGGTATAGCGTGCTTCAGTCTATTTTCTACAGTAGAGCCACGCCTGAAGTTATTATATAGCTGAAGTAGGTAGAGGTCGGCTCGACCGGAGAAGGGACACATTTGCACGGAATACCAGTGTAAAATAAGTGTATAATGCTGCTGCGTTTCGTATGATGAATGACGAGAACCGGATACCCATATCACTGATAACAAGGCAATCTCTCTTAGTTCTCAGGGTTGACAATGCAAGGAGAGATGGAGGTGTCTATGATCTTGTCTGACTAGTGGTCACTAGTGGTGGTGGTTTAGACTGCCTCGTTGGTCTAGTGGTTGGTTTAGTGCGACTACTGATCGTGAGGTCCTGGGTTCGAATCCCGGGTCCGGCCAAAAATCAATTATTGAGTTTTTCTGTCAAGACATTCTCAGTAGCTGCCCGGAGTCCGGAAGTTGGCGGTGTCTTACCCCCGTGCCTCGGAAAGCAGTTGGTCCTGCGCCTGATCTCTCTCCGGTCGTGTCGATTTACCGTTCCATCGGATTATGAGAGTGAGGGAATAGAGAGTGCACTTGTGCTTACGCATACGCTTGGGCGTTATAATCCTGTCCTGCGCTGATGGCTAGCCTCCGTAGAGGCAGGCCGCCGTGGCCGAAATTCGGCCTAGAAAACATTATTATTATTATTAGTAGTCACAGCACCCACTTACCATCAGATAGACTACGTGTTTGCTTGTCACTCTTTCTTATATAAAAAAAGTCAGGCTGTTACAGCGCAATTCGGTTTTCAGTCTGATTTATATGGTAGAGCAGGGGTACCAAACCAATGGCATGCGACGCAATATTTTGGGCACGCCACCGATTACAAAGTTCACTATGAAGTAGTATATTATGAACGAACGCGAGTGATTCTAGTTACATCGTAGACTACTACTGCTAATGACGCATAGTTCGTTTCACCATCATCATCATTACAGACCTTCACAAGTCTACGCCTCCCCCAAGGAATACGTAGTACATTTACGCATAGCATTATAGTCAATTTCGCTGACACAACTGTATATAATGTATATAGTTTATTTGTGTTATATTTACGATTTTACAACCCTAATATAAGTTATTTCTCATTAAATCTGCAACAACAGAAGTCACTAATGTTACTTTAATTTGAATTACGTTATAACTGAAACATAAAGGCAAAACATACAGGCAACTGAACAGACAGATCTCCAAATGCATGCGGCGAGACTTACGCAACTTTAATACTGCTCGTATTAAAGAAGCGATCGAGCGGAACCAGGGCTCCAAAGTCTTTGCCAGAGGTCTGTCTGCCCGTAAGAGCCAACTGTCAAAGCTAAAGACTGAGTGTGGCAGCATCGTTTCCGGGACACCTGAGATTTTGAGTGAGATTGAGAGGTTCTATGGGCAGCTGTATACATCATCGTTCACCGGCACTACTCCAGAGGCGTGGAGCAGAAGTGCGGTGGTCTTAATCTTTAAGAAAGGCGACAACGCTCTCTTGAAGAACTACAGACCGATTTCCCTTCTGAGCCGCGTCTACGTGCTGTTTTCGAGAGTCATTACGAATCGTCTCGCACGCAGACTCGACGACTTCCAGCCTCCCAAACAAGCCGGTTTCCAAAAAGGCTTCAGTACCATAGACCACATACATACCCTGCGGCAGATTGTACAGAAGACTGAAGAGTACAATTTGCCACTCTGCCTGGCGTATGTGGACTATGAGAAAGCCTTTGATTCCGTCGAAATTTGGGCGGTGCTGCAGTCCCTTCAGCGGTGCCAAGTTGGCTGTCGGTATGTCGAAGTGCTGAAGTGTTTGTACAGTAGAGCTACGATGGCTATCCGAGTACAGGACCAGAGCTCGAAACCTATCCAACTGCAGAGAGGTGTAAGACAGGGTGACGTTATATCCCCGAAACTCTTCACCGCTGCTTTGGAAGACGTTTTCAAGCTACTGGACTGGAAAGGATACGGTATTAATATCAATAGCGAGTACATCACTCACCTTCGATTTGCCGACGATATAGTACTTATGGCAGAATCCCTGGAGAACTTAAGCACTATGCTCAATGACCTCAATAGTGCCTCCCAACGGATAGGTCTTAAGATGAACATGGACAAAACAAAGATCATGTTTAATGTCCATGTCACACCTATGCCGGTAGTTGTTGGGAGCACTATGCTCGAAGTTGTTCACGAGTACGTTTACCTGGGACATATAGTCCGACTAGGTAAGTCCAACTTCGACCGAGAGGTCAATCGACGGATTCAACTCCGCTGGGCAGCGTTCGGGAAACTACGACATATCTTCTCGTCAGGTATACCTCAATCTCTAAAAACTAGATTGTACAACCAGTGCGTGTTGCCAGTGATGACTTACGGATCTGAGACGTGGTCCTTCACTACTGGCCGTATGAGGACGCTCAAGGTCGCTCAGCGAGCTATGGAGAGGGCTATGCTCGGAGTTTCTCTGCGTGATAGACTCAGAAATGAGGATATCCGCAGTAAAACCAGAGTGACCGACATAGCCCAACGGATTAGTAAGCTGAAGTGGCAATGGGCCGGCCATATAGCTCGAAGAACCGATAACCGATGGGGAAGAAAGGTTCTCGAGTGGCAGCCTCGTACCGGTAGGCGTAGTGTAGGGCGACCCCCCACTAGATGGAGTGACGACCTGGTAAGAAATGCAGGAAGTCGATGGATGCAGGTGGCTCAGGACCGTGCTTTGTGGCATTACTTGGGGGAGGCCTATGTTCAGCAGTGGACTTGTGAAGGGCTGTAATGATGATGAAACATAAATGAGTCGATTCGAAACTCTTCATTTATTTTTGTAGTATATTTCATATATTTTGCAGTTTATTTAGTACCATTGTTTTCCCAATAATCACGAAGTCAAAATTATTTTACGGCGTGTCTATTAGCTTATTAAACATTTCTTTAGAAAAATGGCACGTTGATACATAAAGATTCGCAACCCCTGTGGTAGGGGTAATATGGTCATACGGTTAATATGGTCACTTCTTATAACTCAAAAACTACAGACTTGTATGATTAAATGGATCTGTGATACGATAGCTCGTCACCAGTAAATGTTTTTTGGGTAAATGTTAATTTATTACAAGATGTCCTGCAATATTAAATAAAAACTTCCGAAGCGGTAGGCTTCGGAAGTTTTTATTTAATATTACGGCCTGCCAAGCGTGGCAACTATGGCAACTATCCCCTAGAAGGGGGAGGCCTACGTTATCCAGTGAACTTTTGATAGTACGTAAAGAAGATGATGATATATAAATGATGATATACAAATTAAAAAAAACTTTGACGGCTGCGTGGCGCAGTGGCTTAGCAATGGGAGTCGCGGGTTCGAATCCCGCACGAAACAAATATTTCCACGGCCTACAAGTAATTGTTCCGGGTCTGGATGTTTGTCCTTGTGAAATTTATGTTTGTAAACTGCCTCCATGATACAGGATAAAATCCTAGTGTGGAGGTAACGTTTTTTAAAAATGTAAAAATGTAAAAAAATCTATTAAAAAAATTAGCATCGTATACTATTGAAAACAAAACGCTCATACAACCATTGTGAGTGTCTGTCAAAAACAAATGATTTGAATGAGGATCTCGGGACTACGGGAGCAGCGATTTACAGTATCATTTTTCATATCAAACGGTGACAGACAGGCGGGCGCACGCCCATCTCATTATTATTTATAGAGATAGGTATCTAGCGCGTGTTGTGCTAATCAAATTTAATTATTGGAGTTTTTATCACTTCCATTGAGATAGAGTGGGAATTAACTCATCCCTCTACCGCATAGATTAAGTAAGGCGCTTGGTATCAAAAGAGTTCAAATGGAATAAAAATAGTTTTTTTTAATTACACAATCCACGCGATTGTGTAATTAAAAAAACTATTATAACTACAAATGATCACGCAGTACATCTTATAATTTGTGCATGCTGTGGCCTATCGACACTGCCATCTATTATCTAACGAGAATCAAGTGTGACTACGTATGATCTCCCCTGAGGACTGAGAGTATTTTTTTACACTAGTATTCTGTGAACTTCTCACCTCTACTGGTCTAGTCGACTCATTCGTGCCCCAGGATTATTTAGCTGCAGAGTGGCTCTGCCACTTAAAATAAATTGTTTGTATTTTTTATCCATCATCTATGTTACCCATCACAAGTACATACAGTGAGTATTACTCTCATACAAAGAACTCGGTTCTTTTAAGGCCGGGACTCCACAAAAGCAGCGATGTGTGCGGCGTGCTGTGTGCTGTGCGAGAAGAGATGTTTTTCAGCTCGGGAGACTCCACCAAAGCGGAGATGTGTGTGGTGTGCTGTGTGCTGTGCGAAAATAGATGTTTTTGTACACCACCACCGTCTCCATTGCGCGTCGTCCGCGCAAAGCTCACATCTCCGCTTCTATCGCGCCATACAAATATTACACATCTACGCACAACGATCTCCACTGAAGCTGAGCGGAGAGGAGATGTGTCAATAACACAATTTTATTGGTTGTTTAAAAAACATCTCCTCTCCGCTCGTCTCGTCTCCGCTTTGGTGGAGTCCCGGCCTTATAGTATAATCGCAATAAAAGAGCACATAGTCTACCTGACGGTAAGTGGTTGCCGTGGCCCATAGACATCTACATCTATCTTCGATTACGAATCAAAATGCAAATGTGTTTTGCCCCTGAGAACTAAGACGCAATGCCTCGTTTCCAGTAAAAAGGATCTCCGTTTCTCTACACTCACCATACGAAACACAGCAGCATTGAGCTGCTATTTCACGGTATTCTGTGTGATGGTCCCGAATCATCTGCTTCAGTTCCTAGCTTTCCTCCCGACGTCATGCAAACGTTGATATTTGCACGTATATATATTATATTTTTTTACTATTTTTTGTACTTAATTTCGGTGTCTACTGGTGGTGCAAGAGAGTGTATGAGCGTCGTCCTTGATCATCCTGTGGGTGTAGTATGAAGGGACAGAGGGATATAATATAGAAAATGTGCAGAATCATTTTGCTGAATGTGCAACTGCGGTTGCGAAACAAGTATTTGTATGGCCTACAAGTAATTGTTCCGAGTCTGGATGTTTGTAAACTGCCTCCATGATACAGGAGAAAGTCCTAGTGTGGTAACTCCACGTTAAAAAAAAACAATGTACGGACTCAATGTCTGTTAGCGTTCTTTGCTAGACCAACCTTAGCGTGGTCTATTATAGCATGTGCAACTTGCTATAAAAGCAGTAAAATAAGTAATAAAACATAATTGTATTATCTGTCTTCTAATTTTCGATAGTTACATTTCGTTCTGCTACTGTGGCGATTGCCCAGTTTGACAAAGTTAAGAACCCCTTACGGCTTCCGATAGATTGCGATATACTATTTCGTAAATGTCAAATATACCACCAGTGCCAACGACCGAGGTCAAAGCCTGCCAAGTTTGACGATTACAGAAAATACTTCCAACAATATGGGAGGTCTTTGTCCAGCCGTGTACTGTTACAGGCTGATAAGGAAGATAAAAAATAAAAACAAGTCTTTTGTTTTTTTTTATTGTTTTTTATCAAAATAGTCTGTTATTGTTCTGTTTTAATTTATTTCAAAAATAGAATGCCAATGAATCAATGAGGCGCGTCAGCCGCTACACAAAGGGAATGTCAATAATCAAACAATATATCTGCCGTAATCAATATCACAATTGAAGAGGGTATAATCTTAAAGAAATATAACGGAGGGTTTTTAAAGTCCTCAGAGGGTTGGACACAATGGGTGTTTTTCATACGAACAACCCCTAGCGGCCCGGACATGTCGCCGTTGACAGGCGCGGGTAAATTATGTGCTTTCTACGAAAACTCGCGGCAACTTGTGTCATCCATTTTGAAGTTTTGCAGTCGATGTGAACACGATTTATTGGTGTTTGGGTTTTTGTTTCGTTGTGCTTTATTGATCTCGTGTATTGGATAAGCTTAGAAACGGATCACTACTTTTAACCTAAGTGATATGAAAAATGTTTTTAAATTGATCTTTAAAATGCTTTAAGCTGATACCGAATATCTACATATACATATAAATTACCGACAGCGAAGCTATTTTTTAAAAATCTGTAAAATTCACATAATACCATAAAATATCAGCTTAATGATTTCGTGTTTCGTATGGTCAGTGTAAAGAACCTTTTTTTATTAGAAACGAGGCATTCCATCTTGGTCCTCAGGGGTGACAAGTGACTACACATCTGCATTTTGTTTCTTATTAGAGGATAAATGTAAATGTCAATGAGTCACAGCATCCACTTACCATCAGGTGGATTGTGGACTAGTTATTAAAAAAAATATTTTAATCATAACTTTTTCTTTTGTTGATGGGTTGCCAGTCAAAGATTGAGCTTAGTGACGTTTTGAAAATTTTTAGGAAGGAACTGACACACACCGATTATAATGATGATGATAATAGGTACTATAACTACTAATAATACTTGTTAGGCTTCCTCGTCCGCCTGTGCAGCTGTGTCCCGATCTGAAGGGTATCGAGAACCGGTATAATTACAGCTTGTAAGGCATTCCGTTTTAGGCCTCAGCTGATAGCGCATCTGTAGACTTTTTTGTTTGAAGTTTTCTGCAGTTGTAAACGGAGAGCTCTAGCTTATATATACATATTTATATAGCAAGAAGCTAGAACTCTCCGTTGACAACTACAGAAAATTTCAAACAAATATATATATATATATACATATATATATAAGATCATGAGTCACTCCACTTTCATAAAAAAGTAAGGTACGTGAGGGTAATGTGGTTAAGCTTTGCTGGCCTACAGCGGCTTACAATACAGTAAAAAATACTAGTGTGGGCGTACCATTTTTATTTTAAAAAGAGAAAAAAAAACTTAGTTTTATCTTATATAAGGTACCTACGTGAGGGTAAAATGGCCAACTTAAGCTTTGCCGCCCTATAAAACCAAAACTAAGAGGAGGACAGAGGCAAAAACACAAAGTCGTATACTATAACTAATATATTTAGAAAAAAAAAATAGCAAACAAGTTTGCCAATAATTAGGAACACTTCGAAAAATCAACTTAAAAAAAAACTAATTACACTACACAATACTAAAATCGACTTAAATACTTACTATGATGTCAACTGTTAAAATGGCGTCGATGAAGCAGAGCCCTCCAGGCAAACAAGGCAATACTTCAGTTACAAAATTTGAGAACAAGTTTTGAGTTATAAGAAAGTGACCATATTAACCGGTTGATCATATTACCTTCACGTACTATAGTTATAGATGAGGATCACTATCAAAGTTTTGAAGTATGGACAGAAAATGTCACTTTCCCCTCTTGTGTTAGTTGCGGGAGACGAGTTAAAATTTGACAGCAAAAAAGCTGTGGGAATTTAGTTTCATACGCAAAACATTTTTACATAAAAATAATACATAAATAATAAATAAATAAATGCTGCAGTTATATTAGTAGTATCTATAGTTGTAGCACGAATGGGTCGGCTCAAACGGGGAAGGACCACGCTCTCACAGAATACCAGCGTAAAATAGTAGCTTAATGCTGCTGTATTTTGTATGGTGAGTGTAGAGAACTGGAGACCCTTTTTACGGAAAACGAGGCATTCCATTTTAGTCCTCACGGGTGACAACGCATCTGCGTTTGATTCGTAATCGAGAATAGATGTAGATGTCTATGGGCCACAGCAACCAATTACCATCAGGTGGCCTGTATGCTCGTTTGTCACACTATACTATACAAAAATATTATTGTTTAACCAAGTCACACAAGCCGCTAGAGTTACAAACGAGTACGAAATCTACGTAACAAGTGGATACTGTGTATGCATACGTCTATACGAGAGATGCGTTACACTAATGAGGACTAAGATGAACTGCCTTTGCTATTTGTATAAGTGTCTCCGGTTCTCGATGACTCGTAGCATACGATGTTTCGTAGCATTTTAGAGGTAAAATTAAGACAGATTAGAGCGTAAGTTATACTTTCCACTTTTTGTCTTGACCCTCTATTCTCGAGAGGGATAGGAAGCAGTCAGTCCACCGAGCTGCTCCAGTGCGAATTGTTAGGCTTCACGTCTTGCTCGTATATTTTATTTACAGGATGTACAGGTTTCCTCGCCTAATCTTTCAGCAGGCGGAAAAACATTATTTAAAATTGCTATTAAACATGTCATTGGTGCTGACTGGATATTTTTTTATTGCATTGGGTGATAAACAAACGCACAGTGCACCTGATGGTAAGTGGATGCTGTGGTCCATAGACATATACACTTATCAACAATTAAGAACCAAAATGCAAATGTGTTGTCGCCCCTGAGAACTAAGATAGAATGCCTCGATTCCAGTAAAAAGGGTTTCCGGTTCTCTACACTCATGTTACGAAACATAGCAGCATCAAGCTACTACTTGTATATTTTCTTCTGTGAGAGCGTGGTCCTGTCCCGGTTGAACCGACCCATTCGTGCTAAAACTATAATATACCTGCAGCACGTAAAAAATAACTCTGGTCGATTGTAATTTTTTTTAAAGAAGACGGGGCAAACGAGCATGCGGCTCACCTGCTGGTAAGTGTCGACCGCCGCTCACTAACAACTGCAACACCTGGGGAATGGCATAAACGTTGATACGGCGGTTACTAACCCCTTTCCTGTATTACTTCCGATCTATGGTATCACTTTGTTGTCTCAACTGAAAATCTAATGAAACTGTGTCTGTGTGTACTTTATCACTAGCAGTGCGTAAGATGGATCGTTAAATAATCTATCACGCCATTACTTGCCTTCATAAGAGGCTTTTAGACAATACCTGATAGGTCTTCCGACAGAAAACGGAATAACTATCTTGGTTAGACCAGATATTAAATGCCCAGACCAGCGGTGGGGAGCAGCACGCGCTGTAGGCCGCGAGTTTGACTGTACAACAGGAGAAAATAGTTTTCTTTGATTTTTTTTCTTAGAAGAGTGAAATTAGTACTAAAATTAAAGTATCAAATTTAACCAATGTTTACTAAAGATGATAATCTTATGGTACCATGTAGTGGCAATGTAAGAATATCCACTATCCCATATCATCTCGTGGATTGCTAAGAGGAGACAGGGGGTAACACACCGGTACCGGGTGGTAGGCAGTAGTAGCTTTTTAAAATAAAATAAAGTTATAAAAACTGCGGAGTAGGCCGAGTGCCGAAATCCCCATTATGAGGCAACACCAGGGATTTATCTACTATATAGGGGAGGCCTATATGAAGCAGTGGACTTTCATAGGGTGTAATAGATACTAATATATTATTATAGTCAACCAAATCTAAGAAATACTTTTTGACTTTTCACATTAATCATTCCGCAATAACTTTGCACAAGCGTACTTACACGATTTAAAATAACCTTTTACGTAAATCCGAAGAATTATGAAGTTATCTATATTGCATTACAACGTTTATAGTTTTTATCACTAATTTAAATTTTAATCCTTAAAACAAAGCAAAATATTAAAAAACCTGTATCAACTTTTTTTTACTTGACGGCGTTTCAATGATATGTCGCTATGTACATTGCCGTAGTGTTTGGATGATTAAAATTCATTTTTATGCGAATAATTGGCGAAATATTAAAATAATCGGTAAAAAATTAAAATACTCGAATCATTAATTTTTTAATATATTATTTGTTTAATTTAAATTTTATTTTCAAAGTTCCTTAAATTACATGTATCATGAATAAAACAAGCTCATTATTTTTTCTTTGTCAAAGTAAGTTTGTGTACGCAAAAAAACGCATATACAAGGCTGTGCTAAAATAACCATTACATAATTTCAATATTCCGCCATTTCGGTACCAGTTACTCGACTCCACAGGCAGTAATTCATTCTTGTGGCGATGTAGGTATGTGCCTTTACAACCAAATCCCAGAAAATAAGTATACAAAATTTGACGTAAGTACACAAATTTCAAAAACTTTATTAACCTAAGTTTGTATAAAAAGGGTTATTTTAATATTAAGGAATTTATGGATAATAATAACCCCTGGGAAGGGTGATCTCGCTACCAAGCTATTTCTAATTTGTTTTGTGTTGTTAATTATAACGCATGATTGTAAGCTCTTATTTTTTTTAAACTAGTCCCGTTGGGTTTCTTGCTGATTCTTCCCAGGACATAGGTTTTTTGCGAACCAGATGAAAAAAGTGACTTCCAATAAGTATTATTCATAATCTAGGTATATTGAATAAAAATGTTTCTGCTTCTACTTATGTTTCGAGAGCTTAGTGTGCGTAATTTTGTAATGTTGTGTTCGTCTTTAACTTTTTGGATTGTTTCTTCCATATTCGTTGAAGCACGTGCCCATGTTACATAAGATAATTGGGCAAAATTGGTAGAAAAAACAAAAAAATTGATTATGGATAACTTTGAAAGAGATATTAATTTTGACTGCATTATTGAAAATGAAATAATAATTAATATAAACAACAACATCTCTACTAGTTGTACTGAAAGTGATTGAATAAATTTATTTTTAATCTAGTTTCGATCTTAAATTTTTGTATATGCCTCTAGAAATAATCAGTAACAACAAATACGAAGAAACTGATAAATCTTGTCTTGTGTTTTAAATTATCCGTTTTAAATTTCTGGTATTATTCAAACCAAATTGTAAATGATTACCAACTCTAAATAATCGATATCGATTTTTTTAAGAATCGAATAATGTGCGTTCCCAATGTTTGGTGCAATAAGTCTGAGAGCTGTCTAAATGTATTTCTTAGATTTGGTTGACAATAAGTGTCTTTAGTTTTATAAATAAACTTCAAATGACAATTAAAAATTGACTTCATAACAAAAAAAATATGACATAAAAATAGCTTCTATTTTTATGTAATTGTTTTATCGAATGATAAAACAATCGGTTTCACAAGAAAATATGTGAAAACTATAATTTTTCTTTTTAATTTTTAAGGCAATTTTTACTTTTCATTAAAAGTTTAATTTTTTTACACTTTTGAGAGGTTACAACTCAAAGATAGCAAATTGCAATGATGTCTTATAGGTAAGAACTTTCATCCGTAAATGTTGCACTTTTAGAGATAATATTTTACCTACAAAATATGGGACCACCGGTAGTGTAATTTTTAATTTTAAAAATAAAATAAATCGTTTCCCAAAAACCGGCAAACACACATAAATAAAACGTTCATGTCGAACCTCGTCTTTTGAATTCGGTTAACAAAAATTAAAGTTTAATTATTTATAATGACGCTTGATTTCGTAAACAAAGACATTTACTTACTGAAAGTCATAGAACGACCTTCCGCCTAATAACAAGCACTCGCCTACTGTAACATCCTCCGTCCGTCCGTCTCGTTATCGTTGACAAGATAATAGGTGTCTTGTTATAAAGCAGAAAGAGCTCTGATGCAGTGTCAAATTAATTTGATTAAGAAATCATACAACAACTCGCTCCTATGGAAGTGTAGATAGTATATCTCTGAAGAAGCTTTTGAGATCTCGGAGCTCAGAAGCTGGAAGCTCGTTTAAGATTCATAAGGGCAAAATTCGATTCCCGACAGCACGCCAAACAAATTTATAACATGTGTTACCAAAATGACCTTAAAACAATAAGCCTTTCCATTTGATATAACTATTACATGACTCAATTATTATATATTAAATAGCGATTCAGTTTCGTCTTTATGATTATTATATAGAGCCGATTATCATGATTCGTGTTCCTTTACACATCACTTGTAATTGTTTTCCATTTTTATACAATGGTTTCATTTTTGAGCAATATTAAAATTTCACAGTAAATAATTTACATAGTTTAGAAAATGTTAAAAAGAACTGCAACGTCGCTTCAACAACATAGTTCTGAAGTCTGTTTACAATTTTTTAATAATAAAAGTTTTTTATATATGAGTATAAATGTAAATAATACAATATCTTATTACTTGGCGCTACTATACGCTTTTTATTCTTGTTTAAAAATCAATAATAGCAAAATATTTGCAGATATGCAAAAACAAAACATAAACCTGCATGTCGAAGAATACGAGTACATATAATAAGTATAAAATATATCTTGAATATGAAAAGTTCACATACTGAATATGTTTTTTAAATTACGACTGGAGCGTTGTTTTTACTTTTACTTATGTTAATTTATTAAAAATTAAACAAGCCTTTTATTCAGCAGTGCAGCGATCGCAGGCGGTTTGTTTATTTCATAAACGCAATACCTTTGCGTTCGATTAATTCGTCACGTATTCAGCTTAAGAATCGAGTCATTAGGATACTTAGGGTCAGTGAGTCTCGCGGCGTTGCGATGCGTGGTGCGAAACCATGGCATCTTCAAGCATAGTCGCGTCGCATCGCGTCTCTGTGTGAACTGAGGGTAGTGTTATTCAAGCACAAAACATAGCCAAGCCGCTAAACAAGGTGTTCGTAGAAGCCCTAAGCGCAACCAACTTAATATACAGTGCCATTTTGAGAGAAGGTTTATGTAATAAATAAAAGGGACATCTGTAAGCCGCTATAGAAAGTATAAAGTAACATAGAATGCGAATTACGAGACTACAAATACGGCTAATATAGTTTTGTCGGCAACTTATTTTTATTTAATTTTTCATAATTACTACTCTTGGCATCCGCGTTGGTACCCGCATTTTTTATTTTATTGGAAGACGCTGCTGCCATCTCTTGGTGATACCTTCTGTCGCCACTGACGACGCCCACGGGACGATATGAGATAGAGAGTATTCCTACACTGCTATTACATGGTGATGTGTGAAGTTTGAATGTATTTAAATCTAAATTTATCACAACATAAGTTTTTTCAACGACAACTAAATACAGGTTATTTGGGTATGAACAAACAGGTAATTATTAGGGTAAGAGTATGAAAGCATTAATAAATAACTGGAAAGATTTAAATTAGAGACTAGAGAAAAATCCAGATTGATAAAATAACGAAGAATTGTTAATCTGCAAATATTAGTTCCTTTAATAATTTTCAGGTGGTGGAGGCGTAAGAGAATCAATCACTCCATATCCCGCAGGCATTTAAGAGGCGCATTCAAGAAACCCCAGACAGATCTTACGGTTTCCGGTGAATGGCAGTATAACCATCTCATTTACACACATCAGACATTAAATACACAGAGTTGTGATGGCAAGCATCATCAAAAGTGCGAGGTCTGGTCTGGTTTGCGATTACTCATACGTACCATACGCCCTGTACGGCAGTGAACGTTTACAAGTTGGTGATGATGATGAAGAATATCAAGCACTTCTAATTCTGTTATTTTTAATTTTTAAGAATAATGGTGACAAACGAGCACACTTTCCACCTGATGGTAAGTGGATGCTGTGGCCCATAGACATCTGCATTTATCCTCGATTAAGAATCAAAACGCAGATGCGTTATCACCCCTGAGGACTAAGATGCAATGCCTCGTTTTCAGTAACCTGTAGAGGTGAGTGTAGACTCACCATACGAAACACAGCAGTATTGAATTGCTATTTGACGCTGGTATTCTTGGTCCTTCCCCGGTCGAGCCGACCCATTTGTGCTACAACAATAATATAGCTGCAGCGTGACTCTACCACGTATATATATTATATAATATCTGTTGTAGCGATCAAGGTAAAAACCTCATTCATTTATCTAACCATCAGTAATACTAATAATAATAGCGACCAGTCTTAACGTAGACTACGCAGGACAGGATTATAGTGCTCGAGTACATGCGCAAACATATGAGCGCTATCTATTCCATCACTCACATAGTCCGATAGGACGATAATCCAACACGATCAGTGTTATGTGCTTTCCGAAACGTACGAGTGAAACACTGCAAACTTCCTAGCTACGGGCTTCTACTGAGAATCTCTTGACAGAAAAACCCTTACTGAATAATCACCATCAGTAATAGATTTAGGAAAGCAAATAAAATATACAATGTGGTGAGACGATATTTCTTTTATTTAATATAAGGCGATAAATAATAAGGCCATATTTCTTTTATTTAATATAAAAAGAAATATCTCCTCACCACATTGATATTCAGTCCAAAATATCGCTACACCCTAACAATTTTTGTAAATTTCCAATTTTGACAGACTCCTGACAAACTCTCGCGATAACAGTTTAAAGCGCACGCGTCGACACGTGTTGTTTGACAGTTGACAGGCCGGTGACACTTGAGAACTGTCAAATTTGACGCAGATAAAAGGTGAAGGCGGCGGTTAGTCTATTGTTCCGCAAATTGACTTTTGCACGTGCGGGTCAAGCGCTTCGTAATTGTTTCTTTTGCTACAATTTGGGGAAAGTTTGGGTTAAACTTTGGTATATTTTATGTGTAAATTGTAATCTTGTTGTTCTTTGTTATATACTGTGAGAACTCAAGTGTGAGAAACACTTAGTCACTTATATATATATTTAGAGGTACCACCCCAAGCTGTTATGCAATAGATAATCAATGATTGGCAAAGTGACAAGTAAATTGATTTTATTATTGTGTGATGAATGATTGCTCGGTATGATCTGAAAACTTCACCTCATATATTTTACGAATCCCGCCTTTAAAATTACATAAAATATCTTTACAAGGTTGAGCCGTATTTGTAATTCTTGTTGGTTCAGATGTCATAGGACTGAAGTTATAAAAATACAATATTTCATTAAATTGATAAGCCATCGAATGCTTTTTAGCGGAGGAGGTCTATATTAAAATCACCACAAATTAAAATCTGAAAATTCTTTTTATGGTTTAGAATTTCAAATAAAACCAGCGATCACTTCATTTCCAGAACCTTTTATTTAATTGTATTAAAACATATAAACTTGTTTAATGATAAATTTTGTGTTGTAAAAGCGTATACATTGCCCCATAAATGAATATTAAACCTGTGGAGTTTTGTAACTGGTATTACAAGCTTATGTTTGTTCCTAGTGTTTAAAGTATAAACATCTTTATTCATATGAAAGTTGTTTATGTTTTTATGTACTTACACTATATGTTCATAAATGTATTGTGACGCCAAAGTAAAGACGTTTTTTTTTTCTTAAAAAAGTTCTCAGAGGGTTTTTTTACTTTTCAAGTTATACGTGGTGGCCACCCTGCAGTTATATTAGTACACTAGTAGTATAGTTGTAGCACGAATGGGCATCCCGGTCGGGAAAGGACCACGCTCTCACAGAATCACAGGAAACACGCCAGAGTCGATGCTAGTACTAAAAGTAATAGCAAGATGAGGCAATTAAATTTATTATTATTGACACTATAACTGTAAGGTAAATTTTATAGTTCTTTACGTAGCCTATCTGGAAGATATAGGTTTCGGAGCAATAGAGTCTGTTTTTATAAATTTCATTTTGTTTTCGTTTTGATATGTATTTGTGTACAATAAAGGGTATATTGATTGATTGATTACGTGGAATTTTAAAGCAGAACATGCTAACTTAATTTCTTAGTTAAGGTGATGGAAACATTGATTAAAAGTGTCTCAAGCATTTATTTCACCATGAGTAATATAACCACCGGCAACATTGCTTATCCTTAGTTACAGTGCTATTAAAGGTCATTATGTTCTAACTACAAGTTTCCAATCTCCAATTAGAGTAATCGACGACTGTTTACGCCTAAGAAATACTACTTACGTAGTCAACAAAACCACAAAAGCACGTATGCATTACGTTTGATAGAACTTGTGGTTCTGGTTCTCTGTGATTTATTCAAAAGGTGTAATTTACTTCGTATAATGCACACACTATTACAAACGTAGGTGGAAATAGTAAAATTTTGATGAACTGAGAAATGAAATAATTTCTAAATAGCAACCTGTATGTTCTAGGCGTTTAAACGCTGGTAGGCTGTTATTAACATGTTTTATTACAAACTTATATATGACTATACGTATAAATGACTGCATGAATGTATGAATGTTAAGGAATTTTATAATCCAGATTCTAGACAAAGCAAGACAAGGTAATGTTTCAGTCAAGTTTGATTAAGAAAAAAAGGGCTCACTTGCCGCGTATTTTCACGAACCATTTTGAGACACTTTCGAACGCGCCGAATCCGAAACCGAACTTGTAACTTTCGAAAACTAGTATGATGCTTTTAAATACCCGGTATCCTAAATTTCACAAATTTTTATCACTCTCTGTCCGAATCACAGACTCACTCATGAAAAAACTTCCAGATTACTTAGAAATTGCTATCAAGGTAGATCATTCGGCGAATACAAAAGAAAAAATTTGAAATAATGATTTCTTATATTTACGCGAACACTACACATGATTAAAACTACTTTTACGGATTTTATCGCGTTTATTTTTACTTTTTATTTTTAATTCCCGACGTTTCGGGCGCTTTCCAGCACCCATGGTCACGGGGGACTGAGATGACTGACGTCCCGATGTCATTGTTAAACCCGGAGTACCTTCAGCTTTTTTAATTATTGTTTATGGTCCGATCTATGCAAAATGAACTAACTCTGTCTTGAGGTCTTGCAGTGGTATGCTTGGGTTTAGTTTTAATTTTATTGATTATAGGATCCCAAGCAGGTGGTAGTACCCAGCCTCCTTCTCTATTGAAATTAGGATGTTTTTTAATTTCAATAGCCTCACGTATCATCCTTGGTAGGAATCGGTGTACCCGCGTAAAAGAACATATAGCTGATGTGAAGCATCAACGTTCCGGGAAGTCTGCAGTTTGTGATCATATCCTAGACGGCCCCAACCATTACATCAGATTTGATAGACCACAAATCCTCGCGAAAGAACACCGATTCCTACCAAGGATGATACGTGAGGCTATTGAAATTAAAAAACATCCTAATTTCAATAGAGAAGGAGGCTGGGTACTACCACCTGCTTGGGATCCTATAATCAATAAAATTAAAACTAAACCCAAGCATACCACTGCAAGACCTCAAGACAGAGTTAGTTCATTTTGCATAGATCGGACCATAAACAATAATTAAAAAAGCTGAAGGTACTCCGGGTTTAACAATGACATCGGGACGTCAGTCATCTCAGTCCCCCGTGACCATGGGTGCTGGAAAGCGCCCGAAACGTCGGGAATTAAAAATAAAAAGTAAAAATAAACGCGATAAAATCCGTAAAAGTAGTTTTAATCAAAAATTTGAAACCTAAAAAATTTCGATATTTGCCACTTGTCAAAGCTTAAACAAAAGTTTTAAAAAGTAAAGCGTAAATACAGGAAAAATGTTGAAGGTTGGACTAATAATAAAATAAAACTTACAATAAAACTAATTTTTCGTATTCTATCGCGTTTCATTTTACTTATTTAAGTTATTTTTAACTATTCCCGACGTTTCGGGTGCTTTACAGCATCCATTGTCACAGCGGTGACAATGTATTTGACGTCCTGATGTCATAGTTAGTTGGGGTTACCTTCAGATTTTGAGTATTAATTTATGGTCCAAATCTACGCAAACCGAGTTTACAGTATCTTAAAGTCTTGCAATGGCATGATTAGGTTTAGATTTAAGTTTATTAAATATAGGATCCCAAGTAGACGATAGCACCAGACATCTTTTGTAGGAGTTGGTGTTCTTTTGCGAGGGTTTATGGTTTATTAAATCTGATGTAATAGCGGGGACGATATTGAACATATTCGCAGACTGCAGACTTCCTAGGGTGTCGGTGCTTCACATAAGCTATATGTTCTTTGACGTGGCTTTTTATAAGTAATTTGTTTGTCCTATGTAAAAGAGTGCTTTGTGGCATTACTTGGGGGAGGCCTATGTTCAGCAGTGGACTTGTGAAGGGCTGTAATAATGATGATGATGATGTTGATGTAAAAGATACCACATTTACACTCTTGCAACTTGTAGAGTGATATTACACTTGATGGATGGTAGAAATTAACTAATCTTTTTCGGCGGATTGTAGTAGGTTTGCATGGAAGCTCGCTTCAAGATGCAGCCAATCTTGTCTGTAACTCCTCGGACATATGGTAGTGCAGCAGGCACACCCTTGTTTTCACTCAGTCATTGTGACGTAGACGCGGGATTGGGTCCCGCTTGTTGTATTGCAATATTTGCTTGACGTGCTGAAGCTCGGTAACCTGATGTTTTCTGTCACAGATCTTTTGTGCTGTCTGGAACAAAAAATTCCATACAGTAGTTAACTGTGATAGAAGATTGTGAGATACATCATTTAAATATCGGTTGGTATGGTTCTTTTTCCTATACACAGTGTGACTAATATCGGGATTTCTGATGACTAAAATATGTAGGAAAGCTATATACTTATTTGTCTGTAACTCCATCGTAAATTATATTTTAGATTTTTTGGAGTTAAAGTAGTGTAAAAATACAGTTACTTTATCTGATATCTGCTAAATTATAGGATGGTTAAATTGTGGGTAAATTCATAATAAACAGAATAAGTTAAATCAAACGCGATCAACTCCGTAAAATTAGTTTTATTCAATTTCCAGTTATCGCGTAAAAATAGAATAAAACTTTAAAAAAAATTAACAACACCCCACAAATACATAAACATAGAAAGGTGGCCAAATTCAGTACCAGCGACGATTGGAGTTCTCAAAAGAGCAAAGGTCAGAATGGGCGCCAAACTTGATGACAGTTGCTTAAATCATAGGATGTATAGGAAGGTACAACGTTCTTGGAAACATCATTTAATGTCTTTGTTGGGATTCAGTTTACTTAGTAACCCACTAGGCCAACCTAAGACATTAAAATAATTTAATTAATTTTGTTAATTTCAGGACTTTTTTCATTTTTTTAATAGAATATGTGTGAAAAACGGGCACACAGTCTTTCTGATGATAAGTGGTTACTGTGATTAAGAACCAAAATGCGTTGTCACCCCTGAGGAATAATATGGTATACCTCGTTTCCAGTAAAACAAAGCTGCTATTTCACGCCGGTATTCTGTGAGAGCGTGATCCTACCGCGGTCGAGCCGATCTATTCCTGCTACAACCATAACGTAGCTGCAGCGTGATTTCACCACGCCAAATAAGCGAGTTTAAATAAACCCTGGTATACATTAGTGATACGTGTAAGATGATTGTAAATTCCTCACTGTTCGTAGACAGACTGAGGATTCGAATACATACTCTGGTCAAACATGTGTGTTTAATATTTGTTCTAGCTTAATTGTCGTAAAGATGGTTGACAAGGTTTCACACGCTGCCGGCATTTCATTCCATTACACGGTGTTTCATCTCTCCGAGCCGTTTGTCCTGGTAAATATATCACGACTAACACCGAAGCTTTTAACGGGTTCTCTTTTTAAATTTCTTGCTGCTGTACATCAATAGGCTGCTTATTACTGCTGCTGTACATCAATAGGCTGCTTATTACTGCTGCTCAGTAGTACTCAGACGAACACGCAGTTAAGAAAATCCAATGTTGAACATCTCTCATAAATTGCGTCATAACGTGGATCAGGATAATTTGCCATAGTAGTCACGCTTAGCTGATGGGATGGCAACCGCACTTTTTTTTAAATTATTTTGAGATGGTATCAGGAAGATCTGCTGCCATCTCATATTTTATTTCTCTCTGTCGATACTTATAACACCTATAGGATGGTATGGCGTAATGGATTGTAGTACGCCTCCACTACACGACTATTATATTCTTATTGAACAAATACAGACAACACAATCTAGAAAGTTATAATATGTAATGCTTAATTTAACAGCAGGTTTTGAACACCTTTTTTCAGATTTAAATAAAAATCTAGGTATTTCAAATAGTAATTTAAAACAGGTGGGTTTTTCCAAATTCTTATTGTGCCTATTAGTTTTTATTATTTTTTGTAATATATTTAGTAAATCACTCGGCCGTTTCAGAAGCAGGCGTATTGTGCACAGTACCGTGTATTTATTAGTCCTGATTGTGTTTGCAATGAAAACAATCGCGCCGCTGCATCCGACGCCATTGATTATTTATTTTCTCTCGTTTTGTCATAATAATGGTTAGCTGTGGGGGAGTAGGCGCTTAGTTGTTATCTACAGGGTGTTCTTTAGCAGTTTTTTTGGTAGTCATCAGGTACATATATGATTTAAATATGTATGTTATAAAAGTGAATTTACATTAATTATTTTTATTACTATATCCTTTACGTGACATTGTATAAAGTTATTACCTATGTTAGAGCGCAAGTATAATGACATTAATAATGACATTATTTAAAAAAATGTATTGTGTCAAGATCAAGTAAACTTATATCTTTTTTGTTAGGGTGACTTTTAAAAGCCAGCGGTTAATTTTAGGTAGACCAACACTGCGCACTATTACCAGTAAAACCAGTTTTAAAAAGAATTATAGATGGCACTTACTAAGAGAACAAATACTGTCATAATCGATTTTTTTTACTTAATTACAGGGCCGTCCCGTAAGTAAAATAAATAAACATTGCTAGTAGGCGGGAATCAACTTACAACATTAAAGAAGTTATGCTCGATAAAATCAATATTATTTCATACTTTATATTTCTAACTATTGGTTATATTGTTGTGATAATTATTTTAAAGAAAAATATCATAACAAAAATATATATAAAATTATTAATTTGAACTGGCTAATACTCGCTAACACTTCAATCCACTGTATGTACCCTAATGTGAACAGTTGTAATTAAATGTGATATGAGCAGGGATGCACGCATACTGTACTGTTCATGATATGTTGGGTGCTGGCAGAAGAACAGCGTTGTAGGCAAATGCAACATTTATGTACACTTTGATTTTGGTTATTTCTGTGTATACCTACTACTTATTATGTAACTTTACTGGTGGTAATGAATAAATGTTTATTATTATTATTATGTAAGTATCTATTACTAGATTCTTTGTTTTCGGAATAGTCTTTGAATCAATACATGTCACCATAAAATTTTTCTTCTTTTGAATATAGTTTACTAAAAATAAGATGAGTATGTAAAATTTTAGAGAGCTTAGACACATTGAAGTTTCTTAGTACCAACTTATTCTTACGCTTTATGCATTTATTAACATTATAAAAGCTAAAATTGTAACTGTTAGAAAAAAAAATAGTCAGTTTTTCAGATCGCTACAATTTCGCTTACTGAGCAATAGCTTCAGGGAATATTTTGTTTTGAAAAATTGCTTAGTGAAAGATATTTTTGAATAAAAATACTTAGCCCTTGATCTACACAAACTTGTCTGCACAACGTAGTAAGTATGTAAAAATGTTTGAAGCATTGAAAGTAGGCTACTAAAGTAGTAGAAAGGATACATAATGAGTTCACATAAACCAATTTGCTATATTTTTTATTGCCAGTGTTAGAACAGCCTGTATATTATCACCTATCTTTCACAAGAGGGTTCGCGCAATTGTTTGTGTTATTTCAGCGTATTTTGCCCTACAAAAGACAGCCCAGTTGTTTACTTTATGCCAAATCACTACCCTTACACCGCGGCGCAATGATATCTATCAAGTGCGCATATTTTATTAAAAAACATAGGGGAGCATTCAAGCGTTAAAAATTGACAACGTTCATTTTCCGTCGAATAAGTTTTCGTCAAGCTAAAATATTATTTAATGCATGTAAAAAGAGGTCATAATATATTTACAACTTAACATTTAGTTGGTAATTGTGTAAGAGGGCATTTTATTATTTTAAGCGATTTAAAAAGTAGAATGAACAGTAATAACGTCATTATAAATTATTCAATACATCCGTATCCATGATATGTTGGTTTAGCGTGACATATTTTTTTAAACTTTAATTTTATATTTTCATTTTTATGTACTTAGTGCAAAGGACACTCAGAAACTCGGTGAAATAAACCATATGTTTCGGATATGTTTTATTATCATCATCTACCGTGCAGGAAAAGGAGACGCTAGACCTTTTGCGCATTTTTAAAACCTTAAATCAGATAGGACAATTTTGTCTGAAATATCAGAAATAGTAATTAGGTTTTCTACGGACTATATACAATGATTCTAATGTTAAAAATGTATCTCAAAAAACCGAAAATGGCGAAAATAGAGACTCGTAAATGTACCCTGAGTCAGCCGCATCTTATATATTCAACAGGCTGTTATCTCACTCTGCATTTGTTGGCACGGCTACTAAAGAATCTTAATTTATTCTTATCTCCTGTTAAGAATCAAATCCTTTTGATAGGTCAGCCTGTCGTAATGATGCCGGTGGGTCATGTTTTTTTTATAGAATAAAGGTGACAATCTAGCAATGCACAAATATCAAGGCCCACAGACACCTTTATATATCTTTAAATAAGAACGAAATTGTAGATTTGATTAAAACTACTTTTACGGATTTTATCGTGTATAATCTATTTGGTTTTTAATTCCGGTTCGGGTGCTGTGTTAAATGTTATGTGTAATGTTAAATATTAGTGTTAACCCAGAGTACACTATTAAATATTTATGAATAAGCTTTTTAAATATTATTAATTTATAATATATAATATAAATATGAGTTTACTTTTAAGTAAACTTTATTTTTACTTTTATTTATGAGTTTAGTGGGTGTCGTTAGAGGCGACAGTGGAAAACCAAATAGGAGATAGGACTAGTCAGTAGCATTTTACTAGAAAATAAAATTATGGCATGCCAAACCGCTAGCCAAGCACGACATGGTATAGCCAACTATGAGGCGTCATATGTTCAGTAGTGGACTTTGATAAGCTATTCTGACTGAATGATGAAATGTTAGGGGTAGGGGATCGTACTTTATAAAATATTAAATTGACAAATAAATAACATTTAATAATGAGAGAATACCTCATTATTTGTGGTTGATTGTAGGGTTACTTAGCGTGCTTGTACCTGCAATGTTAGCCAAGTTAACATTCCAAAATCGTTAAAGCTATTAGAAAACTATAAAAATTTATGCATAATGATTTTTTTATACTTACGCGAAAGTCACACATTTAAAGGAAACTAGTTTTTATGAATTTTATCATGGGTGTGTGGGAATCCCCTGTGACTATGGGTGCTGTAAAGTAGATACAGGAAACACCAGGAACATGTTTGATATAGCTTTGCGACTAAATCCGTAAAAACTGGTTTCATTATAATTTTAACATCTATTACGTCACGTGACATAGCGTTGTCTTTCCTATTCATTTTTATAACAACTAACCACGACTATCTAGTTAATTTGGCTAACTTTGTTGGAAATACAAACACTCAGAACATTTGGATGTTGTGCTGTATGGTAGTAGAAATAGATACCTAAAGGTGGATAGATGAACTCATAGACAGAAAGAGAGCCAGAGGAGAAGTTACTTGTAAGTTAAGATACTAAACCGTTGCGCTACGATGTAAGACTACAATAGATCTGACGCAAACCATCAGCAGTGTAATAGTGTAATTGTGTAAATTGTTCACCCTTCTTCTCAAGAAGAAAGAAATTGTGGCGTCTTCTCAGACGGACTTCTTGGCAGGAAAGGAATTCCTAAGTATATTAATAATAGGTTATAAGTATTCATGGCTAATCAATTACGTACGAGTAATTTTTTTTTATAGAATAGGGTGACAAACGAGCACACAGTCCACCTGATGGTAAGTGGTTGCTGCGGCCCATAGACATCTACATCTATCTTCCATTACAAATCAAAATGCAGATGCGTTGTCACCCGTGAGGACTGAGATGGAATACCTCAAATTACAACAACAAAAAACAGTAATTAGTATGAGCCGTGGTAACTCAGATAGTTAGCGCTCGCTGTAAATTTCATAGTACGCGAGCAAACCGGGTTCGATCCCCGCCGGCACCAATGAAATTGTTAATTGCAATTTTAAGTGCTGATTTACCACGTGCTCGCCGGTGAAGGAAAATATCGTGAGAAAACCTGCATGTCTGAGACATAAGAAAAAAATTATTTCGAAGACATGTGAAGTTCGCCAACTTCGCATTGGGGCAGCGCAGCCCTCTCAGAAATGAGCGTAGGCCAGTGCCCCGGAGTGGGACGTAATATAGCAGATTCAGTTTAATTGGTCTTAAAGAAAACAAGCAAGTGGAATTTTCAACGTTTTAATTTACGTATTATTTAATTTTCAATAATATTTTAATCGTGTCGTCGTACAATCGACGTAGCTATACAATTAATTTTATATTTAAAAATCTACCTATTTAATTATTTTTGTAATTTACATCAATCACTTACGATAGTCGTTTAAAAAATTCTATATTCACTGGGTAACAGAATCAAAACGGTTGTATTATCATAAAAAAAGAAATTTCATGAAAAAATAACACATATAAAAAGAATTAAATAGTTTTGAGCATATAATAATATATCAGTCGTCCATAGTGTTGTCGTTACTAATGCCCAAATTTATCGATAAGTCAATCTTAAAAATATACCACGTCAATTCGATATTAATTATTAATTTGGTAATGAAAAAGTATTTGAATAAATTAATGTACTCTTGAATGGATTTCACTCAAATCAGAACTTCTATAATGACAGTCCATTTTTGTGGAGAAGCATTAAAGTGACATAGGATTAATTTCTAGATCCTTCTAGTAAGTTCTTTTTGATTTAGAATATGATATGCTCAAATATAACAATGAAAAATCTATTACTAAATACAATTTATTTATGGCAACACATAAATGCAATGTTACAGTACACTCAATTCTTAAATGCAGCGCAAAATTTTTGCTTTACGTACTTAATAAAAAATTGTAACACAAAATATACAACATACCTTTCACGTGCTATGAAATACATTGTGTATGTACAATAATATTTCTTACATAATCATAGTAATAATTTATAAGGCCCAGGTTTAAATAAAATAATTTCGAAACGTTTATTGTACTAACTTTTAACACTATTTGTTTTATATACCAACTTACTCTATATTTACAGTGCTACGTATCAAAATGTCGTTGTAATGGAACTTGGACATTTTTAAATAATTCCTTAACTAAAAGTAACTGCAAATTATTTTAAAGATAAAAATAAAATGTACTTCAATTAATTTGCGTAGCGTAACCAGAGCGCTAATATGAGTAAATAGTTAGTTACAGCCTATATACGTCCCACAGCTGGGCGCAGGCCTCCTCTCATTCCTGACAGGTTTTGCTGGTTTTAAGGGTTTTGGTTTTGTTGTGCTCCCCATTGCGTGTTGGCGAACTTTACATGTCATCGAAATATTATTTTACTTATTTCGCAGACATGCAGGTTTCACGTGGTAAATCAGCACTTAAAATTGCAATTATCAATTTAATTTGCGCCGGCAGGGATCAAATCCTTTTTCGTTAAATAAACGTTAAATAACTTTTATTTCTATTAAAATTTCGTTAAATATCATTTCATATCACTACAAAACTATTTTTATGGCATAAGATTTGAAAACAAGCACACATACCAGGAGATGGTAAGTGGATGCTATGGCCCAAAGGCACCTACATCTTTACTCGACTTACTATCAAAATGAAGGTAAGTGTTATGTTGTAAGAAGTTCCCTAAGTAGTTTTTAAACACGTTAGCTGTAAAATGCGTTATTTGACCGAGCAAAAGTTACCTACATTTTTTTTAAATAGTTCATAAATGGTCTGGAATAAAATTATATAAAATGCCTGTGGCGTCATAAAATGAGTTGCAGCTACTTTTAGTTAGTCGTATTCTACTAAATTATTTACAATATACGGCGACTTTATCAACGTTTTACAATTGTAAGAAATGAAGATCTTTTATAAGAGGGCAGAGGAACTTTGATTAAAAATAAAAATAAATATATATTTCCTAAATGTTGGGAAATTGAAATTGTTAATTCCTACATTAATTAAACTAATTTCACGGACTTTGTCGCGTTTAATTTTGACTTTTCAAAATATTGGGAATTAAAAATTCGAAATTAGACGCGATAAATCCGTAAAATTAGTTTCATTTAATGTGTAATGTTCGCGTTAATAAAAAAGTCATTATTATTTCATTTGTTACAAACATGGTAAATACTAAGAATTTTGATTCAATTAAACCATACCAGATCATACTTTTTACGAGAGAAGAAATAAAAATGTTCAAACAACTGTATTTTCAAAAGCTTTGCGACATAAAAGCCAGGAACATTTGATAAATATTTCCTGACACAACTATGATGCAACAGCAAAATTGTAGATACATTAAAGAATGTAAGAATGTAGACAATTTTGTTTATTTTCTAAATAGAAAATATCGAGCGTTTCAACTGTCTTTACATTTCCGCAACTGTATACATAAATTAAATACAACAACATTACAAACTAAGCGTCAGGTCAAAATATAACAGTCAGAGGTCTCCGAAACTCCGATCCGCCTTGAGTACTCTGTGCATACTGGCCAGGGTATTGCGGCATCAGGATACTGGATGAACTCTGATAATATGGCAAGGAAGGGGAAGGATTCGATCCCGAAGAGGAACTGCCTTCAGCCCGTTCTTGAGAATTCTTGGGGATCACATCTGGAGATTCTGTGGGGGATCTAGGAGAGAGGCTTGATGACGAGTTTACAGCGGAACTCAAGCCAGCCATAGCAGCAGCTGAAGCTTCCGAGTACATCTTGCTGATGTCCATGGGGTAGGAGCGTTGTTGCTGTTGATCCATGTACATGTACGCTTTAGACAACGCAGCGGAATCTAAGTACCCTCGGGAAGGATCGGTGTACATGCCGTATCGATACTTTTCCTCGATCGAGTATTTCGACATATCCATTGTTGAACCCATCTGGAACAATAAGATGACGTTAGTATAAAAAAATTGGCGTGTTTATGGTTCGATTTGTTCTACTATCAACTTGCCCTTTGGTGACTAAGTTGTTCGATAGTTTTTTTTTTAAATTAAAGAATCATTATGACGAAAACCTTACAAAGTTTCATTAAATCTAATCAAATAAATTATTTTAGTTTTATAATTTCAATACTATTTTTTTATAAAAAGAATATTAACAATGCTATAAACATTACTAATATTCCCCTTAACCACTCGTGGTTAGCTTAAATTGCTTGTGTTACGAGTGGTTGCCTAGTTGAATGGCGGATTCGAACCTTTTTGAGTTCGCGATCCGCGCCCTGTCATTAGGCTACTGTCGCTTCGAATACTAAAATGAAATTAAAATATAGTGTGTCCGATTTTCTACACATGTACGTTTTGTTTATTTAAAAAGCTTAAATGTAACACATTAAAGTTAAGTGTATATAGGCCGGACTTAATGCCATATGGCATTCCCTGCCAGTCTGGCCTGAGCGTTAAAGACAGTTCTTAGCAGGTGCGAAACACAATAAGAGCAACTCGAATCGTCGACGACCGAGTTCTTTCTGATCGGTTCGACTCACTGGTGCTGCGAAGGGATCTTGCATCCCTTTGCACTTTCTATCGCGTCTACCACGAGGAGTACTCTGATAAATTGTTTGGATTAATTCCAGCTGCCAAATTTCACGAACGCACATCGCGACAACAAATCAGGATAACATCCACACCATCTGGACGCTTAGCGGTTCACCATTGTGCATTTTACTAGGAATTTTCTACCTCGGACAACCTCTTTGTATCGGAATCGTTTACCGTCGCAAGTTTTCCAGAGCGATACAAGTGAGGGGCCATCAAGAAAAGAGCTTACTTTTTTTAAAAGGCCAGCAACGCGCCTACAATTCTCCTCATGTTGTAGTTGTTAACGGGCGGCGGTAATAACTTACCATCAGGTGAGCCGCATGCTCGTTTGCCCACTCTTCTATACTAAATAAAAAAAGTGTACATATATCAAAAATGTATATAAGTACATAGTACATACATGGAAAATATATATATTTAAATATACACAGCGTGTATGTACTAATAATGTCCTCCAGACTAAATTTCGGTCACGATGGCCTGCCTCAACGGAGACTAGCCATCGGCGCAGGATAGGATTATAGTGCCCAAGTGCATGCGCAAGCACATGTGCACTCTCTATTCTCTTACTCTCATGGTCCGATGGAACTGTAAGCCGACAGGACCAGAGAGAGATAAGGTGCAGGACCAATGGCTTTACGTGCTTTTCGATCACAGGGGTGAGACACACCGCCAACTTCCTGACTCCGAGCAGCTACTGAGAATTTCTTAAGGGAAAAACTCAATAACAGATATTTTTTGGCCTACACTACAATCACTAGACCAACGTGGCATATACTAATAAATGAAAATCTGTACGAATATATAAAAATAAGTATTTGAATACAAAAGAAAAAAATGTGAATTAGTAATTGCCCTCGGGTAATGTTGTCGTCGTAAACCATGTAGTGGCAGTGTAAAAATATCCACTACCCCATATCTTCCCGTGGGTGCCGTAAGAGGCGACAGAGGGAGACTGAAACAGGAGGTGGGCAGCAGCATCTTCCTGACAACAACTCAAAAAAAACTGCGATTGTCAACTCGCCTGCAAAGCGTGGCAACTATGGTGAAATCCCACCACGAGGCAATCTATGACGATGGTCTATGTACAGCAGTGGACCTTCAGAGGATTTGCTTTGTTGTCTTACAAAATTTCCTATCCTTTAAGATTTCGTTTGTTCATTCTACCTATTATCGATTATGCAGATTTATGTTACCCAGATCTGTCACAAAATCTTCTTAACAAGCTGGAACGCCTTCTTAATAATTCCATAAGGTTTATTTTCGGTTTAGGTAAGTATGACCAGATATCTTCTTATCGTACAAAACTTAAATGGCTACCTATACGTCAAAGGCGATGCTCCAGAATTGCATAATATTTATAAAGGAGTTTTTTATTGGTTGGATTCTCAACATCATTGGAAAAGGTATTCCAAAGATATAGACTGTACCGTAAAAGAGGACCTGAAAAAATTAGACAAAATGTGGAATACTAATCCTGAGACGGTTTGATTGTCGTAATGTTCGACCGTCGATCGAATGAAGAAAATTAGAGTTATCTTTAAGATAAGAAGGCGATCTTGGATCGTTTAAAATTAATTAACGTATAAGGTACCTACGTGACAGTAATATAGTCATCTAACTAATATGGTCACTACAGCCTTGTTCGCACAGATGGCTTTGGCTTTGTTGGTCAATCAAATAATAAGAGGTCAAAAGGGAGGTGCTTTATCGACGCCATTTTGTCATTTGATATAATGGTACCTGGTTGACCGAGCTTTGCTCGGTATTTTTCGCTCGATTTTTATTTCATTCGTGTGTTTTGGAAATTATATTTAGATACAAATTACATACTGATGAAATATCAATAATATTTTTTGATCTTAGCGACATAACAGAAAAAACGGAACTGGTTATTTGAATAAAAATCATGGGTGCAATTATTTTAATTTAAATTTTCGTGTTTTTAAAAAATACTAAAAAAAGGGCTCGAAAAAATAGATTTTCTCAAAAAAGAAAGGAACTCGAAAAAAAATAAAAAAAAGTCGGTCGGTCGGTCTGGGCTCGAACCGGGGTTTTACGATTCTGTGACCGCCCGTTATACCAATTAAGCTATATACGAGAGAACGATCTGTCAAAATTTACCTTCTTATTCTAACGATATTGTAGCAGTTTTTCATTGCCTAAAAACACGGACAAAAAGACATTTTCTAAACTTTTTCTAAACTTTCTATCCCCGAAACTCCCTGGACACTAAATTTTACGAAAATTATATATATATATATATATATATATATATATATATATATATATATATATATATATATATATATATATATAAGAGTTGCTCATTTAATAGTATAGGATATAATTTAGTCGATTATAGTGTGGTGTAATATAGTTAATTTTTCGAAGTATTCCTAATTGTTGCCAAAGCTTGTTTGCAATTTTTTTCACTTATAGGTATTAGTAATAGTATACGATTTTGTAATTTTGTCTCTGTCGTCCTTCTAATTTTGGTTTTGTATGGCGGCAAAGCTTAAGGTGAGAATATTAACCAAGGCATATGGCATGGCATGGCATGAGGCATAGCTTAAAATTCTGGAACATCGCCTTTGACGTGTAGCTAGCCATTTAAGTTTTTTACGATATGAAAATATGTGATACGATCGATCCTTCTTAGGTAAACCGAAAATAAACCTGATGGAACTATTTAGCAGACCTTCAACATGTATAGATTTTGTGACAGATCTGTTTATCATACATGTGCATAATCGATAAAAGGTATAATTAGGGGTACGAAATTTTAAAAGGTAGAACATTTTTAGGACGACAAAGGAAACGTAAGGTGACAAAAATTTTACGACTTACTTTAGAGATCTGCAATTTCCAAGACATTGTTTTATCCATGTATGGGCCAAGCTTGTTATAAAATCACAATATGGAATTAAATTTCCAGTATAAAAAACAGAAGTGGGATTTCCATAATCAACCTTAGGCAGTAATTGCGAACATCCGAAGATTATCACTTTATATTTGGGTAGATTAACTGAAACACCACGCCATATTTAACGACTGTTCTCTTATGGTTTCTAGGTTATTATTTATGTATTTTTTCTTCTGCAAGCAGTTTGCCACTAAAACGAAAGAGACGCAATGACGTATCATTTCACGTAACTGCGTGAATAGGTAACGTCGTGAAAGACTTTTAAAAGTCTATTACCAAATTGTCTTAACCTTTACTTAAGATAAGAACTATGTAACCTTTCTTTACTATTCAATAATAATACCGAAAAATTATCTAGATCTAGGCAGCATACATCATAGTGACGTTGATTGTCTCTTTGGAACCCACATTGTTTAATAATTTTATAATTAATGTTAATTTTATTTTTAGGTTAAAATAACGACATTATAGTTTGAAATAGTCATTTTTTATAACATTATGAATAAATGTTATATAAAAATAAAGTTAACTGTAAATAAATAATATAATGTAATGTAGTATAAGTCTATGAATGTAATATAATCCAAACTGCGGTTGCAAATGTTAGTAACGTATATCTTAAATACAAACAAGCAAATTCATATAGTTTATATGACATTAGTTATATATTAAATATGTAATGTTAAATTAATTTATAATGACGTTAATTTAGAATATGTTAAATTAATTCTTGCTAAAATGCTACTTTTGCACTGCTAAGCCCTTTAAGTGCCAATAAATATGATCCCAATTAACACACCTGTTAATTTAAAACCAACCGGGTTTTCTATACGAGTCAAAATATTGACAATTCAGCACTTCGATTAATTTCATAAGCCGATTAACTTTTGTAATCTATCTCGTCTACAAATAAGGCAATTCACTGAAAATTGAATAAATTCAAATTCCATGTCACGTTAATTCTTCAAAAGCGACTTAATACCATTGTGCCACGGTTTAAAATCGAATAAAGCGAGAGCGAATATAATAACGTAATGTAGTATTGTGCTTTACACGCCCAGGCACACAAATCAAACGCAACAAAGCCTTCGAATAATGCTCGGAGTTTTAAATTTTTTAATGAAGTGAGTCGTACACAATATTGTGAGGAAAAAATGACTTTTGAATGTGATATACTGCATTACTTGTTGTAAATCCTAAAGCTATAATATACCTCTTAAATTAAAGTAGTTTTAATATATTTTTCGAATATGTGACATTAATTAGTATATATTATCATAGCTTGAATCTTTATTGTTTTAACAAGTAGATTTGTGAAGGGTTGTAATGATGATGATGACGATGATAAAGTTCATAAAGTTTAAAGAGTGTTATAAATTAGGATGAAAATTTTATGTGTAGGTTTTTAATATTAATAATTTATATGAAAACTAAAAACCTATTAAAATATCTTCTGTTTGGTACATGTTTATATGATATCCCTAGAATAGTATTTTTCCTAACAATGTTCTATTTACTCGTAACATCTAAACGAAACGAGAATAGAAGAATATTAACATCGTGTTGGATTGCGGTGTTGTAACATCACAAACTGGGAGCTATTTTATGTAGGTAGTCCACTCGTTTCTTTACATTTTAATTTTTTATGCTTTCAACACTGTATTGAAGAAATAATTAAATAGTAATACTAATATTATTATTAGATCTTGCAACTTAGTTTCTGCATTTAAATATTTTAATAATTAAGCTACACCCCGTACTTGCTCCACTTTTTAATGATTTAATAGTTTTATATTAAATGAGGTTTAGTCTAGAGAAATAATAAATTTAACACGAAAGTTCGTTTAAACTAACAAAAACAAAATCATAAAATTAAAATAAATTCAAATGTAATGTTCGATGTCTTTTACAGCAGTGTGTCTCCCAGTTAACGCGTAACTTACGGGCTGCGGTCGCTAAATCAGGATTAGTCCGACATCGCGACATCAACTATAGGTTTTACTGCAGCCCTTACACTCTAGTTTATTGCACCTTGCGCCTGAGTTATAAACGGAGGGATCGCTTCAGGTTCTTCTCTCTTTTTGACTGTATGTCATGTACATATTATATGCGTAATATGAGGTCTAGTCATTTGAATTATGTTCTGAGAATTATTTAAATATAGATAATCCTTAATCGTTTTATACCCAAAGAAGCATCTTTGCTGTTATTATAATTATGCAGTTTCATTTTATAAGGCCGGGTAAAAAGTTTCTTTGTATGTTATATACAAATTTAAGAGGTTCTTTTTTTTCAAAGTTTAAAAATATATAGGTGCTATTTTATTCTATAACTTGTTGCTGTCTTGTAGGTAGTGACATAATCCCGTTGCTGTAGAAATCTTGAGGTTTTTATTAAAAAAAATGCGACAAGTAGTTTTGACAGTCCTCTCTTGATGTTAACCTAACACTACCCAAAGAATACTGAAGGGATCGAAACAGGTGAAAATCTGAGAATGTAAGGTTAGGACTATATGGTGGATGCATTAACACTTCCCAACCAAGCTCAATATTTGCTAAGTGGCCAAAGATGTGTGTGGTCTGGCGTTATCGTGATGAAAGACCACTCCTTTATCCGATCAATTCCGACCGCTTATTCTCAATTTCTTGCTTTAGTCTCTTATTTCTTGGCAGTAGAGATCCAAATCGATGGTTTTGCCCGGGGGTACAAATTCGTAATAAACGATGCCCTTCCAATCCTATCATACACACGGTATTTACCTTATTGCGTGTAAATCCGGGTTTCGCTGCAGTCTGTGGAGCTTGACTAACCTTTAACCATGATCTTTTTCGCACGTTCTTGTCGTAGGTGATTCAATTTTCATCACCAGTGATCAATATTTTCATAAATGGTTGGTTATATTACGTTTCCATTTAAATAGAGAATCGCCAATGAGTACAAGATTCATTAAGTTGTTTCAATGAGCTCGTGAGATACCCAAATATCGAGGTTATTTGTATAGTTGGACTTTTTCACGAATGGGTCAAAACTGATTAGCAGTCAATCGTCAATTTTTCGGCTATGTCGAAACTACTAATATGCCAATATTGCTCAACTTTTTCGAAAATGGCATGGACATTATCCGTATGAGGGCGACCAGAGCTGTGTGCATCTTTGACATCAAAATTCCCGGACTGAAAACGCTTGAACCAACTTTGTGTTACTCATACTAACACTGTCCATAAACGTCATAAATTTTTTCGCAGCTTGAGTCGCATTCTTCTTCCCTTCCCTTTCCCTTTTTCCTTTCCCTTTTTTTGTAACAAAACTTCAGAATGTATCGAATTTCTTCGTGAGATTCACCCATTTTGGCGGTCAGAAAAACAATTGAAAAATGGCGGGAAAGTGTTTTTTACTTTTTATTTATATTTTCCTCAATGTCCTATATGTATTGATATTAAAACCAGCCAGATACAAATAGTACAACCAGAGAGATTTTTCCTTAATTTTATACAAAAAAAAAATTACGAAGAAACTTTTCCCGACCCGACCGGTTAAAGGAATTGTCTAAATTATTACAATTTTTTTTTATTTACGTTAATTATCCATCTAAGTTTTTTAATTTTTCTAAAAATATATCAATGTTTTATGTGAATATATTGTCAGAGGTCTGTAACTATATCAATTTAACGTAATGTCGGCAGACACGCAATGAGGCAACTGGACGGAAAAATTAGAAGATCTCCGCCTAGGTATGCTATATCCCGCATGAAATTGCTGGATTAAACAGGGTTATTTTTCAAAGAGTAGCCAAATTTTAAACTTAATTCCTTATATATAAATAATGATATAAAGTTACTGCAGTTATTGAAGATACGAGTAAATATATATTTGGGATAATATGAAATAAAAGTAGAGTACATTATATTATAATGTGATTTATGGACAACTACATCTTTGCGTTCGGATCGACCCTCACGATGTGTGCATGCGCAGAAACAGTTAGTGAATTTCTACGCATTTTTAATTTAAAAGATGAAAAGGACAGGATCTTTGAGATTTCTTTTAAATAATATTTCTTCAACATTTTCCTATATTACTTATTCTGAACCTTCTCTGCAAATTTTGCCGGCTGTTGCAAAATAGCCCTATATACAGATCCATCAATATCTGAAGCATGTTCTATGATAAAGTAAAAGAAACACGTTTAATATTTATAAAAAAAATTGGAACTTATTATTGCATAGCAACAACAGACCGGCCTCCACAAATAGCACCCGTTCACAAGTATGACGCGTCGTTACAGGACACGAAGGAAAATGCCTGAAAGATGTGTAGTGGCTTATGACCAGCGGTGTTTTAAAGGGCAGATTATGATGACGAAACGCATTCCCTTGTTTAGCGTGATATACAATCAGCAGAGTTATTTTAAGTTTAAGAATTATAAGTAAGTGTAAGAAGTTCCACTGGCCCAAATTATCACGTGGGTGTCGCAAGAGGTGACAGAGAGAGACAAATCAGGTGATGGGCAGCAGTGTCTTCCCGCCTCCCGAACGTGGCAACTGTGGCAACATATCCCCCTACGAGGTAATCTATGGGAGAGCCTACTTTAATAGTTTATAAGAGTAAAGCTATAATATTTTTTTCTTTAACAGTTATATAAATAAAATCCTAATCATAGGTATTGAACTTTTTTAAGATGACTTACTAAACCTGTTATAAAATTCACGCCTATATAGAGGATAAGATCTTACGGTAATAAAATTCATTATGAACTAGTAATCGACTGGCATGTAGCAATAAATTGTTGGTTGGGTAATATTACAGCTGTGGTAGTTCAGGAAATAAGCGCTCGCTGTAATTTTCACAGTACGCGAGCTACCCGGGCTGTACAGGCTGTACTTTAGGATAATATTATGCCATGCTGTTATTTTTATGGTTGTTATTGTTATCAATGAATGTAAAATGGATCAGTAACTTAAAGAAAATGATGGTTCCGGTTTTTCGATTTACTGAAAATTTATTTGAGTAAAATCAATTCTGTAATTTTTAAACAAAAAAATAAATAAATAAACATACAACTCGTTGCCAATTTAGAAGTTCATAGTGAGGGATAATAGATATCTGAGCCATGAAATACCTAATAGTACTCCGTACCTTTACCAAATGGCACCTAAATTTTGAAACAAAACTAGTTTTTAAAGATTTTATCGCGTATATTAAGTTAGTACAGCAGGGGAACTAAGATATTCGACGTCACAATGTCATATTTAACCACGGCTAAAATAGAACCTAACCTTCGGATTACAATTATTATTATTTGGTCCGATCTAAGCAGAATGAACTTATAGTAACTTTATTAATTATAGGATCACAAGTCGATAGTAGCACCCAGCTAAATTCTACATTGAGATTAGGATTTTTCTCGATTTCAATCGTCCTTGGAAGGAATCGGTGTTCTTTAGCGAGGATTTGTTGTCTATCAAATCTGATGTAGTAACGGGGGCGATCTTGTACATGTTCACTGATTATTACATTAACTTATTTTAAACATGAACCGAGCATTAAGGCGCTACTCATAGCGAACGACCTTGATTGTTCGGCCCTATTTAATCCACGCGCTCTCGCTACAATATATCGCGAAGAAATACGCCCAAATTTTTAGAATTATTTCAATTAAAAAAGAAAAGCGATCTTAAGAAATTAAATAAAACGTGAATAATATAGATTTTTAAATTATCTATCCATTAGTGTAATCCTCAAATGATTCGAGCGTTGCCTTTAGCAACAGATGCATGTTATCAATAATTTTAGCCATTTTTAAAATATATTTATAACACATAAAACAAATAAGAACGTGGAATGGGATGAAAGGATATCGAAAATTAATAATGTGTTTTTAGATGTAGTTTATTTTTCATAACTAATGAGATAATAGTTTTTTTTATAGAAGATGGGGCAAACGAGCATGCGGCTCACCTGATGTTAAGTGACTACCGCCGCCCATGATCAACCGCAACACCAGGGGAATTGCAGGTGCGTTGCTGGCCCTTTAGAAAGGAGTAAGCTCTTTTCTTGAAGGTCCCCAGGTCATATCGATAAAAAAATAGGCTCTGAAAAACGCACTATCGCAAGGTTTTGGTCGGGATATCGCCTTAAAGGACGAAAGTAGAAATTATTATTTTTCTACCTATAAACATTAAAAACAGTTGCCACTTACTAATGTGTCCGTTGTAATCAGTCTCTAAATGAACCGTGAAAGACCAATAAACACCTCACCATATAAATCATCGATCAAAATAATCGAATACGCAAATCACAATGGTTCGTTAAAAACATCGGCTACCTGCATGAAAAGCGCTCAGTCACCGTTTTTAATATCAGGTAAACGCAGCGCGTTGAATTGTAGCTGATTATATTGTTTAGTATCGAGTTTAGGGGGCGATTCGATGCGTTAATCGAAAAAATTGCGATTTCATTCGATAGCGCAGAGTCCATTAAGGTGGAGCTGATGGATCGGCAGAAGGTCCGCAGGGCTGTCAATTCTATAACAGTTGGAATTGACCACCAGATGGCACGGTCATCGTATGTGGCTGATAAATCGTGAGTTCAGTGTTCGAACTCTTTTATACAAAAAATAACTGTTTTTTTAGAATCTGCGTATTTGTATTTAGCTATTATATGATATGGCTGCAGTTTGAATGGGTCGGCTCGATAGGGAAAGAACCTCGCTTGCATAGAGTACCAGCGCAAAGTAGCAGCATAAAAAGCTGCTATGTTTTGTTTAGTAGTGATGAGAACCAAATACCCTTTTATTGGTGACGAGACGTTCCACCTTACTTCTTATGGAACAATACACCAGCATTTAGATTATTAATCGAGGATAGTGAAGGTCTATGGGATGCATAGATCATTAGGTCTAATGTGTTATCGTTATCAACTGATATAAAACGAAAAAAAAAATGTTTTATCGAATTAATTTTATAAGTAACACAGAGATCCGTCACCAAGCAGAAGATCGATTAAAAACTACTTGACACACAAACTTGCACAATTAAACGCCGCGATCCCTCCGGAGGCCTTCGCCCTTCGATTTAAAAACTCCTCGATCTTCCCTCGCCCTCTATTTGACATTTAATCTCGTGCCTCTGACGTAGATGTGTTAAACAGGGTCTTTAGGGTGCGATTTAGGGGATGTTGTTCCCAGTTTACAGGATTAACCGGATTTGTAAATCGGCAAATTATTTTCGAGTACTTTTATTTGACTCGAGTAGAATAAGGTGAGATCCTCGTTAAGACGTTGGTGTGACGAAAATTCTACAATCATTTAATCTGATTGTTCAATCAAAAGTAAAATCCTAAACATCGTTCATTGACTCCACTTAGCTTATCAGGACAGAATAGAACAGGAAGTGAACACAGGAAGAGAACACAATACACTGTGCTTGACAGTACTGCTACTGCAGTTCTTATCACTAACCACTGGAGAAGAGTTAATAACAAAATATAATTAGAACTAGTGTTGATTAACTATCGAAGTGAGTGAATTTATCACGTATGTGCCACGCTGCAGCTATATTATGGTTGTAGCACGAATGGGTCGGCTCGACCGGGGAAGGACTATACTCTCACAGAATACCAGCGTAAAATAACAGCTTAATGCTGCTGTGTTTTGTATGATGAGTGTAGAGTACCGTAGACCCTGTTTACTGTGAATGAAGCATTCCGTCGTAGTCTTCAGGGGGACAACGCATCTACATTTTGATTTGTAGGTGTCTGTAGGCCACAGCATCCACTGACTATCAGTTGGACTGTGTGCTCGTTTGTCACCCCAATTCTACAAAAAATGTCATTCCGGTGGGTATCGCAAAATTCGACAAATAGTATAATATAGAGTGGAAGTAAAGTAAGTATGTTTTAAACGCTAGTTCAGTATATTTTAGGAAAGTAATTGATAAAAATGCACCGATTCTTATACGTAGGTATATCACTTAGAATTAAATAATTTCTATTTCTGATTAGCCTAATTGTTTTATTGGTTGACTGGCAGGCTGAATAACTTTGTGTAATATAAATATTTTAATGCACAATAATACATGGCAATAAATGGCATTGTGATATAAATATGGCGAAATTTTCATTATAAAAATGTCTGATGATGATGGCGGTTGAATATTGTGTGTATAGATAGATTTTCTGGAATAGAGGAAAATTTGATTTGTCAATATAGGAAAAGGTAAGAGAATGGTATCTGTCCAGACAGTTTCTCAGGCAGAATAGAAACCTTTCAACTACAACAACTAGTGAGCCTCATGGAAAAGGTTAGATAATTTGTTAAACTACGTAGTGATAGGAAAATAGTGAAAATTGTAGGACTTGCGAAAAAGGTTTTAAAATTTAATAAAACAAATAGACAGCGATAAGTTTTTACCTAGAATGCCTATTGTTTTCTATCTACAACACCCAGTGAGTAAATGACTTTATTTCTTTTCTTTATTTTTTTTCTTTCTATTCTTCTAAGTCAAATTGACACTTGTGTAATAATAATTCATACAAAAAGTGGCACTAATGCTTTCATTACGTACGGAAGCTGATAACAAAGTCTAAAACTAATAGTGACAGAAAAATTACAAATAAATTTGTAGATTAATAGAAACATTATAGTTATACATTTTTGAGAATCCTGGTCCCAAACGTAATGAATTAAATCTTCGAGCAGTCAAACGTTGCGCATTGTTAACAGCGGGGCGCGTTAAGTGGTCTCAAAATAATTATCGAGCATCGCCGGGAGCTCTGATCATGTTAGACCCTTGTTTTTTGAGACCATTAGAGACTATTTGTATTTGGGATACTACTACGTTATAGAACATATGTTTTGTAACACTAATCTGTGTGTACATTGTCTTTTAATTAAGTTTCATAGTGTCGACTAAGTTTTTACTCATGAACTATTTATTGCCCGATTAGTCATTCAAATGTTCGTAAAAGGAAATTTGTAATTATTACTTTTAAATAGGTATGAAAGATAAGTTTATTTTAGAAGCTAGTTTAGTATATTACTTTATGAAAGTAATTGATAAAAACTGCACTGATTCTGATATGTCTATCCCCTAAACCATATTACTTATATCTTGTATCTCTTAGGCTTTTGGTTGTCTGGCACGTATAGCAGAAATATCATCATGAAAATGTTTCATCGATGACGGCGGTTAGATATTGTCTAATACGAATCTGTAAGAGTAAATTGAACACAGAAGGTGATAATATGGGAAAGCAAATTTTGGAACAAAGGTCAGAAAAATAACTAAAATACGTGATATAAATATCTGGTAGAGCTATGCTGCAGTTATATTAGTAGTATAGTTGTAGCACGAATTGGTCGGCTCCACCGGGAAAGACCACGCTCTCACAGAATACCAGCGTAAAATAGTAGCTTAATGCTGCTGTGTTTCGTATGGTGAGTGTAGAGAGCCGGATACTCTTTTTACTGGAAACGAGGCATTCCATCTTAGTCCTTACGGGTGAAAACACATCTGTTTTGTTAAGTAATTGAGGATGTATGTAGATGTCTATAGGCCACTGCAACCACTTACAATCAGGTGGACTGTCTACTCTTTTGTCACCCTATGCTATAAAAAATCCCTAATAGAAATTTTTGTAATAATGTGAAATACTTGTCACCTATCGGAGACTATAAGATGTGCCTGCAATGTTAGAGAGTTGTTTCTTTCGAAGGTTATACTCCAAACAATGAAATATGGTGTTGGATTATTTATGCTGGCGAAATAAAAAATATTATTAACTTATCCAACGATCCTACCGTTAATGAAAAGAGTAAACTCATTGCCGTTTTATTACACGCCTGTTAATTTTTTACACCCGCGGCGCTTAAGTGTTTCGGATATATTGGCTCATTGTATTTTCAACGCTTAATAATGCAGATTAAAAAATGTGTGGTCGGTAAGTTTTTTTTTAATTTGAGTCCGGTTGACGAGGATATTTAAGGCGCTAACTATTTCACACTTTAAATCATATTACTCCAAATTCTTCCGCTACTCAATCATTAGGGAAATTAGCAAATCAGTTTTACGATCTGGCGGCTTCCTTTAACTCTATTATAAATTTGTAAAATTTAAAAAGAACGACCATTTTTTTAGGGAGTGACTACCAGTTTCAGTGTGAGCGTAGTCTATTAGAATCAGACGTAAACGTTGCTAATATAATAGATTTAATAAAATATTTTGAACGTGTAGTGATAGTGTAAGATATACACTACCCTCTACCCCGTATTATTCCGTGGGTGTCGGAACAGGCGGCAGAAGAAAAAAACAGGAGATGGGCAGCAGTAACATTGTGATAGCTATCAGCTGTTGCTGAATAAAAAAACTGCGTTTACCAACCTGCTTGCCAATCTTACCTGCAAATATGGCAAAAAACGGCAAATATCCCCCCTATAAGGCTGAAGCTTAGGTTAAGCAGTAGACTTTTGATGGCTGTATGGTATGATATTTTTTTTTATAGAATAAGGGTGACAAACGAGCCCATACTCCACCTGATGGTAAGTAGATGCTGCGGTCCATAGAAGTCTATATTTATCTTCAATTAAAAATCGAAATACAGATGCGTTACTAGCCCTGAAGCTTTAGATGGAATGCCTCGTTTCCAGTAAAAAGGGTCTCCGGTTCCATACACTCACAATACAAAACACAGCAGCATTAAGCTGCTATTTTATTTATTTATTTAAAACGTACGATTATAACGACATAACGATTATACGAGTAGATACGGTACGACCATAATATAACACTACAGAAAGTGCCACATAATGCCAACACCAGTGAATGGATTTTTACTGATTTCTGAGTAATGGACCTTCAGACAGACAAAGTTTCCAAAAATTGATGTTTTGAAATCTGTATCGATTGTATGGTATGTGGTATGTATGCCCCGATTGAAATAAAAAAAAAATATTTAATGCAAATAATATTATCACTCATCTGACATTTTACTATAGTAAAGACAAAATACCTTATGTATGTATTCTACATATAATAAAGGTACATATATCCCTTGTTGTTTTTTTTAAATATTTTTTAATTAGAGAAGTAAGACTACAAATACGATAGGATGCTATGATGAGTTTCGCATTCTGTACTCCATTTACTACGTTTTATTTCTATGCTGTTTACGCTTGATTTCTTTTATTCATAACATGTCCTCGTGGCCAATTGTCGACAACAGCGGCAATTCTCGAATATTCGGAGGTTATCGAGTTGCAGTGAACTCACTGCGTTGATTCGATTCAAAGGATTACGGAGCCAGTATAAATTCAGGCTGCAAAGTGTTGCAGCTTAATCAAGAAGAGAAATATTGAACCATAAAATCAAATAAAACAACAATTCTGCTTTCCGTGAAGTAAGTTGTGGGTGTCCATGGGATAATAATGTTCTCCAACACATTTTGGTTACGGGTGCCAGTCTTAAGTTTCAGGAACTACTACAACATAGTTCCCTGCGCAAGACAGGATTATAATGCACAAGTCCATGCGTTAGCGCAGGTGCACTCTATATTCCCTCAAGGATGGTAATCAAACACGAGAGAGAGATCAAGCACAGCATCAACAGCTTCATCTGTTTTCTGAGGTATGGGGATTAAAAAACATCACCGATTTCCTGACTCCGAGCTGCAACTTTCTTCAAAAGGAAAACCCACTAACTAACTAATTTACTATTAACTAACTAAACTAATATTTACTAACCAATAACTAATTTTTGCTGAGCCCGGAACCGTTGTAAAGACAGTGCATGGAATATAGAAGCCCCTTACCATATTCTTATTCGTGGACTCTTTGTCCAAGAATAAGAATATGGAATATAATGGATGGTTGTTGTGAAGTCGTTTGTCATGTTGACTTAAGAAAAATTATTTTATTACGGGTCGTGGTTAAACCACAATGGAAGTATCAAATTGCCTGAGCGTCAGCTTTGGAAAAATCAAGAAGCTAAGACCTATTATAACACATTAGGATAGCAACTAGTGCTATTACAGGACAAGGTTCATTTAACAAACATTTATATACCATAGGTGTTAGAGAAAATCCCCTGTGCAGATCATGTATGAGGTACAGAGAATCAGCGGCCCACGTGGCATATCCAGAGGTCCTTGCATGCGGAGCTACATATATCGGCAAGCTGAGATCAATCCCTGAAGTTGCTCTTAACTTCAAGGTATTGCTGAGCTCCTTCGAGGAGATTTCCTGGATTAATGACGAGTTACGAAAAATAGACCACCATACACTAAGCTAAACTAAATTACCTGAGCGTTAGGGGTGAGGGCTGCTGATATGGCGTTTTGCTGGGCAGCAGCAGCCGCCGCGGCCGCCATGCTGGCTCCTAGCGGCCCGTACGCTGCGCCATAGTAGCCCCCCATCGCTTGACCCATGCCGCCGCCCGCCATACCTGGAACAATGAAAAAGTATATTTTTTTTAGAAGCAAGGGTGGTAAACGCGCACACATTCACCTACACTTTTTGATAACTAGACTTTCAACATTTAGACGAGAATAATCACTACAAATTTTCGTGTACATTAATTGCAATTGAAAAATTTGTAGCACTTTCGTCCCTGGCTTATTATCTTAAAGGCGCATTGACAACCAATGTTGTGGATAATTCAACATTATCTGAGTATTGCCCCTTGATTTCATACTTACTATACATATGCATACTAGTCTAGTAGTTAAAAAGACATGAACCATGGTTAATATGTATTATTTCGGTCATATTAAGATTTTTTCAGTTTCAGTTTGATTAGCTCATTATTTATATTGTGTTGGTGCGGTTTGTTGCAGCATAAGAGAATCAATAACCACATTTCGTACCGTGGGTGTCGAAAAATGCGACTATGGGAAATGTCAGATAATTTTATAGCTTCCAATAGATATAACCGTCTTGTTTACGAAAGTCGTATTATACCCAGACCGGAGACGGGCAGCAGCGTCGAAAGAGCGTGACGTCCCTCACTGCGATCGTCACTCCGCCTGCCGAGCGTGACGAAAACAAATCCTCCCTACAACTGGAGATTCCCGTGTCTGACAGTAGACTCTTACGAGCTGATGAAAAGGAAGTATATTTGTGTTGTAGTTTGTGTTGTGTGATTTTTGCTTTATTTCAAAACCATCTTGATTGAGGATTTTTTAAAAAAAAATAAGGGTGACAAACGAGCACGCAGTCCACCTGATGGTAAGTGGATGCTGTGATCCATAGATATCTACATTTATCCTCAATTAAGAATCAAAGCGCTGATGCGTTTTCGCCCCCGAGCACTAAGACGGAATGCCTCGTTTCCAATAAAAAATGGTCTTCAGATCTTTTTACTCACCATACGAAACACAGCAGTATTAAGCCGCTATTTTACGCTGGTGGTCTTTCCCCGGTCGAGCCGACCCATTCGTGCTACAATCATAATATAACTGCAGTGTGGCCCTACCACGTAAAAAATCTAAAAATGTAAGAAAGAAATTGCCTGTAGTATAAGTATGTGCGTAGTTTGATTGTCTCGTTAGTTTAGTAGTCGCAAATACGATTGCTGATCATGACGTTCCGGGTTCGAATCCCGGGTCGAGATAAAATTACTTAGTTTTTCTGTCAAGAAATACTCAGTAGCAGGCCGGACTCAAGAAGTTTGCTGTGTCTCACCCTCGTGCCTCGGAAAGCACTTAAAGCCGTTGGCCCTGTGCCAAATCTCTCGGACACTATAATCCTGTTCTGCACATACAGCTAGTCTCCGTTAAGACTTGTTGCCGTGACCGAAATTCGTTCTGGAAGACATTTTTTGATTATTATAAGTATACACACTATATCTTAAATTTTATAATCTAGCGTGTCTATCAAGTGTAGATAACAAGTTAAACTTATTGTTCTTGTATATGTTATGAGTACTAGCCCTGTTATTTAAAATGTTTATGTTTTAATGTAACCAATGAATTATGTAATAATGGTGAAGAAGGCTTGCCGTGTAATTTTTAATTCTCACTTCCATTTATAAGTGGACTGCGTAATGGGCAGAACTCCATTGACTTCGACTTAGGGATCTCGTTCATTATGCAATGTTAAGCGGAAGCGGAACGTATCGCGGTTAATGGTGTAAAACTAAGTTTCGATGTGTGCGAGTGAGGGAATAGAGAGTACATCTGTGCTTACGCATGTACTCGTTCACCATAATGCACAGATGACTAGTGTTCGCTTGAGACCGGCCGCTATGACCGAATTCGAATTGAAATTCCGTTACGGATTTCAGTCACGTTATTTCGCAGGAAATAATTTCATTATGACAAAAATAAACGATAAAAGAAATATCGTAAGGAAATTAATTTAACTTTTCCATATCCGAGTAACGAAAAGTATTTTTAGAGAACTTAAAACCGTTAACTAAAGCAGTTTATTAAGCTCGGCTCTATTCTATCACTCTTCTTAAATTAGAAAAGTTCAGTGACTAGAATTTACACTACTTCTCTTACATTACCACGCTAAGCTGGCGGATTGACAATAGCAGTTCCCGAAACCTCGAATCTTTTGCTTCCCTTACCTTACTGTACCGACGGTACGGTAAGGTAACGGAGCCACGCAACTACATTTACATGCAACTACATTATGACTGTAGCACGAATAGGTCGGCTCGACCGGGGAAGGACTACGCTCTCACAGAATACCAGCGTAAAATAGCAGCTTAACTCTGCTGTGTTTCGTATGGTGAGTGTAGAGATCCGGAGACCCTTTTTTTACTGGGTACGAGGCATTCCATCTTAGTCCTCAGGGGTGAACACGCATGTGTTTTGATTCTTATCGAGGATCTCGAGGATGATCGAGGATAGATGTAGATGTCTGTAGGCCACAGCATTCACTTACCATCTGATCAACTGTGTGCTCAATTGTCACCCTTATTCTATAAAAAAAAGTAAATAAGTGGTAGTAGCAGTAATAGTAGTAAAGCACTGGCTTATAGTAGTAAATAAAGGATACTTCCTTGCTAACTACTAGCCATACTACTCTCTGTCGGAATCATTAACATTTTTCTGGCATTTCTTATTGTCGTCTCTTTGACACCCATTAGACAAGATGGGGTGATAGATTATGTAATGCCGCAAACATAAGGCTTTTAGTCTATGTATAATATAATACACTAAATGTCATAGTTGAGTGTTATTGTGAAAATTACCTCATTTTGTAAAGGTAAATAAAATACCTAGGATAGAATAAATTTTATTTATTATAGATTACAGGTACCTAATTCTTATTGCAACTATATTTTTACTTATATCCCTGGTTGGGATAAAACCTCTGTCCTGGGAAGAACTAGCAAGAAACCCAGCGGGACTTTGTAAGAAACCCAACAGAAAACTTTTCAATCCTTAAAAAATATGTCTTATCTTTTTTTGAATCCGATTTCATTTCGTCTGTTGAATTTTGTCTTGTTTTTTTAATTGAATGTTGTCTATTAAATAATAATCATCAATTGATTTCCTGTACTTAAGTGCTTTTAAAAAACTCTATTATTTCTTCAGTTATTATGTAATTATTGTATTGCATACCTATAAAATTCGTTTTTTGACCGATAGATAGGAAAGAGCTGTGGTATATCCAATTTACAAAAATGGCGACTGAAGTCTACCTAATAACTATCGTTTAGTTTGGTTTTGGTGCAAAAAATCAACATCAGATGCTTTACTGTCGGTTATCAACTTCATTACTCAAAACTTAGATAAGGTAGAAAAAAAGAGCTTAGCGATTTTTCTCGATCTAGAGAAAGCTTTTGACACTATTGCAATCTCAATGTTGCTCCAAAAGCTTGAGGTTATTGATGTGCGAGGCCGTCAACTTACATTATTTTCTAGCTATCTCAGTGGCCAACGTCAGTCTGCCAAATTGTCTAATAGTGTCATCAGCTCTGATTCTCCTGTTTTTTTTTTTGGTGTTCCTCAGGGCGCACCTTCAGCACCTTCACCCTACTCTTTTTCTTATTTTTATCAATGATTTGTATGATCTTAATCTTCACAATGGCAAGATAATTTATATATACTCGTATATATATATTTGATGATAACATTTGCTGATGACACAGCTCTCCTTTTCTCTGGAAGCACCTGGGAAAATGTTTTCCGGCAATCTCAGGTTGGTTTTAATATGGCATGTGCTTGGCTTAGTGAGAACTTATTACCTATAAGTTCTAAGAAAGCTAAATATATGCTTTTTGCCATCCGTACCTCATCTTCACCTGGAGACGTGCATAAAATCTCTGCTCACTGTTGTAGTAACCAGTGTACGAAACCTATCGAACTGCAGAGAGGTGTAAGACCGCTGCATTGGAAGACGTTTTCAAGTTACTGGACTGGAAAGGATACGGTATTAACTTAGAAATGAGGATATCCGCAGAAGAACCAGAGTGACCGACTTAGCCCAACGGATTAGTAAGCTGAAGTGGCAATGGGCCGGCCATATAGCTCGAAGAACCGACAACCGTTGGGAAAAAAAGGTTCTCGAGTGGCAGCCTCGTACTGGTAGGCGTAGTGTAGGGCGACCCCCCACTAGATGGTGTGACGACCTGGTAAGACATGCAGGAAGTCGATGGATGCAGGTGGCTCAGGACCGTGCTTTGTAGCATACTTTGGGGGAGGCCTATGTTCAGCAGTGGACTTGTGAAGGGCTGTAATGATGATGATGATGATGATGTAGTACTCCCAACACTTTCTAATGTACCTGTCCCGTTTTAGAGAAAACTAACTGTATAAAGTATCCTGGTATATTATTTGACAACACCTTAACATTCCGTTCTTATAATAAAACACTATGTGGTAGAGTGCGTAAATAAACTTTTATATTTAAAAAATGAGGACATGTTGCTAATAGAGAAGTCCTAGAATTGACTTTTTATGTCCTGTGCCAATCTTTATTAATAAGTCAACAATCTTTATTACTGTCACAGATCCCTCGTGCTCTCTGAAACAACGCTCTCTTGTAAACACCTGGCTGCCGAGCTCCAACACGTCAAGCAAGTTTTGCATGACAACAAGCTTCGGGTCCCGCGCCTACGTCACAGAGAACGAGTGAAGCCGGCCACAGTCGAGCGTGTACCTGCTGTACTGCCATATGTTAGAGGAGTCACTGACAAGATTGGCTACATCTTGAAGCGCGCTTCCATCAAAACATACTTCAAGCCGCCGAAGAAGATTGGTCAGTTTTTACCATCAATCAAGTGTAACGTCCCTCTGCAAGATGCAGGAGTGTACAAGCTTGATTGTGAATGTGGTCTCTCCTACATAGGACAAACTAAAAGATCAATTAAAACCCGCGTCAAAGAACATATAGCTGATGTGAAGAATCGACGCTCCGGGAAGTCTGCAGTCTGTGAACATGTACAGGATCGCCCCCGTCACTACATCAGATTTGATAGACCACAAATCCTCGCTAAAGAACACCGATTCCTTCCAAGGATGATTCGCGAGGCTATTGAAATCAAAAAAAAAATAATTTCAATAGAGAAGACGGCTGGGTGCTACCATCTGCTTGGGATCCTATAATAAATAAAATTAAATCCCAACCCAAGCATACAACTGCAAGGCTTCATGATACCATAAGTACATACTGTGTAGATCGGAACAAAAGTTAAATTTTAATCTATGGTAACCGCGGTTAACTATGACATCTGGACGTTAAACATCTCAGTCCTTCCCGTGACCATGGGTGCTGTAAAGCTCTCGAAACGTCGGGTATTAAAAAGTTAAATATACGCGATAAATTCCGTAAAAACTAGTATTATTTCAAAATTATACATTTTAAACCTTACTTATATCCAACTTTAGATGTGTATAAAATTAGCGAAGTTCTTACAGTTCGACAATTATTTGTGCTACATATAGTTTTAAGAAAATATACAATTTCAAAAATAACTCAAAAGGAACATCGCCGTAATCATCCGTTAGCTCAGTCAGTGCCTTGATTCACGTTTTTTTTTTAGGAAAATTTGTCGTAAAGCGACAATTAAAAACTAAAGAACCTAACCTAACAACGAAACAACCAAAAAGAAAATAATTTATTTAAAATTTGTAAAAATATTTACAGTTTCTTTTATAAAAAAAAAAGTATGAAGGTGATGATGGGCTGTATTATATATGATATGCTGTGTAATGATGATAGTGAATTACAATTTTTAAATAAAAAAAGTTAATAAAGATAAATGAGTACTGAAATAATGTATGCACAGGCTATGCCTGTGGTAGATGCAGAGCGCCTAATCTAGGTACACGCAGCGCTTGAAGTAGGCACACACAGCGACCAGAATGAGCACACACAACACCCGGAGTAGACACACGCAGCGTCTGGAGTAGACACGCAGCGTCTGGAGTAGGTCCACGCAGCGTCTGGAGTAGGTACACACAGCGTATTGAGCAGGTACACGCAGCACTTAAAGTAGGCACACACACCGCTCGGAGTAAGCACGCAGCGTCTGGAGTAGGAACACGCAGCGCTTGAGACAAGCACGCACAGCGGCCGAAGATAGCGCGGGCACTAGTAGGTGGAGGTGTAGGCGTGGCTAGGCGACGACTTCAGGAGAAGGCAGAGGCTTGCAAGATCCCGAGGCAGTGCGGAAAAAGCCTTTAAGAGATGCTTCTCGTATGAAAGCTGAAGTGAGAACCTCTATTGGCCGATTGTTCGGCTTTTATACTTTTTGACGGATCTGGGATAAGAACGAGAAATTATTTAAATTAAATTTGAAATTATTTAAATTAAAAGCAAATTTTTGTAAATGGCCAAGAAGAAAAGAGTATTTTTGAAGTAAAAACATCAGGCCGGTAACGATATTTGAATAAAAATTGCCATGACAACCAGATAAACAACGATGTCAAAACATGTCAAATTTTGGTTTTAGGCTCGTAATAGAGAAACGGCAAGATTTAAGTGAAAAATGAGATGTTATTGATATAGGAAAAAAAGGTAGCGCAACAGCGCGCACGAAGCCCGAAATTGCAGAGTTACGGAGAACTAAATAAAAGACCGAAAAAGGTAGACTCCATTGACATCGATTTAAAAAGTGCTGATTACGTGAAAATACGAAGTGAAAATGATTTGTTATTGTGTTCTTATGGTTTAAAAAACGTTACAGGATCCTATGGAAATAAAGGTGATGCAAAAATATCCAGTTTTGAGGTGAATCAGAAAATCAAAAACAGAATGGAAAAATAAATGTAAAATGATATATAAGTAGCATAACACTACAAATTTTCTCGTTTTTTGGTCCGTATTTATATAATAAATTACACCAAAAATTGTCTATTCAATAGATGGTCATGTAAAAATATACCTACTCGTGGAATATCTTCTGACTCTTTCATACACAGACACTAAACAATTAATCCAAATAATCTCATAAATATACACAAACATACATACTAACAGTTACACACTCACATACGTTACAGACATACATGGTTTTTATTTTTTCAAGTATTTATTTGTATCCAAACTGTTAATTTGCACTATAATTCTATATAATGTTATTTCTAACCAAATGTGATCTCTGTATAATATTATAGTAGTTGCCAAGTAAATTCGGGGGGGAGGGGGCTGGTGACCTGTAATACGGGTCTTTGAACCTACACGGGCATCAGTTAAAATAGAGATGTAACACTAATGTATCTTCCATGTCGTTTGCGGTGAGAAATAAATATTATTATTATCATACGTATACTCCCGCGCTTCGCTTATCACTAAGCTTGAACACTTGTAATAACGCTTCGGGAACTCCAATTCGAGGACCAATTAATTATTTCATTGTATGTGGAATAATCCGCTGACCCTTGAGTGCTATTAACTGCCCGGCAGTTCCTTAGAGGTGTTTATTAAACACGCCTTAGTTGAGGGTTAGTCGCCTTTCAACCTGCGAGATGAATGACTCAAAATTGTTGAACTGATGTTGAATGTTTCGAACTCTTTGTGAATTATAGCTTATGTTATGTACCTTAAAATATTTATTCTTTCAGTGTCCTATTTTAAATTTTTAAGATTATTTTATTTTACTTGCCAGTATGTAACTGGTCACGTTAAATTATTCCAACTAACCTTCATATATCACGGATATAATTTCGGTATCAACGTAAAAAAATAATTACCCCACATGACTTTTTCCGTTAATGTGGATACTTAGGTGATATCACTCTTTAAACTGTGGTGTTATATATAAAAGTTAGCAACGGCATTGAACAAAATGGTAATCTTTTGTAATCTTTTCTAATTTATAATGTCAAAAAAAATTGTTACGGCTCTCAAATTTATGAGTGCATTATTTGTCCTAATAATAATGTATTGATGATTGTAATGAAATTATTTAATTAGTGCAACATAATATTTAATTTAGTGCGGTAAGGTTCTTTAAGGAACTGTATCCACGACTGGTCGTCGCTGCTGGTGATAAAAGGGCTGGTTCTTTTCTCGCTCAAAGGCTAAGTATAACTATTTATCGAGAAAACGCGGCCAGCGTTGTTGGCATGGGATAATTTAAGTAGTAATTGTTTTATTTTTATATTATATTCTTTTAATATTGTGTATATTTCATTGTTATGTAACTTTTTACTTAATCATTAAGAAATATTATAAATCTTGTTTGAATTTTGCACTTGTTTAGTACCCCTGACCACAGTAATTATGATTCACTTATACCAAATTCAATTTTCTAATCTATTTCCAAAATAAACTCAATATGGTGAAGTGGCAGTTTCAGTTACCCTTACTACCAGAGAAAGTGAAACATAACCATATTCTGCTTATATCTGATGAATTTACTGATAAACAACTATAGAGTTTGGAACTCGTATTATAGACAGCTAATGAAAGGAAGGGTACTTCGCATTAATCCGCATTACAAATGCGAGTCATATTACTGTGCTAGTGCTGTTTACGTAAAATTAAAAGTAAAGTTTGTTTTACTTACACAACCTGACCTATAAGAGTTTAGTTTTTAGGAGTTTAGTTAAAAGTTGTTACAAATGTTCATTTAAATAATGAAACAAAAATGCCACGCATAACACATTTGTTTTTAAAGGCGAGTTAATAGGTACATACATCTTTTTAGATTTCGATCATTTAACACTGATGCAAAAAAACATTAAATTCAACAGGTAGTGGTTCTAGTTTAAGTAAACTAACTAAAGGTTTTCACTTTTAGCAAATATCCAGTCGATATATATCAAATGTCTCGTCACACTCAAATAAATAATATCGTCATCCTATATTAATAAATCCATTAACACCCAATTACATGTCATAAAAATCTATGATTTTGACGCCATCACACGTAATTGAACACTCCACGTCTTGTCGTTTAAGACTCGAATTTAAATAAAAATAATATGAGACACCCTCATTGTGGTGACGTCGATTGTATCTACAATATATTGAAAACCAGGACAATGCAGTGTTTGCGAATGCTAAATTTTCATCAAAAGAGACTCTATTATTGTGTAGTTGTGGTTGAAAAATGCCTGGCAACCCACAGAGCGCGTTAGCAAGTCCTCCGAAAAGGGACGCTGGAGATTTTTTTATTATATTTATAATTAAATTCGTTGTCATCTCTCGCGGGTGTACTCCGATGTCTCCGCCTGGTATTGGCGTGAATAACGATGAATTTACTCCTCAAAGTTTTTGAGAGTTTAATAATTTAACTCGAGCGAATATCGAGAGCTTATTTTTTTTTCATAATTATTTAGGTGACAGAATGACAGGAGTAAGCGAACAGATAATAAATTGTTTTCAGCCTTTGGATACGAACGTTTTTTTAATTAATTTCATGGTAATGTAATTGTCAATCATTATGAATTATATTAATAATAATAATAATAATAATAATAATAATAATAATAATAATAATAATAATAATAATCTTTATTGATAAACATATTACATGCACCAAATTTACAGTGGTCATTAGCCCCTAAACTAGGATATAATACCTGTATTTCAGGGGCTAGTTTCCTTCCCTATTCTTAGTTCTATTTCTATAATTTGTTTATCTATGTATTATATTTATAATGTTTATTTATTATATAATATTAACAAGTATTATTTAAAATGTAAAATTTATGACAGTAAAACGGGGGATAAACTTTTACCTATATATAAATAAAATTAAATTGTAATATCTAAATAACTATTCGTCTTTCTGTTCGAGCTAATATTCGGAAAAGTTTAATCGATTGTAATGTAACTTTACGAACACATTTTTTTCCAAAAAAATTTGAACACAGAAAAAAACGTCAAATTGATAAAATAAATGGCCTAAATCTATATATCACCACGTTGATAGATCCTACGTAGGCGAAGGCAGGGCGCTAGTCTGAAATGTACCTTTGTTGCGACGATTTTCAGGACAATAGTTGTTACTTTTAGTGGAATCTTTTAGTGGAACTTAGATTGTACCTAGCGGTAAACTAGAAGAATTATTTCTAGTCTATTTGGAAGGATTATAAAAAAAATCCCCGCTGGGTTTCGTACTGATTCTTCCCAGGACTGAAGTTCTTTACCGAACCATTGGTAAAAAAAATACTTTCAATAAGAATTACTTGTAATCTATACTGAATAAAAAAATCAATTCTATTTTGTTCCTTTTCTAGGCACCATGTACCCACTGATTATTGTTTCTTAACCTTTCTTCTTACGACTCAGTGAGGATATCAAGAGGGCCGTGTGGTGGAAGCTAACACCCCATTTCATCTGTCGGTTGTCGTAGTGATTGGCGTCTATCAAATTATTAAATTTTATAGCTTCCATAAGATCTTGCACGTGGTGGAGCCACGCTCGGGTTGGCTCCACCAGGGAAGGACTATGCTCACCCCAAATACCTGCGTAAAACAACAGTTTACCGTGTAAATTAGCAACTCCGTGTTTTGTATGATGAGTGTAGAGATCCGGAAACCCTTTTTACTGGAAATGAGGTCTTCTATCTTGGTTCTCAGGGGTGACGACGCATGTTAACGACGTTACGTGGGTTTTGATTCTTAATCGAGGATGTCAGAGATATCTATGGGCCACAGCATCCACTCACCATCAAGTGGACTATGTGCTCGTTTGTCTTCATTATTCTATAAAAAAACACAAATAAGTTCAAAAGAAATATACTTTTTTAGTCCTCAATAATAGGATAAAATGCTCCACGATACCTTATGGGTTTTCGAACTAATGCTACTATTCTCTTCAAAATATTTCTTTATAACTTGAGCAAATGCACCGATAGATAGATGAACTCATCTATCTTATATGTAAGATTCATCTATCTGATATGTATGCTTCATCTATCTGATATGTATGCTTCATCTATCTGATATATGTATGCTTCATCTATCTGATATATGTATGCTTCATCTATCTGATATATGTGTGCTTCATCTATCTGATATGTATGCTTCATCTATCTGATATGTATGCCTCATCTATCTGATACTACCCGGCCGTAAAGCATACGCAATAAAATATAATGTTAAATTGAAACTTTTAAAAATCCCCGAAGCAATAGAGCTGATGATATTCGAACAGCTGAAAATATTTACTTGAATCATAGCTAAGAACACTCTCGTTCATCATCATCATTCATCATTACAGCCTTTCACAAGTCCACTGCTGAACATAGGCCTCCCCCAAGTAATGCCACAAAGCACGGTCCTGAGCCACCTGCATCCATCGACTTCCTGCATGTCTTACCAGGTCGTCACTCCATCTAGTGGGGGGTCGCCCTACACTACGCCTACCGGTACGAGGCTGCCACTCGAAAACCTTTCTTCCCCATCGGTTATCGGTTCTTCGAGCTATATGGCCGACCCATTGCCACTTCAGCTTACTAATCCGTTGGGCTATGTCGGTCACTCTGGTTTTACTGCGGATATCCTCATTTCTGAGTCTATCACGCAGAGAAACTCCGAGCATAGCCCTCTCCATAGCTCGCTGAGCGACCTTAAGCGTCCTCATACGGCCAGCAGTGAAGGACCACGTCTCAGATCCATAAGTCATCACTGGCAACACGCACTGGTTGTACAATCTAGTTTTTAGAGATTGAGGTATACCTGACGAAAAGATATGTCGTAATTTCCCGAACGCTGCCCAGCCGAGTTGAATCCGTCGATTGACCTCTCGGTCGAAGTTGGACTTACCTAGTCGGACTATTTGTCCCAGGTAAACGTACTCGTCAACAACTTCGAGCATAGTGCTCCCAACAACTACCGGCATAGGTGTGACATGGACATTGAACATGATCTTTGTTTTGTCCATGTTCATCTTAAGACCTATCCGTTGGGAGGCACTATTGAGGTCATTGAGCATAGTGCTTAAGTCCTCCAGCGATTCTGACATAAGGACTATATCGTCGGCAAATCGAAGGTGAGTGATGTACTCGCCATTGATGTCAATACCGTATCCTTTCCAGTCCAGTAGCTTGAAAACGTCTTCCAATGCAGCGGTGAAGAGTTTCGGGGATATAACGTCACCCTGTCTTACACCTCTCTGCAGTTGGATAGGTTTCGAGCTCTGGTTCTGTACTCGGATAGCCATCGTAGCCCTACTGTACAAACACTTCAGCACTTCGATATACCGACAGTCAACTTGGCACCGCTGAAGGGACTGTAGCACCGCCCAAATTTCGACGGAATCAAAGGCTTTCTCATAGTCCACATACGCCAGGCAAAGTGGCAGATTGTACTCTTCAGTCTTCTGTACAATCTGCCGCAGGGTATGTATGTGGTCTATGGTACTGAAGCCTTTTCGGAAACCGGCTTGTTCGGGAGGCTGGAAGTCGTCAAGTCTGCGTGCGAGACGATTCGTAATGACTCTCGAAAACAGCACGTAGACGCGGCTCAGAAGGGAAATCGGTCTGTAGTTCTTTAAGAGAGCGTTGTCGTCTTTCTTAAAGAACAAGACCACCGCACTTCTGCTCCACGCCTCTGGAGTAGTGCCACCATGGAGGACGGAGTTGAAGAGCTTCTGAAGGACTACAAGTACCGGTGTTCCACCCGCTTTCAGAAGCTCCGCTGTAATTCCATCCTCGCCTGGGGCCCTGCCGTTTTTAAGGTGCTGGAGAGCCATTCTAATCTCGCTTAGACTGACGTCCGGGATATCATCGGAATAGTGTCGGATAAGACTTGCTCTTGGATCGTTACTCACACTTGCGTGTGGCTCCAACGATGATGTGTACAGCTGCCCATAGAACCTCTCAATCTCACTCAAAATCTCAGGTGTCCCGGAAACGATGTTGCCACACTCAGTCTTCAGCTTTGACAGTTGGCTCTTTCTGGCAGACAGATCTCTGGCAAAGACTTTGGAGCCCTGGTTCCGCTCGATCGCTTCTTTAATACGAGAAGTATTAAAGTTGCGTAAGTCTCGCCGCATGCATTTGGAGATCTGTCTGTTCAGTTGCCTGTATGCTGTCAAATCTGTTGACGATTGCAGCCTCATCTCCCGTCTAACAGCCATGAGATTAAGAGTGTGATCGGAGAGTTTTTGTGTTCTTCTGCGGCGGGTCTTGCAGAACTTAGCTCCGACCGCATGGACAGTTTCCACGAGCTTGTCGTTCATATCGTTCACTGCATTGCAATCTTCTAGGCACTGGAAGCGGTTACGTAACTCGAGCTGAAAGGTTTCGGGATTCTGGATTAGTGCACGAGGGGGACGGAGCGTTGACTTCATTAGACGAGACCTCTCCAACTTAACGTTTAGGTTCAGTGTGCCTCTAACCATTCGGTGATCGCTGCCAGTTTTCACCCTTGCGATCACTGAGACATCACTGAACAGTTGGCGTCTGGTCGTCATAATGAAGTCAATCTCATTTTTTGTCGAACCGTCGGGGCTCGACCAGGTCCACTTCCTGTGGGGCCGCTTCTGGAAGAAAGAGTTCATCATAAAGAGTCCCTCTTTCTCCATAAAGTCGGCCAGCTGCTGGCCCCTTCGGTTTCGTTGCCCTACTCCAAATTTCCCTACCTTCAGCTCACCGCTTTCTCTTGTGCCTAGTTTTGCGTTGAAGTCTCCCATCAACACCGTGTAGTGGGTTTTGGAGGAATGTATGGCCCTGGAAATATCCTCATACATTTCCTCCACCTCCTCATCGGGATGTGCCGAGGTTGGTGCGTAAACCTGAATGACCTTCAGCGAATACCGTTTGGTGATTCTGAGTATCAGGTACGCGACCCTCGTCGACACACTCCCAATCTTTACATCGTTGTTGACGAGAGACTTGTGGACGATAAATCCGACACCTCCTTGGGACAGATGGTCGCCCTCCCGGTGATAGAACAAGTTGCCGGACTCGAGGATTGCCGTGTCCTCCCCCTCTCTTCGGACCTCGGATAATCCAATAATATGCCAGCGCAACTTGTCTACCTCTTCTTCCAGCTCCAGTATCTTCTCGTCAGTCCTCAGGGTGCGTGCGTTATATGTTGCCAGGTCGAGTCGTCGTAGGTGGCAACCGAACCTCCACCGGAGATTCTTAGCACCCCCTGCCCCGCCGTTACCATGGTCGCCACCGTAGCCAGGAATAGCGGGACCGCCGGGGACTGGGGGCCGTCTTTTTGTGTATTTTTTCATTGGGGGGTATTTGCCGTAGTTGCCACGCTTGGCGAGCGGGTTGGCAACCGCAGTTTTTTATTACGTCACAGTTGTCATCAGGAAGATGCTGCTGCCCATCTCCTGTCTGTCTCCCTCTGTCGCCTCTTACGACACCCACGGGAAGATATGGGGTAGTGGATATTCTTAACCGCCACTACACGGCACTCGTTCAAGTCAGGTTTAAACAAAAAAACTAAAGCTAAATCAGTTCATCCGTTTGGGAGCTACGACGCCACAGACAGACACACATATGCACACGTTATATATAACACCCCTCTTTCCGTAGTGGGTAAATACATATTTAACGTTATCATGTCAAAAGGAAACCGCACGTCCATATCTCATTCGTATTCTATAAAAGAGAGAATAAAAAAACCTAAGTATCAAAATTGGGATCGGCCGTAATTTCAAAGACGATTCACCCTATGCATTTACAATGGGTCCATTTTCACCGGCCATCATTGACGTCGGTAATGACCGGCTTCCTTCGTATGTATAGTCAACGTATTGCGCATACTGTATCGACCCAGAAAAGGTCGGACACGAGAAGGGATTTCCATTCAGGTCGCTTTCCCATTTTTTGAAGCAGGTACGCGTTAAATTTTGTGGAAAAATGAACGGTTTCACGTCTCGCTGTGTTTTTCGTTTGAGGGCGTCAATATTTTTTTTAAATAATATTGGATTGATGAACGAGCAATCGTGTGGTGGCGGTGCAAGAATATTCACTATCCCGTATCATCCCGCGGGTGTCGTAAGAGGCGATAGGGGGAAATAAACCAGGAGATGGGCAGTGGTGTCTTCCTGATAACGACTAAAAATAAAAAAAACTGCGGTTGCCAAGTGCCACCCGCTTGCCAAGCGTGGAAACCATAGAAAATATCCCTTCTATTTGGGCCGCGTTTGTACTGTGCTAAAAGTGGGTAATATTAGTAAGTAGATAGTAGTAAAATGTTTTAATCGACTTACTACATCATTATTATAGCACGAGCCGAATGATGTGTGAATAATCGATTACAGTTATTTACTGTATAAACCGCATATATATTTTGGTTAAATCAATAACCGCACTAAAATCCCATAAGGAATACACGGTCTCACTTAATAATACTTGACTAACGCTTAGGTACTTAATTAAGAATCAATTGTATCAATACCTGTCTCTTTCTATTGTTGTTAAGGGAAAAGAGAGAGTAACGTGCAATGAGAGTAATGTGCAATGCAGGTATCGGGCCTCGGGGTATAATACCCCATTGCTCGGATAGTCATCATGGCCCATAACTATGGGCCAGTCTTTGAAGCCTATTCTAGGCATGGATGGTAATACGGATTGGTTCGTAGTCGAATAAGATTTTTCCCGTAGTTAACCGACTACGGGAAAAAAGGAGGTTATCTAATAAATAAGTCTGAGTTGGCCGTTCAGCAGCATTGAAAGTTGTTACTCGACTCTCTAATCGATATAGAGAGGAGTTCTCTTGGAAGAGGTCGCCCATCCGGGGGCCGAGTGTGCAACGGCGCAAAGCCGTTGAGATGGTCGTGTGGCCCGAACTTTAAGCAATTCTTAAATTGACGTCAATATTTGAGAGTAAGGACGAAAGTTTAGTAAACTTTCAAATTTTATATGTAAATTTTTTACATATTATGTTTAAATACTTACCGTTACAGTACTGCCTATTAAAGGCCACTGTTGTACATAGGCCTCGTCCATAGATTGCCTCACAGGGTGTTGCCATAACCGCATTTTTTTTTATTCGTAGTCGTTATTGCTGCTGCTGCTAATCCCTTATATGTTTTCCTCTGTCGCCTCTCACGACAACTACGGAATAATGTAAGGTAGTGGATATTCTTATATCTCCTCTACACGGTACCGTTTAAATATTTATAAAATTTAATATTGATTTTTATAGGATAGGGTGACAAACGAGCACACAGTCCACCTGATGTTAAGTGGTTGCTGCGGCCCATAGACATCCATATCTATCCTCGATTACAAATCAAAATGCAGATACGTTGTCACCCGTGAGGACTAAGATGGAATGCCTCGTTTCCAGTAAAAATGGTATCCAGTTCTCTCCACTCACCATACAAAACGCAGCAGCATTAAGTTACTATTTTAAGCTTGTATTCTGTGAGAGCGTAGCCCTATCCCTGCCGAGTGATCCATTCGTGCTACAACTATACTACTAATATAACTGCAGCATGCCTCTACCACGTATAAGTTCATTTACATACATAAGTTCATTTACAGCCAAAATTTAAAACTCAACAGCCATACCGACTAAGAAAAGAAAATAAAACTTTGTTTCATTAAAAGACATAGGGTACGCGACGCAAAATTAAAAGAATCATTTATAAAGCACGAAGTAAATAAAGAACGTTAAAAAATACAGCACGAATGTCTCAGAATTCGAATGGCATCGAAACAACTTCCTCGTACTAAAACGAACGAGCTTCAAAACAAGTGCCCACTTAAAATTGTAGCAGAGAGTAAAAATATAAAATAACTTAGCGACTCTGCAGTTCTTGGAAGTTCGCTGTAATTAAAATTAGCTAAATGCGGTTTCAACGTTGTATTTTTACGGTATCGTTGTCATAAAGGTAGTGTTACACTTAACTGTTACAGCTGACCGGACTCGCTAGAACCGTTACGGTCTTAAAGGTTTGGCTCCGTCTTTTACGGCGATAGCGGTAATGCTTTACAGCAGTTGAAGCTTTACTGCATAATTAAATAATATCATAAAATTGTGATGCATTAAATTTGCTTTGAAGTTTCTATTATAAGACTAGAAAGTGAAGGTAAAGATTTCAACAGAAATAACTGTTTTCTTTCTATTCCTACTTCATCCTTTTCAAAAATGAGCAAAAATACTTACCGCACTAATCTCTTTTTCTGAAGTGGCGTAAGTGAAACCACAACCTCATGTCATTCCGTAGGTACCGTAGGTATGACATTTGGTAGTAGTTATATGATATAATAGCTTGCCAGGCAGACGTTGTTCTGCGCTTTTCAACGACCTTTTGTCATGTCCTATTAAAAATCCTTAAATTCGCAAAAAAAATTGTGTGTCACTCATGGGCGAAAAAACTATCCTATCTCTCAAGTTGGACCAAACTGTACATGGTGTGCAAATTAGATTAAAATCCGTTATTTAGTTTAGGAGTTCATCGCGGACAAACAACGTGACACGTAATTTATATATATTAAGATAAAACTGGAGATGTACAGCAGTGCCTTCCCTATAACAATGTAATATTTTAAAAAAATCTGCGGAATGTGGCAAAATATCCCCCCCCCCTTCCCCATTAGTCAATCAAAGGGCCTGCAGCAGTGGACTTTTGACATGCTGTAATAGGTAATAGGTAACGGTATCAGATCCTTCTCCAGCAAAACAAAGCCACAAATAAATACATAAAAACAGTCTTACAATGTACCTATCCAAATAAAAAATTTAAGTGTCTGTTTGTAATGTCAAAATAACAGCTTTTTACTAAAAACTAATACGGTACTTATAACAAAAAAACTATTTTTTAAATTTTTGTCTGTCACCTGTTTGTCTCGGCTAACCTCCGAAACGGCGGGACCGATTTTGACGGGACAGATAGCGGATGTTATAAGGAGTAACTTGGTTTCTTTTATTTTAAAAAAGAACTAGGTTTTTTAAATTCACGCGAACATTACACATTGAATAAAACTATATGTACGGATTTTATCGAGTTTAGTTAACTTATTTTTAGCTTATTTCTAATTCCCGACATTTCAGGTGCTTTACAATACCCACGGTCACTAGGCCCCCCCCCCTGAGGTGTTTGACATCCCAATGTCATAGTTAGCCCGGCTACCTTCAGTTTTTGAATATTAATTTTTGGGGGTTGCGCGCAAAAAAAATTAAAACCCATGAAATCCAGTCGTAATAAATTCCACGCGGGCGAAGTCGCGAGGAACAGCTATTCTCGAATAAAAACGATTTAGTGAACAAGTATCCTAACTAACCCCTTCTTTAAAAACATTTTTAATTGAATTTTTTGGCAATGTCAATCGTGAATTAGAGCAATTTAAGGGGTTAGCGTGCGCTTTGATTTTTGTACGGCTTTGCCCTTAGTTCGTTAAGTCGGTTTAAAAAGTAAAAGTGAACAGTTGCTGCGCTTTCATGAGCTTCACAAAACGTGTACGATTAAATACCCTTCGAAAATAGCAACAGAATATTTACTCTTGGTGTACACTTAAAAACAGACGCAGTTTGCACTTAAAAATAAAACTAAGATTTCAGCGACATTGGTCGGGCTCGTTGCGGTGTTACAATACCTAAAACAAGCAAATAAAAATCCCTTTTTATGTGTTTTGAAAATTGGAATAATTTATAGTCTCGCGAGTTAACTTGACGACTTCCAGCTCTTTTGCAGAAAGCCCTTGTCATAACTACATGTTATAAACATATTACACACATACCCATGAACAGACACAGACATTGATCGGGCTCGTTGCGGTAATACAATAAAACAAGGAAATAAAAATGCGTTTTATGTGTTCAAATTATGAATAGTCTCGCAAGTTAACTTGCAGACTTCCGCACACCTTTGGCTAAAAGCCTTATAATAGAAAAAGTATGATAAATGTTAATAACATGTATGTTATTGGTTTATATACCAATGAACAAATATACCTACAGTTGACAGAAACATATCTGCCGCTTTGTCTGGCGAATATGGACTATAGAAAATCATTAAATTCAAATTTTAGTGGGTGGTAATGCGTTGACTGATTTTACTGCGCACGCACACGTTCGTAATGGTTGATCGGTAGGCAAAAACGTTGTTTCCCATAAACTACATTCAATTTGGGATAATTTCAAATAATAGTAGAAGCCTTATTTACTCATATTTTCGAACCAGTTGAAATGTGGGAAGTGCTTGCAGCGACGCATGGTCTTATCAGTTGTCAATTCAATTTACTTAAAATTATCTAAAATAATAATAAACTTACAGTAATCATACAGGAATCAACAGGTTCAGGAGAAGGATTCAGACAAACTTGCGGATCTTTCAGACTTTAAAATAATAGGAAACGTGACTGTAAAACTAATCAAATGTTTCAACGTGATAGAGACATGCTATAGCTTTATTATGGTTTTATCATCAATGGGTTGGCTCGACCCAGGAACGACCACGAACTCATACGAAACACAGCAGCTTAATGCTGCTGTGTTTCGTATGGTGAGTGTAGAGAACCCTTTTTCACCCCTGAGGCATTCCGCCTCGTTACCAGTAATCTTATTCCTCAGGGGTGGCAACGCATTCGCATTTTGATCCTTAATCGAGGATAGATGTACCGACAGGTGGATTGTTTACTTGTTTGTCACCCTTATTCTATTACAAAAAATAATAAAAAACAAATGAACCATGATATCTGCCGATTATATTCGTGGTTTTGCATAGTTTTTGTCTTACTGTTTGTAAACTCGATGCAATTATGATTATCTAAAATGATATCAAACTTACAGTAATTATATGCATCAACAAGAGAAGGCTTGGACACAAACGTTTGGATCTTTCAGGGCTTTATAATCATAGAAGCGATAAAAGTTATTACGTCTCAAAAATTTTAGAACTGTACTCAAGAAACTTTATTACGACACGATTTCAGTCGTAGGGACATTCTTAAATTTGAAGTATTATACAGAATATAATTAGTGATTACGCTATGCTTAAATTTACAATATAGATTTCAAATAAGATAATAAAATTTAACATTAAAACACTTGGCCTCATCCCTTGCGTAACCTGTGCCTCGATTATTCCCGCTTAAAAAGCATCCCAACAAATGACATGGCGAATTTTCGTGCCAACTCATCCGAAGATACACCCCACTTGTGAATTACAGACGTAACTAACAAACCGTGGTTAAATTGATAGATTAGTAACGGTTTTCGCAAATCATGTTGCGTTTGTGTTGACCGACAGATTTTGGACATTAAGATTATGAATTCGTTATGTTTTAACTAACGTCGGCAGAAAGTACAATAAAAAACTTTCAAGACTTTATTAAGAGATTAATTAACAAGTCCACAGTCTAATTAATGCAAAACGGTCATTGTGGTCTAATATTAACTATTTGATTTAGACGACTTCAGAAAAAGGATGAAGTTTGCATTTAGACTGTATGTTTGTGTATGTATTTATGCGCTTTTATAAAATACCCTACTCTAGGGAACACAATGTAAAAGTCAACTCTAGAGAATATAAAAAAAAATATTTCACATTCTGAAGTCGTTGCTTAGACATAGGTCTAAAATAGAAGAATTAAATCCCCGACTATACAATGTGAAATTATTTTATTCCTTTTAGTTCTTTGAAGTCAGTTTTAATTTTTATTACATTGTCTTTTTATTTTTTATTTTAATAACTTTCTTATCGCTAGCTAGCACATAATAAATTTGTAAAAAAATTCAATTAAATCAGCTAGAATAGAGCTTGGTTTGCTCGTATAGTGTCTAATTGTAGAAGTTTAGAATAAAATGAAAAAGTTTTTAGTCTAGCATTTATCGTCTGAACTACCACAATTTCGAATATTATCGAGCAATAAATATTTCAATATAATTCGAAGTATGCATGTCGCGGATGAAAGCCGAAGTGTGGTTACAACTGAGTGTAGCCGGTTGAAAGTAGGTTTTTATTTAATAGAATAGAGATACTGTGGCCCATAGACATTTACATTTATTCTTAAGAATCAAAATACAGATGTGTTGTCACCATACACAACACATCAGCAATAAGCTGTTACTTTACGCCGGTATTCTGTGAGAGCGTGGTCCAACCTCAGTCGAGCCGACTCATTCTTGCTACCACCATAATATGGCTGCAGCTAAGCTCTACCACTGATTAGGAGAGTAAAATCAGCGACAGTATGTTTAGGTGTAGGTCATGCACCATGAATAAATCAAACACATCTAAGTTCGGTCGCACCCAGTTGTACCTAAGCGTAACCGCACTTCGGCCAACAGCCGTATGATATATAAAAAGTAAACTGGCAGAAAGACACTCAATCAGGTGAATAACTATGTTTTTCCTGAAAAGTAAAGATGAAAATACACACCTTTTTGTAATTCTATTAAATCGTTTAACAACTAAAATACTATCGTAAATATTGACGGGCACAAAACTCGACAGACATCTTTATCGAGAGCTCGTCTCTAAAGAATAAGAAATGGAGAGAGACTTTTGTATTTCTACACACATATAGACGTAAGTGGGACACAATCAATTATCTTTTCATGCGTTTTATATTTACAATACGTTACCTATAAAGTTTCGAGATATACTGTCGAAAAAATATAATTGGATAAAGTTTGCTACGTAGACATATTTTGAGGTGATTCTGAGCAATTATTTACAAAATAATGTCATGAGGATAAAGGAACTTTATAATATATGTACAACAATTAGTTATTTATAAATTATTTTCTTTATTATGATATTGAAACCTAGACCAAGAAGATTGCATATTGAGTATGAGTAGTAAATATATTATAAAACCATCGTACATATAATACAAATATACGGAATTCTGATTATATAATGGCTGGTGTGATTGATAAAACGATACAATCAAAGTTTTAAGAAAACCCATAAATAATGTTATAATCACTGCCTCATATGAATACATTTTTCATTTTATGGCAAGATAAGGTATTCTGATGATTCCAAGGTAATTGAGAGATGATTTCTCGTTGATAGTAGTTTCTTCTACTAGTTTTTTAGCTGTTTTCTAACTAGTCAGTAGATATTAATTGTGATCATTAATTTAACAAAAATGCAAGTAATTTGTTATTCTATTGACATAAAATAACATTATACACGTCTTTTCCGTTCGGCGTCTCTTTGGCGTCTGTCATGTAAATGACGTCACGTGACCGGAAGTAAGCTGGGCGGAGGGGTGGGGCATCCGGCAGCGTACGCGATTGGTCACTTCCGTTAAGTAACAAACTGCTGGCGTAATATGCTAATCGTGATGCAGCGATTTATTGGATTATGGTTGGAACTAAGCCGGGGTGTTTTTTTGGCTTTGTCATAAAAAATTCTTTTGGGCAATTATGGGAAATATCCGCTTGGCGAGTATGCCATTTAACTGTTTTCACGAATACCTTTTCCACTGATGTTTTGTTAATTTTTGGTCACGATCTGCCAAGAGAACAAAAATATTTTGAGGAATAAGTCATTATAACGTTATTTCTAAATAGTCTAGTAATAGGTTAGTTATGTTAAGTAAAATACGTTTAGATGAATAGATATAATACTTTGAAAAAGGAAAACAAGTAAAAATGTGCTTTGTCAGAAATTGGCTGCAGAGCTCTATGGCTCGAACACTTTATATTGTAAATCAGTCTACTTTGTGATAAAATCTGTATGTTTTAGAAATCAAAAATACAGTGGACTGTTTTTGTTTCATACTACACCTATATACTAACACACACCGTCTACCACCACCAAAAACTGTTATTGACTATGAATCAAGATGCCAAAGCGTTGTCAACCCTGAGGACTTATTAAGATGAAATATCTTGATGCCAGCAAAACAAAACTGGTTCTCCTACACCCACTATTTCACACTAGTATTCTGTGAGAGCCTAGTCTTTCCCCGGTTGAGCAGCTCTCAGTTTTGTAATCCATGCTAAAGCCATAATCCAGCTGCAGATTTGCTCTACCACGTTCAAACACATCAAAGAGCAGAGCATCTTCCTAGCAGTAGAACGTGTGTAACAAGCCACTTGTTGGTCGTGGGCTGCTAATATAAGGAGGATTTGCCTTTATCGCCACTCTTAGTGGGAGGTTGGCGATCAAATTCGTTTCGCACCTTTGTGGCTCCGCCCCATCGCCGGTCTAGGTATTAGCATAATCCATATACGGTATGGTATACTGCCATCTATTGAAGGATACTAGGTTTTGCTGGTTTTTTCAATAGGCACCTCTTTTTAAAACCACCTAAGAAAAGAAATATGTAGGTGGTTGTATTCTTTCACTTTGTCACAACACAGCCTATGACATACTAATTTACCTTTTTATAGATTGGCTAAAGATAGAGGTCAACTACTTTCGACTTACTAATTGACACCAATCGATTAATCGATTAGGAATCGTAATATCGTAACATATAAAACGTAGTGAATCATTTAAAAGCAAATACTATAAACGTTCATTGAAGACAATGGCGACAATGAAATATGGAAAAACAAAGGAATTACATAAATAAGCATTGTTAATTTATATAAAATAAGTAAGATAAAATAAACTAAACTGAGTGGTAACTTATAGCTATGTAAACTTTTTTAAACTATTGTCTTTGTTTGATCCAAGATAAACTGAACTAGTATCGTTTGCGGTCATAAATCGATCAAATGTGTGGAACACCGCACAAGTATTGTTTTTTTTAAAATTAATTTCTGGTGCAAGAAAGGCAAATTTAGCTCACACAGTTATAGACGTGACCAAAATGCTTTCATTTAATTAATGAAGCGTTTTGTATGGAAAAGTAATGTTTGTATGTTTACTTTATTTTACGAGAGACTGGGATTATTTAGGCTATATAAATTCTTATCGCATGTAGGATATGAACCAGAGATCTTTTTATCATCAATAATATCGTCTACAGACAAAATAGTCACCTACATTTCTCTTATGGGGTAGAAATTTCTCCGCAGTAATAGTTAAGATACCAATCCTGGCTCCTAAGCATATTACGTGGAATCCTAGCAATTTGATTTTGAACATATTACACTAAACTACCGAAATCTTTAAAATAATAAACACAAAGTAATGTCAACTTATATGTTTAACTTTTGTTTTCGAGTAAATGGGACTCGTAGCTGGCTTAGAGAAATTGACACAGGTGTTATTGCGGGGCATTGTGTAAGACATGTGTAATATTACCCCCATTTCTTAACATATCACAAATAAAAAAGTGTTGAAAAATTGATTTTTGGAACATTAAAACCGAACACATGTTCTCAATAAAGTATTATTTCCGTCTGTATCAATCTAAATCAAACAAAACCGGACTTTAAAGACAAAAGATTTTTAAAAAAACCTTACAATTGTCTTATTTGAGCACATGATTTTGGTATTTCTTAAACAAACAAATGAATAAGGATAGTCATGAATAGAAGTGATTAGTACAAGTGTTTTTGTATTTTAAAACACAATGAATTGTGTAGATAAAAAGACAATCAAAAATTTATTCATGGTTTAAATTTGGCTATGGAAATGTTGTGGATTAAAGTTCGGATTCATGATTTAAATACTCTAGTACAAAAGGATCCCTCTTAGTTCTAAACAAATTAGGTACATGTTGGTATGTGTTCGTATTCAGTGGTTGAAACTACTTTTTGGGCAAATTCAAAAAGGTCATCCTTCTTAATTCGATTGGTTATTCTTTTTTGTACGAATAGCAGAGCTTGCATTGTTGTGTTCCGGTCGAACGTGGCATTCTATTCCATTCTACTCACTCTTTTTACTGTTAACGCGGCTTTCCATCATAGTCCTCAGACGTGACGCATGTGTAGCCTCCTTTGTTTGAAGTTGCTCCGGGTGTTTGTGAACTAAAGCTTCTTACCATCAGGTGGTCTAAAATTTCGTTTGTCTTTATAAAAACCAAAATTATTGTCTTGATTGAGATGGAAATATAGCTTTCGACTTGCGACGGCTCATAACTATCTTGCTATATCCAAAAAATTAAAGACGTTGATTTGCCCAGATTGCCCTTCAGATTGTTCAGTGGGCGGCGATGCATGCGTCCGCCAAGTGTGCTGTGACCCTAATGTTTGTAGAAGCGTCGCCACGCCACGCGACCGCCGCGTGTGTAGTCGCTCTTTTATACCGCTTTTACGTTATTTACATACAAATATGAATTTAGGAAATACTTTATTCGCTTGCATGGTTTTTGTCATTAATTCTTGGATATGACAACTTACGAGTATAAGACTTATTGCTTTAGTAGGCTACCGACGAGCCGGAGTATCTCAGGGGCTATGTGTTCACCGAAAATGTTACAGTATGCGAGCATCCTATTCTTTCATATTATCCATTGATTCCTACCGGTACTAATGAAATTGTTAATTGTTATATTATATGCTGATTTATCACGTGCTCAGCGTTAAAGATTGGATAATGTAGATAAATTTAAATATTTAGGTATAACAATAGATAAGAACTTTAACTGGAATACATGTAAATGACATTTGCAATAGGCTAAGATTGGTGCTAAGTAAGTTTCACCAAGTAAAAAATGTATTGAACAAACAAACGTTAAGAATAGTATATTTTGCACTTGCCCAATCGCTAATGAGTTATGGACTCTTTGTATACGGGTGAAACCTTTATTACATATCTGGAAAATATCAAAGACATTCAAATAAGGCTGATCAAGTTTCTAGTTAGTAAAAATATATAAATAATATATTTTATTGTATTAGGTATTTTGTGTATATAATTAAAGTAACCTGTATATAAGGTTATATAGTTAACATTACAACAAGATGTCATACGTTTATACTATACTATATAATTGTGTAGGTATAATTAGTATATTATATAATTGTGTATTATTGTGTCCAATACTAGGGGTACATATTCATTCATTCATTCATACATTCATTGCTACGTCAAACAGCGCCTCTCGCCATCAAACGTAAAAGTTTGTCGAGATTAGAATTAAGTAACACCACTGAATTATAAACTCATTATTAATTAAATTAAATCGCCAGGAAACCTTCACGTCCATCGTTACCTTTAGATATTATTACTTCGTGTCATAAGCCGTGGTAGCTCAGATGGTTAACGCTCGCTGTAAATATAACAGAACGCGAGTAACCCGGGTTCGATTCCCGCTGGCACCAATGAAATTGTTAGTTGCAATTTTAAGTGCTGATTTACCACGTGCTCTGCGGTGAAGGAAAACATCGTGAGGAAACCTGCATGTCTGAGGAATAAAAAAAAAATATTTCCAAGACATGTGAAGTTCGCCAACACGCATTGGGGCTGCGCGGCGGACACTTCCTTGCCCTAAAATCCTCTCAGAAATGAGGAGAGGCGTGTGCCCATCAGTGGGACGTATATAGGCTGTAACTTTACTTTTTTTACTTTTATCAAAAGTCCATGCCAAATCTATGCTCTTGAATGCCTTATGGGAGAGGGAGTAGGATATTAACCATAGTTGCCACGCTTGGCAGGCGGTTTGGCAAACGTAGTTATTTATTTCTAGTTGTTAATAGGTCGACAATGTTCCTCATTTCCTGGTTTGATTCCCTATGTCGCCTCTTACGGCACCCACGGGACGCTATAGGCTAGTGCCACGGTGGTCAAGGCACTTACAAGACTAACAATCAAAATGTTTTGTGGACATACGAATTCTACTAACAAGCACTGCAGTACCGATTTGGATTAATTTCTCCATAACTCTCTATTTTTTATTTATTTATTAAGGAACAGCAAACAGCTACAAAATACAGTAATATCTAAAATACAATAACATGATGTATACACAATAATGTTACACACAACCCTATCCACATATTACTTACAATGTTAATTAAATTGTCGCGGATGCTGAATAATAACTTAATAACTAAAAACTAAGAATATCTATAAAAATAATATGTGGCCTGTGCTTAGCAGTGAGACATTTATAGGTTGTGACTTTAGTTTTAAACATTTTCAATTATAATGTCCTCCAGAACGAGTTTCAGTCACGGCGGCCTGCCTCAACGGAGACTAGCCATAGGCGCAGGACAGGGTTATATTACCCAAATGTATGCGCAAGCACAGGTGCACTCTCTATTCCCTCACTCTAATAATCCGATACGATGGTAAACCGACATAACCAGAGTGAGATCAGGTGCAGGACCAACGGCATTACGTGCTTTTCTAGGCACGGGGGTGAGACACCACCAACTTCCTGACTCCGGGAAGCTACTGAGAATTTCATGACGGAAGAACTCAATAATTGATTTTTTGGCCCGACCCGGGTTTCGAACCCAGGACCTCATGATCAGCAGTCGCACTACTACAACCACTAGACCTACGGGGTAGTACATTTTCAATTATAAGTCATTGACTTATATATTACTAGCGTAAGGACCGGGCCGACCGAACAACTAAAACGGACCAGTGCGCTGGCCCTAAATTAGGGCCAACGCGAATCGTTCGTCAGTGGTGCTCGCGCATTACAGATTTGATTGTCATCTTGTCATAAATACAAGTATGACTAGTTGCGTTGTTAATGGATGCAAAAATTACGATACAAGGAAAAAAAGGAACATTGGATATCTTATCATAGGTAAGTTAGTTAAACCTTACATGAATTTTGTTATAATTAAATTATATACAAACGCATTTTCAATACACATTTTTACAGTTAGTCCGCTTAGTTACGTTACCAAGATTACGCCAGGGTTGGATTCAGACCCTCAAATAATTGTATATGGAAAATAAAATTATATTATTTTCAAAATATTATTGTCCAAAATTATACCACGTTTGACATTTCATGTTTCTTTTTCCCATGCACCAATATATTGGCATCACGCGAATAATCTATACGTTTCGTTATTTGACGGTTTTATTTTTATTTGTTTTATTTTGTATGAAGTTAGAGTTAGTTAAATTTTGAACATTGGTACCTAGTTTTTTCTATATTCAATAGGGGTAAAACGAAAGAAGTACAAAAGAAACAATAACTACTTAATTGAAACTGAAAATCTGATTCATAAAATATTTTGAAATTCTGTTTTCTTTTCAACACGCAAACTGAGAGAAGCTGCTGCAGTCATCAAGCTTCTGGTAAAATGGATAGGCGAAGACATATAAAGAATGTTTATACATGTGCGATGACAAACTGCGTTTCAAATAATTTATAAATTACAGATTTCCAAATGATTCAACACTTAAAGAGATTTGGAGTCGTATTATTAGGGAACAACGAAAAGAGCCTTATTTCAAGCCTCATAAAAACGCAAGAGTATGCTCTGCTCATTTTTGTGACAAAGATGTTGATATTTCAAAAGCCGGACTACGAAGGCTGAAAGGATCGGCTATACCACGATTGGAGACTGAGGTAATGGTCTCATGCATACCTACTTATCTACAGTAAAATAAATTTTGTTTACTTGTTCTCCATATTCAGAACCCAATCTATATAAATTATTTACAGGTTTGTGAGAACGAAGAACTCCGGCCTTCAACCGATCTCAATTCAATATTTGACACGCCAAGGGAAGTACACCTAAAAGAAAGAATTCATAGGTTAGAAAAAACGTCAAAGGGTTTCAGCTAAGAAAATAAAAAAATTAAAAAAACGGAATGCTAGGTTAAAAAAAAACAAATCACTGCTATATATAATTAAAGATTTGAAACAGCAGAAGTATATCACAGAGGAAATTGAGTCTGCTCTTGGAACAAAAGCCGAAATAACAGAGCTTTACAGACTACAATTGCTTAAAAATAAATACTGTATTTATTAGAAATAGAAACAAGCCAAGAAAAACAAAGCGACCGTCTTATCCACCCGCCCTTCGAAAATTTGCTATGACATTAAATTTTTACTCTCCATCTGCCTATAAATATGTACGGCGAAAATTTGACTGTTGTCTTCCTCATCCAAGAACCTTGACTAAATGGTAAATTAATAAAGACTTGTTAGTTATGTGTTATAAACCGGACGCGTATATGTTTTACTTCATAGGTTTGATTGTACTCTTTGTTATAGGTATAGTTCCATTAAAGACGAAACTGGATTCACACAGGAATCGTTTGAAATGCTTAAACTCAAGAGGGACAGTATGTCAGAAAATGTTGAATGCTGTCTTATTTTTGTTGAGATGAACAATCGACAGGCCAAATTATGGAAAGGCGAAAGAAATGTTGGTCACGTAGACACGGGGTATGAAAAAATTGACAAAGAAAAGAAAGCCACTAAAGCTTTTGTAATGATGCTCGTTAGTCTTTCCGAAAATTGGAAAATACCAGTCGGTTATTTTTAGTGGATGGTTTTACTAGTGAACTTATAGCAAATACTGTTAATATTTGTCTTGAAAAATGTAATTCCGTCGGCGTCAATGTCGAAGCTCTCACATTCAACGGATGTTCTACGAATGTTAAAGCTGCAAACATTCTGGGTTACAACATAAGTAGTACAGGTCAATTAAAAACAACATTCCCTCACCCTGTTACAAAAGTAAATATTGTAGTTTTCATGGACGCATGTCACATGATAAAGTTAGTAAGGAACGCGTTTGAAAAAAAAAAGATAATTTTCAACGAGAAAGATCAGCGAATAGAATGGAAATTTTTGATTCGGCTGTTAAAACTCCAAACAAACCAGCGGCTAAATTTTGCTAATAAATTAACCTACAGACACATATATTTTAAAAACCAAATAATGAAAGTTAAATTGGCGACTCAATTGCTAAGCCGAAGTGTTGCAACAGCACTGACACTCTGCAACGAAATATTACAATGTAGTTATTTTTCAGAAAGTAGTGCGACAGTCGATATCATTAATGTATTCAATAATATATTCGATATTTTGAATTCTCGCAGATTCAATCGATCTGGATACAAGAGAGCCATTTCTCCAAAAAATAAAGAAAAAATATTTAATTTTATTGAGGAGGCTATTGGTTACATTAAAGGTCTAAAAATTGTTGCTAATGTGAAAAGAAAGATTGAACGACATAACAGACCACCACGAATTATGATGATTATTAGAAAAAAAAAGTATTATGGAATCTAGAAGCAAAATGGGATTCTTAGAATTTATTGTGTGCTTAGAAACTTTAAAACTCCTCTATTTAAATTTAGTTGAGTCAAATTCTAAATTAAAGTACATTTCGACGTATCGCCTGTCTCAGGATCATTTAGAGCTATTTTTTAGCTTGATGAGAAAGCACGGTGGATACAATGATAACCTAAACGCTATACAACTCAAAGGAGCGTATAGGCGTTGCATGAATCACTTGTCACTAAAATCGTAATTTACTGGAAACAGTATTCCTTTGGATAATTTTCCAATATTAACTGTCTCATCTGTAAATGCTATTAACTGTACCACTGAAATGAATCGTCACGCAGAAGAAGACAAGCCCATGGACACATCGACAGGTACATATCAGGAGGAAAATGATGTAGTTTATTCAAATAACGGTGCACAGTTATCGCATACTTTGGATAACCCAACCGAAAACGTCTTTGGGCACCTCACAGAGAATATAGAACTCATTATTGGGTATATTGCCGGATGGGTAGCCAGAAGTTTAACAAAAAGATTAAGTGTGAAATTTGTGTAAACAGTCTGGTTAGTAATGAAAAATTATTCTTTCATAAACTGATTGAATTAACAAATATGGGCGGACTTTTCTTTCCTTCTCCGGACCTGTTTGATGACACAATAATAGACCCCAATTTATGGCAAAAAGTGACCATATGTTTCTGTCAACAAAAACTCTAGCAAAATTTATAGGAATAAGCACTTTCACTATTTTAAACTTGCACTCTGTTGATCAGCCGGTAACATGGAATCATAGATTGCACCTTATTCGAGCCATAATTAAGAAGTATATAAATGTCAGAATGCATCACGAGTCTATCATGGAAAATACGGGGAAGGGAACTGAAAGGCCCAAAGATTTAAAAAAAATTGTTTTATTTAAAGGACAGTAATTGTAATGTTATACACAAAAATATCCAAACTTTTTCGTCTTTTATTTTCGGCTTTTAAAATATTCTAATACTTAATTATTATAACAATAATATTACATATAACAAACTTAAATTGTTTATAACTTCAACTAAAGCTTTTTGAGATTAATTTGTTTTACTTACGTTTTCTTTGTTACCTGTAAAATATCATCGCAAAAAGGAAATCGTTATATGTATCGGCTTGCAACTGAGTTATACTAACCAACTACGATAAAATGTGATAAAACATCATGTATGCATATACAAAGTTATGTCGTCGACCTATGCAAGGCAGTACTCACGCACAATACAGAAATTCTCAATACTGTAGGGTTAATATTAAATAGTAAAAGGACCCAATAATAATACAAGTCGGTTGACCTTAAAATAAAATTACGGTATTTTCGCCTAGTTTTATGAAGATACAACACACTATGAAATAATGGAAAAATTGTATAATTATATTACGAAATCCGACCCTGGTTACGTCGTGTTATGACGTTTGAATTATGACAGATGCGCTACTTCTTCTTGTATGAAAATGTTATGAGTAAATTATTTATATGGGCCTATCCTTACTAGTAATATATGTCAATGTTATAAGTTTAATTGAAAATATTAAATTCATGGTCCCTCTTGCAAACTAATTGGTTGATTTATTTGAACTAGATGGATTTAAAATTCCCGGTTAAAGCCTTTCTAAGCGCTCAGAGTTCGACAACGAACGATTTCGAGCTTAGCAATCACGGTTTTTTTAAATTAATCCAAAGCTTTATGAGGAAGTATCAGGAAGACGTGCACATCTCTTGTTTTCTCTACCTCCATCTCCTCTTACGACAGCCGTTACTTCAGGGCAATAAAACACATTAAAATAAGAATATTATATTCTTATTTTTTGGTAAACCTGTATGCATTAATCACGCTGTTTTAATGATATACGTTTATAAAACTACATACATAAAATCATAACCAATCTTTAATAGTTTGTCACCAAATCTTTTAAACTAATTGAACAAGCGTAATGCTCACCCTACTATCATCCGAGATAAATTCGCGTCTGCAATTAACTTAATAGCTATTTCAGAAGAGTACGGTGCGTTTTGACCCTTAAATAGGGTCGAGATGCACGTGTCGACCACGCCTATTATGTACCGCAGAGTTGGAACAAATGACACAGGTTCGATGCCAGTTTTTTTTTGTTATTATTAGGACAAGCGTAAATTTGTATGTAAATGTCTCTTTAGATTATAAACGAAATTTTCTACACAAACATACACAGCTCGTATTTTAGGATCATAGATAACTTTTTAAATTGATTATAGGATACTATGTAGCCGATTTGCTTGTGATTACAAGTAAAGCTAATGTAAAGTAACAGCCTACATATATGTCTCACCGCTGCGCACAGGCCAGCTGTTATTTCTGAAAAGGTTTTTAGGGGAAGGAAGAGTACGCCGTCTAGCTATATTGAGTTGTTAAACCGTAAACTTCACCTGCTTATTGATATAATAAGATTCCCAGACTTCCCTCGCGGTGTTTAACTAATCAGGTGAACTCGACAGATTACTAGTAATGCTGTTATCATTACTAATATTCTCGTAAACTTTTCCAAATAAGCTTATAATGATTGTGCAAGGAGTGATCACGACCGTAGTCCAATGATGGATTCAACCACGACTTTCTTAGTTTGCAGTCCTCACTCTCAATTAATGCTACTTTCGTTTTTATATACTTATTTATTTTATATAACTTTAATATAGTAATATTTATAGAATAAGGGTAACGAGCACACAGTTCACCCGATGGTTAGTGGATGCTGTGGCCCATAGACACCTTCGTCTATCTTCGATTAAGTATCAAAATTCAGATGTGTTGTTACACTCGAGGACTAACATGGTATACCTAATTTCGAGTAAAAACATTATCTGGATCTCTACACTTACCATACGAGATAAATCAGCGTTAAGCTGCTATTTCCGACATTCTGCGAGATCGTTAATCTTCCCCGATCAAGCAATATAGCTGCAGCATGGCTATATCACGTATAAAAAATATAACAACATTTGAAATCGTGTATATTAGCAATAGCTCCGGTAATCAAATTAGAAAAGTCTCACGTTTAGTACCTAGGAGGCTTTCGCCTGTTACGCTTCAGGTGATCTGATCGCAGAGCGGTCATGCCTTCGAAAGTCAATGACCTTGCGGACGCCAGTAAAGATAGAATTATTTCACATTTCTTGGCAATTAGATATATTACTATTTAGTCTGGTGATTCCATTAACAACAGTGTTATAAGACGGAATTCTGTAAGTAAACACATAAGAATATTTTTATTACGTCCCACTGTTGGGAACAGACTTCTCATTTCTAAAAGTATTATGGTTATTGAGCATTTAGTCTACCGCAGTGCTCCAGAGCGTGTTGGCAAACTTTACGTGTCCTCGACAGAATTTTTCCTCAAACATTTCCTCACGATGTTTCATTCACCACAAAACACATGGTAAATTAGCACTTAAAATTGCAATTAACAATTTCATTGTTGCCAACGGGGCTCGAACCTGAGTTGTTCGCGTTCAGTGTAATTAAGACGGACGCTTAACACTGATTTACTACGTCTATTAGATTATAAGATTGTTCTAAAACTTAACAAAATATGATATATCAAGGAATGACTTGTATTGTAGAACATAGCCTTTTGATACGGGCCATGGTGTAACACAAGTTTATTTTTTGAATTGTATACCTGGAATTATAGTTTTAACGAATATTTATAAGAGTAACAAGGTTTTGTTTACTGCCTGGTACCTACTGAAAGAAGTTTCCCGAGTGGCAACCTCGTACCGGCAGGCAAAGTTTAGAGCATCCCCCACTAGATGCAGTGACGACCTAGTAAGACATGCAGGAAGTCGATGGATAGAGGTGGCTCAGGACAGTGCATTGTGGCATTCCTTGAGGAAGGCCTATATTCAGCAGTGGACTTGTGAAGGGCTCTAATGATGATGATGACGTGAAAATTGAACTTGCGTGTTATTTGGGTACGAAATTGACGTAGTCCTGAGAGGTTTCATAGCTGTGTAGCTAAACATCACCTTTTTTCGAACGAAATCGCATGCGTAGAATACCACCGTGAAATAGCAGTTTACGACTATTTCGTACGATAAGTGACGAAAAACGTATACCTTTTTTAATGATAACGACGATTACATCCTAGTCTTCAGGGGTGACAACACATCTGCATCCTATATCAATCCACGCAACTGCATCGATAGATGTAGGTGTCTACGGCAATAGTATCCACTTATCATCATATGAACTGTGCGCTTGTTTGTCACCCATATTTAAATTGAAAAAAAAAACACTGCAAACGTATTATCAGTGAGATAACAACGGTGTTTTATAAAGTTAATTGACAATAAGAATAAATTCAAATATACCGTTAAAATGAAATAAATCAAAGAAGAAAGAAATCACTATCGGTCGTGCTTACCTAAGTCAAGGTTACTGAGCGTCACGCACCGTTTCAGATGCCTTAGAGTCGAATGACACCGTGAAGCTTTGTTATATCATTGATTTCAGTACACTAATTAAAATAAAATCGCAATCACCTTCATTCTGCTTGATGTTATGTAAGATTATTTTCTAGCGGATTTAAAAAAAATCTATTAAGATCTCGGGTTCGAATCTCGGGTCGGGGTCAATAGCAGCCCGGAGTTAGAAAGTAGGCGAGGTTAACCCACGTGCCCCGGAAAGTACGTGAAGCCGCTGGTCCTGTGCCTGATCTCTCTCAGTGTCGGTTTCCGTCCCATCGGAATATAAGAGTGAAGTTAGATCCTACCTATGGTATAGACAGACAATGCACCTGTGCTTGCGCATACATAAATTTGCGCATGAGATGGAGAGCTTGTCTCCGTTGAGACTGACCTTCGTGATTAAAATTCGGTCTAGAGGACATTATTTTTATCATCAAAGTTTCGAAACATAGCTATTGGCACGAATGATTACAGAAACTTCTATATTCAGTCAACTGTTTACAAGCTACAGGAGAACATAGCTCCAACGTAGTGCGTAATTATCTTATCTGTGTTTTATCTATTAAGTCGTAAGGATAAAAGATACAATCCATATACGTCGCTCATTTCTGAGAGTGTTTTAGGGCAAGGAATTGTCTGCCGCGCTTGCCCAATGCGTGTTGGCGAACTTTACATGTCTTCGAAAAGTTTTTTCTTTTTTCTAAGACATGCAGGTTTCCTCACGATGTTTTCTTCACCGCCGAGCACGTGGTAAATCAGCACCTAAAATTGCAATTAGCAATTTCATTGGTGCCGGCGGGGGTCGTAAGGATACATACAGTCCATCAATTCATTACAGAATATAAAGGTCCACAGCTGAACATATGCCTTTCCTATAGACTGCCTCAATGAGGCGATATTCGCCATAGTTGCCACGCTTGGAATGTTTGCAACCCTAAATTTTTCTTATTTCAAGTTGTTATCAGGAAGATGCTGCTGCTCATCTCCTGTTTTGTTGTCCTCTGTCGCCTCTTACGACACCCAGGGAACGATATGGGCTGGTGGATATTTTTCAAATGCTAACATGGTCAGCAAAAACAGTATCTGCTATAAATTTTTAGAGTACAGTTTTATTTTATTTGTAACACGCAAAGAACATTGAAAACTTTAAGATTACATCAGAATGAAGGTCTTACAGTGCTTTTACACGCTCATAACTAACAAAAGAAACGAAGTACGTAAAACCGTTCCGAAACGCATTGCATAGTTTAAACCTCCTTGACTGCTTTTGACAGTTGACAGTTTTCGCTGTCAAAGCGCGAGGAGGTGGGGGGCGAGGACAATGGGTTTAGTTGTGGGGGTGCGTCAAAGCTCCCGGCCGGTGACACGCGATTAAAGTTATTGAAAGTTTTCGCTTTTTAAAGGCCAGTTTGGGGTGGTGTTGGACTTTGTAAGGGATGTTTTGTGGCCTCGCTTATTATAGCTCCGTCGAATTACAATGGGAGCAAATGTAATGCTGTTACTGCGGTGCAAGAGGGCTGCGAGGTTTAGAATATTGAAATCACTTGTAAGGCGGCGAGCTTATGTCACGATCATTTTAAGAGCAAGATATTAACGCATTGTATATTTTTTAAGTTTATTTTTTTACAAAATGGTTTATTTTTGTAAAACGTGAAAGGAGGAATTTGAAACAAGAGTAGTGTTTTCCTGATAACAGCTTAATAGTAATAAAAAAAACTCAGGCCTACTGAAAACCAGCGTTGTTGTTTCGGTGAAAGAATAAGCTGAGTGTGGTCCGTTAGCCTAACGCGCATTTTAATTCTATTTCATAATTATACCTACATACTTCTGTTGAATGTTATCTGTCAAGTTGTAGTTTTTTTTTATTTTTTATGCCTTTATTACTTGATGTGTTTAAATTTATTTTAATGCCTAATTATAAGTGTGGCGTGTTTGCAACAAATGTTTATTACTTACTTTCTTCTTTTATTTAAAAAAAAACTGCGGTGTATAACCCGTCTACCAAGCATGGCAACTATATCATATATGCCTCCTGTAATCTAAAGGGACCTAGCCGTGGACTACTCATAATTTATAATAAATCAATCAATGGACAAATCTTTTACCATTCATTCATTACAATCCTATCAAAAATCGACTGTTAAGCTTAGAGATCGAAACAAATCCATCAGTAGACTTTTGAATTTTTTTTGTATAGACTAAGAGTGACAAACGAGGACATAGTGCACTTAAAGGTAAGTGAATCCTGTGGCTCATAAAGATCTACGTCTATTCTTGACGTTATCACCCATGGGGACTAAGCTGGAATGCTTTGTTTCCCGTAGAAAAGGTCTCCGTTTCTCTACACTCACCATACGAAACGCAGGAGCATTAAGTTGCTGTTTTACGCCGGCATTCTGTGAGAGCGTAGTCCTTGCTTGTTGGAGCCGACCCATTTGTTGTACAAGCATAATATAGTTGCAGCGTGACCCTAATGTAATAAATGAATGTAGACAAGCACAAATACACCCTTGTAATCGCCCAGAGTGTGATCTCCACCAAATTTCAGATCGCGTGAACTCAAAATACTACCCATGTTTCCGACGTTTCGAGTGTTTTACAACACCCATGGTCACGGAGGGACTGAGGTGTTCGACGTGCTTAAGTTATCCGATATATATATCCTAACGTTAATCTAAATAAATGCGATAAAATTCGTCAAAACTAATTTTATAAAAAATATCCAAAATAAATTATATAAAATTTGACTTGCACCAAGTTCAATATCCTAAATAAACTAAGATTAAAGGGTTATTATATTATTAAGTAATGTATGGATGATAATAACCCCTGGGAAAGGTGATTGTTGCAAAACCATTTCTAATGTGTATTGTGTTGTTATTTTTAACATACATAATTGTAAGCTGTTTTTTAAGACGGGCTGTGTTTCTTGCGAGTTCTTCACAGGTTAAAGGTTTTCTTTCCGAACCAGTGGTAATTTTAAAAGAGTGTCTTACTTATTGTTTCATTCCATGAGTAGCTTTAGCGTAAACATAAAGAAATCATTATACTACCAGTATATGAAATTTGCTCTATTGTCAATAGTTTCCGCAGCGTACGTAAGGATTCTTTTGGTATTTTTTTCACACCGTGGGTTACATTAACGAAGTTTTCATACGGATTACTAACTTTCTTGAAAATATACTATAGCCTAAGTTCATCAGGGATAATTTAGGATTCCAGTGGTGACAGAATTTTTTAAATCGGTCCGGTAGTTTCCGAGCCTATTCACTTCAGACAAACAAATATTTCCTCTTTATAACATTATTAGTGTAGACTACAGTTTAGCTCCGTCTAGATCTGTTATATCTACCGTTAAATGAAATACGTTTGACAATAATAGAACATATTTGTGAAGGAAACAAGTACCCCGCATAGCGCCTTAGTTTAGAAGTCACGAGAAGAAATCGTGACAGTGCGGGTGCTTTTGTTGCAAGTGCAGTGACCAGTGCTTCGTTTGGTTTTTTAGTGCACTGGTACAAGTGTTTTGCTACTTATGTTGGTAATTCTAAAAATTATACATATCTTAATAGGTTATCACTCCAGTAGCTAATCCACAGATTATCACGTGCTGCTGATAGAATGAGTAGTCTCTCCAGTTTGTGCATTAGTATTACATATTAATAGTTTTAGTATTAGTCTAGTTTGGTAGTAGTATTAGTCTTATACGTGGTAGAGTCACGTTGCAGTTATATTATGGTTGTAGCACAAACGGGTCGGCTGGACCGGGGAAGTACCACGCTCTCACAGAATACCAGGTTGTTGTATGGTGAGTGTAGAGATCCAGAAACCTTTTTTATTGGAAACGAGGCATTACATCTTAGTCCACAGGCATGATAACTTACCTGCGTTTTGATTCTTAATCGAGGATAAATGTAGATGTCTATGGGCCACAGCATCCACTTACCATCAGGTGGACTGTTTGCTCGTGTGTCACCCTTATTCTATAAAAATATTTATGTATTGCATTGCTGATTATTAGAAATGTAACAAAGACAAAAATCTTGTTATTTAGTTATTTTACTTCTTCAGGTCGATGATAAAACAAACATATTATAATAGGTACTATGTTAATATCATATTGAAAAACCGAAAAGGGACACTACCTTTGAAAATTTATGAGTTCCAAATAGCGTTTGCGTAATTTTAAATAAAGTATTTATAATATGGAATACCAATGTAAGAAAGAACTATAATATTCAAGTCATGTTTTTATTAATTTAGTCCGTTGGAATGGAACACAACAAATGGTTACATTATAGCGGTCTCACAGACCATGGAAAGAACAGCTGGTGTCGTCCCAATCATCAACCTTGTTTGATATAATGCTGTATTTGTAAAGACTAAAAATGTCAAATACCGTTCTAAGATTTTTATTTTATAAAGACACTCGAGATATTTAGAGTTCATTGGTTTCGAGTCAATATTGAAACGATTAAGCGATTTCAAGAATGATACTGCGTGATGTTTTTGATATATATATAAAATAAAACTAGTGAAGGACAAGAAGGAAAACTTATCTTTTTATAGGTTTAGTGACAAATGAGGAACAAATTATCTCCAAGGTAAGTGGATTACTAGGTTCTAGTATACCTTTTCTGCCAAGGAGTTTGTCTGGGTAGAAAACACAAAATTAAGCCCTATACAGTACCACTACTTACCTCTACCTATTTCTAAAGCTAAAATGTATATATGTTTAGAATACCAGTATAATTACAGGCTGTGTGGCGTTTCATCTTACGAGTAGTCTCCTGTTTCCCTTTGTTTGTATTTGGTTGCAGTTGTATAAAGGGCGCAATAGCCATCATGAGGGCTGATAGTTTTTTTTGTCACTTCAGTTTCATTAAAAAAATTCACGACTGTAATATATTTTAACAGTTTCATTGATTGAAAGTTTATCTGTGATTTTTGATTCATTTCAAATGTTTATTTTCTATAGTGTGTTGAGTATAATATACATTAAAACAAAAAAGCGTTTGTTTTATATTTTGTATATATATGGTATCTGTATTTTATAGATAAATCTCTATAGGTACTTAAAAATTAGTTGCTGTTCGTTGAACTCCCTAAAACGGCGCACCGATTTTGGTGATTTTTTGTGTATATTTGAATAGGTCCCTGGAACGTAAACATTCACATTTGTACCCGGTTGATGGCGCTGTTGTTGAGATCCAGAAATTACTTGAGAGAAGTCGAGGCGGATCGCTTGTGTGTGTTGTGATCGCATGGCAATGGAAAGCATATATACTAAGAATTAAAAGCGAAATACATAGCTAGTTTAATATACGAAATAATTAAAAATTAAAAGAAAAAAATATCAATGAATTTCAGTCCAACACTGGACGACCACTAATTGGTTCATAATACGTCTACAATATTTCAAATTAAGTACTGAGATGTCCGAAGTTTTTTTTAGAATAAATGTGACAAACGAGCACACAGCAAACCAGATTTTAATCGGATGCTGTGGCCTTTAGACATCTACATCTATCCTCGATTAAGAATCAAAATGCAGATGCGTTGTCACCCTGAGGGCTAAGATGGAATGTCCTGTTCCCAGTAAAAAATGTTTCCAATTCTTTACAAACACCATACGAAACAGCAGCATTGAGTTGCTATTTTACGCTGGTATTCTGAGAGAGCGTGGTCCCTCCCCGGTCTATCCGACCCATTCGTGGTACAAACCATAATATAGCTGCAGCATGGCTCTACTACCACGTACAGGTTGTAGTGGAAACTATAGAAAATTCCATTACATTTATATGTGCATTAATATATACAGATCATACCAATAAAAACTTGCTAAAAAAGAAAGGTAGGTAATATTAGGGTTACATCGCTAGCAATAGTAACCATAAACGTTTGCCGCGAACAAAGCGTTTTTAGGGGATTATTTCGAATTAAAAACGTAAAAAGCCATTCTTAACTCAAAATTGAGTTCATTAAGCCTCATTTGTAACATCAGAGCGTTATCTCTGACGATAATTTGTAACAAAATGTTGTAAAGTGAAAAGTGGTTTACGGCACATAATGGCCGGTTACGAAGTTCGCCGCACCAACAACAAACACTGACAGTTGGTGTATAATGACGCGTTATTATCTGTTTTATTGCAGAAAAATATTACGATTTAATGATTCAGAAGTTATAAAACAATACTTATGATAAATAACTTCATTCATCATCATTACAGCCCTTCACAAGTCCACTGCTGAACATAGGCCTCCCCCAAGTAATGCCACAAAGCACGGTCCCGAGCCACCTGCATCCATCGACTTCCTGCATATCTTGATAAATAACTGCTACTATATAATTTTAAACTAAAATAATCATATAAACCTACACTATAAGTAAGCAATTTTGTATATATAGATATAACTCTCGTCTCGTATGAAGTCAACGCTCTCTGTGCTCTAATCCAAAGTCTCGAAATATTTCATGACATTATTTTTAGTCCTTGATAGACAAAGGACAAATATACCATACTGCCTATATAGATTTTACTATGCGTAATCAATTTATTTTCGTAAGCATTTAACACGCCTCATTATACGAAGCTTTTCGCATTGAAAACAACGGCCACTTAATGCAGCTAAAACGAGATTAAGAAATCTCTTTTTTATTAATTTTTTACCAAAATTTGTCCCTATAAGTGGGGCTATTTGTTAAAATAATAAAACGCTAAATGTAAAACACGTAAATGATATATTTTGGAAGTCAGGAATACAATTTATTTTTTTCATCAAAATTAAAAGAGCGTTATGAGGCGTGCACTTTTAGACTTTCCAAATTTTTTATTAAGTAAGCTATACCCGAATGGTGGTCTCATTATTTTTGAAGAAAAAGTTCCACCCATATATAGGTGGAATTTTTCAATTGGTTGGAAATTTTTGCCGGGCTACCTTCAGCTTTTCAACTTTAAGTTAGCCTTAAGTTTAAACAAAAATATATTTAAAAGTTGAAGAACTTAATAGATATTTCTAAAAATGTAACTATTTAGATTGTTTAAAATACATAATTTAAAAAAAGAAGTAATGAATAATTCAATTAGAATCGTCTCTCAGTATTTTTAATCATACATTTGAATCAATATTTGATCAAGTGTTCTAGTATTCTTACCAACGCGCTAGCAATAGGTACAGAACCCAGTTCGAATTGTTTCTTCTGTTTACTCAGTGTTTTTGCTTTAAAAGGTAATTGAAATTCCTAATTATTTTGTTGTTATAAATAATATTTTAATTTTATTTATTAACTTATTTTTCCATATTTTTAATTATTTTAAAGTGCTAATCCGTTGAATAAGACTTACGGATCTGTAAGCTGAAGTGGCAATGAGGGCACCCACGATTTATTCTACCACCAGGTCGGTCTGCCTCTTAAAATTGAAGTGATATTTGACAGATTTTATAGGGGAGAAGCAAATTTGTTCGAAAATGTAAAGGTTAATGTTTACTTCTATACTTTTAATTATATTTTATATTCATTAGTATAAAAATATATACACGTAACCATAGATATTCACAAAAGTAGAAACTTTTAAAAGGGGCTAAAATGTACAAATTAAAGAACAGACCACCGAGGTATTGTTTTGTGTAATGATATAATACTCTAGAACCTGATGAACTTTTATTTAAAACTAACTTCTCAATTAAATGACTTTGTTTAACAAAAAACTTCACCTCAATGTCAACAAGCGACATCTAACGAGTGGAAAATTATTAGCCTTCATTGGCCGCCTTCAGATGGCTAACGCTCGCTGTAAATATTAACAGAACGCGAGTAACCCGGGTTCGATCCCCGCCGGCACCAATGAAATTGTTAATTGCAATTTTAAGTGCTGATTTACCACGTGCTCGGCGGTGAAGGAAAATATCGTGAGGAAACCTGCATGTCTGAGGAATAAGAAAAAAAAATATTTCGAAGACATGTGAAGTTCGCCAACACGCATTAGGGCAGCGCGGCGGACACTTCCTTGCCCTAAAACCCTCTCAGAAATGAGGGGAGGCCTGTGCCCAGCAGTGGGATGTATATAGGTTGTAACTTTATTGGCCGGCCATACAGTTCGAAGAACCGACAACCGATGTGACTGAAGGTTTTCGAGTGGCAACCTCGTACCGGTAAGCGAAGTGTAAGGGGACCATCCCTTACTACACTAGACGGAAGTGACGACCTGGTAAGACATGTTATATAAGTATAGGAAAGAAGTCGACGGACGCAGGTGACTCAGGATCGTGCTCTGTGGTGATCCTTGGAGGTGGTCTATGTTCGAGAGTGGAGTGTTCAGTAGAGGTCTCATGAAGGGCTGTTTTGATGATGATGATCAATAGCTATATTTTTATAATTAATTTGTAAAAAATCTTATTTCATTGAAAATATTGGTCAATGTTTATTTATGAGTCGTCGTCGTCGTCAAATGCCGTCTAGTGCCGGCGTAAAAATAATCTATTACCCTTTATCTATTATTATACTGTGTGAGATCATGGCAACAAGTCTTAATGTCAGAAAAAAAATTGGAAGACTTATCTGAACGGTTTTTTGTAAGGCACTTGTTTTCTCAATCGATTGTTATTTAAGTTTATTGTACTTTAACCCAACATTCAAGACGCGTGACGTAACGTGCGAAATTATCTCGAAGCGATCATCGAGCCGGCAGAAATCAAAAGCGTTTAGGCAACAAGCTACTGAGGTATATATCAAAATATTATGTCTGTCTGATCGCATTTGATTAAAACTACTTTTACGGATTTTGTCACGTTTAATTTATATAGTTTTTACGTACGATTTGGGTGCTTCCCAGCACCCATGGTCACGCGGGACTGAGGTCACTGACGTCGAGATATAAAGTGTTAAGCCGGAGTACTTTTTTATGGTCCGATCTAAGCAAAATGAACTTACTTTGTCTTGAAGTCTTGCAGTGGTATGCTTGGGTTTAGTTTTAATTTTATTAATTACTGGATCCCAAGCATGTGGTAGCATTCAGCGTCATTCTCTTTTGAAATTAAGATGTGTTTTTTAATTTCAATAGCCTCACGTATCATCCTTGGTAGGAATCGATGTTCTTTCGCGAGGATTTGTGGTCTATCAAATCTGATGTAATGGCGGGGGCCGTCTAGGATATGATCACAAATCGGGAATTAAAAATCATGTAAATTAAACGGAAAACGGAAAAAAATCTGTAAAATAGTTTTAATCAATGTGTAGTCAATCATTATGATCGCATTTGATCTAAAGCCACACTGAGCGTTAACTGGTCTCATACTTGGATATAATTTGGTAATTTATTATAAAAACAAACAAATCTACAGACTAAAAAACCTTCCTAGTAGAAAGTGATATAAGCTTGAAAACCTGAAATATGTAAATAGGAATACTGTCACACGATGATGATGAGTAATACTGTATTAAATATTAAAAAAAATCATTGACCGTATTCAGAATCTTTTTTTAAGTTAAGCCTAATGGCAGGGCGCGGACCGCTAACTCAAAAAGGTCGTGGGTTCGAATCCACCATTCGACTACTGCCGTGAATCACTCCTAACACAAGCATTTTTAGCTTACCAAGAGTGTTTAAAGGGAATATTAGTAATGTTCATTAATAGGATTACTAATATTCTTTATTAAAAAAAGAATCTGCATTAGTTACAGTATCAATTATTAAATTTTAGCAAGCAGTATAAGTTTAGTTTATTATTTCAGCTAATTTACTCATAACAAAAAATACTAGACAGATTTTGTTAAAAGCTTTACATGATTAAGCTTCGAATGAAATCAGACCAGTCATTACATGTTTTCGAGATTATAAAAAAAACGAGATGAAAATTAACTAAGAAACCATAGGAAAATCTAGGGACATTGAACTGAAAATACTAACTTCGATCAAATCAAGTTAGACTTCGAAAACTTTAGAAATTCGAACCCATTGCAATAACTTCCTACTAGTAATTTGATTATATTTTCAGATAATAAGGTCATAACTTATTTTGTATATAACTTACCAGCTCTGAGGGCGTCCATTGGCACGCTAGGGTAGGGTATCGAGTAAGGGTAGCCCTCCTTCCTGAGTGTCTTAGGTTTCCGCCGCGGTCGGTACTTGTAGTCGGGATGCTCCTTCATGTGCATCGCTCGAAGCCGCTTCGCTTCATCTATGAATGGCCTTTTCTCGTCTTCTGATAGAAGCTTCCATTCGGCACCTGTATATAATTTATGTCAATAAGACAATAAAGGTACTTTGTGATGGTGGCGCAAGTGGGGTCTACTTACATAGTATATACTTATTATAACAAGGATTTGCTGGAACGAAGTTAAAAGTAAACAAAAGATCGTGTACTCTGTTAGCTGATAATCCCACAATGAGTTTATGAGTTCTAAATTTGAACCGCCGCAAGGATATCTAAATATACGTGATAGAGCTATTGGTAGCACTAATGGGTCGGCACGACCGAGGATCACCTCACAGTATACCAGCGTAAAATAGCATCTTAATATTGCTGTGTTCCGTATGATGAGTGTAAAGAACCAGAGACACTTTTTACTGGAAATGAGTCATTCCATATTAGTCCTCATTGGTGACAATGCATCTGCATTTTGATTCTTAATCGAGGATAAACGTAGATGTCTATGGACCACAGCATACACTTCCTATCAGGTGAACTGTGTGCTGGTTTGACCCCCTTATTCTATAAAAAAACACGTTTTTACGTGTTTGCAGCACATGAAATTGCAATTAACAGTTTAATTGGGAACGAACCAGATTACTTGCGTACTGTGACTATATCGTACTGTGTGTCGTATCGTCTATCGTACTACATGGCTCGAAACATTTGCCCAATAATCACTACGCGGGGTAGGTGGGTTGATGAGCGCGGAGATAAAAGATAAAACCATTACGTTGGTGATGCTACTGCTGTCATCATTGCGGAATTTGTATTTGGCATAGGTACTTAAATAAGTGGTAATTGAAAAAATCTGTCACTGACTAAAAAAAGACTGCGTAGTGACCATATTGCACAAAGACACTTTTAATAACTCTGCAATTGATTAATTAATTCATCATCATAAGTTAAAAAAAAACATTCCTTGCGGTTATTGTTTGTACATAACAGATCTTATTACCTTTAACGCTGCAAATATTAGCACTAAAATATTAACTATAGTTTCATTTGAAAACAGTTCATAAACACGCTATTGTCGATTCAAAGAACAATGATTGTCACATACTATTATTCTAAAAGACAAAAAGAGTAAAGTAATTTGCTTTAACCATCCCTCATTGCGGACACAATGGCTGAATCGATACAATATAATAGAAAGCACGAACGACCAGCCTAGCTCGATTCAAGAGACCAACCCTTTGTCTCCCCCCATTTATGGAAAGGCTTTATTCATCTCATCGATACCGTGGAGGGGCGCCACCGTCCATTCAAACAGACAAGACAATCCTGATTCAGGCGAGCACAAAAGAGAAAACAATGTCACCAACATTGAAAGGAACAATCCGGCAGGACGATCCTCTCGCTCCCTCCAGTGGATGCAACAAATGGTGGGAGAGAGACGGGAACAACAATGGCGGGAAGCGCCTCCTAATGACGAATTTGCGCTTTTCATTCCGCTACACAAGTTTTTCCCGGATCCTCATTATTCTGTCGATACTTTGGGGAGGGTACTCTTTTGTCGGTATGCGTGATTTATTTATTTTTATTTATTTATAGGATAGGGTGACAAACGAGCACACAGTCCACCTGATGGTAAGTGGTTGCTGTGGCCCATAGACATCTACATCTATCCTCGATTACGAATCAAAATGCAGATGCGTTGTCACCCGTGAGGACTAAGATGGAATGCCTCGTTTCCAGCAAAAAGGGTCTCCGGTTCTCTACACTCACCATACGAAATACAGCAGCATTAAGCTACTATTTCACGCTGGTATTCTGTGAGAGCGTGGTCCTTCCCCGGTCGAGCCGACCCATTCGTGCTACAACTATACTATTAATATAACTGCAGCATGGCTCTACCACGTGATGAGAATCGTAAGCGATAGTAAGTACGCATTGACGTCGTGATTTTGATTTGCAAATACGATGTAATTTCCTTAGTGTTCGCGTATTTCGTAATAATAAAATACAGACGATTTGCTGCACAGGAACTCAGGCATTTTGATTAGTTCAAAGTCGTAGTATTTGGAGTTCGTTTCAAATCGAAAATGAAAATGAGGCGTTCTATTATATGCATAATTATGTGCTTCTGTTTACAAGAAACAGGCTCGATTTTTTTATGCACCTAAACTCAGGCTGCAGCTGTATTTTAGTCTACAGCATGAACAGGTTGGTCAAGGATCAAGCTTTTACAGAATATCATCAAACCAAACATCATGTTCCCTTGCAATCCAAATCATCCAAAAGTTGTGTCGAAGAAATCGCTTTCAGCTTTAAGCCCAACCATTGTACCACACATCTTTGTTTTGTGATACCCTTTTTTTTTCGTTTATATTTATATATTTGCTGTATTTGACACGCTTGGTGACTGGTTTGACGATTATTTTAAGTTGTTACCAGGAAGAATTTTCTCCCCAGATTTCCCCGTGCCGCCTCTAACGACATTCACGGGATGTACAGGGGTGGTGGATTCTTTTACGTCGCCACTATACGACAAATATTCCCGTGATGAGGCAGTCCATGCTGGAGACCTATGTTCAGCCGTGGACTTTGGTAGCTTCGAATGAGGATGATGATGATGATGATAATTTATATTTCGGTCGTGCAATGTAGTGATACCTATCTATCTATGTAAAATAGCACCATTATGATGTTTCGTATGATGAGTGATAGGAAACTAAAACATTTTTTTTGATAACGAGGCATTCTTAGCCCTTAGAGCAACACATTTCTAATTTGTTTCTTCAAGGATAAATGTAGGTCTTTTAAATAGAAAAATCTTCCCTTTAGTTTGCTAGTTTAATCAGCATCAGCCTTATTATCGTGGTTAGCGCTCGCTGTAAATTTCACAGTACGCGAGCAAACCGGGTTCGATCCGCCTCGGCACCAACTAAATCGTTAATTGCAATTTAAGTGCTGATTTACCACGTGCTTGGCAGCGAAGGAAAACATCGTGAGCAAACCTGTATCTCAGAGAAATAACACAAAAAATATTTCGAAGACATGTGAATTTCGCCAACACGCATTGGGGACGCGCAGCGGACACTTCCTTGCCTTAAAATCCTCTCAGAATTGGGGGGAAGGTTATGCTCACCAGTGGGACGTATATAGGTAACTTTAACTTTAATCATCACGAGCAATACTTTCTAAAAACTCCCGTAATAATTCAAATTCGACACGGAATAAAGTGGAATAGTCCAAATATAGACGTAAATAAAAAGTCGGTATGTTGACTTTGATAGTAACGTTTAGTTTTAGGGTTGAATTTCGACATGGAAAAAATTCAAGAGTATTGCGAAGAATCTCAAATAAAAGTATCATTGAAGCACAAAATTCAATTATAAATGCATATTTTGCTGTTAAAGTTAAAAAGTTAAAGTTACAGCCTATATACGTCCCAATGTTGGGCACAGGCCTCCTCTCATTTCTGAGAGGGTTTTATGGCAAAGAATTGTCCGCCGCGCTGGCCCAATGCGCGTTGGCGAACTTCACATGTCTTCGAAATATTTTTTTTCTTATTTCTTAGACATGCAGGTTTCCTCACAATGTTTTCCTTCACCGCCGAGCACGTGGTAAATCAGCACTTAAAATTGCAAGTAACAATTTCATTGGTGCCGGCGGGGATCGAACCCGGTTTGCTCGCGTACTGTGAAATTTACAGCGATTGCTAACCATCTGAGCTACCACGGCTATTTTGTTGTATTTATAGGCAATTAGTAACTTTTTCGTAAAAAAATTTATATTTTTTTAAAACATAAATAATCTAACATTACATAAGGATCAATGAAAAGAATCTGAAAAATTCCAAATATTGATGATTTCAACAATCAAGCGGATTCAATCGACGAGACTACACTAGACTACAATTGACGAGACTACACTAGACTACAGTTTTTGTAATAGAAGAGGGACCAACGACCACGCTTACCTGATGGTAAATGTCAACCGCTGCCTATAAACAATATTCTTATACTATATATACCATACTGAAATATGGTATATGGTAAGTATATGGTAGTTAGGATAACAATAATGAAAAGAAGATACTGAAATATGAATATTGAAATTCTTGTCTACCTGTTAATTAAACAACCAACAAACAGCAAAATTACCTATCACAAATTGTATAATGCTCCATAGGCAATAGCAACACGCTCCACTTTAGCTAAACTAAATTTACATTTAAATGAACTATTCAACTATCAATAAATCAAAGTAATTATACATCGCCCTGTATAACAACGGAGACATTTGCATTTAACAAAGCGATGCGAACTAAAACATACATGGGCCTTTCAATGCCGACAATGATCTGTCTTGAAGCTTCGCGATTTCCCGTTTTCCGACAATGGGGCACAGTGCACGGCTGTCACTCCAAGTTGCAGGTTTTGTGCGCATTGTGGCACACAATGTCGACACTGCAGGCAGCCTTAAGGAGGACAAATGTTGCTAAGAATTTTTCCCTATGCCTTTGTTTCGAAGACAACGCGCCGTTCAATTGTGATGGTAATGAGCGTTTTAACGTCGATATAGTGATATTGTTAATGGACTTGTCTATCTGTTTGTTTCTTTAATGCAAATTATCGTTTTTGCGTGAAGAACTCTTTGCATGTATGACCACTTATTGTATTGTGTTTAAATGCTTATTTATCTCACGAATTTGAGTTGTTTATCATTTTGTTGCTATGTATGAGGCTTAAAAGAATGGGACAGGCCGATGTTTAGCAATAGACTTTTGCAGGACCGATGAAGAAAATGATGACCATAAATTCAAATAATTGACTACGAGTTTGCAAATAAACGAAATTTGATGCGACTGTTTGTAACGTCAAAAACAGCTTTTTACTAAATTCATCTGTAAGTATATATCTACGGTAGGTATTTGTAACAAAAACACAATATTAAAAAAAAATTGTTTCTATGTCTGTCTGTCTGTTTGTTCTGGCTAATCTTCAAAATGCCTGGACCGATTTTGACGGGACTTTCACTGGCAGTTAGCTTATTATAATAAGTAACTTAGGCTACTTTTATTTTAGAAAAATATTTGGGTTTCGCGCAAAAAAATAAAAGCCCCTAATTACAAGCGGGTGAACTCGCAAGAAACAGTAGTCAGTAATATAATCAGTGGGAATTATCGTTAACAATGTATATGCCTTTTTAAAAAATTTTCAAAAATATACAATGTTCCTTAAGGCGACGTTGCAGTATTTTTATTTAAGTAAACCTCTATTAATCTACTGTAATGCAATTAATTACGCAAAAATAAATTAATTTTACAAACTTTGTATAAGTATAAAGGCAAAGTGTGTGAGAAGATACAGCCGTAATTCTAATAATTGGCTCGATAAAAAAAACTTAAAGATGACACTACATCGCTATTTAAACGTTTACTTACAGATGCAAGGGAAGAAAATGCTTATTATTTTAGGTCATATTGAGAACACATTTTACAATTTCGTTTTTTTGTTCATTTTATGAAAAAATTAAATAAAATCAAATAGCCAAAGCCGTCCCGGCCAATGCCCGCCAGACATCTTTGACGTTGGACCTTGCGGGGAGTTAGTAAACGTTTTCATGCCTACACACACTATAGGAGGGCCTTAACAAAATTAAGCTGTGTGAAAGTTTTCTTTAACATCATTGTGGAAAACATTTGTGGTTTTTTAAACAAACAAACAAACAAACACGTCACACACTTGATGGTAAATGGACGCTGTAGTTCATAGTACAGTATCTTTGATTAGGAATCTAATATAGGCTATTTATTATTCCAATAATCAAATCTGGAAACTCTTTAAATTATCATAACCTGGTGCTCGACCACAATCGCATCTGGTTGTAAGTGGTGATAAAACCCTAGATGGTAAACCGCACTGTCTTACTGTAACAAAAGCCTATTCTCTCTTGCCTTGAAGACGTCCAGATTGTATTCGGACGGAAACCCAGACGTCGGCAAATTATTCCACTCCTTTGCTGTACGTATTGTTAAAGATGAAGCAAACAGTTTGGTTCTAAAGCAATATAATGGAATATTGACAACGAATGGGTGACGACGGTTGTCCGATAGTGAAAAGGAAAGGGAGGAAATAAAGCATGTAATTTTTGCACACACTCTCCGAAATGCATCCTATAGAATACGTAGAGGCTGGCTACTCTGCGCCTGTGCTGGAGACTGACAAGATTGAGAAATCAAGGTCACCAGTGAGCCTCTTAGTGTGTCTTGATTTCCTTAGTTCATCTCTCCACTGATTACAACACTGCTAGGTGACATTTTGTGCACCGGCCATGTCTGACAGTACCACTCCAGTTGCAGCTGGACATGGATCTCTCCTACAGAATAGAAATGAATAGGATCTTTTTATTTAATATAGATTATTACATAGTACTTAACTGTGTTGTAGCGGTGAGACTATCTAATACCACATATGGTCTTATGGGTGCCGTAAGAGGCGACCGAAGGAAGATGAGCAGCAGCATCTTATACGAGTATCTCTTATATTTAAAAATTAGGAGGTGAGAAAGATGTGTTAGGATCGTGCCAAATGTAAGTCAGTAGTCTCTGCCTACCCTTCTGGGTGAAAGGCGTGAGTGCTTATGTATGTTTTATGTATGTGTTAAAAATTATACAGAACTGCGGTTACCAACTATTATGCCAAGCAACTATGGCAAAATGGCAACTAAAGCAAAATCACGCTTATGAGACTGATCATAGGCCTCCCCCATATATTTATACTATAACTAGAAGATAACTGCTATTGAGAAAAGATCTGAGCCTGTTTTTTCAACCGTACCCGCATACTCGGATTTTCTTGATCTATTACGTGGAGGCGTTATACATACATATACACTGAAAGTTTCTGTAGGCCGTACAAAAATTTATTCTGCGTTGGATTTGAACCAGTTTGCCCGGCGCTGCAGCCAAACTCTTAGCCACTGTGCTACTGAGCTCTCTATTATATATCCAATATTCCTATCATTGGACTGATGAGAAAGACAACGATGTCATCCTTATTTACTTTTATGAGGGATGTAAAAGTTGTAATGCCAAGCAAAGTACTTATGTAAAGTCCTTAAGGACTTGCTATTGTCCCCAAACACTTTTTATTACTCTACTTTACGACCCGTTATTATAAACTTAATTAACACTTACCAATCGAACTCGCCGGGACACGTGCCGGCACTATTAAGTGTTGCCACTCTACAATAATTATTTCCTACAGCCCGCTTCTTCGTTAAACAATGGCGACATTGGCAACATTGAACAACGATCGGCCCTCATAGAATCGTAAATAGGTATCAAATAACCCATTAAAACTATAGAATATTTAAAATTTATTTGAAATTTCAAATTTTTAATAAATTAAAAAAATGTTAGAATTAGTTAATCTATTAACTGAGGATAATATCATTATCAAGTCCTTTACAAGTCTACTGCTGAACATAGGCTTCCATCAAGTAATGCCAGAAATCACGGTCCCGAGCCACCTGCATCCATCGACTTCCTGCATGTCTTACCAGGTCGTCACGCCATCTAGTGTAGGTATGCCCTACACTTCGCCTACCGGTATGAGGCCGCCACCCGAGAACCTTTCTTCCCCATCGGCTCTTCGAGCTATATGGCCGGCCCATTGCCACTTCAGCTTACTAATCCGTTGAATTAGATGTTTATATTATTTTAAATATTGTATTTGTTCTTCAATTTCAAATCAGCTTTGTGTGTACATATTTGCATTTAAGTATACACTTCGATATATAAATTATTTTTTGTTTAAATGTTTCTTTGTACGTGCTGTATGTGTTTCTGTGCCATTCATCCGATTACGATAAAACTTTGGTAAGTTATTATGAGCAAGCCCGAGAATGTATTTAACAAAAAAGGCATTGAACCGCACGCTAGGCACAATTAACGACTATCAGTGCAAATGCTATTTTTGTAGCTTTTCTTCCTGTCGAACATGCGACGCATCAGTACGCTAAGTAAAGTCAATCATAGATTAAAATTCGGAATCAGCGAGTATGTTTACATAACAAAAACAATTCTTAATATCGCGATAGAGATGTTTTACATTACATACATATCTTTGTCAGCGACAATCGCACAAACAAAGAGCAAGACAAAAAACAACGGGACGTATGTAACACACTCGCGTTCGGCACAATACACAACGTGACAAAGGAGTTTCCTCTCTGCGTTGTATTAAAACGGCCATTGTACTCAGAATCGGACGAAAATGCTCTTCATTACTCTGAAAGCTTGTGTGCCGTGCGACAATGGGGGGTGTAGGAGGTGGGGAATAAAGGGTCGGGGAGGGGAGTAACAAAGACGGCATGGCGAAGGCGCGCGCCACCCTTTCGTCCGGAAAATTGAAATGGTAAGAAATGGTATTTAGGTCATGATTTTATTAAAATCTTAATAGATTTTTCGAGTTTCAATGAATCGGCACAAATGTGTCTTAGTGATGAAGGTAAAATTTTATCTAGAAATTATCGTAAATAACTGCTAAAGGTAAATTTGAATAGCGAGTCTGTCGGATCACTATTAATATGTGACTTCAGAAATATTTTCAACAAAAATCGATTGCGACTTACCTGGCGATACCTCACTTGTTAACACTGCGACCGTTATATTTATTTGCCACTTGAAAATTTTATCTAGTATAGCAGTATCTTGGATAGTCATTTGTTAAAGTTCTGGATACATTCTACTGTTGAGCTGTCCAGCATAAAATAGCAGCACAATGGTGCTGTGTTTCGCATGAGGAGTGACGAGAAATGGAGATGCAGATTATTTACGAGGTAGAGCCACGTTGCAGCCATATTATGGTTGTAGCACGTTTCTAATTTGGTTCGGCTCGATCGGGCTAGGACCACACTCTGATAGAATATCAGCGTAAAATAGCAGCTTAATGCTGCTATGTTTCGTATGGTGAATGTAGGTAACCGAAGACCCTTTTACTGGAAATGAGGTATTCCATCTCAGTCATCAGGGTTGACAACACATCTGCATTTTGATTTATAGTTCAAGATAAATTTAGACGATTATGAGCCACAGCATTTACTTACCTGCAGGTATTACGCCAGTAGGTAGCGGTCTGTTTCCTCACTTGTTACCTTTATTCTATTTTAAAAAATGAAGAGCCTTTTTCCTGGTGACGAGACATTCTAACAGGGTTGACAATGCAACTGCACTTTGATTCTTAATCGAGGATACATAGCGTAGCCAGTGTTTATTATTCTTAGATGGATAATGTCCTATTTTCCTAACTTCATTAAAATATACTTTATTTTACTTAAAACGTAAATTAGAAATTGGAAAGTTCTTTGTGGCATAAAACATTAATTAATCATAATAGTAACAATCAACTTAAATATGAATGAATAATATTACCTGATAGATATAGCAATACCAAACTCACATAACAAACAAACAACGACAATAGCCAAAGAACTAAGTAAATGCCATTGAAATCAAAACTCAATGGAAAGCACAAAATGTTCACATGGTCCAATTTAGTTCTTTCACCACAGGTATTATACCAAAGTCACTCACACGAAGCCTTAACACTCTACACGTGCCTACTCATACACTTCACATGCTCCAAAAAGCCACTATCCTCAACACTCGTTGCATCACCCGAAAGTTTCTGCCTTCCGCAACTCTGTCATCTACTGTTACAATTTAAATTTCCCTCATATACTTGGTTCCGGCCTGTGTGTGTGGTGTTTTAAACTGAAAGACATTAAAAATGTTAGTTTTATTGAATCCATATTTCTTTCCACAATTTCCTTCACTCCGTTTCTCGTACATTCACCGTATAAAAATAGACATTGTACATTCGCTGAAAGAAACTTTGACGACAAAACTCCGCTGTGAAACGTTCTTACAATTTACGTTGAGAGTAGAGTATAATTCGTTCACTCTGGTATAATCCTAACAAAGCTTTCATGTCATTATGAATAAGTTACTCTATTGCCGTGTTTAATCAAAGGCGCACTTAAAAAGAAATAAAAAGCTCATACGTTTGTTTACCGTCCTGAGCAATTATGAAAGTACTGTAATATACGGCTCGTTATCAAGAAATAATTACCCTTTTCAACCGATTTCAAAAAAGTGGGAGGTTCTCAATTCAACTATATTTTTTAAATGAGTGTTACCTAAAAACTATTTCTAGGTAAACTGATTTTGGTAACTACCTTTTTAGTTGAAAGTTAGTGCTTCTCTTGTAGTCCCACACAAATTTGATCAAGATGTGACCAGCAGTTTTTGAGTTACCCTTAATAATGCAAATTTAATCGACTTCGACTATATTGACGCTGTTATTATTTTATTTATATTGAAGTCGGTTGCACAAATTTTTTAATTTTATCACTTGTAATCAGTCATAAAGTAAACCTTAATGATGTTATATTTATAATATTTGATGTTGACCTTAGTAAATTAATAAGTAACTATCACATATCACATCATATACGAGTACATCATCCTTGTATTTATCTATTAATAATAATAATAATAATAATAATAATAATAATAATAATAATAATAATAATAATAAGTTCTTTATTTCCTAGAGGTTGTACATCACGATATTTGCATAACATTATTTAATAAAGCTACATTAGTACATATACTTGAAAACATAGCATCTGCAGCCGAACTAGGAGACCTGTGCATCAGCTGTCAGCGCCATATCCCCACCGTTAATTTATCGAAATATTAGGATGCAAGCAGCTAATATAACCTAAGTACAATGAAATTAATTGTATCACATATTATGTTTATATACTATGTTACCACTTATTACTAATACCAAGGTACAAACAAAATAATAAATTATACTACTAATGCCGTTCCTCTCTCATAGGATGTGTAATGTATGACTGTAAGAAGTAATTGTGTTATGAGTGTAATGTGTGTGAGCAGTTATGGGAGAGGAGCGAGTAAAATATGTGTGTGTGTGTGTGTGTGTGTTTGCACACGTGCGTGTGTGTGTGTGTGTCTGGTTATTATGATTTTATACGGGTAGTATTACAGGTGACAGTTATATAAGAATTTATTTTAAGTCTGAATACTAAGCAGGTTTTCAGTTTCATTATAAGTTAATTTTTGTAGGTAATTATGTACAGTTTTTTTACAATTTATTTTATTTAGGTGGTAAATGTCCAATGTTTTATTTAGTTTATTATATAAGTGTGGTCCCAAAAATGCAAAGAATTTTCTTATAAAAGTTGTTTTAAAATTAGTTGTATCTACGGAAAATTTCCTGCGTTTATTTAAGTTCGATCGGTTGTATATGTATAATATCATCGTTGTGTACATAGAATACTATAATACACAATAGAATGGCTGTCAACTTTATTTTGTACGAGATTTGGCGTGGCCGGGAGCAAACATACAAGCAATTACGTCGTATTATCAGTTGATCACTACTACAAACCCGATTCGCTGTGTTGACAGACGGATTTTAATACATATTTATTTGTAAAAAGTGTGCAATTTGGCATTTTCTAAATAATTTGCATGCAAAATTTGGAAACGATTGTAACATCAAAACACATCTCGTGTTGACATTTATACGTGTGAATTGACGTGTTAGTGGCATTTTGGTGGCTACACGGGCTCCGCCCACTCCCCCGTTCTATTATGTATGTATTCTATGGTCGTGTAGTAGCGGTGTAAGAATACCCACTAGGTACCACATTTCGTAACCCCGTGGGTATTCTAAAAATAAAATGAATTGCGGTTGCCAACCCGCTTGCCAAGCTTGGCAGCAATGGCAAAATCCTTCCTATGAGGCAGTCTATGGGAGAGGCTTATGTTTACTTGTGACTTTTATAGACGATATTAGAGATTAGATTATTACATTTATAACATATAAGAGTAGGTACATATATAGGTACTATTTCATTGTTGTGTAGTGGCGCTACAGGAGAGTCCCATATCATCCCGTGGGTGCCGTAAAAGGCGACTGAGGGAAAGTGAAACAGGAGATTGAGAGACTGCAATATCTTTCTGATAACAACTGAAAATAATAAAAGAATGTGTTAACTCTTCGCTTGCCCAGCGAGGCAGTTATGTTAAAATCCACTGACGAAGACAATATATGAGGGAGGCTTATGCCCAGCATTGGATTGCGCCCTCCTTTCTGCCAAGGAGAGTCGCGTTCGTATACGGCTTAGAGATCTCTAGTCAGATCGTTAAGCCAGTTCCCAAAAGGTTGGGTTTAGTGGGTAAAAGTTTTGGCATGCTCTGATCACGAATCTGCGGTCCATTTTTGCGTAGGATGCACGGTTCCGGAGATGTGCAGATCAATTAACTCTTATCTAATTGATATCCGCTTCGAGCCTCCACCGTCATTAGCGCTCCATTGTTCTTATCTACTTATCTATTGTTCATTCAATACCGTCATTATCTATTCTTCCTCAGCGTGGTGATATTGTTATATACTCCTTTGTTCCTATCTACACTAATCTGACTCATTAATAAAACACATTACCCAATTTTGTTAAAATTTTTATTTATAAAATACAAAATCTTATTACTTATTATCTATAAAATAGGAGCGAAACATCTCATCCACTAAAATATCGTTGTACAATGTGTTCCCTGTAAATATACTCGTAAAACTATGCATTATTATTAAACAAGCAATATTCGCCACAAACTGAAGTCCACTCATTCTGAATCCTATCAACATTCATTCCATCTTTTACAATTTCTTTTAAAAAACTCTAGATGATATCGTACAGGTGCCCGTCCGAATGAATCAAAATATTGACCGACGTCATTCGTATCGATATATAAAGCTACCCAATGTGACCCTGGTTTATCATCTGTATCCAAATTGCATATTATATACGTTGGTACGTGGGTGTACATGGGTAGTTTATTGGCAGCATAAACATTATTTTCTAGAGTGGGGTGAATCTTTTTCAGATGTTGTTGTACATCTAGTGTATCCATAATATTACTGCTATTAGTAGATTATTACAGTACCAATCTACTCAATGACTAATATAGGAATGATCAATTATAGTGATATCTAAATATTAAATTACATTCTTTGTGTTATACAAATCGTATTTGAGTCACCAATACACTGAACAAGACACGACAGGAAGGACGTAGGAATGTAGAGATAAGCAACAGAATGTAAGGTAAGCTTGTTGACGCATAAAGATACTATCAATTCTACTGCAGAAATTCTTTAGATTAGAATTATTACTCACTGGTACTATATAAGACCAAGCAACTGCAGTCATGGAGTTAGTGTATGGTCGTTTGACCGCAGTGGATCTATCAATACTACGTTTGTGTTACTTCAACGCATCAAAGGCCATGGATGTAAGTGTTTATTCTATTGACAAACTTACTTTTCTTTCTGTTATTTTCTTACGTGTGTATGATTTAGTGTTAACAAATTATATTTAAATATTATGTGTGTGTATATGGTTAAGCCGTGGTAGCTCAGATGGTTAGCGCAAAATGTAAAATTCACAGTACGCGACCCGGGTTCGATCCCCGCCGGCACCAATTAAATTGTTAATTACAATTTTAAGTGTTAATTTACCACGTGCTCAGCGGTGAAGGAAAACATCGTGAGGAATGCATGTCTGAGATAATTTCGAAGGCATGTGAAGTTTGCCAACACGCATTGAGGTATCGCAGCGAACATTTCCTAGCCCTAAAACCCTCTCAGAAATGAGAGGAGGCCTATGTTCAGCAGTGGACTTTAATAGGTTGTAACTTTAGCTTTTTTAACTTTTATGATTAAGTGTTACCAAATTGATATTAAAATGATAACTGTGTTGTTGCAGAAATCATTGAGCTTCGATGAAAATACATATAAACAGTATTACTACTCGCCACTCTCCCCTCAAGAAGAGAGTGATGACATCGTCATTAATAATAACACATGCGATGGTGGAAAAAGAAAATCGCAATCGATTGATCATTTTTTTGAAGCTGAATCAAAAATAAAAAAGAGGAAGCTGTTATCATCAACCGTAGCACGAGCCGCTAGAGATGGTGTATCATACATTTCTACTAATTCTGACGATGGAGACCAAGCGACGCATCTCATCAAAATTGAAATGTACGATATGAAGAAGCTATCCAAGATTCCAACTACTGATCATTGGAAACATGCTTCCACGAGGATTAAATATTACGTAAAGACTAATAAGGATAGCATCTACGACAACACAAACGCCCTCGTATACAATATTACAAAGACAATAGCAGAAAGTGAAAAAGTTAAAAAATACTTTTTTAACAATGACAGTCATTAGCTGATCATTAGTGAATGTGATTCTGTTTACTTAAATTACAGGAAGACAAGAGCAGAAGAAAGAGATGAGTGTGGCATACGTGTACAGAACACATCATTGAAGAACAAAACTACAACACTGAGTGGAGATGAAAACGAGAAGAATATGCAGTACTCAAGAGCTGAATATCCATTCTTCAGTTCAAAATCTAGCCGGTTGCTCAGTTTCGAAAACTGGCCTCTCGTTATGCGACAGAAACCTGAAGATCTTGCAGAAGCCGGTTTCTTTTATACTGGCCATGCAGACAGGACCAAGTGTTTCCATTGTGGTGGTGGCTTAGAAGATTGGGAAGATGATGATGATCCTTGGCAGCAGCATGTTCAGTGGTTTAGTCAGTGTGCTTATGTAAAATTTAAACTCGAACAGAGTTTTGTATTAGATTAAATAGAATATTTATAAAGAAATAAAAAATAATATATTGCATACAATTTGTTTTATTTAATTTTATAATGTTTCACATAGTTACATACACACAAAATGCATTACACATAACTCATAAAATCTAACACACAACACATATTATAACCTTAACTACTATAGTCTACAGTAACATTTTTGTTTTTATCTATCTCAATAATATTATCAAACTCAGCATAAACTATACAGTTAATTGTTTGTATTAGTGAGGATTCAAATCGTACTTCTAATCTTACACTACCATGCTTTATGAGATTCCAATGAGCTGATGAGTTGGCTGATAAATCAGGAGTTAAGTCAAATGCTAATAGACAGTAACCTCTGGCATACTGTTCACAAGAGATTCCATTTCCTTCATTAAGAAAGTGAATACCAGTTCCCGAGAATAGAGTATGATATGCTGATGTAAATATGCTATTATTAAAAGATGGTTGCAAAGCTTTTGAAGGTATTTGTTGACCATCAATATATAAGCTGAAAGAATTAATACCATAGTTTTCAAAGTTAAATGGATTTTTAGTAAGGGAACCATTAAATGCAGAATTGTTCACAAATCCAATTATACATCTTTTGGGTACCTGCCCTAAAAATATATTATCAAGAGTTTTTCCTTGAACACCCGATGGAATTGTTAAAACTTTTACTTCAGCTCGAGTAATAGGATATTTAGCAGTGGTAGAAGCTAAAACTTTTTGATGTGCGAGTAATACGCTTGGATTAATTCGTGCTCGTCGAACAATAAGAGTTGCGTCCGTAATGCAAACTTTAAACTTTACATCGTTTGACCCAGCAATTAAATTAAAGCTCTCTCTCGATCGAACCAATTTAACACTCATTTCAACACCATTAATTAAAAATTTATCTTGGTTGAAAATGTCACCGTGAAGATGACCAATCATTTCTATTTCCTTACTTTCACTAATCAATTCCTGTCTTTTAACAAATCCCATGTTTTTACCATCCGTAGAATCCATTTTTCCTGCTGTATCATCATACCAAAGACTACAAGTAAGATGAGATTGTTTAGCAGCAGGAGCATAGTTTAAAAGGGTTTCCATGTATGCTCGATATGCATAGGTATTATTAGGTGGTGATACAAGTTTTTGGTTTAAATAAACATCAAGTTGACTAAAAAGTGAATGCAGCCAATTATTTACAGGTGCTACTATTGTAGTAGATATCAAGTTAGTTGAATCTTGATTTAATACTTTTGCCTTTATGTGGAGTAATGTATGAGACAAATCTATGTAGTCATCGCCTGTCCCAGGAACTTGAAACTCGATAGGTCCATCATCACCAAGAGATGAAATTGGTTTATGATGAATCCACAATCCATTTTCAATGCTAGTTTGTGTAGACGGTAGTGCAAACAAATCCAATTCTGACTTAACGCACTCGCAAGAATGATTATGAAGGAAAGACATATTTAATTTGAAAATATATCTTTGTTATTTTTTGGTTTTAGACCAAGTTTTTTCGCAGATTTCACTTTAGCAGTTAATGGTGGAATGAACGAGGTCAATCGTTTTCTTTTAGTTTTATACCCAGATCCTGTCATGTTAAATTGATCAATTTTCTCATCAGCCTTTCGTTTTAAATTCGTACTAACTTGCTTTAGACGATCTTTTATTGAGGCTTCCATAGGACGCGCTTGAACCATATCCGATAAAAGTCCTACTCCAGCGCTTAATGCCTCCTTACCAATCACTCGAGCACCACTTGAAAGTAAAGGTAAAACTGATCTAAATAACCCCCCTAAGAAGCTCCCAATACTATGACCGCGTTGGTATGGTGCACCCTTATAAATTACTCCAACTCCTGACCCAACTTGATGTGTATAATAATTTTCATATGGACATTTATGATGATCACGAAGAGAATTCATTATAATAATTTTCGGAAATGTAGTTTAATACACACGGTTCCAAACTGGAATGGTATTTTTTGTCCTGTGCTCGATCTTATAACTATTTCCAGCGTATCGAACTCTCTTCGCATAACAGGTAAGTAGTGAGGTTGAGAGAAAACGTGCATTTTATTTGCACCATAAATGTATTTTGTAGGATCTAATGAAATGACTCTTAGTAAAGGAGTCATAACATCACCCACAATCTGAGGATCGATAATGTCACAATATAGAAAGAGTTGAGATGGTAACCCTAAGTGTAAATTAGCAGGACACTTTTCAAAATTTCTCTCTAGGAGATTTTTATTTGGTTCATAACCTAGTTGTAAACTTAATTTGGGTGATAATGTTACGGATGTTATGTTTTTATCCAAAACAGAAATAGACACAAATTTTGTTATTTCATCATAGCGAAATTTCAAGTTCTCTCCGATACCATTTAACACTCTTAAAATATGCTCAACGTTATCATAGTTGGTAGCTGGAATATGTTTTTTGTAGTACACTGTGGATGGTTTATCTTCATTAGGCATTAACATAGATTTTGTAATGTATATAACATTTTCATGATCTTGAACAGTAAACATGGTACATGGATATTGAAACTCGACAACTCCAACCGACCATTCACCTTCTAATTTAATAGCTTTCGGTAATTTCGTTGAAAAATTTGTGGTCTTGTTATCAGGAAAGTATTCCATTGAACTATTGCTGAGCAAAGTTAAATAAAAACTTTCTTTATTCATATTTCTTTTAAACTAGAAGCTAAAATCCAACTGTTAAATTTATCTGGATAACCTTTCCACTTCACTAATGCTTCTTTTCTGTTACCTGAGTAACGAGTGTCAATTATTTTATCTATTTTATATTGTGAGGTGGGGTTGTAAGTGATTTTCTGTAATTCTCTTTCATAAAAAGTACCAACTATTGGTTCATTTTGTAAATCTGTTATTGTATAAACAACCCATGGAGATCTATCAATTATTGAAGATATAATAAATATTTCATCACTCCAATTTGATTCATATCCTTTTTGGAAAGCATGTTTATATTTAGTTATTCGAACATAATCACCCACATTGAAATTTGGTTTAGGATTTTCTAAAGAAAGTTTGTTTGACCGTCTATCATAAAGATTAGTCCAAACTGTCATAATATTGTTGAAATTTACATCACATGGGCACATCTTAATACTAGAGTGAAAGCTGTGATTGTAAGAGTATATTAAATCTTGTAAAACATCTATATATCTATAAGTATTATTATGAGTGAAATAACGCCACATTTTCATTTTTAGTGTTCTTTGATCGTTCAACAATACTGGCCTTAATGTCAGGATTGTTAGTGGTATAGTAATTAATCTTTTTGGATTTAAAGTATTTTTGTACATCTTTTGAAACAAATTCTGTACCTTTATCAGATTGTATGTGAGTAGGTGTTAAATTACTTTCAGTAAATATACTTTCAAAACATTCTTTAGTTGTTTCTGAGTTTTTCTTTTTCATTGGTCTTGTAAAAGCATATTTACTAAATACATCAATAACACAAAGTATATACTTGAAACCATCATTATATTGAGAATAAGTTCGCATATCACTTAAATCAGCTTGCCACAGTTCATTAATATTTGATAGAATGTACCTATTACGCGGGAATTTTTTTCGAATGGGTTTATGTAATGCGTATGTTTCTTGTGATTTTAACCATTCCTTTACTTGCTTTTTATTCATTTTACCCTTCATGGCTTTTGATAATTTATCAATACTACCAAAACCAGCGGGATTAGATGGATCATAATAAATCCTGTTAATTTCTTCTAGTACGGGGTCCATTTTTCCCACTCAAGCCTTTTACGTATTTTAGTTGTAGACTTTTTATCTCTACTGCTCGGTGTAGAAAACTCTTGAAATTCAATCTCAGAGGGTTTGTTCAGATCTTTTGCTTGAAGTTGGTTAATAAACTCACATCTCTTTGGATTTCCAATATAAGTAAGTGGTACTTTAATATCTTTTAATGCTTCAGCAAATCTATCCCACCCTACTGGATCACTTCTTTTTAAGGGTCTTAGTGAATCATTTATTAAATCAACAATATTACTTCCAGGAATTTTTTCATTATCAATTATGACTGTACCTTCATTATCCCAATGTATTTTACCTTTACTTGTTTCAACTAAGTTTAATAATAACTGTCCTTTTTTATTATAAGTTTTTGGTATTAAACTGAGTATTTGAGCTGGTGTGTAAAGTGGATTTTCAACATTTTCTTTACTTTTGATGGATCGATTCTCCTCCAACAAAGATTCAGCATCAACTGAAGTTTTTAGATCTCTATCTTTATTTTTAAACCAATTTTAGACTCGTTTGAATCTTCATTAGATGTATCAGAATAAATTGGTAATCTGAGTGGTTGACGATCCTCTTCGGTAAAATGAAGGTATCTTTGCAGTGTTTGTAAATATAACATCCATTTCTTTCGGTCTTCCGTCTTACTATTCATAATATTTTGCATTTCAATATCTAATCGAGATAAACTACTACTCGTATTAACCTTATTTTCTTGTTTTAATTTTTCAATCAATCCAGGTTCGATAAGTATAATTTTCTTTGCATTTTCCATGTTAACTGGCTAGTCCACTCACTAATCCACTCAATATTGCACCTAATATTATTGGTAAGAAAGCCCCTCCTTTTTGTATAATTATATTTTTACTTAGTTTATGTTTACACTTACGCACTATTTGACGGAGTATATTTTTGTGTTTATTCAATTTTTGTTTATCTTGATCTTTAAGAGGTACTTTTCCTTGTAAAACGTTATGAATACACTCACAAATACAGTTAATTTCTTCTTCATCACACGTTTTAAGTAATGCTCTTTGATATTTTGGTTTAAGCGTATGCAAAGCGTTTAGCAAATGTTTATGCGTTGTGAGTCGACGATGCATCATTTAGCAATGATTTGAAATGTTTGATTCTTGGTGTATTTAAACTCTTTTGTGGGAACGTAGACTGTGCAGAAACCATTAAATAGGAAGACATTTGTCTTGATACGACAAAAATCATTGGTATTCTGTTTTAAATCTACCATTAAATTTCCATTCGCCTCTAGAGTTGCATCCCTGTAGGCATCTTCAATAAATTTTGGGTTATCTGGTGACACTTGTCGTGCTAAATATCTTATTTGAGTTTTATCTCGAGGGTTTTTAAAATATATTATATAACTTGAGTTTAAGGATATGTCTCTTTGCCCTTTACCCTGATGAAATAAATTTTGTGTTAAATAAAATACACTAAGATTCCTGTGATGACTACCTTTTGTAAATATATCCACAATTCTTCCATCGGACTCTCTCATTAGATCATAAATAATAACAAGATGTGGGTTTTCACCGTCAAACATATTAACATTTGGAATTCCTTGATGGTAGTTAACATTTGGTAAATTATATAAAGGTTGCATTTCATCAAAGCACCATGTGATCTGATTAAAATCACAATTACATATTTCTGTAACTGATTTTATGAAATTTGTTACAAAATTTGACTTCCCACATCCACTTGGCCCCGCCACAATATCAGTAAACGGATGGATAAAGTGAAACATTACACACGTCTAAAGTACTAAGGGGTGAAATAAAAAATGAAAGTGTTGGTGTTAACAATTAATATATATTGCAAACATTATATAAAACAGAATGATCTGTATACTATTTCTAACACAATTAGTACATCATAATTTTACAATCAACTCAACCTCAAATAAATGCACACACACACACGCAAATATAAACAACAATTAACTTAAATTACTTACAATAAAACAACGATTAAATATGTAATAAACTCTACGTCACATTATAATATTATCATTATTTTACAATCAATACAAATTTTATTTACATGCAGACATAAAATTAAAAACTATCAACACTTAACGCAGTTTATAATGACCCCAAGCTAATGTTTCAATATTATTATTTAAAATATGCCTCTTTGTGTCATTATATGATAAACCAATCTTATTTAATTTTTGTGTAAAAATTGTGTGTTTAATTGATTTAAATCTAAGCATACTATAATATTGCACTTTTTTATTAAATAGAGAAGACTTATAATTATCCATGGTCATCTTTTTAGTGATACATTTATTTACCCCTTTTGCCTTGGCTATAGTCTTATTCTCTAAGTTAAAAGCGTACATTTTGGATCGTAAACCCACAAATTCTTTCATGATTTTACCATTATTTTCATCTTTAAAAAAACCTAATTTCTTTTTATTTAATTTTGGATATTCAAAAATATTATTTGCATCATAAGCTGAGGTATCAAAGTATGATGAAAGGTCAGGTTTTATATCAGAGTAAAAATCATCTGTAAATATATGATATATTAAACTATCCGTATCTGTATACAATAATTTGATTTTACTAAACTTTTTAACCATATAGTTATAATGAAAATCATACATTAATGTTTTTGAAATATCTAAAATGCAAAACCCTAAATAAATTGGTTTGTTATATATTAACTTTGTTTTTCGCAACTGAACCGCAACTAGGTTTTCCGAAAATACTGAAAGACTATGAAATTGTGGTTTAGCGATTAGATCTTGAACACCTAAAGCTTTGCCCTGGTTCTCCCAGTGTGTAACTAATTTTATGTTAACCCTTTTTTCAATATTCTCCATAGTCTTTCCGAAGACTGAATTATTCATTAATTTATAAAAATCTTTTTCGAAATCTGATTTTGCTAACGTTCTTAATTTTGTGTTTAGATCTATGTACATCTTCAACCAGCGAGACTGTTTAAATTTTAAAACTCTATGAATTTTAGTTAATTTAACCCCCATTTCTATGCACTGCTTTAAATTTCTGTAATGAATTACATATTTATCTTTATTATTTAAATTTGGGACTAGTTTATTTTCATTATTATTGTCTGCACAAATGTTTTCGGGGCATAAAGGAAAGTCCGAATGTAAATCATGAAGTTCATCTGGATATTCCAAATCAACTTCTAAAATAAAACCGAAGTTCGATGTCTCAGACACATTAAATTCTGTATTCGGATTTACCCATTCGAATCCACCAGTAGGAAGACATTGAGACATAGCCCAACCATATAAATTGTTGGCATCAAAATATGTGATATATGAATTTGGTTTCCCTGCATCATAATCCCCCATATATTTGTTATTAGCTCTAGCATAACGATTACTACATTGAGATACACCACCCCTGATACCTGATCTAATAAATGCAATTTTCTCATAATCTGTTAAAAGTTCTAATTCTATTTTTGTATATTTTAACATTGCATCCCAACTTAAACCGGGTGCTGTGTAATAATGGGCAGGGTCTAAATCATAAGTATTAATACATAACTTTCTAAAGTTTTCAAATACATCGGTTAAAAGTAAAACGTCTGTTTTTAAATACAGGTTTGAATAATCTAGCATATTACAACACCCAAAGTGTTCCCAAACATCTTTAGCATGATTGTAATCATCATTTGAAATATGGGAATCTGTGAGCGAGCTATAAAAAAATTTTTGTTCGGGGAGCGATGTTAGGCTTAAACTATCATAATTAGTCATAAGTTCATATGGATAAACGCCTTTCCGTTTTAAACGAAAGAAATCTTCATCATTAGGATAATTTCTACGTAATTCTTGAAATTGATCATTACTGAGATTTTTGGCCAATTCTTCTAATTTACATGATAAAAACTTAAATGAATCTATGAATCTTAATATAATTTCGTGGTTATTCATTTTTAATTTTTTGGAAAAGGATATATATTTTTCTTTATTTTGAGGGATAACTTCGACTTCACCATCACAAAAGTTTAACGCGTGAACAATAAAATGAGCATCATAGCGACTAAGGTTGTGTAAAAATATTGGTATATAACGAGGTTTTCTGAACTTCGAGCTACATGATCCGTGAGCAACACCTATAAAACTACCGGTGTACCAATCAAAATCATAAAAATGTTCTGCTAACTCTGTTTCACAAATATGACAAATGGTTGCATTTGAAATTTGGTTTTTGTCTTCATTTGTTAGCGGAAGTGGAGGATATTTTTGAATTCTATTTATTTCTTTGAGATTGTTAGATAAACTTTCCATAAACACTTGTGCACAGTTGGGTCCGCAATACGTTACATATTTTGATAATTTATCATCATATGAACATTTTATATAATAACCAAAACTATGTACTTCATGTTTCTGAATATTGTGTGTGAAAGGTTTGGAAGGATCGTTAGAACATGATTCTATTGGTTTTAAAAATGCTTCAAAATCAGCATAAACTACGAATGGTATCTTCAACTTTTTTTCATAACTATCAAATTTAATTTTATCATTTGAAATAGGTTGACCAAACCAATTCTTTTTTTTTAAAGTTTCACTGTTTGGTAATTCTGTACAAATGTGGGCACAATCGTATTGTTCATGGTTATTTAAACTTTCCTTAGATGGAAAGTGAAGTAGACATGCTTCGCAAATGTACATGATGTGACCGTCTTTTGAAATTTGTTTACTAACTAACCGCGATAAATTTTTTATGTAACAATAATGATTTTTTGTATCCTTGGAAAAAAATAATAAATTGATATGTCTATCTTTACGACACTTTGTTAAAAATAATGGACCTACTATAGAATTACATCGTTTTTCTTTACTATATTCTAACCCAAAAACATTAATACTAATATCATTTAATTTCTCTACTTTTGCTATGTCAGAAATTTTAACTGGAAAGGAAATACCATCAAATTTAAGTTTATTTGCATGTTTAACGTACGATGATACACGATCCGCGTCTTTGTTTACGGGATATAACGCCGAGAGTAACGCCCATTTAAAACAAAAATAATCCTTGCTTTTTACATTTATAACAGCCTTTTTTAATTTTATGTCACGAGGAAGATCTATGTATGAAGTACCGCGTAGGGGGTTAAATTTATTAACATTCATGTCTATAGATTTTATGTTTTTTAGACTCCATCCACTATCTTTTTTTTCAAATGCACTAATTTTAGTAGTAATTGTATCATTTAAAGATGAAAAAAAAAATATTTAAGTCATCTCCTTGACAAATAATATAGTTAAGCGTTTGAAAATCGAACGTATCATGAATATCTTTAGTTTGTTGAACAAAATCAGTATGCAATATGAAGTTTACTTTAAAAATTATGTGTTGATGAATACACACTTGTATTAAAAATAAAATATCATCTTTAATAGAATTTAAAAATAGTTCAGGAGTTTCAAAATTTACCAATGTTGAACTATCTACTCTACTCTTGATTTTATAAGTTAAAATCCTATTTCCAAAAGCAGATTCAATAACACTAACGTTTGATAAAGAATTATGTGAATTTAAAAGATTATTTTTGTGAACATTACTTTTAAAATGATTAGCTAATTACCGTTTCTTGATAAATATATGACACGTTAGACATTCCACTTGATCATCGTTACTGATACTGTTCCCTGCAGAGGTAGGCGCTTCTGCTTCCGTTGTTGGTTTTTTGATGATTTTGGGTTCTTTGCTGCTCGTTCGCTTCGTTCCTCTTCCAAGTTGTAGTGGATGACTACTAAAATGTTTAAATTTATTAAAAACTGTACAAGACATTGTGTAAATTATAATCGAAATGAATGTTTATTTTACTTACTTAAACTGTGTTTCAACCATCGCACAATGATTATACAAATCATCATCATACGATGAATCGAACAGTTGATCCTTCTCCATTTCATCACAAACTTTAGACAACTCCTGATTTAATTCGCTGTTGAATAGTTCCGTATTCTCTTCCATGGTTGTGGAAAAGAAAGCACTGGTGCACACTTCACTGAAGTTTGCCATCCTTATAGTAAAGAAGAAATTAGGTAGCAGAGTAAGTAACAGTTCAGTGTTGGTAGACCAACTGATACCCAAATTTCAAATAATGTCCGATATTTAAGTCTAACAAAGGATTAGAAATAGAATATAATGAGTACACGGAAGTAATTTAAGTAAACAGAATCACATTCACTAATGATCAGCTAATGACTGTCATTGTTAAAAAAGTATTTTTTAACTTTTTCACTTTCTGCTATTGTCTTTGTAATATTGTATACGAGGGCGTTTGTGTTGTCGTAGATGCTATCCTTATTAGTCTTTACGTAATATTTAATCCTCGTGGAAGCATGTTTCCAATGATCAGTAGTTGGAATCTTGGATAGCTTCTTCATATCGTACATTTCAATTTTGATGAGATGCGTCGCTTGGTCTCCATCGTCAGAATTAGTAGAAATGTATGATACACCATCTCTAGCGGCTCGTGCTACGGTTGATGATAACAGCTTCCTCTTTTTTATTTTTGATTCAGCTTCAAAAAAATGATCAATCGATTGCGATTTTCTTTTTCCACCATCGCATGTGTTATTATTAATGACGATGTCATCACTCTCTTCTTGAGGGGAGAGTGGCGAGTAGTAATACTGTTTATATGTATTTTCATCGAAGCTCAATGATTTCTGCAACAACACAGTTATCATTTTAATATCAATTTGGTAACACTTAATCATAAAAGTTAAAAAAGCTAAAGTTACAACCTATTAAAGTCCACTGCTGAACATAGGCCTCCTCTCATTTCTGAGAGGGTTTTAGGGCTAGGAAATGTTCGCTGCGATACCTCAATGCGTGTTGGCAAACTTCACATGCCTTCGAAATTATCTCAGACATGCATTCCTCACGATGTTTTCCTTCACCGCTGAGCACGTGGTAAATTAACACTTAAAATTGTAATTAACAATTTAATTGGTGCCGGCGGGGATCGAACCCGGGTCGCGTACTGTGAATTTTACATTTTGCGCTAACCATCTGAGCTACCACGGCTTAACCATATACACACACATAATATTTAAATATAATTTGTTAACACTAAATCATACACACGTAAGAAAATAACAGAAAGAAAAGTAAGTTTGTCAATAGAATAAACACTTACATCCATGGCCTTTGATGCGTTGAAGTAACACAAACGTAGTATTGATAGATCCACTGCGGTCAAACGACCATACACTAACTCCATGACTGCAGTTGCTTGGTCTTATATAGTACCAGTGAGTAATAATTCTAATCTAAAGAATTTCTGCAGTAGAATTGATAGTATCTTTATGCGTCAACAAGCTTACCTTACATTCTGTTGCTTATCTCTACATTCCTACGTCCTTCCTGTCGTGTCTTGTTCAGTGTATTGGTGACTCAAATACGATTTGTATAACACAAAGAATGTAATTTAATATTTAGATATCACTATAATTGATCATTCCTATATTAGTCATTGAGTAGATTGGTACTGTAATAATCTACTAATAGCAGTAATATTATGGATACACTAGATGTACAACAACATCTGAAAAAGATTCACCCCACTCTAGAAAATAATGTTTATGCTGCCAATAAACTACCCATATACACCCACGTACCAACGTATATAATATGCAATTTGGATACAGATGATAAACCAGGGTCACATTGGGTAGCTTTATATATCGATACGAATGACGTCGGTCAATATTTTGATTCATTCGGACGGGCACCTGTACGATATCATCTAGAGTTTTTTAAAAGAAATTGTAAAAGATGGAATGAATGTTGATAGGATTCAGAATGAGTGGACTTCAGTTTGTGGCGAATATTGCTTGTTTAATAATAATGCATAGTTTTACGAGTATATTTACAGGGAACACATTGTACAACGATATTTTAGTGGATGAGATGTTTCGCTCCTATTTTATAGATAATAAGTAATAAGATTTTGTATTTTATAAATAAAAATTTTAACAAAATTGGGTAATGTGTTTTATTAATGAGTCAGATTAGTGTAGATAGGAACAAAGGTGTATATAACAATATCACCACGCTGAGGAAGAATAGATAATGACGGTATTGAATGAACAATAGATAAGTAGATAAGAACAATGGAGCGCTAATGACGGTGGAGGCTCGAAGCGGATATCAATTAGATAAGAGTTAATTGATCTGCACATCTCCGGAACCGTGCATCCTACGCAAAAATGGACCGCAGATTCGTGATCAGAGCATGCCAAAACTTTTTTTTTTTTTTTTTTTTTTAGGATCGTGAGTCGACGAACGTCGTACTTGTGACTCAGTGCGCCAGAACTGGTACAACCTTTCTACAAGTGCGCCAGAACTGGTACAACGTAACTACTAAAGTCACCACATAACCACGCAGCCGGCTGCGTGGTATGCTATGAGCATTCCCAACCTCCCTCCCCCGCTTTCCGGAGGGTTGCCCATATTTGCTTCGGGAAAAAACCATATCATCTAATATATCATCATATTAGGCGACCGTGGGAAATGCCTGAAAAGTCTTATGGCTTTGACCAAAGAAAATGTTTGTATGAATTCAATTGGATAACTATCACAAAAAGTCCAATATACATGTTGGCCTGTGTAGTAGAGACACACAATATTCTTCTACGTGCGTGTATGAAAGCTAGTTTTTGCAGAGCAGAAAAATATTTTACCAAACAGTAATTTATATAGAGTTCTGTAAAAGTTTCAAGGCTAAGAGAAACATGCTACGAAGTGTGTGTATGCAGTGCAAGCTTTCCGGCTGCTTCAAGATAAGAGCCTACTCCTTTCTAAAAGTCCCACAACGCACCTGCAATTCCCCAAGTGTTGCAGATGTTCATAGGTGACGGTGAACACTTACCATCAGGTGAGTCGTATAATAGTTTGCCTCCTCTTCCATAAAAAAGAAAAAAGATGGATCGCTAATCCGATCGTTATTTTATTGACATTAGATTCACAATCATCATCATCATCATCATTACAGCTCTTCACAAGTCCACTGCTGAACATAGGCCTCCCCCAAGTAATGCCACAAAGCACGGTCCTGAGCCACCTGCATCCATCGACTTCCTGCATGTCTTACCAGGTCTTCACGCTATCTAGTGGGGGGTCGCCCTACACTACGCCTACCGGTACGAGGCTGCCACTCGAGAACCTTTCTTCCCCATCGGTTATCGGTTCTTTGAGCTATATGGCCGGGCCATTGCCACTTCAGCTTACTAATCCGTTGGGCTATGTCGGTCACTCGGGTTTTACTGCGGATATCCTCATTTCTGAGTCTATCACGCAGTGAAACTCCGAGCATAGCCCTCTCCATAGCTCGCTGAGTGACCTTGAGCGTCCTCATACGGCCAGCAGTGAAGGACCACGTGTCAGATCCGTAAGTTATCACTGGCAACACGCACCGGTTGTACACTTTAGTTTTCAGAGATTGAGGTATACCTGACGAGAAGATGTGTCGTAATTTCCCGAACGCTGCCCAGCCGAGTTGAATACGTCGATTGACCTCTCGGTCGAAGTTGGACTTACCTAGTCGGACTATTTGTCCCAGGTAAACGTACTCGTCAACAACTTCGAGCATAGTGCTCCCAACAACTACCGGCATAGGTGTGACATGGACATTAAACATGATCTTTGTTTTGTCCATGTTCATCTTAAGACCTATCCCTTGGGAGATACCATTGAGGTCATTGAGCATAGTACTAAGGTCCTCCAGCGATTCTGCCATAAGGACTATATCGTCGGCAAGTCGAAGGTGAGTGATGTACTCGCCATTGATGTTAATACCATATCCTTTCCAGTCCAGTAGCTTTAAAATGTTTTCCAGTCTTCTTCTTCTTTAGATTCACAATGTTTTACCGAAACTAATCACGTTAGACAACTTTGAGTCTTAAGTGCTAATTCGTAAGTGCTCCTAAAGAATCCGGGAAAAAAACATCGTATAACAAGGATAGCGAAATGGAAAAAAAGTCCAACAATAACTTTGACTTTGCAACGAAATAATAGAAAATAAAACTATGCATTCGTTTCAACAAAAACATAACGGCAGGAAAAATACTAAAAAACAATGCTTGCAACTTTTTTCATTGTAGACCGAGAGACGGACTACGCCGTGCTGTCGATGGCGAAAAACCTACTCGGTAATTAAACAACGGGATAAAAAGGCCCCCTTTCGCGAACAACAACAACAATAGGGAAACAAAAGTATTTTTGCTGCGTGCCTCCGGTTGGGGCGTCTGTTAGGCTGCGATAAGCGCTCCTATATAAAACGAGGTACGTTTCCCGCCTACGTGATGCTGTCGACTCGTTGAGATGGTTCTGTGTCCCATTGCTTTTGATAAGCTGCTACATATTATACATTATTTATATCATTTATTCTTCTATGCATTATATTTATTTCATACACCAACCATCACGAATTAAATTGAATAAAGTATTTCTAATTATATGCAATTCTTAGATCTAAGCTAATTTTGTTCTGACGCGCCAGTACCGCCTCTCTCTTAAAACTCAAACTGTGCCCAAATCCTGGAAGCTTGCCAATGTGCAACCAGTACCCAAGACGGGTAATCGTGCCGGTCCTTGTAGTTGTCGACCAATCACCATCACCTCCATACTCTGTAAAGTTATGGAAAGGGTACTAAATAGTAAACTGCTGGCATACCTCAAAAAAATGACCTCCTTAGTGACCACCAATATGGCTTCCGCCAGAGACGGTCTACTGGAGTTCTTCTTGTGTATGTCACTCACTTTTGGGACGAGGCCATCGAGGAGAACGGTGAAGCTCTCGCAGTTTCACTCGATATCTCGATGGCTTTTGAACCCCTTTGTCGTATCTCCTCAGTTTCAAGGCACTCCCCTTGTTGCCTTAGCAAGTATCACAATCCTCGGCGTCGACATATCTAGTGACGTGCAGTTTCGTGGTCACTTGGAAGAGAATGCCAAATTGACCTCTAAAAAGCTTGGCGTGCTCAGAAGAGCGGGACAGTATTTCATGCCGGCACACCGCCTGCAACTTTACAAGGCGCCGGTTCGGCCGCACATGGAATACTGTTTCCATCTCCGGGCTGGGGTTCCCTAGTGCAAGCTCCTTCCACTTGACCGCATCCAGCGCAGAGCGGCTCGAATCGTCGACGACCGAGTGCTTTCTGATCAACTTGATTCACTGGCGCTGCGAAGAGATGTTACATCTCTTTGCGTATTTTATCGCATCTATCATGGGGAGTGATCTGAGGAATTGCTCGGATCAAATTTTATGAACGCACGTTTTTCACGATGCTTGGCGGTTCATCACTGTATGTTTTACTGGGAGTTTTCTTCCGCGTACGACCTCTCTGTGGAATAATTTACCACCGGCGATTTTTCCGGCCGGATACGACCTGGGGACCTGCAAGAAAAGAGCTTACTCCTTTCTAAAGGGCCGGCAACGCCCCTGCAAATCTCCTGATGTTGCGTTTGTTTATAGGCTGCGGTAGTTACTTAACATCAGGTGAACCGTATACTCGTTTGCCCCCTCTTCTATAAAAAAGGGTGTGGCACGCAAGTCCGCTGAGTATGGTTCCTGCCAAGGGCATCCGCACCGAGTTTTGCAACTTTCTGAGTGAGCGGTCTATCAGAGTAGTCATAGATAGCTGGTCTTCTGACCTTATGCATATTAATGCCGGAGTTCCTGATGGGTGTGTTCTCTGTGCGACTCTTTCCTGCTGCACATCAATGACCTACTTTTACCAGGTATTTTTGGGTATGCAGGTGACAGCACATCACAGATTCATGTCCTGTGCAAAATACAGAAGGGCAGTAATACTGTTGCGCGCCATTATTAATGCCTAGTACATGGCGAGTTACCACTAGTGCCATCTAGTATCGAGTAGCAGAACTAGGAGAATCAAGATCTTTCTAGAAAATTCAGTACCAGAATTTTTTACACCTAGTCAGAAGTCGAACATTCTAGATGTTTCAGTAGACGAGGCCCTATGTTAAGGGTAAGGACCACGATCGAGTCAGTATTGAATCGGCAATACAAACGAATACTTTGAAGCGATATAATGCGAATTAAAGTGATCAGTAGTACAATTGTATTTTATTATTAGTGTGTTTTTAGTTGTAATTGGTGTTCGGTACTTAAAGTGTCAATTTTGGGTAATTCAATCGTCTAAAGTTCGTAAAAATACGTTCATTTAGAGAGGCCATGGTGGAGCGGATAAAAGTCTCCAAATGGTGTGACGACAATTGAATCTCTTTTAACGCCTTCAAAACGTTGGCATGTCTGTTTTCCGCAACTGAGTCCACTTTCCGATCTATGACATCTGACTCTTACTTTCCGAGGTACATCTGTAGAGGTTACTGATCATCTTGAGTTTCTCGGCATACTGTTAAGAGCTAGCCTCAAATGTTTTCGCTAACATTAAGTCGAAAGCACAAACTACGGCAAATAAACTGGGTATTTCTAAACAGGGTGAAGCGATACTTCACGCCTGGTCAGCTTTATACAAAGCCAAGTCCGAACATGCGTGGATTATTGTAGTCACTTTTGGGATGGCTCGGCAAAATATCCACTTGCCGCACTTGACTCAGAGTCACTTGATCGCAGAGTCAAGAGGCTTATCGGCTACAAAAAGCTAGTGGAAACTAAGCTTCTCGGCTTCGCCCACCGCCGCCAAGTTGCTTGTTTGTCGGTCTTGTACAGATTGTACTTCGGAGAGTGTGTAAAATGCATTTCAATACAAAATAATTAATTATAAAAAAGGTCAGAACGAAAATTAGTTTTTACTTTATTTATTTATTAGGAAGCTACGCCATGACGGTTTTTTCTATATTTAAAAAAATTATATGGCATCATAATATCTATAGGAATGAACACCGTTCTAGGAAGTGTTATAGCAATTGGCGCCCTTTTATATCTCAACTTTTTTATCAGCGAAGCTGACACAACTCCGCACGTCATGTTTACTCTATTTTCACATTCCCTAGTGTTTTTGTGGCACAACATTAATTTTTGAATAAAGTATTATCGTCTTATGAATCTAAATAAAAAAATTTAGTCTATTTTTACTTAAAGCAATAACTTTTTCGGCTATTTCAATCTATACTTATTATTATAAATTTGTATAGAAATATTTGTTATGATAACTAAAAAGTATTTCAATTGACTAAGGTGTCAAAACAATATTTTGATTGATTTGAGATTTTGTTCATCAAAAAAGAACCATATTAAAAATACATTCGTATAGCTAGTATATTTTACACAGCCATGGCTAGAAAACAATATACAATAATCGTAACATAAAGTAAAATTCTCTAGTGTCAGTCTCGTACCGGTAAAGAAGTTAGTGTCCTTCACTAAATGGAGTGACCATCTGGTAAGTCATGCAGAAAGTCGATGGATGCATGTGACTCAGGATAGTGTTTCTTTCAACGATTTAAATTGTTGTTCAACTATTTAAATCTTTGGTTTCTTTAGTATTCTTTGGGGTAGGTCTTGGTAATTAGACCTAGGCCCAGTTGATAATACTCAGATATTTTTTTTATAGAATAAGCATGACAAACGAGCACACAGTCCACCTGATGGTAAGTGGCTGCTGGGCCACAGCCCTATTTACTATTTACACAGACTTATTTATCCTCGATTAAGAATCAAAACGCAGATAATATATAAAAAAAAATCTTCCTAAAATCAAAAGGACCATATTTAGCAGTTGATATGATTTAATTGATGATGATAATGCTTTCAGATTATCTTTACATAATATTATTGAACATTTCCTAAACTAACCTTAAAATTTCAGCTTAAAATCAGCTCTAACAGCAGACTCAAAGATTCTTTAAACGTAAATATATCGATTTAATATCAGTTACGTACATAAAAGTTCATTTCATTCGGCTCCCGTTTCGACCGTAGAAAGCACTCAGTCATTCCAACGCATTCACAGTGTGTTCGACCTTAATAGATTCTTTGGCGCACAATGCCCAGTTATTTGAGCCGACAGTGTATACTGTTTCTTTGTCGCCGAAAAAATGAACCTTTGTGCTGGGACCACTGGCTTCATTATGAGATTACAAACGTGCCTGCTATTGGGTACAGCTCCTCGCTGGATTACGGCCAATGGCGTTGAATATTGTTGGCGCTTTGCCTTAATTAGGTATACTCCATCTGGCACAAAAAACGGGGCAGGCGATTGAAACAAAAAAAAAACAACAGTAAAAAGTTAGCTATGTAAGGCGAGCGAGGAAAATCGTCGTAAATTAGAACCCAAGAGTACCATATGTTCGGTTATATAATTCAAGTTGCAGCGGGGCGTAGATGATTAGGTGAGGTAATGACTTGTTGATGTACTCGGGGTGAAGGGATTACGAGTCGAATAAATCATTGTTAACATCAGTTTTGAGGGTTTACATACGGATATTCAGTTGTTTGTTTTTTTTTAATAAATTAATTTAAAAACTATTAAGAGTTAAAATTCTTAACTACTTAACTACAATTTTATTCTAATTAAATTAAAAAAATAAACTTAATTCAAACCTAAATAAATAATTACTTAAAAGCAGATGATAGTTCAAATTAACTAAGACATCAGTACGTCTAACATCTCACCGTGATCATACGTGATGAAAAGTACTCTAAAAGTTTAAAAAAAGTTAACGTTAAAGGAAATAAAATCTGTAAAAGTCATACTATTGTGTTTTATATATGTGTGTCGAACTCAAGTAGCTCGCGTACTATTACGACGCTGGCTTACGCTCTGAGCTGCTGTATCATACGACGTGCTCGGTGGTTGAACGCAATCACCACGTGATTTTTTTACAGAATAAGGGTAACAAATAAGCACACAGTCCACCTGGAGAACCAGGGGCTGGAGGATGGCTTGCTTTTAATTCTGAGAGAGTAATGGGCAGTAGTCCATTACTCTCTCAGTTTTGTTCACAGTTTTCATTACATACACATAACGCTGCAGTAAACTGCTACCTATTTCGTAAATAATTTTGGTTTTAGCCAAATTCTTCGCAAAGAACAGTGGCGAACTCCCAAAAAATTTTGTTGACATTTTTTTGCGTCTACAAATTAAAAATATGTAAAAATAAAAATATTTGAAATCCTGAATAATGTTTTTCTTTAGTCATACTGCTGCAGGAAGTCAAAGGCATTCCAGTTTGAACAAAATTCACATCATACAACAACAAGTCGATTGAGTTTTTAATTATATAATATGATGATTTTTTCAGACCTCAACAGGCCATAAGCTTGATTAGATAAAGCATAGTAAATTCTTTTATTGATATCTGTAATGGTGACACGTAGACGCCACGTTCTTTCGGCCAGTAACTTATTTTAGCATGAATAGATTTTACCCACAAAAATAATGCAAAACCTTATGAGCTTTATAATTTGTTTTACACGTGACTATACTACAAGATATTCCAAGCCATCATCTCACGTGCAAGGGTTGCACAACACCTCGCCGACGACAAATAGAAACCAATTACATAAACTACAATGCCCCACCCCCACCCTTAATTAATATTAACTACGGAGTGACGCCCCTAACAGTTGGCGGATAGAATCATTGAGGGAACGTTGAAGGTGCATCAGACAGCGATGAAAACAAACACGCGTGACACACTGCAATATTGAAAGCCACGCAAATGCGGTTTGCTTACTTAAGTTGGTGAAGGGTAATGTAAGTTTTCTTTATAAGAACGTTATAAAGATTTCTTTTTCCTTCGTGTTATTGATTTCATAAAATATATGAGTGAAAAGCAAATTATTGTATTATGTATATGTACATAAAGACCTTACTCAGAAAAATCGAATTCAATTAAATAAATTCTTAAAGTTACTCTCTCTCTCTCTCTCTCTCTCTCCCTCTCTCTCCTTCCACAGAGTAAATGACAATAGAAAAAGACAGGTAGAGAGATACTTAATACTTAATTGAAGTAAGCGAAAATCAAAGATTAAAAGTATTGCCGATTTACTTGTAGGTAATTGTGGATAGATACTGTGACCGAGGAGCCGTAGTAGCTCAGATGGTTAGCGCTCGTTGTAATTTTCACAGTACGCGACCAACCCTGGTTCGATCCCCGCCGGCAACAATGACATTGTTATTTGCAATTTTAATTGCTGAATTACCCCACGTGCTCGGCGGTGAAGGAAAACATCGTGAGGAAACCTGCATGTCTGAAATTAAAAAAAAATATTTCGAAGACACGTGAAGTTCACCAAGACGCATCGGGGCAGCGCGGCGGACACTTCCTTGTCCTAAAACCCTCTCAGAAATGAGAGGAGCCCTATGCCCAGTAGTGGGACGGATATACGCTGTAACTTCAACTGTGACTGACGCTTTTCAGGTGTCCCAGTATGCCCGTGTCAATTTATAATAAAATTATGAATTTTTACATTCAATTGGTTTAAGATTTAAGATGTCACCTCTGCCCAGCAAAACGATAATTTAAAAGCTATATTCAACCGTTTAGTTACGGTGTAAGTATATCTACTATCCCATATCGCGCCGCGGGTATCATGAAAGGCGATAAAGGGGAACTAACCAGACGATGGCCAACAGCATCTTCCTAATAACAAAAAAAACTGTTGTTGCCAAGCTGCTCACCTAGTATGGCAACTAAGGCCTATACAGCAGTGAATTATGGATAGGCTGTAGCGCTAACGGTAAATTTTTATTTATAAAAACAAATGATCGATGAATTATTTCCTACTGTTGTCCTCTGTATGTTTCCAATATGGTAAAAAGATAGGAGGGCGCATTGTGATCGGAATACCTTTGTTACGTGCATCGACATTTGTCGGACGACGTTTCGATTGGTTTCGCGAACAAAACTCGTTTTGTGCACCGATTTATTAATGCTAGTAAACAATGGACGAACGAAACGCTCCCCGTTCAATATCGACAGGTAGGTTACTGCAGTAAAATCCAACATCTGTGCGTAGGCGGACTCAATTTCTTTAAAGGTTTACCAATATTTTGATCAAATACAGTCAATTGTTTGAAATTAAGGGAACATTTATCATTTATATAGTAATTAGTTTTAATATTTAAAAGTAATACATTTGTAAGTACTATAAAGTTAATATTGTAAGTGTACAAAAAATGTACGTTTTTCTGCTATTACCATGCGTTTTTTATTATAATTTATAATATAGTAGATATCTTTTCTTTCTCCTTTTTGTACCTTGTTAAAATTAGATGTTTATTTAAAAATTAAATTTTTAAATAAAATTCTAATTTTTAGTTGCAACTCTACGTTTTTCTTTTTCACTAAGCATTTGCTGTAAATTTCGCAGTACGCTGAAACATGGCTTTGATCACCGTCAATAACAATGAAATTGTTAATGACGGTAGGTAGAAGGTAAAAAAATTATATCGTCATCATGGGGAATCTTGTGTATCTGAGCAATCAAATATTTCAAGGGAATTTTGAGAGCGCCAACATGCAATACGGCACACTAGTTGCTCCATAACTCTCTCAGAAATGAAAGGAGGACTGCGCCCAGCTGTGGGACGTATATAAGATAAAACTTAAATTCATTATCAAAGCGCCCTCCTTTCACCCAAGGAGGGTCGCGTTCGATAAGGCTTAAAAATCTCTAGTTAGATTATTAAGCCGGTCCCTAAAAGGTTGGGTTTAGTGGGTAAAAGTAGGTTGGGTTTAGTGGGTAAAAGTCTCCACATAACCACGCAGCCGGCTGCGTGATATGCTATGAACATTCCCAACCTCCCTCCCCCGCTTTCCGGAGGGTTGCCCATATTTGCTTCGGGCGCAAAAAAAAATTCATTATCAAACCTAAAGTCGTTAATCGGGCCGCCAAGAGTAACAATTAAGACAAATCTAATAAGGAGGCTAATCTGTCGAAGTCCACTGATGGACAAAAGATAATCGTGTCCATTAAGTTCATTTCAACAGATTAGCCCCTGAGCGACAACAGTTATTTAACATAAACAGTTTAAGATTCAGTATCAGATAGTTTCGCTGAGTCAATATAGATTAATAATATAGACCCAGCGAAACGCCGAAATTAAATTGTAAAAACAAATATTTTTAAAGCTGTATACGATTTCCCATTCACTCCCCTGACAGTCGTTCAGTAGGTGCCTAAAATGGTTGCATGAATAAAGGATGCGCTGTTTGAACAGGACAATGTAAGCCAGGTTGAGCTAGCAAAAAGAAACTGACTTCGCACCCCTCCCGCTTGCGCGCGAACGGTAGCCAAGTCGCGTTCTTTTTGTCTTGTTGATCGATGTACCTACAACTGTTTTATGTTGGTATTTAGAAAATAATTCCTCTGTTCGTCTAAACTTTGTTTAAAGTGCTTGTTTGTATGATAAAAATTAAATAATGTTACCTCCACAAAAATACCTCCATAATATTTTTTCTATAAATGTGTCGCATGTTAAGTATAGGATTGGGTCTAAATTTTTTTTATAGGATAGGGTGACAAACGAGTACACAGTCCACCTTACGGTAAGTGGTTGCTGCGGCCCATAGACATCTAGATCCATCCTCAATTACGAATAAAAATGCAGATGCGTTGTCACCCATAAGGACCAAGACGGAATGCCTCGTTTCTAGTAAAAATGGTCGCCGGTTTTTTACACTCACCATACGAAACACAGCAGTATTAAGCTATTATTTTACGCTGGTATTCTGTGAGAGTGTGGTCCTTCCTTGGTCGAGCCGACCCAATCGTGCTACAACTATACTACTAATATAACTGCGCTATATTATGGTTGACGCACTAAAGACCGGGATAAGACAACACTCTCACAGAACACCAGCGTGTATCGTATTTTGAGTGTAGAGAACCGGAAACCCTTTTTACTGGAAACGAGGCATTCCATCTAAGTACACAAGATCGACAAAGTTTCTGCATTTCGAATCTTAATCGAGGACAACTATAGATGTCTATTGTCCTCAGCATCCACTTATCATCAGTGGAATGTATGTTCATCTGGCACCCATATTCTATTAAAAATTATAATACCTAAGTACATAATATGCGATTCTTGTCATCACTTTAGTAATTACGTCATAATAGTTGCTTTTAATAAATAAAATAATTTAAATAAATAAATAATTGCCTTAAATAAATAAAAACGTTTGTATGTAATTAATAAACATTGCACGATCAACGAACTAACACAACCCGTTCAAACAGTGTATCTATCCACAGCGAGCCACACAAGGCACCGTTAAAAAGGAGGGAAAAAAATAGAAAATGGCGCTTCCTCTTGCCGTCACCGGCAGAATGGCGGGCAGCGGCCGGTTTTATTTTTCCGTATACTCTACCGCCCCTGTCTCCTCTTTTCTGAACATTTTTAAATTCTCTGTTAGGCTTGAGTTTTGCTTACTTTTCGTCGTTGATTAATTCGGTGGCCGGTGTCCCGCAGCGACGCTCCTGCCGCTTGATTGCGCCATCTTTTTTTGTTAATCGTGTTTTTTTTCTATGCTTTTTAATTTTAAATCTGTTCGAAATTTTCGATCGTCTCGCATTTGAACATCGTGCGTTTTAATTTTTGTCGATACAATGAGTGTGAATGTGAGAATTTTAAAAATAAACTTTTCGAATTAAATGAAACATAGACATCTTATTGCGATAAAATAGAAGAATAATTTTGACAATTATAATTTCGACGCTTCGATACGCTACGTTGTTACCTACTCGTGTCATTTTAACTCCATCATCATCATCATTACAGCCCTTCCCAAGTTCACAGCTTAACACAGGTCTCCTGCATCCATCCTGAGTCATCTGCGTCTACCGACTTCCTGCATGTCTTACCAAGTCATCACCGTCATTTTAGCTTTACTCAGTTTTAGTATTGTTCTTAAAATATTTTTATTCGTCCGTTTTCAAAATTTGTTTAGTTTTAAAGCTTTGATATTCAGTTCAAATGCTAAATAAGAAATAAGTGCAAAAGTATTATTACATTGTTTAATTACGTATTTAATTTTCTAATATTGTCCATTTAGAAATTCTCCGTAATCAAGCCGATTTCCATAAATTAAATTTGAATTGAAATACGTCTATAGACAAAGGATCACGGCCAGGAAACGATCAATTTGCATTATGACCGAGGTGTTATAATATTTCCTTTGATGTCTTGGATCATCATAGTCTTATCAAGATTAAGGAGAGAGTATTTTGCACAGATAATAATACTTGCTTCAGAGTGTAAGTTTTCAATTCAGTTTTAAGTGTTAATTGTCCAATAATAATAATAAAATGTAACTTGGACCATATCGGTCCGGAATTCCGTTTCGAGATTCCGTTTCTAATTTCCGCAGCAAATCCATATAAAATCAAGGACTTATCACACAGGTACAGCAGTTTTACGTTCATGATTTTGCGGGAAAAACGGGATTCCGAAAGTATGTGGCCGACCTAAAAACATACGTTCGGAATTCCGAAACGGATTTCTGAATATATGCGGTCACGCTACGCACTACGGAGCCGATAGAATAAAATATAAAAAAGCGTAAAAGAAAGCGTATTAAAACTTTTTTTAATTTTTTAAATTCCTTGTACCTATTAACTAATGTCTTTTAAAAGGAGGGTAACCAACCTGGAGCATCAGTCTACATTTGCCAAGGAAGAAGTAATTAACTAGAGAAGTTGGTATTATTGGTTTGCATGATTAATCTATTTCGGTGTTATTTTGTATTTACTTCTATATGTAATGTAGTTCCTTAGAAATACGCCTTTAGCATAAATGACTTTGAGACTAATTACTCATTCTGATTAAATAAACTCACCCAGTCTTTTAGAAATCTCCGAATTGTGCATCTTCGGGTTATCTTGCGCAATTTTCCTCCTTTGCAGCCTCGACCATACCATAAACGCGTTCATAGGCCTCTTTATATGTTCCTCCTGAGTCTTTTTCTGCTGTGTCTGGCCATTCATGGCGATTCCACCCATTGTCCCGATGGCGCCCATCGCAGACATGTGGCTCATGGGGAAGTGGCCCATGGTACCTCCATAGCCTCCGCGATCGCACATCGCACCAGCGGCACTGAAATAATAGTTTAAATTATTTTATTGTATTTTGAAAGTTTATCTTTGAAGATGATTATAAAACACAGCCTTTAAGCGACCCACAGACTTAACTCTCTCCTTAACACCGTCTCCTTTCATGTTATAGAGGGGTCTTTTAAAAAAAATTTGGGTGACAAACAAGCACTCAGACCACCTGATGATGATTTCCTTGGTAAGAATCGGTGTTGGTGTTGTTGGTTGGTAGGAAGGATGATACGTGAGGCTTTTGAAATTAAAAAAACATCCTAATTTCAATAGAGAAGAAGGCTGGGTACTACCACCTGCTTGGGATCCTATAATCAATAAAATTAAAACTAAACCCAATCATACCACTGCAGGACCTCAAGACATAGTCAGTTCATTTGCATAAATCGGACCATAAACAATAATTAAAATAGCTGTAGGTTCTCCGGGTTTAACAATGACATCGGGACGTCAGTCACCTCAGTCCCCCGTGACCATGGGTGCTCGAAAGCTCCCGAAACGTCGGGAATTAAAAACAAAAATAATTCAAATTAAAATTAAACGCGATAAAATCCGTAAAAGTAGTTTTAATTTAATTACAATTTCAATAAACTATTCCAAATTTGAAACGATATTTCCTCAATTATTTTTTCTGCGGCAGCGACGCGCCGAGACTAGCTAGTACAAACATAAATTCATTACAGACTATGAAAAGTCAACTGTTGAACATAGGATTTCCCCGTAGATTGCCGCATGGGAGGATCATAATTCCACGCTTGGCAGGCGAGTCGGATGCTGCTTTTTTATTATTTCGAGTTTTATCAGGAAGATGCTGCTGCTCATTTTCCTCTTTTACTTCTAACCTCCAAGGTCACCCACACAAAGAAATTGGGTAGTGGATTCGCCATCTCCCACCAACATAAATAAATACCATAAATTTCTGTAAGTTTAATTCTAAAAGAAGTCTGAAAGTAGCCTACTATATGTTTAATTTTTCAAATTCTTGATCGTTTGCCCCCTCTTCTATAAAAAGTATATTTTATATTTTGAGGGGGATGCTTCTGTGGGGAGGCCCATGTTCAGCAGTGGACTTTGATAGACTGTAATTAATGAATGAAAAAAAAACGCAGTAAACTCAAGCTGAAGTGAATCATAGCTCAATGAGTCTACTCGCCCGAAGAAGGAACACGTTCTCATAGAATACCAGCGTAAAATAACAACATAATGCTGATGTGTTTCATACGGTGAGTGAAGGTAACTCGGAACCTCTTTACTCGTATCGAGGCATTTCAGTCCTCAGCGGAAGAATGTATGTTCATAAACTTCATTAAACAAAGTTTGTATAAAAAAGGTTATTATAATATTAAAGAATTTATAGATCATAATAACCCCTGAGAAAAAGTTGATCGCTACCAAGGTAATTCTAATTAAGCGACAGTAGCCTAATGGCAGGGCGCGGACCGCGAACTCAAAAAGGTCGTGGGTTCAAATCCGCCATTCGACTACTGGCGTGAACCACTCGTAACATAAGCAATTTAAGCTTACCACGAGTGGTTAAGGGGAATATTAGTAATGTTTATAGCATATTCTTAAAAAAAATCTAATTTGTTTTGTGTTGTTAATTGTGTAACACACTCGTATGTGATTGTAAGCTGTTTGTGTGTTTTTTTTTCAAAAACATTCCGCTGGGGTTTTTGCTGGTTCTTCCCAGGACATAGGGTTTTTCCGAATGAGTAGTAAATGAAACAAAATAGTGACTTTCATTAGGTAGGTAGGTATTATTTTTAATCTATATTGATTAAAAAAGTTTCCGTTTCTGTTTCTTTAAGAGGACTGTATGCCCATTTTTCACACTTGTAGAAATCATTAATTTCCTAATTAATTATTAAAGACGCACTTGCTTTTACGAGCCACTGGTTAAGTTTTTGATATTTCACAAATTCCGAGATTAAAACGTAGCATTTTAATTAGCCTAAAAATATTACACGCATCTCCCCAACGGTGTCAGTTTCATTGTTAAATACCCTTCACACGTGCGTAACAACTGCGACTTTTAATACTCCAGCGACAATTATAGTGTGCATAGGAGCGGAAAATATTAATACATCGCGCATAAGAAAGAGGGCGCTTTTTAAATTGGCTGCTTATAACCGATCCCACACTTGTTTCTGATTGGCTGAAAGCCCCTTGTAAGGATTTAGCATTGAAGAGTCTTATTCTAATTTCGTTAAGTAAGTTGCCTTTCTGAGGTTTCTAAACACGAAGAAACGTAAAGTGTCTCTTTAACGATTGATTATAAAACTCACCAAGAAATATTTAAAATGTACTAATTAGGCGTAGGAAAAAGTCCGAATATTTATAAATTATTCAGAATTATCCTTGTACACCATGTTGTAGTCGGGTATCCACCACTATAACCACATTTCGGCTAAGAGTCGTATGATATATAGAAAGTATAGTGGCAGAAAGACACTCCATCTGGTCTGTCTGGTTTTTCTAATAGATGAGTCTTTTTTTTATAATATAAATATGATGACAAAAGAGCACCAAGTCCATCTGATGGTAAGTGGATGCTGTAGCATATAGACGTCTACACCAGGCCTCGATTAAAAATCAAAATGATGCGTGTCACACCTGTGAATTAAGATGGCGTGCCTCGTTGCCGATAAAAAGGATCTCCGGCTTTCTACACTCACCATACAAAACACAACACCATTAAGCTGCTATTCTGTGAGATTGCGGTCCTTGCCTGGTCGAGCCGACGCATGCGTGCTACAACCATGATATAGCTGCAGCATGACTCTAAAACATAAGGCCTATTTGGCTATTGGGCCTATTTTATCGTAAGAGCCAACGAGATGAAATAAGCCATTAGTCCTCTAACGTTTACGCCATATAATAATAATAATAATAATAATAATAATAAAATGGCGTAGGGAAGTGACGACCCCATCGCCCGCTGACGTAACAGTCATGTGACAAAACTGCTACGTCGGCGCAGTCAGTCAGCATCCTGCCAAGAGGTGTGAGCGCCGTGCCTAGGCAAAATTGTAGGTGCAAAGGTCCGTTTGTGCATATGACCCAACCACGAAACGGTGCCGGGTTTGGGCGTCTCCCGTTATTTGGCGCCCATAAAATGGATGATGGCACAAAGAGGAACGCGCATAGGGCCGCTGCCTGGGGGTCGCCGGGGCGCGTCTGGAGCTGGCGCTGGACGCGGCAGCATGCGGGCCGCCAGCCGAGCGCGAGGAGCTGCACGATCACCTAGCAGCCCCTCGCATCCATCATCCCCACCAGAAGGCTTGGTGTCGGCTGGGTCTTCTCGGACTCAGCAAGCGGCACCCGCCGCTGGTGGAGCACGTCGCATGCGTTGGACAAAATCTATGAACGAAAACGCATTGCGGGCGTACTATAGGGCGAAAGGGGAAGAAACTGGGGGAATAGCGTACAGGTCTCGGATGCATAGCTTTTTTGCTGAGCTGGAGCCTTCTATCCCCGTCACGGAACAAAACCTGGCAGACCGAGTTCGGTACATCATGCGCTCGAAAATATTTGATGATGCCGAACTCGAACGACTACGACGTGAGGCTATTCCGTCGTCGAATGAATCGGCTATGGCTGGAGATGCAGCTCCACATTCGACAGACCAGCATCCACACGTGGAAGCCGCCATGGATCTTCCAGTTGTGGTTGATTCGAACGACGATGAAATAGTCTCCCACGAACTAGAGAAAATGAGGAGTATATTGGAAGAGGCGATTTTGGAAACGCGCAGCACCCCTCTCGAAAATCGACCGTGACTTCCCCGCATACCCCTAAGCAAGCGAAATCGGGCTGTCGTGAGGGCTCTTAACCCAATGCTGGTGACCTATTTGGAAGCCAGCCAGGACCTTTGCGAGACGGACTCAATTCTCTTTGGCGCCGCAGTGGCAGTTTGCCGTATTATTGGCGCCAAACTTCCCATGGCTGGACGCGCTACTACACAAAGTAGCGCCATCCCAGCCTGGAGAAAAAGAATCGAGGACCGTATCGCAAAGGCTAGGGCCCTTATCGGCAGACTGACAAGCTTCAGGTCGGGTAATAATAGACCGAGGATTATGCGCACCGTTAGGATGGCGTTTGCTGGGACAAATATCAGTTTGTCCCAGCCGGATATCATGCAGAAACTAACGGAGCGCATAGACGACCTGAAGCAAAAGATCGCTGCTTGGGGGAAGCGGATTCGACGATTTACCGAGAGGTCAAGGCGGTTCAACCAGAATCGTCTCTTCCAGAGTGATCAGAAGAGGCTCTATAAATCATTGGAGCGACCAAAGGTATGTGGAGCGGGCCAAGGACCGGATCAGGCTGACATTATCGCATTCTGGCGTGGCCTGTGGTCAGAGCCCGTAAACCACAGCGAGGGCCCTTGGATGGAAGTTGTGGCGAGCCAGGGTGCGAGTGTTACGCCTATGGACCCCATCACCATAACGCCGGAAGACGTGGCTGAGGCGGTCCGTAGGGCCCCGAACTGGAAATGTCCGGGGCTCGACGGGTTGCATCATTACTGGCTGAAGGGGTTCATAGTGTGTCACGCTGTGCTCGCCCGACAGTTTCAAGAGGCTCTCGACCAGAAGTCGCTCCCGAGCCTCTTCACTACTGGGATCACTCACTTGGTTCCTAAAGATCAGGATACCACAGACCCGAGCAAATACCGCCCCATCACGTGTCTACCCACCATATATAAGACACTGACATCCATTTTGAGCGCGAGAATCACTCGGCACCTGGAGCTAAACCAGGTGATGTCACGCGCTCAAAATGGATGTCGGGGCGGTGGTCGTGGAACCAAGGAACCACTCCTCATTGACGCGGTCATAGGCAAAGTGGTGAAACGCAACCGTCGGAACTTCTCTGCCGCCTGGATAGACTACAGAAAGGCGTTCGACTCGGTGCCCCATACATGGCTAAAGAGGGTCCTCGAGCTGTACAAGATTGACTGTACAGTTAGAGACTTCCTCGAGCAGTGTATGGGGCAGTGGAGTACGATCCTTTGTCATCTGGGCGAGCGGATGATGGCTGCGGAGCACCACATAAGGATAAGAAGGGGTATCTTCCAGGGCGATTGTCTGAGTCCAATCTGGTTCTGCCTCTCTCTGAACCCTCTCAGTACCTTACTGGAGGGCTCCGGGAGGGGATTTCAGCTTAGGAAAGGAGGTACAAAAGTGACCCACCTTTTCTATATGGATGACCTCAAGTTATTCGCCTCCAGTCGCTCCCATCTTATGGAACTGCTAAACATCACTTGTGAATTTAGCAGTTCTATTGGAATGGAGCTGGGAACGGATAAGTGTGCGGTCCTCCATGTTGAAGGGGGGAGGGTTGCTAACTCTGAGGGCATAGACTTCTCTATGCCCATTAACTTAAGGACCCTTTCCGAGGCTGAAACATACCGATACCTGGGTATGTCACAGAACATCGGTATCGATGGGGCTGGTATGAAACAGTCAGTTTGCGACGTGTTTTATGCACGCTTGACCAAAGTGCTTAACAGCCTTTTGTCCGGTGTGAATAAGACACACGCATATAACGGCTGGGTCATGCCTGTCCTCATGTATACCTTTGGCATACTCAGGTGGACTCAGACTGAACTTAACGCCCTGGATAGAAAAGTCCGCACTACCATGACGTCCCACAGGATGCATCATCCGAGATCGTCGGTAATGAGGCTGTACTTGCCGCGAAAGCATGGTGGGCGTGGCTTCTTGAGCGCGCTCACCATGCATAATCGCGAAGTGTGCAGCCTCCGTTATTACTTCCTGACGAGATCGGATGATCCATTCTATAATGACGTCATTTCTAGTGATAAAGGGCTTACCCCTCTATCCTTAGCCCACGAGCAATGGCAGGACCCAGCAGTGCTTAGCATTTCCGATCGGGAGACCGTATGGAAGGAGAAAGAGCTCCACGGGAGGTACTACAGGGCTCTTCATGAGCCCTTCGTAGATACAGTCGCCTCCCTCAACTGGCTACGTTTCGGTGACCTCTTCGGGGAAACCGAGGGTTTTGTCTGTGCAATACAGGATCAGGTTATTAAGACCAACAACTATCGGAGATACATCCTAAAGGATGGCACCGTCGACGTCTGTCGAGCTTGTCGCCATCCCGGTGAGTCACTTAGGCATGTCATCTCCGGTTGTTCGACGCTTTCTAACTCTGAGTACTTGCACAGGCACAACCTAGTAGCCAGAATTCTACACCAGGAGCTCGCTCTGAAATACGGTCTCGTGGACCGGAAATTGCCGTATTACAAGTACTTGCCGGAAGCCGTGCTTAAAAATGACCGCGCCAGACTCTACTGGGACCGGGCCATCATCACAGACAGGACTATTCTTGCGAATAAGCCTGATATTGTGCTGATGGACCGGGCACAGTCAAGGATATTTTTGGTCGATATTACCATCCCGTATGACGAGAACCTCGTGAAAGCCGAAACAGATAAGCGATCAAAATATCTGGACCTGGCTCACGAGGTGACCGACATGTGGGGTGGTCTGCCGACCGAAATTATTCCTGTAGTCGTCTCTGCAAACGGGCTAATCCCAGTTAGCCTCTCTGGTCATCTGAGGCGACTGGGACTCCGTCACGGACCGCTCCGGGCTCAAATGCAGAAGGCGGTGCTCCTTGATACTGCCCGCATCGTCCGCCGGTTTCTTTCCCTTTCCCCCTAACCCTTGGCCGTTTGGTCTCCCCTGCCGAGGGCTTCCATCTGGTTGGGCTTTTATAATAATAATAAGTTTATTCTTTCCTCTCACAAATTTAGTGATAAATATAAACATACAACTTAATATTAATATGTTACGATTAATTTGTGAGAGACTGGTGTCCGTACTAGGATTCCCTGTATGACAGATCACCAGCCCCCACCTTTAGACCTTATAATCAAACAGAAAGGTAGTAATCACAAGAGAAGAAAAAATATAAAAATATACGAAAAATGTTTTGAGTGTGTGTGTGTGTGTGTGTGTGCGCGCGCGTGCGTGCGTGCGTGCATGCGTGCGTGTGTGTGAGTGTGTGTGTGTGTGTGTGTGTGTGTGTGTGTGTGTGTGTGTGTGTGTGTGTGTGTGTGTGTGTGTGTGTGTGTGTGTGTGTGTATGTGACTATAGCGTTTAGGTTTTATTTCATGATTTTAAGTAGTTCCTCAGTCGTTTCATAATCTTGAGTTAGTAACCATGGGGTAACCATCTTTTTGCATTTAAATTTGGGAAATTTGTATATAGATAGAATGGAATTAATTTTATTATATAGATGAGAACCCAAGAAGCAGAAGCAATTATGTGTAGAGCTTCTTTTGTATTTCTTATATTATTATTTCTTCTTTGTCAATTATTATACCTAAATACTTTATTTCATTTACTTTTTGGAGCGAAGGACAAGAACAGTCACTAACATTATTAGAATTATGACAGATATGTGCTTTTATATGGAAATTAGGTGAAATAGGTGTGTTAAGTTTTTTAAATGCGAATGACATATATTTAGTTCTAGAGACATTTAGCATTAATTTATTATGTGCTAGCCAGTTCATAATTACATTGAGGCCTTTTTGGGCATACACATATGCTTCGACCCATGTATCACCGCCGAATAAAAGCGCAGTATCATCGGCTTAAGAAACAAGAGTTCCATTTATCAATTTTAACTGGCACATGTTGTTTATATAAGTCAAAAACAGGGTAGGACCTAAAATTCTACCTTGTGGTACGCCATGAGAAACCAGAAGATCATCACTAATCCAATTTCCTATTTAAACACATTTCGATCGGTTGGTGAGATAACTTTCAAAGAATTTCAATTGCTTATACCATATTTAATATATGGTATATGTGTAATAAATAATATGTATTAAATAATTATCGATATGTCATTTTCACTGTTAATAATAAATTGAGATATACTGCAACAGTCTTGCGAACATTTTAGTTGTTATCCCTATTCAGTTATAACTAATTAGGTAAGCTATTCATATCCCTGATTTTAATCTTCGTATTTTACATGAACTCCAATGATATTCCAAGCCAACAAAGGTTGTTTACGCTACCCTTTAATTATAAATCAATCTGATTCGAAACAACCGCGAAGTTGAAAACACCGAATTAATATTATAAATAACTACAATTTCAAATTAACTCACTGAAACCATTTACAAATTAGTAGAAGCCGGTAGCGGTGCTTACAAAACGCAATAATTCGAATAGTGGAGTCGAGTGAGATATCACGAAATTAATATGTTCAAACCGCAATTCCCAGCGGTGGGGTGGCAACATCTAAACCACCGAAAACTACCCTCCTACAAACAACACACAGGCTACGAGTACGTAAACCCAACCCTAACAACATAACGCGCTCGTGACGTAACTGAGTTACAGAACACGATTTGGGCCACATATGCATAAACATTTGACACCCTTACTGGGGTGGATTTCGACTAATTATTTCATGTTTATTGGTAGCAAGGAAACCTTTATTAAATAAACAAATCTTGTGTTTTAATAGAAGTAAGGAAAATAAAAAGCCATTGTGAGGCAATTCTTAAATCGATTAAAACACAAAAACTGAAACAAGTACTTCGAATTTTTGATACTTTTGTAGTGTCTTAAAATTTTGTTTGCTTTCCATTTTAATTTAAGTAATTCAGTAATAAAACATATTATACTACTAAATTGTTCATTTTGTCTAATAACTTTCAATATATATACCTCATAATAATTCTAGAGAAATGTTTGTTTTGAAACAATATTTCAATTGACTAATGTCGCCACATACCCACTTCAATATACATGTTTACACAAATTTTATACACCTTCCTTGTCAGTATATTATTAAAAGTTTAAATAAACATGGCGTAATATTATATTAGCTAAAACTGTCCCTCGAAAATAAATTTGTTTTAAGCTTTTTTTAAAGTTCAAAAAGGTTATAAAACAAAGTATGTATAAAAAGGGTACCTACTTACTTATAATGTTAAGGAATTTATGGCAATTAAGTAAAAAAGCATGATGGTAATTTGTTAATATTTCATATTAATTCCCCTGGGAATGAGGTGATCGCTACTATCGCTACTAAGCTGTTTCTAATTTGTTTTGTGTTCATAATTGTGAAATATATATTGTAAGCTGTTATTTTCCTTTCCAAAAAATAGACCCCGCAGGGTTTATTGTTGATTCTTTCTAAGACAGAGTTTTTTTTCGAACCAGTGCTAAATTAAACAAAAGAGTGACTAAATTGAATATTTACTATATTATAATCTACTTATATTGAATAAAAAAGTTTAAGTTTCTGTTTATTTAACCAAATTAAAATTATATAAACAAACAAGTGAACTAAAAAAGATATTATTATCCTATACTATATGTGAGTAATTCTTTTTAAATATGTAATTGGTTTCTCTGAAACGGCTCTAATGATAATATAGATGATTTTTTGTCTTTAAATAATCTTTATCTACCTAGACGTGACGTTTTACCTGGTAAACCCACGCTGCAACTATATTATAGTTGTAGCACGAATGGGTCGGCTCGAACGGGGCAGGACACACTCTCACAGAATACCAGCGTAAAATAGCAGCTCGATGCTGCTGTGTTTCGTATGGTGAGTGTAGAACCGGAGACCCCATGTTAATGGAAACGAGGCATTTCATCTTAGTCCTCACGGGTGACAACGCATTTGCATTTTGATTCTTAATCGAGGATATATGTAGATGTTTATGGGCCACAACATCCAATTACCATCTGGTGGACTGTGTTCTTGTTTGTCACTCTATTCTATAAAAAAGAGACAGATTTCTTCATTGAGAAATTTTTTTTTTCTAATGTCGAGTAAAGTTAAATTCCAGGTACTTTAACATAAAGTAGAATCGCTTAAACGTAATCAACAAAATATATTTTAGAATTATTACTTTGTATATGTGAGCTTAGCAATTGTAAAGTCGTACATATTTAAAAAAAAAAACATGAAAATCCAGGGGTTACACACCCAAACTGAAAACTAATATTAAGGTTGTACATTCGTGTGATACTGTAATTAAGTATTCAAGTACGCCGCTAGGGTTGCCAACGTAATTAAATTCAAAACACGGATTAACTTGCACTCGGTCGGGGCTCGTTAAACGTCATGTTAGTTACTCAGTTATTAACTACGCGTGGTTCTTGTCATTCTGGGAATAATGTATTTGGGTCAAAAAGCCCATGTCTGCCCGAGCGATGTGTAAATAGGTATTTGTGATCCCGCGGAACCTTGATAGCCGTTCGAGTTTCGTGGGTATAGCTATAGTGGGAATATTCCAACAGATTCTATACTAATTAGAACAGTGGTGTTAATTGTTGTGTTTATTTTTTGCTAGTGCCACAATGCCTGCATAACCTCGTGGTAGCAATGAAAACTATTAGACATTATATGCAAAAATAAAGTATCTGTAACATATAACGACTAGTGGTCAAATATTTAATAAAAATAAGAGCAAAACAGTCAAAAAATTCCTAAAAAGCATAATTCCGTCCGACAGTGACAGGACTCGAACCTGCAATCTTCGGATCCGAAGTCCGACGCCTTATCCATTAGGCCACACGGTCCATGTGATCTTAAAATTATGCAGTAATTTATACAAATCGGTATATTATTTTTGAAAGCTTATAAAGATATTTGAAAAATAAAAATGGGGTTCGTCCACAGATTATGGGAGTCGCCAGTAATTATGGCGACTCCCATAATCCGTAGTTCTGATCCACCTGTATATCTCTTTTCTTCGGTTCTTCGAGCTACAAGGCCGGGCGATAAGCTAATCCGTTTGAATAGAGATACTTTCGTTTTTTTATAGATTTTTTTTAAATATTTAAAATTGATGGTTTGTACATAAGATATCGAGGTTGTATGAATTCTGAGAAATAGTTTTTTTTAAAGCTCTGTGCCGGTATATGCTTGAACTGGACAACCGAATGAGATAGCTAGACCAGGTTGAACTGATTATACCTGTAAAAATAAAACGAAATCATCAAACGTATTCCTCTGTTTCCTCTTCCAATCGTGGACCAATTATTATTTTAATTTTTGAGAACTAAATAACAAGGATTTTTAAGTTATATCTACATGTTTGTATGTTCTAGAATTGTGGCAACACCTATGCGTATATTATAATTTATTTATTATGTTTGTTAAATTTTGCTGGATGTCTTATAGCGGCTGTATATCTGGACAATTTTAGTAATTTCGTAAGTTCCTTCCTAGTTTTTATCATGATTTTAAATTGATTTATGAATTTTTTCGTAGGAATTTTCTCTAATGACATTAACCAGGGAGAAAACAGATGTTTGTTTGGATTCTCTCGGTGTCGTAAAAATATAAAAGTTATACATACCTAATAGCATTAGTTTATCCAATTTAGGATGTTTTTGTAGTAAATACTTTATTTATGTTGTAAGATATTATTTAATTGTTATTGCAACCCAGCTCAAGTCAAGTGTTAAAAGAGCCTTTCAGGGTAATTGTCACAAAGTACGATTAACGGATTTTTATGAAAATTATTCAAACATAAGAAATTTAATGTGTTTATATTTGGCAGGAAACGAATCCATCTCTTGGAGGAGGGAGGATTTTAAACAAAGTTTTATTTTTTATGTACATAGATAGAGCTGCGATTATTTCATATAAGGTACGTGAGGATGATATGGTCTTTAAGCTTTGCTGCCCTATAAAGCCAAAACTAGCTAAATACACATACTACAGTATACAATAACGTACGTAACGTAAGTAGTACAGTATACAATAACTAAAGACACAACACCACAAAGTCGTAGGTATGCTATACCTAACTAATTTATTAAGAAAAAATAGCAAACAAGCAAACTTAATAAAAGCTAACTAACTAATCTCGTGAAATCGACTAAAATATTTACTATAATATCAACTGTCAAAATAGCGCCGATAAGGCAGTAGTGCCCTTTTGAACCTATATTATTTGATAGACTGATGAAGAGTTTCGCATCACAGATCGTATCTCAGAGCCATCTATGCAAATAAGGCTGTAGTTTTTGAGTTATAAGAAGGTGATCATAATAACCGGATAATACCCTCACATATTATTTATCTACATTCACGTCGTATGAATGATTGCACTTGTTACTGGTTATGTATGCTTGTATACCTAATTATAATTTTGCGTTAAAATTCAATAGATTCATCAATAGGTATTTATTTTGGCGGGTAATGTAATGCTTACGACAGAATAAAAAGTAACAAGATTACTATGTTGGTATTTATGGAAAATATCCATTTTAATTAAATTTTAAAATTTGAGTCTCTACCTTTCGGTAGCGTTTAGGTAGTAATAAGCTAGACTATATTGTCATATTCGAGTCACATTATGATTTAAAGATTCTCTCTGAACGCCAGACTTATTCAAAGAGCATACAAAAATATAGATAATCACCAAGTGTTATAAGTGTTAGCTTTAATACAAATCTTGCTTCTAGTAATCCAATAGGTATACATTGTTTGTACAACGTATTCAATACACTCGTACATTGTTCATTATTTAGCTTAAACGTAGTGATTAACACTTTGGTCTTCACATTTATATGAAGATTACGCAAACACTGATTCTAAATGATATTGATTTATTCATAATTAGTTAATATTAGATGGCGTGATTGATAATATAATCTGATATTAAAATCTTTTTAATTGAACACTTCTTGGTTTTAAAAATCGAATACCATTTATTTATTTAAAAATAGATTCTCGGTCCCGTTTTGACAAACTTGTTTAATCGTTGAGAAAATGGAATTGACTCGAGAAAATTCAAGAGCGATGATTTATTATGACTTTCGAAGTGGTTTAACACAAAAACAGTGTGTTGACCGGATGATTTCTGCATTTGGTGATGAAGCCCCATCCGAAGCCACAATTTATCGCTGGTTTAATGAATTTCAACGTGGACGTGTCAAGCTCAGTGATGATCCCCGTCAACGTCGTCCAAAAACTGCAGTCACCCAAGAAAACGTTGATGATGTGCGTAAGCTGATTGAGGAAGATCGACATGTGACATATCGCGAAATTCAGGCAACTTTAGACATTGGCATGAGTCAAATACAAATAATCTTGCATGAACAATTAGGTGTAAAAAAGTTGTTTTCCCGATGGATACCGCATTCGCTCGGTGAAGAGCAAAAAGCGGCTCGCGTTACTTGGTGCGTCAGAACTCTCGAAAGATTCCACGCAGGATCCTCAAACGCTGTATACAACATCGTATTAGATGACGAATCCTGGATATACGCGTACGAACTCGAAACAAAAAACCAGCCACGAGTTTGGTAAAAACCAAAGTAAAACCAAAATAACTGCTTACAATAATAAATATATAACAATAAATAAAATCTATAATAAAAAAAGATTAGATAAAAATAATTAGTTAAAAATTAATTCAAAATTTATGTGAAAAAAACACTTTTCGAAATTTTTCGTCATCAATTTCTTTTCAACGCATTAACCGATTTTGAAGCGGTTTGCGGAAATCGACGTCGTTTTCCATATTTAAGAACTGATTGGATTTTGGAATTGATCGTTACGTCTGTTTAAATGTTATTCCGAAAAAAAGGTTTTTTGATAATTTTATATTTGAGATTTCTTAAAATCTACCCGTCTAAATCGGTGGAACAACTAAGTTTGGTGAAACCCTTTTAAACGTCACCAAGTTCATTAAAATCGATCAAGCCTTTCAAAAGTTGTGAGAGGTTTACATACAGACATACACATACAAACACACATACACACACACACACACACACACACACACACACACACACACACACACACACACACACACACACACACACACACACACACGCACGTACGTACGCACACACGTCAGCCTGCTAATATTTGTTCCTTTTAGTTGTTATTAGGAAGATGCTGCTGCACAACTCCTAGTTTCATTCCCTCTGTCACCTCTTAAGACACACACATCACAATACAGGGTAATGGATATCCTTACATCGCAACAACACGGTCAACGAGCACTCAGACCTCTGATAAATGTCCGACAATCCAAACACCACAACCCTAAAGAAGACCCAGGCATGTTGAGCAACAAGAAAATTAAGCTGTAGTAACACATTGCGCCGCTGCGCTGTCTAAACAAGCTACTGTTTAAACTACTTTGAGGTCGCAAAGCGAAGCGGCGCCGCTAACACGAACACTTTGTTTATCTGATTAGCACACGGATGACGGTGCCTCAATGTAAGATTCGGATGCTCGAAACAGCTTTTTATTCGTATTTACTCGACAATAACCAACACTAGGATTGGTAAAGTAAATGTTCAAGTATAGTGCAGATGTGAAAACAGCACTGGTTGGTAGTTATTTCGCAGTCAGGCAGCGCGTTCGGGATTCGGATTGATGAGTATGGAGAACCTACCATATAATTATCGATTTTTTCGTTGCCTCAGAAGAATAGAATATTTTTTATTTAATATAGATTGCGAGTGATTCTTATTGGAAATCATTTTTTACTTTTACCCCTGGTTCGGAACAAACCCCTACCATGGGAAGAACCAGCAATAATCCCAACCAAATATTATACAATAAAACACTGTTCGTTATTTGTTATAAAGCTTCACGTCGAATATTGTATTCGAAAGTATCAATAATCTGCCAATATCTCAAGGTCACTTGTATCTTGTAGTACTCGCACTGTCTTGCGTTTCTCGCTACAAAAAAGGAAAAAAGCACGATAAAAGGAGGGTAGACAAAACAAACATGTGGAATCGTCGTCCGAATTTTTGCACAGAAAATCTTAAAACAGAAATATTCCAGGGTGTACCGCCAATAATCTATTACATTGGTCTTGAAGGTACACAATATGCCTAATAGATAAATGTATATTTAATATGAAATCTATCGAAATATTTCTTTTTAATAATTGTTTATCTTCGACGAATTGTTCGGATTAATTCAAACCGCCAAATTTCACCATCGTCCACTATATAGCCTGTGGCAGATATCGAAATTCCTTCCACAATCGACATGTATATGGTTTGCAATCCACCAGCGTGATTTTCTTGTATTTTTTTATGTATTTTTTATTTTTAAATTGTTGCTTGCGTTCTACACTTGGATATTTCCTGTACAATGGAGGCGTTTTAGATACATAAATTGCACATGCACAAACTTCTAGATCCATTAGTTATTCGTAGTCCATACAAATATTTATTTCGTGCGGGAATTAAACTTAAGGCTCCTTAACGCTGCAGTCAAATGCTAAGCCACTGCGCTAATGAACCATTAAGAGATTTTTTTAAATATGTAATGTTTTTTTCAATAATTTTACTGCCTTGCGCGTCTTCATTGTGAAATTTACTGTCATCAGCAGTTTGCTCCGAATCAATACGACATTAACACCTTAAAGAAAAAAACTACTCTTGTGGTTGTGGTCTGGTCTTTTAAGACCAGCATCGTAAATTCAATTATTCTGGTATCGCGGATGTTCATGAGCAACGGTAGTCATTAACCATCAGATGAGCCGCATGCTGGTTTGCTACCCACTTCTCAAAAACATCAACGTAGCACCCCCATCAACCGGAAAACATTCGATCGCTTAAATGCGCTTCTTCCAAAGTTTGCGGTTTACGTGTCGACCTATTACATAGCTCAGCAGCTCCTGCTTAACTCCAGGCATTAATAAGATGATTCATTTTTCATCTAACTGAGTTCTATCTGAGTGAAATAGTCGTCACTATAAGCTATTCTAGCTATCTGTATCAACTTAGGCCCGGTTTAAATTTTGAGATTGGAGAAGTGCTAGTGGCAAGTGCGACTGACAAATGACGAGTGCTTAAGGCGTGTTTGGGTACATTTTGGGGAGTGACAAGTGCGAGTGGCAAGTGCGACCGACAAATGACAAGTGCTTAGTGCGTGTTAACAGGCGGTGACAAGTGATAAGTGTGAATAAATTACGCACTAAGCACTCGTCATTTGTCAGTTGCACTTGCCACTCGAACTTGTCATTTCTCAAAATGTAACCGGGCCTTAGATTATGCCATATACATATAAGTAAAAAAAAAGTATTGATCTATTATTATATTGAAAGAGCTGCCTCATTTTTTTATCTGAGGGGTTATTTGCATGGCATTAAGACATGGATAACCATTTTCTAAACTATTGTCTGTCTGTATATGTCTGTCTGTCTGTCCGGACTAATCTTCGGAGTAGCTGAACTGATTGTGATGGAGTTTCACGAACAGATAGAGAGCAATGTCAGGAGTGGTCTAGGTTGTATTTAAAAACGTGGACATAGTAAAGAAAATATAAAATTGATAAATTTAAATAAACGTTACATTATTAGACTTATCTAGGCGAGGTCGGGGCTGGTGGCTAGTAATAAATTAAGGGGTTTACGAGACGAGGGGCAGCCGTACATCGCTGCGCCTTGTCTCGTCGTCTCCACTAGAACGTCTGGTCAATGGTCAATTCTGTCAAGCAAAGTTAAGTTACAGTCTATACACGTACGTCCCACCACTGGGCACAGGCTTTCTCTCACTTCTGAGAGGGTTTTTAGAGCAATTACTCCGCTGTGCTGCCCCAGTGCGTATTCGCGGACTTCACAGGTTCTCGAAATATTTTTATTCTTCAGTAGTGCAGGTTTCCTTAGCCGCCGAGCACATGGTGAATCAACATTCAAAATTGCTTATAACAATTTTAAATTACGAATTTCGGTATTACAGCGGGTGCTTAGACCCTTAGCGTAAAATAAATGAGCCACCACGGTAATGGCAATGTTATTTATTCTAATTCATTAAAACAAGAAGAATCGACAACAGTGTCGATAAAACTTCTATATGTACTGAGCTTTATGTACCAGGGTTACATATCTGCATGGAGCCTTGCTGATCTTCTAAATCGTTATGAACAATGAACACTCGCAGGAACTTGCTTTTGTACCAGGGTTACATATCTGCAAGGAGCTTTGCACTGTGAGCCAATCTTCTCAATTTATAAACAATGAACACTCGGAGGAACTTGCTTACATACCAGGGTTACATATCTGCGAGGAGTTTTGCTCTATGAGTTCTTGTAAAATTGTTACGAACAATGAGCACTCGGAGCAACTTGGGCGCCGCTAACACGCTGCGCAAACGCGCATGATCGATTGTTTGCTTGGCGGCAAGTACTGACAATCGGATTGTTTCAACCTATTACTGACATAACTCAAGAATTTGACAAGCTCACTAATACGCTTAAAACGATATGTAAATAAATATTCTTGCCAAAAATCTTTCTTTTTTATAAGACAAAGTATTAATTAATTTTATTTAAGTAAAGATTATTGCACAGTAAGTTTGGCAAACGAACTCACGGGCCACTCAATGTACTGGCTGTAGCCAATAGATATTAGATTCCGACTATAAACAATAAAATGCAGATACGTTGTCATCCCCGACGACTAAGGTGAAATGTCTCGTTACTAAAAAAAAATACACACAATAGTATTATATTGCTATTTTACGATGGTATTCTGAGAGCATGGTCCTTCCTTGATCAAGCCGACCCATTTTGGTGCAGCCACGATACACTTGGAGCATTGCTTGAACAATATTATATTACAAAATAACATTTTGTTGAAAAGACAGTCCAACGTTTAACCAAAACAACAAAGAAGTATTGATTGAGACTAGATGGAGTACGGTAGTCTAAGCTGAAAAATGATGGTATGGTGTGGTGGAATGGTTACAGGAACTTGTTAATTGGGAAATAAATTGAGAAAAACAAAATAATATTGGCCATACGTGTGTGGAACACGCCTCAAGTAAAAGGTTTCTCTGCGCGAACTATCTTTAATCTTCATGTTACTAATATATTTCTAATATAGCTATTTTTACTAATATTACCTATATAACTATGTGAAAGTATGTTTAAATGGTATCCCTTAAATCACACTTGAACAGCTTCAAATGAAATTTGGCATAGAAGTCAAACGTGTACCCAATAACTCGTTGATCTTTACATTTAAATAAATTTAAACGTGTCGTGTTATTTAAAATTTTATCGAGTGAGAGATTATTTGCATGTCATCAAGACGTGAATAACCAAATAAACATTTGGAAATTTTTTGTCTGCCTGTCTGTCTATATGTCTTTCGGCCCGGGTGTGGCTGAAGCGGTTGTAGTGAAACTTCGCGAACAGATAGAGAGCTTTGTCAGAAGTGGTATAGACTATACTTTATACGAAAAACAAAAGAAATCACTATGGCTTAGTTAAGAGTATTAGCTACTATTTACTAAATTTAATTGCAAAAATGTTGCAATTTTGAAAGTATGCGGTACCTACGAGCTATTTTTAATATTTTCCTATTTTATTTTCGTTGCATCATTTGAAAAGTTTAAGGTGCAGCTTATAAAGAAATAATTTTAAAGTAGCTGCAAGCGTTGGAGCTACTTTAAAGCTTAATGTTTCAGCACCTCAGCTATGTTAAGTCAAATAAGTTTGACATATTATTTATATTATATACCCAATCCACCTTATTACAAAAAGTAGTTTATAGTTAGTAGGCAACTAAAATGTAAAGAATGGTATTTGACAGCAAACACTTTTTATTTAGCATAAGTTTCGTTCACTGATATTGGTAAAGCGAAATCTACGCGAGCAAAGCCGCGGGATAAGCCAGCATTGTAGAATTGAAATAAAAACCAGGACAGAACGACTCGTCTCGTTTACTGTCGATGCATGTTGGATGTTAAAATAACAAATATTACGTAAAATAAATTTATCTCGCTCCAATAAGGTCAAAATGTTTGGATTTGCTCTCGGAAATCTACTAAAATACCTATGGGTGTGAATTTGGTTTGCTCTTAATGTCTACGTCTCAATAGATGGCTAATTTAAAGTTAAATTATTTTTATTATTTGAAATATTAAATAAATACAATATCGATTTTAAATTTCAATGAAATTACTCAATCGGATATTCGCGACTGGTTGTCGATGCTGGCGATAAGAAGGCTGGGTCTTTTCTCTCTCAAAGGCTAAGTACCTATAAGCATTCAGCGAGGAAACGCAGCCACTTTCTTGGCACGATATCACGGTGAGTAGAACTATATGATAATTTAAGTTATAAGTTTTAATTTTTTAACTATAGGCTTTTAATGTCGTCACTACTAGTACTATAAGTCATTCTTGAGATTTGCGCGGGAAATAAGCTCACAAAAACATAGACTATAATATCCCAGTAAAACCCTTTCTAAATCCGACCTTATCATCTTGAGAACAAGCCGATGGTGTAAAAAATCCACAAACATTAGCGAAATATTTTATCAAAATTAACATCTAGGAAGCAAATGAAATACCCAGTTTCTATCCAATTTCTATAGTTTTGTCTAGAACGGAGTAGGTACAAAGACTTTGTTTATTTTCTATGTTGCGCAGGGTCAGCGGACTATATGATATTTCCTCGCAAAATTGACTTAGCGCGAAGTACAGAAATTCATCGAGTGGGTACTAAGTGTTACATTTCCTTATGCGAATATAACATTCTGCAGAGATCTTTATCCCATAAATGAGGCGCATTTAAGGTCAATAACTCTATAAGAGCAGATCGAAATGACCGTCGGCGCGGCACAAAGACCAACTGCTATTGTAAACGTGTAAAAATAATATAGGGAGCTTTATGACTTCCACAATAAAGTTGGAGCGATTGTGCCTTCATTAGGCGATCTGAACACGTCTAATTGGCTTTATGAGGTATGGCCCAATTTGGCATACGCTTCGCACTTCTTAACCCGACCAAAGCAATAAGGATATTGACTTGACACTGATAGCTTAATTATACCCAAAATACTATTTGTATCTATATTCAGAATTCATGGTTTTTATTTTAGTCTAGGGGGAAGAGGATTTACGCTCCCGGGGTGGGGCCACTTAGAGGCGGCTGGCGTTAGGAAGCCACGGATGTATACGCAAGTGTTCCTGTAGTCTTGCCGATATGAGTCAAAGGTACACCAGAGAAAAACACCGTGAGGATTGAGTCGATGCGCGTTGGATTAAGCCCGTCCTTGCCCCCGTATAATAAGTTTTAACGAGTCCCTTAGAGAAATTTTAAAGAAATAAATATAATAAATTTGATATATTATTAATATAGGTATTTGAGGAAATATAATGTATATCGGTATGTAACTTTAATAAGCTAATATACATATAGTATTACATACATAGTAATTTAATATTGACAGCTATTCGACTCATTACACCGTACCTAATTCATTCAGAGGGAAATGTTTTTTCATCAAATTCTCAACATCAGTAACCGGCCAAATACGCCGAGAAGGTTCAGAATAAGTAAGTAATATAAGCAAAAGCAAATGGTGAAGAAAAATTAATTAAAATAAAACCACAACCATTCTGTCCTTTTTATCTTTTCAATTTTAAATGCGTGATAATGCATTACCTATTATAACTGATTTTACTGCGCACGCACACCTTCGTAGGGGTCGATTGGTAGGCAAAAATGTTGTCCGTAAAATCACATTCAATTTGGAAAGTGGAAGCTTTGTTATATCATTATTTATATATAGGAACTTAAGTTTAAAATTTGGCTTCTCTTTGAAAAGTAGCCCCGTATAACGCCTGCCAAATAAAAGTTTAAAAATGTTTGTATAAAAAAGTGCCACTGTATTATTATTGAAATAACTTTGGAAACAAAGTGAAGTGAATATATATGAAAATATAAATCTTGCATGAAATATTTGTAAATAATAGTTCCCGGTTTGTATGGTTTAAATAATAACTGTAGAAGACTGGGTCTCTACACTCCCGTTTTCTAATGGTACCGAGGCATTCTATCCATTCCATTCTAGTCACAAATTTTTACAGGTAACGAGATATTTCGTCTTATTCTTCTGGGGTAACAACGCATCTATATCTTGGTTTGTAGTCAAGGATAGAAGCAGGTATTTTTTTGTAGGATATGGTGACAAACGAGCACAGTCAACCTGATAGTAAGTGGTTGCTGTGGATCGTGGGACATCTACATCTATCCTCGATTACGAATCAAATTGCAGATCTTTTTTTCTTTATCAACTCATAAGAATCCACTGCTGTCTACGGGACCTCCCCTTTTGGCTTACTACTGCTTGGCAAGCGAATTGGTGGTTCAGTGTCAGATGCCTCACACCTATAAAATACGTCAACGTGGTTTAAATTTTACATTTGTAGAACTTCATCCCTATTTAACTAATCTGATTGGAAATTTTTCTCCAAATTATCTACAATCACGACTTCCATTATACAAATGACTCTGAAATATTTTTAATCCATATAAAAATAATTTATATGGAATAAAAATATATCTATTTGTATTTATAGCGGAATGTTGTACGTTCACTTGTATGAAAGCGCCATCTTTTTGACAAATCACGCAAAATTATTGATTTATAAGAGAAAAAATTCTAGTGGTTAAGTGTAGGTCTCCACTAGATGGACTAACAACCTAGTAAGATATGCAGAAAGTCAATCGATACAGGTAGCTCATTGTAAAGGGTTGTAATGGTTATGATGAATCACTTCACGAGAATACATAGTCTTATTGCATTCTAATAAGAAACGTTAAAAACAAGAAATAATAAACAAATTAGGAAATATTAAAAAGTTACAAAGATGTTTTCCGAAAGATAAATTTCAATTAAGGTGACTAGGTACTTTCAAATACAACGGAAAACTTAAAACTGCACAGAACATTGTCTTTAAGCAGAGGAGGCGCTCACTGGTCTTCACCTAGTGAACTGTGTGTTAACAGTTTGCATGGGTTCCTATCACTAGGTATACATATTTCTGGACCACATGGTTCACATGGCGTGACTCTCCAAGGGTGCTGTCCGAGGCTGGAGGTTTGAGGAAACGAACCACCCACCATGCAGCCCTAAGTGACTACTTTTTATTCCCAAACTTTTTAAAAAACCTTCGGGGAAAGCGATTTGCTGACGATAATGAGCTTTTCTGTAAATAAGCAATTTTCAAGCCAAGACAAAGAATATTTTTCAAGAGAAACGAAAAGCTTTTTTGACGAACAAGTAAATAATTGATGTCATAGGAAACTATATTGAAAAATAAAAAATATTTCGTAATTTTATCTTTTTTCTAACATATCCATACCGAGAATACATTGAACGCCCTTCGAACAAGGCTAATGATTATATTTTGCTTATCCATTTCTCCATGTCTCACCCTGGGTGTAGTAATTTAGCTTTCGATTGTTTGAACGTCAAAGTTATCTACAATCTAAGCCCTTCTGATAGTTGGTGGCTGCTGTACCCTTGGACACTTGTAACCAACTTCGAATAAAGAAGTGCTTAGTCGCATTGTCCGAAACTGATAGAATGTCTCTGATCTTGTTATTTTACCAAGCGTGGGTTTTTTTCCAAGAGATTTTTAGGTAGTTTCCATCTATTACTTCTGCCACCAAGCACCATTGTGTACTCATACACTTCTGTAATCCGTCGTAGGTAGTCGCCATAGAATACTATAATACATAAATAATAAAACGGGGGAGTGGGCGGAGCCCGTGTAGCCACTAACATGTCAATTCACACCTATAAATGTCAAAACAATCAATCGTTTCCAATTTTCGTGTCAAGGGTCGCTGCATGCGAATTATTTAAAAAATGGCAAATTGTGCAATAATTACGTGTCGAAAGAAGAGCGTGAAATGGAATTTAAATAAACGACACATATTAACAACCAGTAAGTCGAAAAATAAAGAAATGTTTATGTGTCAAAAACGTCACTCAAAAGTCTAAAATGTAATAGTGATAACTGATAATCCGACGTAATTGCTTGCATGTGTGCTCCCGGCGACACCGATCCTCGTACAAAATAAGGTTGACAGCCATTCTATTGTGTATTATAGTATTCTATGGTAGTCGCTGTACGGGTAGGTAGATAGAGCCACTATAATTACTGTGTGCGAGACATTCGATCTTAGTCCTCGGTAGTAACAACGCATTTGTAGCCTTTTTTGTTTGAGGTAACAGGTCTTCCAGCTAACAGCTAACTACAGTACCACGAGCTACAGTAACCATTCACCTATATATTGGCAAAGAAATTTTATCTTAGAAATTCACTTATACGTGGTAGAGCCACGCTGCAGCTATATTATGGTTGTAGCATGACACACGCACACTCTCACAGAATACCGTTGCATGCTCACAAAATAGCAGCTTGATGCTGCTGTGTTTCGTACGGTGAGTGTAGAGAACCGGAGACCCGTTTTACTGCAATCGAGGCATTCCATCTTAGTCCTCAGGAGTGACAACGCATCCGCATTTTGATTCTTAATCGAGGTTAAATGTAGATGTCTATGGGCCACAGCATCTACTTACCATCAGGTGGACTGTGTGCTCGCTTCTAAACCTGATTCTATTAAATCCATCAGGTAGACTACAAGTTAGCTCGTCACTTCGATTCTGATAAATAAAAAAAGTTATGCTGGCTGACAACGCCCTGCAAACAAAAACACTAAGTCGTATATTATAACTAATATTTCAATAAAAAAATAGCAATTAAGCTTTGGCAATAATTAGGGACACTTCGCAAAATCAACTGAATAAAAACTAACTACTATACGCCATACTAAAATCGACTAAAATATTTACTATAATGTCAACTGTTAAAATGGTTTCGATAAAGCAGCGCTCTTTTGATACTTTATTATTTGATTGACTGATGAAGAGCTATCTTATGACAAAGCCTTCTATGCAAATAAAGGCTGAAGTTTGTGAGTTAGGTATAAGAAAGTGATTATATTAACCGGCTGACCATTTTACCCTCACGTACAATAGTAAAATTTCATAGGTCTTTTGTATTTTCATAGAACTAAAGCTGCCAAGCGAGCACACAGTCCAGCTGATAGTGAATGGGTGCGTTTGGCAGAAAAAAGCGCTAGCAAGCGCTTACAAGCGCTGAAATAGTTTTCGGCCAGGACACGATTGCTACTTCAATAGCGCTGACACAATCCGCCATTTTGCTTATTTAATTTGTTTGTTTTGAAGTAGAGTTTATAAGTTGTTTTGTGCAATATTAGTTTTAAGTAATATAATGACATGAATAAACATATATATGTTATTAAAAATTCATGATTGGTAAGTTTTTAATATGAATACTTTACAAACATATATTTAAATCAGGTTAGGTTCCCCGGTTAAAACTAACATCGTGTCCTGGAGAATAATAGCTGCTTATAATTTGACAGCGCTTACCGCTTACGATCGCCATTTTGCTTGCAAGCGCTTGCTAGCGCCTTTTTCTGCCAAACGCACCCAATGAATGTTGTATCACATAGACACACATAGGTACAGTTACAGCCTATTAAAGCCCACCGCTTAACATAGGTCGCCCCAGCCCAGTAGTTTTGTATTTTTAGTCATAATTTGGAAGACGTTGCTACCCATCTCCTGATTTGTTTACTCTGTCGCATATTACGACACCCACGGGACGGTATTAGGTAGTGGATATTCTTACACGATAGACACCTACATTTTATCCTCAATTAAGAATAAAAACGCGTTGCCACCCTAGATTTCTTAGATATAATTTCTTTGCCAACAGGGTATCTGACTCTCGTCACTTGTACGAAACACCAGTACTGTGCTGTTATTTCACGCTGGAGAGACGTCAGACATATCAATCTCCAATTCCCTTGCTAATCGTAACGATCCCCGCCACGGGAGACTTATTAATTGGTTTTGCTAACAGGAAACACCAATCTTATTAGACTCGCGTCTAGAAATGAGACAGTAAAAGGCTAATGAAGAATGAAAAGAAGAATATAAAGAAGAATGTAAGATGCAACCATTGTGAAGAAGTATAAATAACGTAACAAACATCATGTGGGCTCCTTTCACTATCAAACTATGTTGAAGATGGGAAAGACTACCGTGTGTGTACCTCAATGTACCTCACACGACTTCTAAATAGGTACATATTTTTATAGTTATTGGTATGTACTATAAATATGTAAGTGTTTACATAATATGTCTGTATGTGTATACATGTAGGTATGTATATATTTGTATATAGGTATACCTACATATGTGTGAATAGTTTTTTTTAATACTACCTATATTGCTAAATCTACGTCAAACTCACTACTCCGTGGGTTGACTAGTATAGAATGCCCCAACGCATTAAGTCCGCCCTTTGTATTCTTTTGTTTTAAGGAATGCAATAAATAATAAATAAATATTTTTGAAGTATATTTTAAGTTGTTTATTTCTTTACAATGTTTCCATATCCATACATAACATGACAATTGTGCACTTAAAATTACAGCTAACAATTTCATAAGTGCCGGCGGGATTTGAACCAGAGTTATTTCCAGACTATGAGATTTAAACGAGTGCCCAGTCACTTAGCTACCACGGCTTCAAAACTTTTACCATATTATGAACAAATATTGTTTATTAACGTATAAATAAAGTTGAACATGGTAGGTATAATGATTCAATATATTAAACAATTACTCGTATTCCATTTAAATGTCTAAATTTAAATTCATATAATATACCTGTTGGCCTTACTCACACATTTAAATAGGTATAGATGAAACAGTAAAATAATATCTGTTTCCGATGTAGAAGCTTAATTTATAATATGCCCATGATAAGTGATAAGTGATAACCTAGGTAATGAAATACGATAAGTTCACTTATGTAATGATTTACAATAATTATCTAGGTATCCGTCATGGACCTTTACATTTAAAGGTTCACGAAAAACAAATCAAACGAAATTAACGTCAGGTCGGTTTAACCGTAAGACTGCCATCATTAGCTAATAGGTATCTTCTACACATAATATAATATAGGTAGGAGTAAGTTTTTAGAAACTAACCGTCTAAGCTAAAAAAACAAACCAAATTCGGTTAAAAGCTATAAAGTCGGTATTGTTAATTAAAAAAATTAGTACGCTTAATAATAAACGGCAACAAACTGAGAATAATAAATAACGAAATCTAAATAAAAGAAATAATATACCTTGTATTTGTAAATACACGCATTTATTTATTAAACAATAATTATTTAATTTTTCAGACTCTTGCCAATGTACCAATTTTATTCTTTTAAGTCGTGAAGACCTTAACATAAAGTAAAGATACAATAAATATTAAATCAATTTCATATTGACCGCTTTTACCTCATAAAGTGACCGCTGGCACGTTGATGTAGTTCTAGATCCACGTTGTAGTCGCAAAACACCTACTATAAAACACCTCGCTGTCCGCTGACACTACACAAACACTGTTCGATATTTAAAAACAAACTACAGCCACCGTGTCATAATCGAATGATAACGTAACTATCGATTTGTTCAATTGTTATCGATGTGATCGCGTGTCGCGAATGTTTGAGCGGGCGTCGTGCGTCCGCCGCTGGCTCGGTACAATGGCGACAATCTACAATCGTAAGCAACTGCGGTGACGACGCACCCGACAAATCGAGTGATAAACTCACTCGACGCGGCCAATCAGAGCCCTCCAATCCTCCCACGAAAACTCGCAGCGCGTCTCTATTGGCCAAGCAACTGCCATTGCCTTACGGATGTTATTATGCAGAAGGAGACCAACTGTTCGAAATTCGAAATAAGAATTTGAAGCGTTTACCAGCCGCCTCACAATGCAAATTGGTTGCGCGCGTTGCGCGGTGCGGTCTCTTTCTATCGCCGCGTTGTCACTTCTTGTTTTATTTATGATGCTCTTGGTGAAATAAGAATAATTTTGTTTGGCAGGTTATGATCTTTGTTCAGAATAAATACCTGATTGTTTTGCTCCACAAGTATGTTGTTTAGCATTGTTAGAACGCATTATAACACTAAATTTAAATATCAATGTACTATTAATAATTTCACGTTTAACATTTACTAAAAAACTTCTTACACCAACACTTATTTTGAGTTACCATTCCTTAAAAAAAAGGTTGTAATATATACGCTCGAAAGTACAAGAAAATGGTCTCACGCTTTAAAAGCCACCACTTAATATAGTTGATTTTGTTTTACAACTTAAAAAAGTGTATTAATACTTTTAATATTATGATTTTAGTTTGGAAATATTTACCAGCTAATCCAATGCTGATTAACATACCTACTTCGTATCATAATCTCATATTATTAGATAATCAGTAGTTTTAGCACGACGTATTTACCGCTATGATTTGGGCTGCTATGTGGCAATTTATGTATTTCATGTCAGCAATCGGTAGGTACATAAATGAACTGAAGCAGTGCGATGCATAACCATACATAACCATAGACATAGTCGTTAGTGAATAGGTAGGTACTCGTTATCTAGCTCTTTTTTGAAGGTCTAAGCTAGGGCGTTCCTCGCAGAATTTGCTTACTTCTGCAGCATAAATTTGCTTTTTCCATCTCTTTTCGTTTATTATTTCTATTTATCTAGATTTTAGACCAACGCGTCATAAATTTAATCAGAAATCAGAATTTTTTTATTTGCTTTAAACATGGTAGTGCACAGATGTTAACATAATAATACGTCCTCATGTTTGACTTATAATTGTCATGCAAATTTAAAAGTAGTTACATTTTAGTCTAATCCTGCTTATGACATCTTTTTGCAAACCACACTAAGCCAATCAAAGTTTAATTCATAAACGTAAATCAATTCTTCTTTCAAACAAATGTCCTAAATTAAAAAAAAGCGATCGCAGATGATGCGATACCACTGCCTAATATCAGCTGAAGAAACGAGAGAATATAGTCAAATTAGGTACTAGGAGCTGGATAAGAATAAGATAATATTTATTAGTAAGTAGGTACCTACCTTTGATTTGTTTTTCCTTAAACCACAGTATGCTCTCGCCTGGTGTTTATCCACTTCAGTATGTAATTTCTGTAACGATAATTTTTTAAGGATTAATATAAACACTATTGTTAGGTAAATATAAAACAGCTTAAGGCAAAAAATATTTATTATCTTTTTCGTTTAATCTTGAAACCTTTCTAGAAGAAAATCCTTGATAATTTTATTGACTCCACGTTTATTGAGCAAAATCACGTTGAAGTGTGCTAATATTAATCTTTGAATTAATTTAAAAATTACCTTTTCTATTACTGTTTGTAAGAATAACAACGCACGAAATCAATTTTTGTTAGGATTTGTAATTTCTGTACCAAACGTTCCAATTTTTTGGATGTAGGCATTGAAGTAATATGTACTTACATACTAGAACAGCTATCTCGAACAAAAAATGTGCGCTACTCTGTGATCGCGCGGTTGTTTTTTTATCACAGAATAAACATAGGTAGAATGATGATGATAGGTAATGTAGATTGTATTGTTGAACAGGTAAATTATATCGAGAACAATATTTAAATTTTGTCATTTATTTTGTTTATTATATTTGCTTTATTAATATAATATTACATAATAACATATCACAATTACATTTTAATGATATTTTTATCTGAATATTTTAGAAGGTATCTGAGTCAATTATAAAAAAACATACTAAATGTATGTTTGACAAAACTTATTAACATAACATTTAAATTACAAATATATTTATTTAAATTAGAATAAAAGTCGTTCATAAATGCTGGGCACGCGAGAGTTAAAAATGGACGAATTTATTCCACTTTGACTTTGATGTGGAAACCTAAAAATAAAATAAAAGAATAATAAGCAGATTTAAACATGAAAAATTTTGCCAAATTATAATAACTAATATATGTTTCTACAAAAAAAAAAATGTGTGTAATAATATATTTGTCCCATACTTAAGTACCCACAGAAATGTCGCATGTGAACATATTAATTTCATAATCTATATTCCATGACACGAGATGGCTTCTTAGGAATAATTTGTTTTATTATTAATCTATAATACGTTTTTATTGATTAAGTATCTTATTAACCGATGAAAAGTAATTCCTTGGTTTTTACTGACGTTTCTTGAATTATTTGTGCAATATCTAAGCACACACGACGGCATATTTTTATCAAGAGATTTTTTTTAAATCAACACAACACGTGTCAATTCTACAAGCGCCTAGCTAGTGACTGATTAAAGTGAGGTGTATGCACCGCAGTTGAGTGGAACAGAGTAGCTGAATGCAGTGTCGCCTCTAGTACGTAGTACATAATAGCTCAATGGATGTAGGTTATTTAGATTTTTTTAAATTTATACCTGCTATCAAGTAACATTTAAATAATGCCTAAGTTTACTTATTCTCTTTCAGTGTCCAACTGGTATCTATAACTTTACATTGATATTACCTATGTCAGATAAAATTGTTTGTATTGTGAATAGATATTTCTACTAAATTATTTAGTATGTGATTATAAATAAGTCAAAACTTAGCTGGCTTTTGTATCTAAATTAAAAAAAATATTATGTAGATATGTATTAATAAATCTGAATGTTTTTCTAAAACGAATAAAAAAATAAGACTAATGTAATTAAATTGCCAAGCTAATAATGTGACAGATACAAAAGGTGATACGAATTGCATTCAAATTTAAATTAATAATCCAGTAAATAACTACAGGTGTAATAATTATCGATGTTTCAAATATCAATGAAACAAAAACAATATAGGTAAACAGAGACGAAATAAAAATTATGAAATTAATTTATACAATAACGGACAATATCAATCGCCAATTTCTAAGAGACGATGACGAGTGATTAAAGTAAGGAGAAAATTACTTAGATATTAGGGTGGTCGTAGGTAGGTATCTGGAGTGCTTTACTATGGTAATACCTCGTCACATGTTGGATTTTAAATTACCATAAAAGGAAAATTGACAGAGACGTATCATGATCTAATTTTTGTAGGGTTAAGAAAAAAATTGTTAGAAACATTTCTTAATTTAAGTTGGGGTTGAAAACAACCAATGACCCTAATTGTGCAAATATAATGTCTTTAGTGCATATAAACTGCCTACATTTGTCAAATAATTAACTTCTCAGTCATACAGATTCCAACCCACAATGCTGTTATTTGATTAAAAATTTCAATGTTGTCTAACTTTGTCTTAATTTACTTCGTCCGTCAGTCTATCACTACAGTAAAGTTACAGCCTCTATACGTCCCACTGCTGGGCACAGGCCTCCCCTCATTTCTGAGGGGGTTTCAGGGCAAGGAAGTGTCCGCCGCGCTGCCCCAATGCGTGTTGGCGAACTTCACATGTCTTCGAAATATTTTTTCTTATTCCACAGACATGCAGGTTTCCTCACGATGTTTTCCTTCACCGCCGAGCACGTGGTAAATCAGTACTTAAAACTGCAATTAACAATTTCATTGGAGCCAGCGGGGATCGAACCCGGGTTCTGTTATATTTACAGCGGGGGCTAACCATCTGAGATATCACTACAGGGCTAACAATAATATTGTTAACCCCACGACAAACTCTTTTACTAAATTAAATTATTTTAAATCAACATTTTCTTATAAGAAATTGAACCGAGTATGGTTGCTCATGTCCCGACAACCATGCCTCCACTAGATTAAAATTTTAATTCAATGTTTTATATTATTTAGTAATTAATGATAACCAATTACTACCAACAAGACATTTCGTGAAAATCCAGTGCGAGACTCCATGGCTTTATAATTATCTCACATGGAGATAATCCCGTGGGTATCGTTAGGGGCGGTAAAGGGAAACAAACCAAGAAATGGGCAGCAGCATCTTCCTAACAACAACTCAAAACCTATAAGAGATTGCGGTTGCCAAACCAACTACCAATCATGTCAAACATAACTATAACTATGAGGTAATCCTACAGGTAGGCCAGCAGGTTCAGCAGTAGACTTTAATAGGGTTAACGGTCTATTAAAGTCCACTGCTACGATGTGTATAATTGCCGCTATTGTGTTACCAACATAACATTAATAAAATATAGCTAGTATTATTGTTTAATTAAAGTATAATGCTGCATGTAAACCCTGTAAAAGTGTATACAGTAATGTATGTCTTAAATTTAGCTGTCGTCGAATGATATTTCTCTAAATTGCAGATAGCTGAATACCACAGTTAAACATGAACAAAATTTAGAGAAAAAACATAAATCCACTTACCTACATTCAACCAAGCTATCGGAAGCAAAATCTTTCGGATTTTGTTCTTAGCTTAAAATTATTTTATCCTATTTATTTTTGCTTATTATTACTATTATCCTGTAACCAGCAATAATAACATTAATGTACTATATCATACTGAGAATTAGAACATCAGTTTTATCACACGTAATATAAAAAAAAAATATTCCCAAATTTAACAATACGATATCGATTACTAAAGAGACCGTTAAAATCTAAGATCGAGAGGCGGTACTAAAAAATAATACAAAACATAAAATTTTCACATGAATAGGATCCATAACGGAAACTAGATTAAAGAATAACAACCATAAGTATCGATGCTTGGCACAAGGAATTCAATAATTCCACTCACTTGATTTCCAACCGTTTGAAGACACAATCAAATCTACAAGAAAAATTATCATACGTCTATCATCCAAAAATGATCCAATAACACTACAATACATCCAATATGCAAATTGGAAAGCGATACGTAAAAAATGTTATAATAATTTCTATCGAGCATGTCATTCGTTTCGCATTGAAATCAGACGTCATAAATGTAGGTACACGGCTACCGAAAATGCAACATGGTTTAAAAAAGTATTTATGAATATATAGCACATTCGTGCGTTCGATAATTGAATTGTTAAGTTCTGTGAAATGTTGGCGACACGAGGGCAGTAGGTCGCGCCCCAAGGGCGGGAGGTGTTTTTGACAAAACGTCGCAATGTGCGGTCTGCATTGTAACGTACGCAAATTAACTGCATATGCATTGAATTTTTATTGCCAATAAAAAATATTCCATTCATCGATTCGCGACGCACAGTACATGTGCCGCATTGAAAGAAATTTTAAATGTCGTTAAATGATTTTTGCATATGACAGGGACAAGCCAATTTGTGAATGGTATATTCATGTTAATTTTATAACATGTGTAAAATACAGGTAGCGTTTTGATAATATCACTTCGCTGGTGTGATTTAAATTTATATTGTTAAACCAACAATAAAACTCGGCAGACCGTTACAAATATGTTTATTGATAACGCCTTAAGTCATCATCATCATCATCATTACAGCCTTTCACAAGTCCACTGCTGAACATAGGCCTCCCCCAAGTAATGCCACAAAGCACGGTCCTGAGCCACCTGCATCCATCGACTTCCTGCATGTCTTACCAGGTCGTCACTCCATCTAGTGGGGGGTCGCCCTACACTACGCCTACCGGTACGAGGCTGCCACTCGAGAAGCTTTCTTCCCCATCGGTTATCGGTTCTTCGAGCTATATGGCCGGCCCATTGCCACTTCAGCTTACTAATCCGTTGGGTTATGTCGGTCACTCTGGTTTTACTGCGGATATCCTCATTTCTGAGTCTATCACGCAGAGAAACTCCGAGCATAGCCCTCTCCATAGCTCGCTGAGCGACCTTAAGCGTCCTCATACGGCCAGCAGTGAAGGACCACGTCTCAGATCCATAAGTCATCACTGGCAACACGCACTGGTTGTACAATCTAGTTTTTAGAGATTGAGGTATACCTGACGAAAAGATATGTCGTAAATACGCCTTAAGTATAAATATATAATTGTGGAAAACAGATAATGTATTATTTTTCGCACAAAGCTCTTTGGTTAAAAATTTGTTTACATGAAAAAGCTGCTAAAAATCAGATTTTTTTTCAAAAGTAATGTATAAAAATAATTTTGTCGATATCAAAATTTTGTAGTTTTTAATTTAAATAAGTATAGTAATCAAAAACATATATTATATAATTAAATATACAAACCACCAAGATAAATTATTTTTTTTAATTCTGATGATGTAATAAAAAATGTAATAAATAAAGTAATCAATAATGTAATAAAAAATTAAATAGAAAAAACCTTTTTCACGTCGATAAATAAATATATAGTATATAAACATAACCTTATAATTTGATAAGGCTTGATGTTGTTCAGTTGAATGCCGCAAGGTAAGAATACTGTGTAAGATTATATCATCATAGATTCTAATCATTTATTCGACTTTAGTCATGAACCTCACATAGAGGAAGTACTTAAAGTCAAAATTCGATTTAAGAATACTATTAAGGGCATTGCTAGTATTTTATAAATAAATTCAATCATGAGTTTGCGATTTTATTAAGCTAAGTTCATACGTGGTAGAGCCATGCTGCAGTTATATTAGTAGTATAGTTGTAGCACGAATGGGTTGGCTCGACTGAGGAAGGATAACGCTCTCACAGAATACCACCGTGAAATAGCAGCTTAATGCTGCTGTGTTTCGTATGGTGAGTGTAGAGAACCGGAGACCCTTTTTACTGAGTACGAGGTATTCCATCTTAGTCCTCACGGGTGACAATGCATTTGCATTTTGATTCGTAATCGAGGATAGATGTAGATGTCTATAGGCCACAGCAACAATTTACAATCAAGTGGAGTGTGTGCTCTTTTGTCACCCTATCCTAAATGAAAAAAGATGGGAAGGAGCATCTTCCTACTAGCAGCACAAACTAATATAAAACTTCGGCTGCCGTCCTGCCTACTAATCTCGGCAGCTACTTGAAATATCTCTTCTATGAGACAATCTATAGTGGAGGTCTATGTTCAACAATGGAATTTTATAGACCGTAATGGATGGATGGGTTTTTACTAACACGTAATACATACATTTGCTTATTATATAGGTACTGTTTCTATTATAAACTCAATATAATTTTAAAAAGCGTTTTTATACATTGATCCAATTATAACAATTTTGATTATACGCAACATACACGCGCATAACGGCCACAATATGGTACGTAAAATTACCATAAAGTCGAAGCATTATCAATTGATTCGCAGTCAAATATGTTAATACGATTGATGTTTGAAACGCATACAATTTAACAAATTTGTTGCGCATTGTGCTCCGTTTTGTACAGCGTGCAAATCCGTTAGAGATAGATACTCTCATGCAAATATATTTTTTTATTATAAATTCGGAATCGATATTTTTTTACTGCTTCATTGTTGTATGAATGGATGAGAACGAATCAAGCGAAATCGATCGCTTTTTCGGATCGCCACTGAAATGTAAATTTTCATTCACATCTCCTTTGAATAATTATTTTACATCTGAAAATACAACTGCCTCTAACAAAACACAATGAAATTACAAATCTGCTTTGATATACGTGTCCCATAATGAATTGGCCTAACTATGAACCAATGAAGGAAATGAAACGAAACCAATTTTATTTTTCAATATAATCCATGAATACTAACACACTTCTGACATCTGTGAATCAACATCTCTAAACCTTTATAAAAATAATCACATTTTTTATCCTCAAAATTACTGAAGACGGCCGCCTGCAACTCTTCGTCGCTTGAAAATTTTCTTCCTCTTAAGTCCCGCTTTAAATTTGGAAATAAATAATAGTCGGACGGGGCCATGTCTGGACTGTAAGGTGGATGTTGAACTTCTGTGAATCCGCATGGACGAACTGCATCCTTCGAAACACCAGCGGTATGAACAGGGGCGTTGTCATGGAGCAACAGGACACCTTTAGACAGCTTGCCTCTTCGTTTTTCCTTTATCTTGTTTCGTAATTTATATATTAAAGAAGCATAATATTCGCCGTTCACGAGTGTATTACGTTCTTTCCACCATCAAAATGCCTTGAAAATCCCAAAATATTGTGCACATCAGTTTTTTAGTCGATTGTTGCACCTTTGCCTTTCTAGGGGGCTTTTCAACCTTATAACGCCATTCCATTGACTCGCGCTTACTTTGTAGATTATAATACAAGATCACAGTTTCATCACCGGTCACTAGCCGCTCGATCACAGTCTTTGGATTTTCGCCACAAAGATCCAAAAACTCCGAAGCGCAGCGCACTCTTTCTTGTCTCTGTACCGCTGAAAGAAGTTTCGGTACCCATCTTGCACTCACTTTTTTCATGTGAATGAACGGTACTCTTAGAGAGCCCAAGCCTTGCTGCAATTTCTCTAATCTTCAAACGGCGGTCACTCAGAACCTCCTCTTCGATAAGAGCAATCGTTTCGGGAGTGAGCACTTCCACAGGTCGACCGTCGTGGCCAAAGTCTTCGACGGTTTCTCTCCCCAGGTGAAACTCTTTCACCCAATTTTCACTGTGCTATAGGAGTGGGCAGACTCCTTATACACGCCATCCAATCGTTCTTTTATTTGAGCAGGGGATAAACCTTCTTTAAATAGAAACTTTATGACACTTCGATACTCAGTTTTCGACATTTTGAAAAAATACGCGACTCTCGTTATTCAAATGCCTGTTAAACTAAGACTAAGCATTTCATGTCGATGCATGTTTCTTATATTAAGTGCACGATAAACGTACTATTTAATGCAACACAACATGTAGCGACATGTCGCGTTGAACTATATCAGGGCAGTTCATTATGGGACCGCCTAGTATATTTTAAGGGCTATATATTTATCAAAATCTCTCTGAATATGTAAGTACGTACTTACAGTAGGCAAATATTGATTTTGATAAATATATTATGTTTGGAGAATGAAGTCCCTGGGCGGTGAAACCATCTTCGAGCAATTAGACTTCTGCAGTCAAATTCCAAACTTTATATTTCATTTCATTTATCTTCCGTGGGACTTCCTTTAGTGAAACTTACTCTACTTTTGTTACAGCTTAAGTAAATCTCACTGTAACACAGGCCTCCTCTCATTTCTAGGCAAAATTATGTAACATGGTAACACGGTCGAGATTGCACGAATGGCGCAAATCTCTGACACAAATGTGATTATTTACATTTCTCACAATACCACGAGTGACGGGTAATTGTTGTGTATCGATTGTCGATGATACCAACGTCTGGTCACGACGTCGAGTGGTGTGCAGATGATGAGATCGATTGCGTTCAAGGGTTCTGTATCTTTTATTGGGAATAAGGGTTTGGGTTTGTGTTAGAAGCACCAGACAGGCAAGATGTGTTTGTATTTAATTGAAAATATTATTTCCGCGTAAGTATTTATGTAGCGTAATTTGGAATTTTAGTACAATTCAAAACGATTAGCTCAGAGGAAATAAGACATCGATCTGGTGGCCATTGTATTGTTATTATCGAGAGTATAATTGATATAAGAATAACACCAAAAGAACAATGTCTTTAGATCAATATAAAGAACTATTTAAATTTGAATTTAATTGCTTACGGTATAAATTCAATCAGATTTATCTTCCGTAATGTTAATTTAGACTGTTTTACGCAGACTTAAGATGTATAATATGTATTATTATTTACATTTTTGTTTACGTTGTTCTTAAATTTGCGTGCAAAGACATATAGTTAAATTGAAATAAAACTATTAGATAATATCTATTATCGGGTGTCATAAAGAAAATGTACTAAATACCTGTCGTCTTTTTAAGCTTAAATGTAAGAAAAGTATGCTATCGATTAGGCACATCACTATCGTTAAAAAATATCGCGCACTTACACAGTTATCCAAAAACTAGCGTTCGTTACCAAGTCGCGGCGACTTTTCGCTCGTCGAATTTTATTCATAGCCTCCCGGCTATTGTGCGGGCCCTTCAAATTAAGTGCCTTTTGGGTGCCGATAGAGCGTAAGATCCGTCGCCTAATCTCGGTTGATCATTTCACGTGTCCGATTGTGGGGTTTCGGGTAATTCGGATGCGAATAAACGTAGACGGCACAAGGTATAAGCGAAAACGTTAATTCAAAATTTGAACTGCACCCCTATGGAACCCCTATAACCCCTGGGAAAGGTGATCGCTACCTAGCCGTTTCTAATTTGTTATGTGTTATTAATTGTAACATACATGATCGTAATCTGTAATTTTTTTAAAGTCCCGCTGGATTTCTTGCTGGGTTTTTCCAGGACAGAGGTTTTTTCCGAACCAGTGGCAAATTAAAAATTGACTTTCAATAAGTATTACTACCTAATAATCTATATTGAATAAAAAAGTTTCTGTTTTTCTTTCAAAGTGATTTCTTTAAATTAATTCCATACCATTTATTCAAGTAACCATGAATTTGTTAATGTTAGTGATAGTAGTAGATATTAGTTCTATAATAAATTCATTAAGAAAACTTTGTTGCTTTAATTTTTCTGTAAGTCCTTACTGCGGTCAACAATGTATATGATTAAAATCTAATAGAAAATACATTGTAATTGTGTAATTACAGTATTTTTATTTTATATATCATAAACAAAAACATTCACGCCTGTTACCCAGATGGGTACCTAGGCAGAAACTATGGACTTCCGTTTGGCATAATCCACATGACACACCTCTCACTTGCCTCCTTTGCAGCCGTAAACCTATCACATATGCTCGTCGGTTAAGGGTACCTGTTAAGGGTACTCTTAGTCATTTTTATTTCATATTTTTTTAAATAGCAATGACTATTTTTTCCACCTCTAAATACTTATTATTTAGTGGTATAGCATAATTTTTCCTTATTAAGTAACACGAATCAGTCTTATAAGTATACATGATGCATATATATTTAAATGCATTACACGCTTAACGCTCCTTCATTGTCCCACCACCAAAACGCGGAATGAAGAGGCTCATAACAAATTAAGTCTCATTGAATTTTAAATCAATGTAACCAACTGAACTGCGTTCTAAGAACTCTGTACATAAGATTCAAAATTATGCAATAGTATAAATGCGCTATTTATTTAGGTGCAATGATATCCTCGTGGTAAATTAACTCGGTAGTTATTTACTGTGTTAAATCCACCATAAGTAAGTGGTGTATGAGAAACCTGAAAACCATGTGTTGTTTGCGATACAAGATAAGGCTTCGCTCCTTTATTATTTATTACCCGATTTATTTTATTTCATCGATGAGAGAGATGTTGCCCTGTGATGAGTGTGTAAACCTAACCGTTCCTTGTTTTCTTGTTCTTTTGAAAATTTGCCGATCGTTGAAAAAGAAAAAGCTGAAATTAATATAATGATGCTATTACAAGGTTGTTAATTATTTTATTTTTTAATTAACACATTTACAACAACATAATCTCCCCGCCATTTTTCTCAATCAATTTCATAAGTCAGTCTATTACCGTAGGACAAACAATGATATGATTGGCAGGAACTATTTTTTAAATTATATTGCATAAAATAAAGGTTAAATTTATTTATTTATATACGAAATTGAATTCAAAATATAAATTTCTGTTTCGCGATGAATGGATTCCCAGCTAATCGTTGCAATCGTACAAAACATTTATATATAATACATATTTAATATACATTTAGATACTGTTTTCATTTATTTTAAAACATATTATTTAGACCTATCTTCCTTCTACGATTGTGATATGTTTATTTTTTTTTTTTTAAAATAATGGTGACAAACAAGCACACAGTCCACCTGATGGTAAGTGGATGATGTGGCCTATAGACATTTATCCTCGATTAAAATCAAAACACAGATGCGTTGTCAGTGAGGACTGAGATGGAATGCCTCGTTTCCAGTAAAAAAGGGTTTGCGGATCTCTTTAATCACCATACGAAACACAGCAGTATTAAATTGTTATTTAACGCTGTGAGAGCGTGGTACTTCCTCGGTCGAGCCGACCCATTCCTGCTACAACCATATAGCTGCAGCTTGGCTCTACAACGTAAAAACGTTTCGTGTGACTGACCATCGCTTATAAATCGAAAATTTTAATTTTTAAGACTGCATTTAATACTAATGATAACCAATATAATTTCGTTAGGTCCAAATATAAAATTAAACTACACACACAAAATAACTTAGGAAGAATTTTTTTATAAATTTAAGTAAATCGTTTTTTTTTTCTGTTTTCTAGTATTGTGTATGTAAAGTAAAAGATTTTTTGTTATTCAGTTCTTAGCCGTATTAAAAATTTCTAGTCACTAGCTCATCGGGAAGTTAGTTTAAAATTGATTGCAATATGTGCACCAAACAGAAGTATCAGACAATAAAACAAACAATCAGAAAGAATAAGAAAGCGAATTGATAAAATGTGGTAAATAGTATAAACTCTGGCCAAACGTTATGGAAACCATATACCAAAAACAACGCCGCTGATTTTCAGCAAGAGGCATTAGTGTTGCTTAGTCAAACTTAACTAATCTACGGCTCCAACATTAAAATATCAACATAACAAGAAAACTCATATTATAAAATAAGCGAATAAAGAAAAAAAATTTGATAAAACATATTCTTAAGAAAAGTGTGATACAGCTTTAACTCTGCATTTTACGAACAATTACTAATTCTTAAACAAAAGAATACTTCCTGAGGCTGTAATATTAAAATTCGGCTTATCCGCTTGCCTTTTATCAATTGAATATAAAACTTTAATCCTGTCATTATAAACGAGCGGAAATTTAAAGAAAAGATTTAACTCAATTTCCAGATTTAACCGGGTGTTATAGAAATCTTTATGGAACCAAGGTAAGAGCTCTCCTCTACATTTAATGCAATTCCTTTATAAATATTTAAAGGCGAAAATAAACCGACAGCCACTTAATCCATAAAGCTCTTCATTAGATATAATGAGAGCTATCATCGGAAAGAATCACACTTTCTTCCGTTTAAGTGCGTTTGACTCGACAATAATCATTGTATCTTTACAAACCATCGTAGTAAGTAACATGCTAAATTACACTTACATCCATGAAAATAAAGCTAATAATGAATTGTAGTCTCCTTGCATGTGGTCAAACCGGACATGTAAAAAAAAGTAAATGGCCACATCAGCGCTGATAACAATCAAAACGAAGATTCCCATTCATCGAAAACTTGGTAAAGTGCGGTTTGTGCTTTGGTCAAAAAAAAGCTTAAGAATCGCTTCGGTTACTTTGACTGCAAATTATGTTTGCGATGTAACGATTCAAGCATGAGCCGGCACAGTTAAGTTCGCAGTTGTGAATGTATAGAGACGTTGCAAGGAAGTTGCGTGAAACGTGTCATTCTTTTACGAGAGGATTATCGATGTTGTTGTGGTTTCCCACAGTCAAACATATTTTTCTGATTTTCTTGGCATAATATATACATAATGTTCAAGATAGTTTTCTAAATTCGCATAAATCATTTAAGGCTTGTTAATAAATTATTAAGTGTCGATGGAAGCGACGTACAATCCACCATCTAATCTCATAAATGGAAATGGAAATTCTTAAATATGTTTTCTTCGTAGATTTAGTAGTGAAATTGTATATTAATCTGATTAGTATTGCACTATTATGAACTTGCACCCCTCGTGTGGCAAATACGACAAATCGCTTGAAATATATAATAGTATATGACCTTAAGTGTAGTATTTACATCATCACAAGCATTAAATTCTGACGATATTGTTATTTGAGTGATTATAGCTTTTATATTACACGAACAAGAGATAAACGGATTTCAATTAGAGATAAAACGGAGAGTTGTTTGGCCGGATACCGGACATTCGGCCAGCCTTATCGCCGGGTAGTCAGATATCCGGCCGCCGGATATTCTGCCGAAAATTGCCGTTTGGTGCATCGTAAGAAGCGAAAAGTAAAGTCAGTGCAAACTGTTTGCGATCGTGACCCTTATGGTGGGCAGGTATTGCTACACAATACCCAAAAATATCAAAGTTTGTCAAAATCTATCTTTCAGCACCCTGCAGCAGTGTGTAGGTACAGCGAAAGACTTTTTTCTGAAGCAGGCCTTGTTTATGAAGACAGACGAAACTGCTTGTTACCTTTCAATGCAGAGATATTGGTATTTATTCACCATAATTTTCCCATAGCTACGTAGTACTATTATTTATTCTGTTCCTTAGCGCAATACGAGTATTAATTTTGTAAGTTTTAAAATGAAAATTTTGTGACTACTGATTATATTTGTTAAGGGACACAAATGAAGTACTTAACTGAATTTGTTATTTTGTATTTTTCTTTAAATCCGGTATCCGGCCGGACAGCTGTTTGTTATCCGGTATCCGACCGGATAATAATTTTAGGATTTAATTAATAAGGAATAAATTTTTGGATAGGCCGAATACCGGATAGTTACCGGATATTCGTTTCATCTCTAATTTCAATATCGTAAGTAATCTAAAGATATAATTTGTAAACATTTTTATTGGTATATTGACTATATTATATTAGATTACTTATATCATTTGTATATAAACCAGCCAGACAATACACATTTCTAACATTTTTTTTTCATGTAATAAGGATAACAAGTGAGCACACTGTCCACCTGATGGTAAGTGGATGCGTTGATGTGGAGCGTAGCCCATAGACATCTACATCTATCCTCGATTTCGAATCAGAATGCTGATGTAATGTCACCCCTGAGGACTGATATAGAATGCCTGCTTTGCTGAAAAAGGCTCACAGAAGCATTAAGCTGCTATTTGTTCCTGGTATTCTGTGAGAGCGTGATCCCTCCCCGGTCGAGCAGACCCATTCCTGCTACAACCATAAAAAAGCTGATGCATGACTCTTCCAAGCGCTATAGTAAACTAATAAAAGACTTTCTTTAAATGCCTACGTTTGTATGGATAACCTATGCATCGCGCTTACGGCCATTTTATTAAATAGTCCACTAAAAACTAACGTAAATAAAGAGCAGATTACCAGGAACACTACAATACGCAATGGCTACTGAAAAACGTGTATGCATTTTACTCAGATTATACTACTTGTCACTCTAATTTAAACTTTGTGACTGAACCATAGAGTTCATTTGCACTTGTACATTGTTAAACTTCTCAATGAAAATTGAACTATAGATTTAAGGTTCATTTTCATTTGGCAGTAAAACATTCCGGTAAGGCTTTAACAAGCGAAGTAACGAAAATCGTCGTTGTGATATTGATTAGTGTTGTCCTGTGAACGGAAGTGGAGGAGTAAGAGATGCCATTGAGCTCGGTTTGACATTAAGGTGCTAAGTCTACGCGTGTGCCTCCGTCAGCCATTCATAATTCAAATTCCAGGATATTGTTTGGTAAAGGAGTCTCTAAAAGCATTGCTATAATAACATTGTTGTCAGTAGCTGAGCTGGGCTACTCGTTGGTTTTTTAAAAAATCTGATTATCAAAGTAACAAAAAATTAAACAATCACAAGCAATGCTTGCCTAGCTTTAAGCACTGGTAAGTGTAGGATCTAAAACTAAAGCTAAAGTTTGTTTGTTTGCTGTAAAGCTATTATATTTGAATACATACTAGGATATAAAGTCTACTTGTTCGTCGTATTATATAAAAACGAACAAAGAAGCTTACAAATGCCTTGTTACCGTTGAAATGAAATCCCTCCTTACTAGGTATAAAAGAGTAAATGGTTGGCACCGACGCCGACGAACTCAATGACGCGAAAATCCTACGATGCGGGGCAATCAAGAAGCTCTGGGTAGTTAGGGAGTGTGTTTGTACCACATAAGCTTCAGAACCGTGGTATAGCCACGCTGCAGCTATATTCTAGTTGTGGCACGAATGGTTTGGCAAGATCGGGGAAGGACCATGCTCACAAAATGTAAGCGTAAAATAGCGGCTCCACGCTGCTGTGTTTCGTATGGTGTCTGTAGAAAACCGGTGACCATTTTTACTGGAATCGGGCATACCATCTTAGTCCTCACGGGTGACAACACATTTGCATTTTGATCCTTAGTTGAAAATATATGTGAAATAGGCCACAGCATTCACTTACCATGAGGACTGTGTGCTCGTTTGTTACCCAATGCTAAAAAAAAGGACCAATTGATTGCAGTAACCACTCACATCTGGAGCACTAGTATTAGAATGGCTTGATAGTCACTGTAATGATAAATAAAAAGTTATATTTACAGGCTTTTGGCAATTATTAACTTGGTAATTAAAATGAATTCAGCAGGGATGGGAGATATAATAAGTATGAAGAACGACGAATGAACGCAGGAAACAGAATAAATGGGCTCTACACTCAATTGTGGAAAGTCAGAATGTGTCAAAAGAGGCACGTGTGGCAATTCAAAATGCTGTGTTAGTTCATACATTAACGTATGGTAGTGAAAGTTGGGTGTAGCAGAAGCACGGGAGTAGAATAAACGAGTTAGAAACGCGGTCGTTAAGGAGTATGTTGGTCATGTAGAAAGAATGAATGAGCAAAGAGAGACAAAGCAAATTTATGTATGTCAGAATCGTGCCAAATGGAAGTCTTTAGTATCTGCCTGCCCCTCTGGGTGACAGGCGTGAGTGTTTATTCGTGAGTGTTTATATGATAAAAATGACGTTTAGACATAACGTGGGGACCAAGAGGACTTATAAAGGACTTACAGAGCGATTATACCATATTCCCATGGATATCGTAAGTAGTGACGTTAGGATATGATATAATTTATAATAAGATTAAATAAGAAGCGATTAAATAAAAAGTAAGGAAAGGCTGAACAAATGATACCAATACCACAAAGGAAAAAAGTGAAATAGCAGCCTACATAGACTCCACATATAAAAGATTAAAAATAAATCTATATATGTATATATAATATAATGAAATACCAATGACTGACTTACTTATCAGGAGATCTCTCAAACTACACACCCGATTGACTTGAAATTTTGTATAGTATCTCATTTCGCTCATTAATAACGTCAAAACATCAAAAAAAATTCTTTATAGTTTAGATGTATGTTCTGCAATAAAATATTATCATCAATCAAAAGGGTCTCAGCTAGTTACCTACATTGTCAAAATATTTTGTAACCACTCGAATTGTTTTTGAAATTTGAATTTGTCGCTGAAAACTTTGTATTTCTTTTGTATTACGAATTATTGTAATTATATAAAGTTGCAGTCGCTCTCCTGTCAGCAGTTGGCTGATCCTGGCATCAGCTGCCCAGTGGATGTTCTCACGGAACTTACCACTGTGCTCCGTGACCTGTCACACTGATTGTGCGCAATGCCCGGCTATTGTCTGCCTTTGCGAAGTGCTAGGGCTGTCAACCTTGCGATACGCTATTTATTTCCATTTTGTTCGAATTGGAAAATTCATGAAATGGCCTATTTATCAATATATTCATTAGATATTTAGTATGTTTGTTTACTTGGTAAATAGTTGCGGCGTAAGAACCCACTAACCCAAATAATAATCAGGTGTAGTGATGGGCATTAGAGACAAAGGAAACGGGAGAAGGGCAGCAGCATATTCTCAAAATATGGGGTTGTTAACCCACCAACTAAGCGTGGCTACTATGATCAAAGTCAATGTGAGGCAATGATCAAAATTTTTTATGTACGAATTTTTTATGTAAGAATGAACCTTAAAACATTGGCGTGTGAAGAATATCACTTATTACTCAGAATTCTCTATAAAAATATGGTTTTAATAATAATTAAAACACTGCATTTCTAATATTATAAAATACAGTATTTTACTTGTATAATTTATGCATTTATAATTTATCACATAATTATAAAATTAATAATAAATATATTAATAATTACGTGGCATTATCGACAACCCTAAATCACTGCACACAGGAAGTACAGGGGTGTGAGCAAGTATGACCTCAAGTTACCCATCATGCACCCTCAGCGCAATCTTCACTTTTTCTCCGGGATTTTTTTCGGCCATTGTCGAACTATCTGGAGCGTTACACATCCAGCGTATGAATGCAATCGATTGAATAAAAAAAACTCAATAAATATCATTCAATTGTAGTTAAAAGGGTTTTAAATTTAATATTAGTTCGATTGGGGTAGGCAATTTCATTGTGATTTAGACAGGAGATGCGAATCTGAAACGATTTTCTGCTCAATATTTTTTTATTTACAATTGTCTCAAACGTTCGCTGACAGATTTCTTTCATATCGCACAATGCGTGTCTGTTGTTAATTTCACGTGTGTACCGAAAAGTTTTGCAGGAGAATAAAGAAATTAGCGCCGACTGTTATTACGCAATAGGAAGCATGCTTATATTTTTTCTTAGAATGACAACAATGAGTTTTCCTCCATTTTGTAGGTGGCAGACCCATGCTTCAGTTATATTCTGGTTGTAGCACGAATGAGTCGGCGAGAACGGGAAAAAAATCACAATCTCACAGGATACCAGCGTAAATTAGCAGCATGATGTTGCTAATTTACGCTGGTAGTGAGTGTAGAAAACCAGACCCGTTCTACTGTAAACGAGGTATTCCTTCTTAGTCTTGAGGGATGACCACAGATCCTGTAGTTTGATACTTAATCGAGGAAAGATGTAAATGTTTACGGGCCACACTATCCACTTACCATCAGGTGGAACTATGCGTTCGTTTGTCACCCTTATTATATAAAAAAAACATTACCCAACTGAGCAAAATTACCTTCACATTCTTTTTTCGCATTTCGCATTGGTTTTTAACTAATCTCCTAAATAACCATGAATTTAGTTAGATTGAACTGGTACCTACCTACTACTTTTATTTGGTTTACGTAGTACTCCTCTGAATACTACTTTACGTACTACTCCTCAGAATCTTCAAGGTTTTTTTTTTATAGAATAGGGTGACAAATGAGCACACAGTCCACCTGATGGTAATGGTAAGTGGTTGCTGCGGCCCATAGACATCTATATCTATCTTCCATTGCAAACCAAAATGCAGATGCGTTGTCACCCATGAGGACTGAGATGGAATGCCTCATTTCCAGTAAAAAGGGTCTCCGGTTCTCTACACTCACCATACGAAATACAGCAGCATTAAGCTACTATTTCACGCTGGTATTCTGTGAGAGCGTGGTCCTTCCCCGGTCGAGCCGACCCATTCGTGCTACAACTATACTACTAATATAACTGCAGCATGGCTCTACCACGTAAAAAAAGGGTGACAATTTATTAGCATTTTTATTCATAATTGGATTAAATTTAAGCATCTCAAAGCATCCACTTACTATTACTGTACTTGTAGACTGTGTTCATGCGTCACCCATACTTGTATCAAAGATACGCGCTATACGTACATGACAGGTCGGTAAATACTGGAAAGTAACAATGATTACTTTTTGTCGTAGATAAAATCTCTCACATGTTTATCAAGTTTGTTGTTAATCCAAAAAGGGTTTCACGAGACAGCATTGGTCGCAAAGGCGGCGAGCAAACACTTCCTTGTTACAACCGGTATTATAATCTTCCTTTTGAAAACTACTATTTAATTTTCGTTAAGTCCTCGTTTCGGTTTTTTTGATCAATTAGTTTGTAATGGGTTAAGAATGTATTGTTCCTTAAACACCGTTAAAAGCATTGACTTATAATATACTTGCGACTCTATTTTATCAAGTTTTCGATTTCTCAAATAACGACTCCGAAGTTTCCGGATAAAATAAAGGTTACTCCTGGCACTACTCTCTATCTACTTGTCACATTTCATTACAATCGGTTCGGCCATTCCTTTGATTAGCCCGGACTGATTAACAGACAGACAAACATTTTTTTATTATACCTACGCGATATCTCTGCTATTTGGGAACCAATTTCAATGATTCTTTTTTATATTAAATAGGCAATACCTCAAGAAAGGTAATATAAGATGAAGTTTTTAATGTAATTGATTAGAGGGTAATGAATTGACATGTGTCAATCATTCGATTCTCGTGACCGAATCATTCTAGTATATTTCATCAAGCGTACCGGTACATACGGATCGATCATTGAAATGGATCATTTCGGGCTCTAGTACTTTATACTAAAAACAATTTATTCAGATCATTCGGGTTTTGGTCGCTTTTTGACTCATTCACAATTCACACCAATCACGAGTTAAAATGGTTCTGTCAATTGTTTGTGATTGGTTGTACACTTGTACAGGAACGTTCAAAAACAGATGAATGAACCATTAATACTTTTAAGTCTACCAGCTCAAACGAACGAATCATTCATGATTGACACATGTCTACAATGTAATGTGTTACCTTGAGCTTGTGACATTCCTTAGACCACTCAAAGTGATCAAAACTTAAATTTTTATAAAAGATACAATCTGACTTCAAGTAATAACTAAATAGCATTCTACAATAGCATCTGAAGTCGGTAGTTTAAGTTCTCTAAGAACTCACTTTGTCTTCAAATCGACTTCGGAAGTTATTATCTGAGAGTAATTTTATTCTTTTTCTTTGCTTCTTCTTCTTAAATGTTTAACTAAAAGTATTTTAAAAAAAGAATACTATAAGCCTTTTCACAGGTAATGAGGAATTTTATCTTAATTCTCAGGGTTGACAACGCATCTTGATATCTTGTTAGAAATTATTGTGATTTGGTTTGTATGGACCACAACATCCGCTTATCATTTTGTGAAATGAATATCGCAAAATATTATCGATGGATTTTGTGTCATTTATTTATGGAATCTATAGTTATAGAGATAAATATCAGAAAAAACAATTTAATAAAAACGAAAAGACAATACGCATCGTTTTTAAAAGCTCTATGATGATATGCCAAATCAAATTATGTAAAAGTCGAATAACATAAAACAATTAAATTGCTTTGTCAAAATTTCACAGAGTATTTTGCACTGACCTATAGTGGTATTTTTTGTATAAAGAATTTTCATTATTTTAATTAACATTTATCCAGTTTAAATTAACGTGTCTTCAAATATTTTTTACTCTTCGACATCAAACCGTTTCATCAAAAAGTAATGTTTGATTCGAGCAGTTTGCCCGTGTCTAGGGGCCTTTACTAAAGTCAATTTTGTATACAAATTTGTATCGATATTAGATTCGTTCATCGAACGTAATGATCTCACGCCGTAAAATTCCCAATTATCCAAATTGAATGGCGTCGGTCTGGTAAATATATTGCCATATTGTCCAATCTTTTCGAAATTGGATAAATCTAATTGGTCAGTTAAAATGGCTACCAAGTTTCTCTTACATAATAATTATGAAACGCTATTAAAATAATATCCATCGCAGCTTCGATGTGAATCAATATGAAAAAATAAAACACCTTTGTCTTTATGTTTTTTTAGTATATATTTTTAATATACTTATTCTCATTTTACTTTGCTTACTTCGTACTTTATACGTGGTAGAGCCATGCTACAGCTATATTAGTAGCATAGTTGTAGCGCGAATGGGACGGCTTGACCGGGGAAGAGCCACGCTCTCACAGAATACCAGCGTAAAATAGCAGCTTAATACTGCTGTGTTTCGTATGGTGAGTGTAGAGAACCGGAGACCCTTTTTACTGAATACGAGGCATAGCCATCTTAGTCCTCACGGGTGACAACGCATCTGCATTTTGATTCGTAATCGAGGATAGATGTAGATGTCTATAGGCCACAGCAACCACTTACCATCAGGTGGACTGTGTGCTCGTTTGTCACCCTTCCTATAAAAAATTATTAAAATACACTTGTAGTTAAAAATAATGAAGTTGATTTCCTAATGTTCCTTATTTAATCTTCTACAGTTGTTCTGAATTTACGATAATTATTTAATATAAAACAAAGTCGAAGGCGCATTTTGTACTTTAATAATTCTATATAGTTATTAACAAATTCATGGTCGAGCGTACATAAGTAAGTTTATTTGTCATTAGAGAACGTAGTAAAATGGAAACAAGGTACAAAAACTAAATGGAATTAACATTCTCGTATAAATCAAATCCAAGATGCTAATTTAAACGACTGTTTCGAATCGAGTTTCCACAATCATTTCAGAAGTGCATAGCGTAAGGGAAGCTATTAAAAACCGCGGCTGTCAACCCGCTTGCCAAGTGTGGCAACTATGGCAAATATCCGGCCTATGAGGCACTCTATGGTAGATGCCTATGTTCAGTGGTGGATTTTCATAAGTTGTAATGGTAACGGTGATAGAGTTAAGAATGATGGGGTTACCAACGTTATTGTACAGGATTATTTTGCCATAACCGACCAAAGGAGACGGTCCATTTCAGGCCCAGTATATGTACACTATACCGTAAAAAAGCAAGAAATTCTGGGATTTTATTAAAAACAAAATAAGAGAATAAATCGAACTAAATAACTTGCTAAAAATAAAAATGCAAACCCAATTATTGATGATTTTACAAGATAGCGCCCTTCCAGTCATTAAATTATAAGTCAAATGTCATGTCCGACAAGTGACAAGTCACGAAATTATGTAGGTAGTGTGATATTTTTTTGTTTATTCCGAGCTCCTGAATTGCATTGATATTGATATGTAAATATCAACAAGAATGTTACTTACGAGTATTCCAAGACTAAAATAGCAAATACCCAAGTTTCGAGACATTTTAGCCATTGTACATAATAAATCTACCTCATCAGTGATAGGAATAACACAGTATTTCAGAATTCAAATATATGTCAATAAATTGATGAATAATCTCATGACAGTCGACAACTAACGTCGAAACGACATTAATTCGCCATTAGTGTTGCAGTTTTTGGTAAAACTAAAATATTAATACATATGAAATAAAGGCAAATTTGTAGATTTGAATGACCAAAAGTAGTATAGTATATTATTTTAATTTAAATATTTCTCTAGTACTTGTACAAAACCAGGCCTACGCTTCATACAATTTCGGACCGTCTCCTTTGCAGAGAACGTTCAGTATAAGGAATATAAGCAAATGGCGACGAAAAATTAATACTTTTTTAACATATATATAAATATTGTGTCCTTTTTATCTTTTAAATTCAAAATGCGTGGTAATGCATTATTTTAACCGATTTCACTGCGCACGCACACATTCGTAAGAGTCGATCGGTAGGCAAAAACGTTGTTGCCCGTAAATCACATTCCAAATAATTCAAATAATTAAAACATATATATATATATATATATATATATATATATATATATATATATATATATATATATATATATATATATATATGGCAGCAATTTAATGAAAAGAACTAAGATAAACAGTAAAATTCGTATTATTGAACAAGCTGTGCCCCGCGGTTTCACCGGTGTATAATTTAAGAAATCACTGATTAGTTGATTTATAATACTACAGTATAGAAAATTTTTAAGTATCTCACATATTCAAATAATCACGCAAATACTACAGATATTACTCAAAAGATTTTACACGTAGAACTAACTTGATGGAAGTGATGATATAATTTTTATCACTATTAACTTTAAAGATTTTTTAACAAAATAAGGATGAGAAACGAGCAAATAGTCCACCTGATGGTAAGTAGATGCTGTGGCTCATAGACATCTACATCTATCCTTAATTAAGTATCAAAATGCAAATGCGTTGTCACTCTTAAGGACTAAGGTGGAATCTCCGGTCTCTGGTTCTCTACACTCACCGTAAGAAACACATTAGCATTAAGCTGCTATTTTACGCTGATATTCTTTGAAAGCGTGGTCCTATCCCGGTCGAGCCGACCCAGTCTTACTACAACCATAATAGCCGCAGCGTGGCTCTACCAAGTAGATAACTAAAGTCAATAAACAACAAAATTGCAGTTATATTTGGTCGTTAATAAGTATACCAACGAATAGTACATGAGACGTAAATTATGGCATAAGTGCGTTCAAATCGTGCATTAATAAAACGGAAGACATCTTGTATAATTTAGCCATAAACAGAATATTCTGATGTCTTCATTCGGAATTCATGGGGTTAACATTTCTTTCTTTTTTTATCTTACATAAGACAGAGACAGAACTACGTTAAAACTTGAATAGGGCGATAATATTGTTTCTTTGCAGTGTTAGGGTGAAGTGGGCGTGACAATGTGTCGAGTTTAATAAATTGTGCGTAAGATATTGCCGATTTTGCCAAAGCTCCTACCATAAATTATCAATCATATTATACTTGCAACCATTATTATTTCTCGTTCTTCAAGAGTTACAATAAACTGTCACTGATAACAAGCTGGTATTTAGGGGGAATGTTGCACTTTAATTCTTTATCGAGGATGGATGTAACAATATACATTCCGGATGAGATGTTATATAAAAGGCATGAAGCACGAGAAGTATCGTTAGTAAAATTAAAATAATATAAAATAAAAAAGGAAATACAATAATATCTTAATAATCATTTAATAAATTGTTAGATAAAAGATACAGATCATTTCACATCCATAGTTGGTGAGATGTATAGGTAAGTAAAATAGCAGCTTAATACTGCTGTGTTTCGTATGGTGAGTGTAGAGAATCGGAGACCCTTTTTACTGGAAATGAGGCATTTCATCTTAGTCATTACGGGTGACAACGCATCTGCATTTTGATTCGAAATCGAGGATACATGTAGGTGTCTATGGACTTCAGCAACCACTTACCATCGGGTGTACTTGTAGTAATAGTAGACTAAAAGAGAACGCCTTATGGCGTTACACATTTTTGTGCAATGAAGTATAGATAAATAAATGGGTATAGTAAATAGCTTAAATCAAAAATATGTCAGATCCATCACTTTCGAAACTTCTGGTGCTTCTTTCCTAATTAATTTGAAAAACACTGACAAGTGTGGTCGCATATCACTACCATCATCATTACAGCTCCTCTAAAACTCAGGACAGGAACATCACAAAAACACAGTCCTGGAGCACCTACGTCTATCGATTTCCTACATGTGTGACCAGCTGTTTACCTCATCTAGTGTAATGTCTTTAAAAAATATTTTTGCAAAAAGTGAAAAAAAAAACTTAGTAAACGTGGTTATCAACCGTTATCCTCAGTTCACTAGTTGTTACCATCATGAATGAATTACACATCATTAAAATTTGTACATTCTTCCTTTAGTATATCAAAACTTGGTGGGTTATCCACGTGAGAAGATGTTAATTTAACTTTAAAAGCTACGACGTCATATAGTCATATTTCTATTTATTTTCTATAGCATAATTTCATTTTGGAAGTTTTAATTGAATTGAGCTACAACTACTGAAGAACGTGTAGTGGCGGTGTAACTATATCCACTTACATGCCATGGGTGTCGTAGGAGGTGAATTGGGAAACAAATCAGAAGATGAACAGTAGCGTCTTCCTAATAAAGACTAAAATAAAAAAAACTGCGGTTGGAAACCCGCATGCCAAGCTGCTGTCGCCAACCCGCTTGCCAAGCGTAGCAACCATGGCAAATGTATCCCCCCAATGAGGTAATTTATGGGGAGGCATATGTTCAGCATGGATTTTAATAGAGTGTAACAGTAACGGAGCTTCAGTGAAAACTAGGAATAATCTAGTTGACTTTTAAACCTGTGCCACCGACCAGCTGTTTTTTTATAGAATTAGGGTGACAAACGAGCACACAGTCCACCTTATAGTAAGTGGATCCTGTGCTCCATAGACGTCTACATTTATCTTCAATTAAGAATCAAAATGCAAATGCGTTGTCACCCCTGAGGACTGAGACGGAATACCTCGTTTCCAGTAAAAAAGGTCTTCGGTTCTCTACACACAGCATTAATTAACTGTGCAAAACGTCCATGGCACTGCAATCTCTGGGTCGCTAATTCTTGTGACGGATACATCACGGGAGTTTTATAGACTGATGAGAAAGGAGTCTATCGATGGATGCCAATGTGGTAGTGGTAATTAATCTAATAATGGTAATGAGTGTATGTAGGTGTACTACAGATCACGATTAATGAAATTCGATGGGGAATGCCTTAGGCTCAAGCTATATTTACATTACGAAACTAGTTTTAAGCATGAATAAATCAATTTCATGAATATTATTGCAGTACTTGTGAAACTTGTTTCGCCAAAATGAATATGTCGTGAAATTAGTATTGTTGAGTGTCGCAGCTTTATTTTACTGTCTAAAGCGTTATCGTACTGATGATAGTATAATAAATTATTTAAAAGATTCGAAAGCGTGGCAAGAAAGCATCTGGATGCAATACAGTTAATTTCTGAATTAGTGGTTTGTGGTTTAAGAACTTTATTCTCATTAAGAATACAAAATTCACTTATCATGAGAACATAAAAATTTATAAGTTATAACAATGTCTGGAGAAACACAGAAGTTGGGGGTACATTACAAATACATACAGTTAAAAACAGTTAAAAACAGTCACAGCGTCAGAGAGAGATACAATCACAGATATATAGTTGCACTACGCTCAACAATTTACTAGAAGTGGCTTGAGATACATATTTAGTATTATTTTATTCTAATTCGAATTAGTAATGAACAATAAAAAAAAAACTTTATACCTTATTTGCACCTTCTTAAACATATTTAAAATAGTTATTGATTATTATTAATATTTTTAACTTAATAGTAAGACCGTTATTTTATAGATTTTATAATATGATATTTTAGTAATTTTTTGAAGCTTACATTTGACTGCGATTCCTTAATGTCTTTAGGCAGTTTATTATATAATTGTGCTCCTTCAAACACTAGGTTTCTTTTACCATAACTAGTTCTTGGTGCACGTAAAATGAGATCATTTGCATTTCTTAGCTGAATTTTTTGAATTTGTCTCTTTTTAGTGAAACTTAAATAAGTGTGGATATCTTTATTTATTATTTTACGAATCAGAATGCATGTATGATAAATGTACGATTGATTTATATTTAACAGCTTAGTATCATTATATATTTTGTGAGTTGGTGTCAGATAGTTATAGTTGAATAGAACCTTTATAACTTTATTTTGAGCTCTTTGTATTAGGTTCAAGTTATTCTTTGCAGCTGAGCCCCATATTTCTATCAGATAATCGATATGTGGTTTGACTAGAGAATTGTAAATAAGATAATGTATTTTACGCGGGAAACAACGAGCTATACTTCGAAGGGTACCCGTTATCGATGATAGTTTGCATTTAATTTTATCTATCTGAGGTTTCCATGTAAGTTTATCATCTAAAAATAAGCCTAGGTATTTTTCGCAATTTGATCGTTTGATAATTTGATTATTTATTTTTAGAGGTTCAATGTCCAATATTTTCTTAGCATTAGCAGATGAAGATCCTGAGAGAGTTTTATGCAACTAATTTCACCAAAAAATTCGCGAAAATTGGTGTCGCGAAAGTAGTTTGTATAGCTCTCAGGATCTTCATTAAGTAGTTTGTGTAGCTCTCAGGATCTTCATTAAGTAGTTTGTGTAGCTCTCAGGATCTTCATTAAGTAGTTTGTGTAGCTCTCAGGATCTTCATTAAGTAGTTTGTGTAGCTCTCAGGATCTTCATTAAGTAGTTTGTGTAGCTCTCAGGATCTTCATTAAGTAGTTTGTGTAGCTCTCAGGATCTTCATTAAGTAGTTTGTGTAGCTCTCAGGATCTTCATTAAGTCTAATAAGTGCCATAACCTCAACGATGCAATTAATTTCACGACACATTTATTTTGGCGAAACAAGTTTTATAAGTACTGCAATTAGTTTCATGAAATGTATTTAACCATGCATAACATGAGGCATCATAAATTCGACTTTACATGAAGGGAAGATCAACGAGACTACTAGCAACTCGACTCGCAAACATCCGAATAGCCGAAAGTGTTAATAATAAAACCATCCAAGAGCGTGTCGGGCCACGCTCAGTGTAGGGTTCCGTAGTTTCCCGTCCGTCACAATAAGTGTTCCCACTTATGAGCTCCGCGCTCCTGCAACTGCTCTCGGTAGTGGGTACGTGCGCGAACATGGAGCGTGCAACATTGCACGCTCCGCGGCACGCGCTCCGACTTTCCATCCAAGTTCAAAATGATTTTCCTAGAAAGTCCTTATAAAGTTCTACTTTTCAGATTTTTTTCATATTTTCTAAACTTATGGTTCAAAAGTTAGAGGGGGAGGGGGGACACATTGTTTTTTACTTTTGGAGCGATTATTTCCGAAACAAGACATTATCAAAAAATGATCTTAGTAAACCCCTATTCATTTTTAAATACCTTTCCAACAATATATCACACATTAGGGTTGAAATTAAAAAAAAATCACTTCCCACTTTACATATAGGGGGGCCAACCTAATGAAACATTTTTTTCCAATTTTTATTTTACCACTTTGTCGGCGTGATTGATACACATATTGGTATCAAATTTCAGCTTTCTAGTGCTAACGGTCACTGAGATTAAGCGAGGACGGACAGACGGACAGACAGACATGGCGAAACTATAAGGGTTCCTAGTTGACTACGGAACCCTAAAAGCGTTACCATTATGAATGATCTGTTCTAACTTTCTGCGCGTTCTGACTGTTCTGCTCAGTTTGCTGAATATGGGCAAATCTTAAAAAATATATGCTAGTAGTTATATCCCTTAAATAGACCAATAACCAACAGTAAATTTTTAAATCTTAGATATAAAAATTAATATTTATTTGTCTGTATTTTATGCGCTGCCATAACGTTATTCATATTGCGGTAAAAATGTCAAATTATTGCTTGGACATGCCGCGACTATAGGCATAGTCCAATCAACTAACAGTAGGTGGACACGCGTTTCGTAACGACAAATTTATTTGAAAGTCATATTATAATCATTCAATTTTAAAGAATGTATTATCATTCCTAATTAAACAGTATAACCCTTCCAAATTTAAAACGATATTTCCACAATTATTTCTACTGCGGCAGCAACGTGCCGTGTATGAGCTAGCACTTATAAGAAAATATTTATAAAATTAGAAATAAGAAATTTTTTTTTGTCTTTGAACTGTATACACCGATATAAGATTTGTGACCACGTTTCAATTTCTAATAAGACTGATGGAGGCAATAAAGTGAGTCTTATAATGGAATTCCATAATATGCTCTGACAGGAAAAACAGTTTTTTCATTAAAACAAATGTGGCATTATTTGCATGTTTCGTTAGTAACGGCGCTGTTTTTAATATGACTGGTTTTTTTAGAATTGAAGAATAAGCTTCAAGCGATTTGATAAAAATTAAAAATAAATAACGATGACTCTTGATAGATTTTCAAAACACATTCGAATTCTGAATAATTGGAGGATATGAAACGTTCGAAGATATTATAGTGTGATAAGTATAGGCACAAATACAAAGGCAATCAATCGTCGTAAGTATCCGCGCCTGATGAAACACTTTGTGTTAAATTAGGAGGTATAGATTTTGAGTGATAGGGAACAGGAACTAAGGTGGGTAACGTCTGCAAATTGTATCTATATTTAAAGAGGCCATCATCATCAGTATGCGATAGGCTACTGCTGTAAAATATATATCCCAAGGCGTGCCACCTGCGATCTTTGACTTCACGTATCTAGTAGCTGCAACCTAGCATGCACTATGCACTGTTCGTCGCGACATCTAGCCAGGTGCCATCACACGACACGTTTCAATAAGTGAAATTTATAGTCCAGAGTATGTCTACTCCTACGGTTCATTCATTCAGTACATCATTTATGTGATTTTGTTTTAAGATCCTTAGTGCTTTTTTTAAAACGCGACATCTTATTACTTAATACGTTATTTTAAAAGAACTCTGCTACATTCTTCTAAATAATCATAAATAATACATAAAACTAAGCTAAGTCCGAGCGTTTAAAAATTAAAATTCTAAATAAATTATTTGGATTTACGTCACAAAACCTCACCTTTTCACCTGTCAGTAAAACTATGCAAAATATAATAACGTAATTAATAAATTTGAAACTCATGTTTATTTAATTATGATGATAGAAATGCTAGGAAAACATATATTTTGAAGTTTTACTGTATAAAAATCATTATTTAAATTTAACCTTGCTGAAGGTGTCTGATGTTCTTTGACCGATATTAAGACATTATAAAACAATTTTTATACGTGTTATAGCCCAGCTGCAGGTATATTAGTAATAGAGTTGTAGCACAAATGGGTCAGCGCGACCGGGGAAGGATCACGCTCACACAGAATACCAGCATCAAATAGTAGCTCAATTCTGCTGTGTTTCGTATGGTGAGTGTAGAGAACCGGAGAGTCTTTTTACTGGAAACGAGGCATTCCATCTTAGCCTTCAGAGCTGGTAACGCATCTGTATTTCGATTTTTAATTGAAGATAAATATAGATTTCTATGGGCCACAGCTCTTCTCTCTCTATCTACTTACCATCAGGTGGACTATGGGCTCGTTTGCCACCCTTATCCAAAAAAGAAGGGAGGATTTACCTTAATTAGCCCTAATTAATGTTAATTAGCTCAATTAACTATACAGATAAATCCTAGTCTAGTAGTTGAGTTGCTTTGTTTCGTATGGTGAGTGTAGAGAAACGGAGACCCTTTTTACTGGAAACGAGGCATTCTGTCTTAGTCCTCACGGGTGACAACGCATCTGCATTTTGATTCGTAATCGAGGATACATGCAAGTGTCTATGGGCCACAGCAACTAATTACCATCAGGTGGACTGTGTGCTCGTTTTTCACGCTATAGTATTAAAAAATCTTAGTACCCTAGTAATTTACCCGAAGGACAAGTCCAAAACAAGTGATCACACGAAGTGTTTCTTACAAAAGATAACATCCCCAGAAGAATTCAAACTACATGTCCGCGGCATGAGGATGGTAAATAATGGGGGAGTTATAATTAGTGCTGAGACAAAAGGAGATGTCAATAAATTAAAGAACGAAAAATGAAATTAGTATTCAGGAATGACGACGGATCTGCATTTATATTCTTAATCGAGGATCAATGAAAATGTATATGGGTCAGAGCTTCCACTTATCATCAGGTGGATTGTGTCCTCGTTTAAACTCTTATTTTATAAAAAAAAGTTATAAAAGGTGTACCGACCAATGTCCTTTATTTTCCTCTAAGAGGTTAGTACCAACCCAGACGTAATATTTGAAGGAAAAAGTCCTACCACCAAACATTTCTACTACTTTAAGAAGCCTTTTTATTCAAGTTGAAATTCACACATGCTAGCAATTTTTCTAAATTTATTTTTATCAAAATAAAGTATCATTTAAATAATAATGTATTATTTAGGTTAAACAAGAAAGTCGTAGAAACCTATGTAAAGCAACAGTGCGCGCCATCGACAATAAATCCGACAATGGACAAAGGCAGGGCGAGCACACAAACCGTGCCTAATTAAATCGCTTCATACATTGTGCCAACAATAAATAATAAAGTAAACTTTATATTTATGGGCCGTGTTTTAAATCTCTTTTTATGGGAACTGCGGTCAACGTAGATTAACGGTGATTTAGCAGGTGGCAACATTGGGCCGGTATTGTCCGGTCGCGTCTGGTTCTATCCGGTTTCGGCTAGGTAAATCATTACCCTAGGGGAGGACTTTGTGTTTTACTAGGTCATTACGGCAAAAATAATCACCTTTTGTTGTTCAAAGTTTTAGAGCGACTCTTCACAGGGGTTAAATAAATAATTATTTAAATATTTTAATGTTAAAAATATGTTAAAAAATCACTATTCAGTTCTCGCTATATTTTTGACTAGTCAACCGCTTCGGTTTCGCCTGTGTAGGATCGATTAATATGGCGTTGTCTTTAAGATACACTTTATTCTATCAATCTTACGATATTACAAAAAATCTCCAAGTTTTTCTTTAAAGAATATTAACAATACTATAAACATTACTAATATTCCCCTTAACCACTCGTGATAAGCTTAAATTGCTTGTGTTGCGAGCGGTTCACGCCAGTAGTCGAATGGTGGATTCGAACCCACGACCTTTTTGAGTTCGCGGTCCGCGCCCTGCCATTAGGCTACTGTCGCTTGAAAGGTTTTAGTTGAATGAAACCTATATCACTCTTGGAATTACTTTTTATCCGTTCTTGAAATTTTATTACAATCAGTTGAGTCATTCTGAATATTAGCGGACGGACGGACAGACAGAGCTAATTTTTTTTTAAATTATTCAAGTGCTGACGGCATGCAAATGACCTCTTCACCTCTATAGGACAGTTATTTTAATATTACAAACAGAATTAGACAGTTATTCAGGTTTTATAGCCAGATACTTTAATTTATGTGTACAGATTAGCTTTATACATAAGTGGTAAAATTAAAAATTTTGTACAACCTACCTAATCAATGTATACAAAATCAATTAACTACGCATTATTAAACATATCTCAAAAACTCCTGGTCTTGATGAAATTTCTATGAGACTACACGAGAAGCACCACCTTTTAGATAAAAAGGAATCATCTAAATCGATTCATAAAGTTATGAAGTAACACACACAAAAAAGACTCTTTTATGAAGTCAGTAAAAACATATTCTTTGTGCCTGTGTGATCGTGTAAATTCTGAAAGACTTGATCGTATACTATATTTGTTTTGTCGAGGTTATGGTTCATAGCTTAATTGTTATGATCTGATAGGTTTCACTGTAGTCAACCTATTAACAAGCTCTATAGTTACTCTTGAAAGATACAAGACAAATGAGTAGAGATAACTTGAACTGAAAATCAGTATCAAAGTTTTACAATGTTACGATGGGATCCGTGCGAGGATATCGACTGGCCAATACCTATTCCCTACGAGGTTTGACACTTCTCTGACCCCCGGTCTCACCACTATCGGATCACAGGTGCGACATGCGGTGTGAATGGTTTCACAAATCATTGTCCTCAATTCATTCATTCATTATAGCCTTTCAAAGTCCACTACTGAGCATAGGCCATAGAATGTCTCAGAAGATGATAGCTCAAAGCACAGAGAGCCTGCTGACGCGCGACTTGATGTTAGAGGCTGTTCCAAATTCATCTGCCAACGTTTTAGAGACTCGCGAGATATGATCCTTTGGTGGGATGATCAGTGAAATCATTGATGTTCCATTACTGAAAGCAGAGAAAAGACAAAAAATTATAACCGTCTCTTCCCATTATTATAATGGGTGTATTAGAGTGGCTCCACACTTGCTGTGCTCTATTGGCACATGTGAAAAATATTCTTTATATAAATTAATATGCAACTGTCCATAGACATCCATATACATCTACATCTATTTACCATAGTTGCCACGAGTGTCATGCGAGTCGGCAACCGCAGATTTTCTTGTTGTTATTAGAAAGAAGCTGATGCCCGTCTCCTGGTTTGCTTCTGTCTGTTGCCTCCTACGGCATCCTCGGGATATTTTTACACCGCCACTACATGGTTAATGTTATTGTCGTCAATATATGAATCTATTGTATAATGGGCTAATTTTAACAACATTTTTTAACATGTTTTCTTTAAAGATTTATGGGAGTTTGATTCATTATATTTTCAGAGATTTACGAACGTAATTTCAGATGATGTAGAACTAAAATAATTAGAAAAGTACAAATCCATGGACACCTGCAGCAAACTTTAAATGAATGAGTACAAAGATACGTTGTCACCTCCGAGGTACGAAATAAAATGTCTCATAATCCAGAAGCCAGTATAATATATAGTAAATATAGGTAACATATAGGTATAGATGACCCTTTATGTTGGAACACAGTAATGCTCGCAAAATTGCTTGACGGCAGAAATAAGAAAGATGATATGCTATCTAACCAAACGGACTCCAAGGCTCAGACGAAATAAGAGTTTTTATTTCGTCTGAGCTCCAAGGCAGAAAACTTTACATTCGTTAGTCGCTATAAGATCTTTCGATCTTGAGTCTAAAGTAACCTTTTACGATTACTACAACATCAGATGAGGTGAAGGAGTGTTCTACCCGCTACAAAAAGGTGATTATGGTTGTAGCACGAATGGGTCGACTCGACCGGGGAAGGACCACGCTCTCACAGAATACCAGCGTAAAATAGCAACTCAACACTCTCTCCTCCTTCCTCAGGGGTGACAACGCATCTGCGTTTTTATTCATAATCGTGGATAAATGTAGATGTCTATGGGACACAGTACCCGCTTACCATCGGTGGACTGTGTGTTCGTTTGTCACCCTTATTGGCGCCTTGAACGCTGCTGACCGCCGCTGATAACACAAAGTGCAACTAGAGATATGTATTTCGTATCTCTAGTTGCACTTTGTGTTTTTGTCCCATGTCAGAAATTTTGGGCTCTTGTCAGGATTGTGGTCGGATTTTGGAAATGACCGGCTTTTTCGATTTTTCAATAAATTATAGTAAGTTTTTGCGTGGGAGTGGTTAAATCTGCGACGTGGATTGAGAGAAAAAAAAAGAACAATTAATTAGTTTTTATTCACGAATTTTAATTAAAAAATATTTGTCAGGACTTTCCAATTTTCAGTCTGGTAACCCCAAATGCAACTGACAGCGCCGAGTAGCGATCTGACATCAATTGTAAACATTTGCGTTACTAAAGAAATACACCCTTACACAATCTTGCTACTTAAATAGTAAAATTGGGTGAATTCCAAGAGCCAGACTAAATTTCCGTTGTCTATAGACGTTTAATAGGCATTAAAAAAATGTATATATAATCACTAAAATAAATGTAGGAACTAAGTAAGGAAAGATTAATCAGCATATTTAATATGAACAGAAGCTAGTCGGAATGCAAATTGGTGGAAAACACAAAGATTGATGATCGATATTTTACGTCTGGCGTTTAAGAGATTTCGAACCGCCATCAATCGAAGGTTATAAGATTTTACTGGCATATCCCATAATCACCACACAAGACATCGCGAAGGGTTGTGTTTTTTTCTGACTCTTGTGGATAACAACAATCAGCCACCTATATGTGCAGTCAAAGTAAACACAATCCGTCCGATACTCGTGAATACAATACGTGAATATGTAAAGTCACCGCGGCCGGTTCCCACGTGTCCGGGAGCAGGGCAGAAAAATAAAAATGCCTCCGACCCACTCTGTATTAATAAAACCCTTAATAAAAGAGCGCGATAGCTTAGCGATGCGCGGGCGCTGGTGTGAGCATAGTATAACGTTAAACCGAAGATGCCGCATTGAAGTTAGATCTGTTAAAGTAATTTGAATTATAAAAATATTCAAAGTAAACCCAGCAAGAAAACACTTTAAGAGCGACAAAATAATGACAGTAGTGTCGCTTTATATATATATATATATATATATATATATATATATATATATATATATATATATATATATATATATATATATATATATATATATATATATATATATATATATATATATATATAATGGTTTATTAGAGGTATATGAGGATAAATAAATACCGAAAAAGAAAGACATAAATAAACACAATCTGCGCAAGTCTGTCGCTATACCCATGAATAGATTAGTGAAAGTAAAAAAAAACATGGGCGTTACTCAAAAATATTAATGTATAATAAATTACCAAAAAGTTAAATCAGCTTTCACTATAGCAAATTTAAACAGAAATTTAAGTATTTTTTTTAAGAATAACCCATTTTACAAATTAAGCGAATACATGTCAACGCAACTCATGGAATCGTCGTACTTGGGTAACGTGCAAACAAAATAAATTACCTAATTCTATGACGTAAAGCGTAAATGTAACTAAATTAAGGTATCATCATCATCATCATTACAGCCCTTCACAAGTCCACTGCTGAACATAGGCCTCCCCCAAGTAATGCCACAAAGCACGGTCCTGAGCCACCTGCATCCATCGACTTCCTGCATATCTTACCAGGATATACCCCCCATGAACAATAATTAAGGTATATAGTACAATAATATTTAATAATAATATAATAATAATAATTTATTTTATTTTGATAAAATGTACTAATTATTCCAATAAGTCTTAACTTAAAAATAGTCTACAATAACAGGCACCTGAACTAGGATAAACCTGTATCTCAGGTGTATGTGCTAAAAGATACATTAACAAATATTTTATGTTTCTTATATAAAATTAATAACGTACTAATTAATAAGGGTTGTTTGGGTAAAATACATTATCATTAATTTACTTATGATATTAATTAACTTAAAACAATCAGCAACTTCTCTGTATCATCGTGTGACAAATTTTGTAACCATGTTCGAATTACCTTCTTACAGTCTGCCATTTTTAATGGATATATATACAAAATTGCATTGACTTGATTATACAAAAAAGGGCCGAGAAATGTAAAAAATCTATGCATAAAATAATGCCTTATTCTAATGTTAGCTTCTATTACTTTATCTTTGCGCCTTTTATCAGTGACCTCTCTTCTATAAGGCAATCTTAAGTGCTGTTTTAGTAACGTGCTCATAACAAATAACTGGCGCACTGAGAGGACATTATAGGATTTGTATAAGAGATGGGATGGAAATAGAATAGGGCGGAATGTTGCAACTTTTAATACAGCTCTTTGAGCGCGTTCCAGTGGTAGTAGTGTAGTTTTAGCTGCTCCACCCCAAGAGGTTATACAATAGGTGAGTATTGACTGACATAATGCGTAATATACTTGTTTTACTACCTTATTATCAGCAAAAGAACAAATTTTTTTAAAAACAAACATTAGTTTACGAACTCTATTGCATAGGTGGTTTATGTGGTTTTTAAATGTAAACGTAGAATCTATAATTATTCCAAGGTACTTAACAGTTTTTGTATTAGAAATAACTGGGCAGTAACATTTAGACTCTGTGACTGAGTAACATTGATGTGCATAAAGTTCTGGAATGTTTATATGCTGGGTTGAGCTGCGCATAGATAAATGAATATATTTGGTTTTGTCCGTATTCAGTGTTAATATGTTTTGTTGGAGCCATTTATTAACTCTATCAAAACCTTGCTGAGCATATGAATAAACCTTATCAACTGTATTTGCGGAAAAAAGTAGCACGGTATCATCTACGTAAGATATTATTTTACCTGAGTTAAGTTCAGGATTGCAAAGGTCATTTATATAAATCAAAAATAGGGTTGGCCCTAATACACTTCCTTGAGGCACGCCAAAATAAGTATTTTTTTGTTCAGAGCTAATAACCTTATCGATTTTTATGCATTGATATCGATTTTCTAAATAATTCTTAAAAAGTTGAAGCTGCTTACCTCGAATACCTATGCTCTCTAACTTATTTAATAGGATAGGAATAGAAACCGTATCAAATGCTTTTGCAAGGTCAAGGAAAATGCCAATTGATTGGTTGCCTTTATCTAATTCTTGAGAGACGTAATCGGTTATTTCCTGCACAGCATCAGCAGTGGACATTTTAGGCCTGAAACCATATTGCATATTCGATAATATTTTAACCTTATAAATTTAAGAACTTCTGTAACCAATGACTCGCCTGTGACGATTGTTTTATTCTGGTCAATAAATATTTCTGATTTCTAAATTCATATGGTAATTTTAGCACCCCTGTGTAGTGGTAGCGTAGGGGAATCCACTACCCTACCATCTCGTGGGTAATTTTAGTAAATAAAAAAATGATTTTCAACAAGTATTACGCAATAATCTATATTGGATAAAAACCATTTACTTATTTCATTTCATTATCATTAGAGGCGACAGATTGAAACTGAAACAGGAGTGGGAAGCAGCATGTTTCTGATAACAGCTTAAAATAATAACAATTGGAGGTTGTTAATCCGCCTCCAAAGCGTGGCAACTGTGGTGAATGGCAGCCACATAAAGCAATCTATCAGGAGATCTACGTCGGTTTGTTTACTCATGTGCCTATGTCACAGAAAATATACAATACGCGAACCTATGTTCAGCAGTGGACTTTTGAGAGAAGAATGAATTAAATATTTTTGCAAATTAAAATCTAAATGTTAAAGTTTTAAAACGATTATTGGCATTCGTATAAGCTTAGGCTATGCTAGGACAGATTTACTTTTCTAATAAGACATGGAAATACTTTCTAATACCTTTTAAGTTTCAACAAATATTTTTTTATTTATCTTTTTGTGTTTAAATATGATCTTAATCATAAAAGTAATAAACGCTAAAATTTCTAATAAACAAAAAAGTTCAAGTATTTCAGAAAAGCTTTTCTATTTTGTGCGTTTACTGTGTCAATACACGATATATTCAAGAAATATCATTCCTCAAATGTTTAAAGAAAAAAAGAACATTAAAAATATACAGCCCTCATCGACGATAACACTCTATAATGACGTGGGTCAGTGCGGGCGGCTAGAACAAACAAAATCGTGCGCGCGCCATCTTTTTTTCCGTTTCATTCAAAAGGAAAAGGAACGTTTCTTCTATCCCTCTTTTATGTAGGTGTCGGGCTTTAGACAAAAAGAGATGGCTGAGGGATAGCCAGGTAGGTGCCGCAGTGTCTGCCACTACCAGACAGAGGGGCACCAAATATGGTATTTTGATACAATCCAGTTACCACATTCTTAGCAGTGATTAATATCTTTTGGATAAAAATTTTGAACACTCTACTCACACGTTTTCTAATAGAATATAGAATATTTAATAAATGTTTATGTATAACTATAAAGTTTCACTTACAATAACTGGATATACAAATTAAACCTTTATTAGAAAGCAAACACCGACTACAAAAAACTGGGAAGAAGAAGAATAAAACAATTTCCACATAAAAGCTTCTGAATTCGGTGCTATGGTAAAGGTACTATGCATAAAAATTAATGCACTGGCTTCTTGGAAAAGTTTTATTTTTTAACACTCGAGTGACACCCATGCGAATAATGGGATGATGGACTCTCTTTCGCCGGCACGCAACCACAGCCTCAATTATTATTATAACATATTTTTTAAACATTTATACATTTACAGAGATAATAATCAACTTGTCTAGCAAATTAAAAATCCCAAAGTCTCCTTGTTGGTGTATCATTAAAGGACAAAACAAATCTGGTTATTTTTGTTAAATTTTTATTTCAAAAATGTCTAACGATCTTACAATCCATAAGCTGGAGTAGTTATTTGTTAACACTCAATGTATGCTTTATGATGTAAGGAAAATCAAACCACATAAAATTAAGACACGATTGTATGTGAGAGATATGAAAGAGATAAAACTTGTACTAGTTTTTGTTTTAAACCAAGCATAATCCAACAAAAATCTATACTTTCACAATTTAAACTTCACAAAAAAATTTTTGACAATAGCTAAATTTTTTTGGAGTACCTATATAATTGTGTGGTACACACCCACCCACCTCTGACCGAGATTAAGAATCAAAATGCAAAGGTGCTGTCACTCGTAAGGACTAAAAATGGAATAGGTACTTCTACCATATCAAATATGTATATTAAGCGTGGCATACAAATAACCCTGGTTTTGTATAGGATACTATTAAATTTATTATTTAAAACGTTTAATTTAATTTTGGCTTCTTTTCATTTCTTTTCTCGGTAAATTCGTCGCAAAAGCCTGGTTGTCAATTCCACTTTCAATATAGAAAACTTCAATTTCTTCAATGCTGCTCCCAAACACAGGTGACGGCTCTGGATACTTGACTTTTTATTTCAATGACATCAAAAGTCAAAAGACTTTCTTTTAGCATTTCCCTTGGAAGTTTTTACTATCCCAACGGAATAAATTGCCTTGGTGAATATTCATAGCCCACCACTACCAATAAATTGGTTCTACGTTCTATTACGAATTCCATTAGGAAGGTATTTTTTCATCTTTTAATGGCAACTCTTAAAATTACATAACAATGAAAAACAAGTTGTCCATGACACAAAGATGCTATTTTAGCTTAAAATTATAATTGTATTAATATTTCCTTACCCCTTGACTTAAGGCGATGGAGCATAACAATCCAAAGCAAGCAGCCCGAGGCGATTTAGAAACACGTTTGTACAAGGAACAATGTCGACGTGTCCGTCTCTTTCCCATGTTATGACAAACGATAAAGAGGCACTGTTAGGGTAGGAACAGGTTCGAAGCCGCTCGTTTGACTCGCTTAGAAACGTGGGTGACCATTGTTGGTTTACATGATTTAAAAATTCTCAAGTAACTTCGATAGTGTATAAAATGGACATAGAATTATAAAATTATAAGTTATCGCTATTTGTTGTTAATCCCTTATAAAAACTATAATATAATAGTTAATAATAAGCAGATAACTTCAATATATTGGTTTTTTTTTAAATTATATACGTGGTTCATTGACTATATGACAAGTATAGCCACACTGCAGCTATATTATGTCTGTAGCACGAATGGGTCGGCTCGACCGGGACAGGACCACGCTCTCACAGAATACCAGCGTGAAATAGCAGCTTAATACTGCTGATTTTCGTATGGTGAGTGTAGAGATACGGAGACCTTTTTTTCCTGGAAATGAGGCATTCTATCTTAGTTCTTAGGGGTGACAAAACATCTGGATTTTGATTCTTAATCGAAGATAAATCTAGATGTTTATGGGCTACAGCATCCACTTACCATCGGGTGCACTGTGTGTTCGTTTGTCAACCTTATTCTATAAAAAAATCACACGACGAATCTGCCTAGTCACGAGATAATAGGTTTCCCAGACAGAAACGGAGCAACCTGGGAATCAGTCTGGCTAGATGCCACCTTTTCACCTATTTCGGCAGCGGCAGAACACAATTGTGTGTGTTCTGGTCTAAAGGGTAAAATGCTAGTTCAGTTACAGGCGGTAAGGCATACGATCTTTGTTCTAGGAGGTGACATCGCATTTTTTTTAGCTTTGCGTTTGTTTTCTAGCCTTTTTGGTTTGATTTCGGTTGCAGGTCTATAAGCTCTGCGGTCACATAAGATCAGGTCATCTGTAGGTTCAGTTGCCATTTCAATTTTATACAAAAACTAACAAGTTATTTGTTTTTTAACACAACATTTGTAGTCTTTTCTAATCACTTGCCACCAAATAGCCAATTAGCTCTTTTTATACAAGTTAGGATGACTTTTTTATAGAATTAGGGTGATAAACGAGCTACAACCATAATATAACCGCAGCGTGGCTCTACCACGTATAAACAAACACTTAATGGAAGTGCATGAAAAGTGATTAAGAGTCAAAATACTGATATATTGTCACCCCTGAAGACTCAAGGAATCTCAAGACCTCGTTACAAGTAAAAGGGTCTCTAGTTCTGTGAGCTCACCATACGTAAAACATTAAGAGCGTGGTCCTTCCCCGATCGTACGTGCTGCTATCATAATACCGCTCCATGTTTCTGTTACATGTAACAGTCAGTTGCTTAGTCACACAAATTTAAAAAAAAACACAGAAAAAGGGTCAAGAGTATGACGTATTAAAGTATAACAAGTTTCAGGCTATTTAATAAGTTTTAGATTTATATTAAAAAAAGTAAAAGTATGGATTGTTTTTTCTCATTCATACATGTTTAGATAGAAATCTTATTTAGCGATATTATTTTCGGTAAAATTCACAAAACAAGCGTCCTTTAACCAAACCTTTTGCAAACAAGTCCCTCACTGGACACCAAAGCCACCGACAAAGTAAAACATATTCAAGAGCACTCCGCTGAAGGGAGCCATTTTGTTCCAAAAATACTCTATGATTTTGCATAGAGTAAGATCAAAAGGGAGCTTTGTGTGGAAAGGCACTTGCGCTCAAAACACCACTTGGAGCGTTCGGCTTCGACTTTTGGGATTCAAAAAGCCTTTTTTATATCGAACTGTTATGTTTCGAAGTCCATTTTCCAATTTAGTGAAACGAAAACATTTGGTTACGCAATTTATCACAGATACGTTTCACTCGTAGGTATTAGAATTGGGTTATGGCATTAAACATTTATCTTTGCCTTATAGGGAGCTGAGGATATTTTTTATAGTTGCCACACTTGGCAGAAGGGTTGGCAACCGTAATTTTTATTTCCTGTTGTTGTTCTTAGAAAGACGTTGCCACCCACATCCTGTTTTGTTTCCTTCTGTTGTTGCTTAGGACACCCATGAGACGACATGAGCTGGTACGATGGTGAATCCTTACACCGCCACTGCACGTTCAAATCGGATTAAAACGATTACTCTGGTATTCACAAGTAAAACTGATATTAGAGCAGCTTACAATTTTATGATAGGAGTGTCTGAATGATTGGGTAAGGTCTTACTCTGACAATCTTTTGATTTGCAAGACGATGTTGTGCCTAGGATTAAGAAAGGAACGCTGGTTTGTATGTAAGTAAAAAGAATGAATGAAGAAAGAGTGACAAAGAAAATTTATGCTGTAGAAGAAGATGCTAGGGTCGACAAGGAACGCATTTAACTGAGAAATATCTACCAAATTGGTGATATATTGAAGATGGGCAAATTAAGAGTACTCATAACCGACGACGGATTCCCGCCTTGTCGTGGCAGGGGTGGGAGGGTTTAATAGGCGAGGTTTTTTCACTCGCGGTGGATAAAGAAGAATCCCACATGGCCGACCACATCAGGCCAATCCGAATGGGCTTGGTGAACCCACTTCGGATGTATGTTGGTGGGCTGTGGCGAGAGAGTTGTCCTCTCCTCCTACCGCTGCAGCCGAAGTGGAGTCGTGGGGGGAGAGGAGTGCCGGTATTGCGAGGCGCCGCTCTCCTTAACCTCCGCAGCCGAAACTTGGTTGTGGTCAGAAAAACGGGTGCTTCCGAGTGCTCATTTTTTCCTGGCCCCATGACCCTCGCCTATCGAGCTCGGGAGCGTAGCGGACCCCCACGCATGTGAAGTTGAAACTGCGGAGAAAGGTGCCCCTTGTATTCCTGGTGGTGCACCTTGTGTTCCTGGTGCGCCTTACCTGAGAAGCAAAAGAAGAGGAGTAATTCTCCCCCGAAGAGAGGCTGTCATGGGGCGGCCGACGTTGGTGAGGGATGTAAGTGAAAGTGTTCCCGTGGCCCTACCAATATGCGGTGAAGGAAGAACACCATGGGGTTTTAGTCGGTGCGAGTCTGACATAACCCGTCTTTGCCCCCGCGAAATGGGTATGCGTAGGATTTTCCTCAAATAAAAATTTATGCGTAGAGCGAGAAAGGTGTAATAGGATCATGCCAAATTAATATCCTTAGTCTTTGCCTACCCCTCTGAAGACAAGGGTGTGAGTTTATGTAAGCAATTTATGTCCTTACAGTGATGCGGAAGTACGCTGTGATGTCCGTGACGCAATGGATCGAAAAAAATCGAATTACTGTCGTGGAGCGTTGCGACCCTGTCGACCGCCACCATATGCTTCTATTTATCTTCACTAATTTGAACAAATGTCTTTGTTTGTCACTACGGACGACGCTAAGTGCATGATTGATTGCTTTGAAGTGCGTGGATTCATATGAGGAGTATAATGTGACATATCGCCAGCACTTTTAAGTACGAATAACATGTACAAATATGGTTTTACCAAAATTAATTTATAAAAAGCAGTTGAAAGTGATTTTTTTTAACTTGTATTCAAAATGTTGATATACCGCGTTATTTTTATTATACTCTTGCATGGTAATCGAAATTTGAGCTTAATTCAAAATTTCATGTTTCCAGCTCATCGAAAAGTTAGTTAAAAATCAATATCAAATTCATTAAGCCGACACAATGCCTGTGTGTATGCATGCACAGTTGCTCTCTCTATTCCCTTACCTTCTTAATTTGATATGACGGAAATCTAGCGCACAAACGGCTTTACGTGCTTACGGAGGCACGGAGTTGAAACGCCGCTAAGTTCCTGATACCGGGCTGCTATTGAAAATTTCTTGACAGAAAAATCCAGTCAATCCTCATGAGGAGCAGACGCGCTTGCGATCACTATACCAACAAAGCAGACGAAATGAGGCACAGACTTAAATACATAAATTCGGCCAATAGTTACCCTCCTCGCCTTTTAGGGCTTTACCGCAAACAGGTCATTTTATTTCCCTGCCAAGCTGTCTCATACACAGGGTCATTTTGCAATAACTGGGTGGTTATTGCAAAATGACCGAATGAATTTACAGAGAAGGTTCAGAAAAAAGTAATGTAGAGGTGAAGAACATTAATTAAAAAAAAAAAACGAAGACATCCTGCCCTTTTTATCTTTTAAATTCAAAATACGTGGTAATGCATTGTTTTAACTGATTTTACTGCGCACGCACACATTCGTAAGGGTCGATCGGTAGAAAAACACGTTGTTGCCCATAAATCATATTCAATTTGGGATAATTTCAAATAAAATAAATGCCTTATTTACTCGTATTTTCAATAACTGCAATAACGGTATATCATTATTCATATTTTTGAACTGGTTTAAAATTTGGCTACTCTTTTAGTAATAATCCTGTACCTATGTCCAAGTATTTAGCTTTTTCGTGGTTTACTTAAGTAACAAATCAGTCATCTCAATAAATTTACGATACGTGATTAGTAATACCATGTGTCATTTCAATATATGAACTCGTCTTCTCACCACAGATAATGCAAAAAGCATCCATTAGATCGTTGAAACTTATGAAAGTCACCGCGATGACGAATTTAAGGCATTTGTGTACGAAGGCAACCATAAAGCATGAATGGGACGCATCCTTTGCCTGCATTAATATCAGGCCAGACCAGACACTTTGGAACCGGCCATTCATCCCTAACAAATAGCCGAAAAAACTACAAGCAATATTTATCGAAGCCGTCGCTTATAGTGATGCGCTTCAGGTCTAATGTTTGGTCCTGATTTAAGACACACTCGAGAAATGAAGCAAGATTTTATGCATATCAGACAGATATACAAAAATAAAGAGATGTAGAAAATATTGAAATACAATATAATTTCAAATTAAATCCATTTCATATAAAGTATGACAAAAATGAAAATAAAGTAAAACCTAATATATATATATATATATATATATATATATATATATATATATATATATATATATATATATATATATATATATATACTCCACAGCTTCAAGTTCTTGTGACAACGAAGTAATATATTTTTCTTTTTCCTTTTTCTTTCCGTCCAGTGCTGAACATACGTCTCCCCCATAAATTGGCTCATATTGGCATACTATATTAGCCACGCTTGGCAGACACGGATAGGAGACCGCAGGTTTCTATCATTTTGAGTTGTCATCCAAAAGATGCTGCTTCTCATCTCGAGTTTCAGTTTCCTTCTGCCACCTCTTACGACACACGCGACGATTTGGACCACTACACTGTGACTACAACATTATTAACTTCCCAGTGGGAAGTTACCAGTGGAACCAGTTTTATTTAACGCATAATTATATAACTTATACCTCACTAAATTTTGAACAAAATCGGTCAAGTCGTTTTTTATCCGAATAAAAAATTGTATTAAATATTAAACATGATATTATATTTTATTCTTTCCACTAGGAAGTTAGTCGTGTGGAACTTTCGGATCTCACCTAGACCTCTTTTATTCACAAAAATTACACTGCACCGCGCTGCGGAGCCGTCAATATACTATTTAGTCTCGGTCTCCGTACATTGGTCCGTCACTAGCGCCAGTCTGGCCTGATATATTAAAATACAAACATGAACAATGACATTTCATTGTTGAAAGAAGAAAAAAGCATTAAGAAATTTATAAATATCCACCTCCGCCTCCGGTGCGAACAATAGGGTGAGGCGGTGCGGGGTCTCTAAAAAATGCATCAATGAACGCAAATGATACAGCGACTCGTATTTTAGAAAACGCTTAAGAATTAGAGATGATAGCTAATACGAAATTTGACTTATATTACTATTAAACAATAAACAACCTATTTAATATATCGAACAAAACTATATATACGGATTTTATCGGGTTTAATTTACTTATTTTACCTTATTTCTAATTCCCGACGTTTCAGGTGCTTTACAGCACCCATGGTCACGGGGGGGGGGGGTGTTTGACGTTCCAATGTCATAGTCAGCCCGGCTGCAGTTAACAGACAGCAGATTAGGCATGTTCAAGATCGTCCCCACCATTACATCAGATTTGATAAACCACAAATCCTCGCAAAGGAACACCGATTCCTATCAAGGATGATACGCGAGGCTATTGAAATTAAAAAACATCCCAATTTCAATAGAGAAGGTGGACGGGTGCTGCCATCATGAAGATGACGGATCCTATAATTAACAAAATTAAACCCAAACCCAAGCCATACGGTAAGCTTGTACTGGGTAGATTTTTAATATACGAAAACTAAAGGTAAACCGGATTAACTTAACATCGCGACGTCAAACATCTCAGCCCCCTCCCCCCTAACCATGGGTGTAGTAAGCACTCGGAACGTCGGGAAATAAAATCCGTATATTTAGTTCTATTCAATGTGCAGTGTTCGCGTAATTTTAAGAAATCTAAAGGCCCAAATACTATAAACATATTATTGTATTTTCCTCACGATCTTTTCCTTCACTGTCAAACACGTGATAAATCAACACTCAAAATTGCAAGTAATATTTAATTGTGCGGGCAGTTATCGAACTAGATTTTGTTGAGTAACCTGTATAAAAAGTTTTGGAAAAAATAAAAAAGATGCAAGTGTGTGTAGATGTAAATCGTTGATGATTTATTTAGCGGAATTATTTCTCCGAAATTGAAACAAATTGCAATAAAACAGTTCGGTTGACAGATTCTTTTCTTTTTTAGAGAATTCGGCTAATAAAATAATAATAAAAAATAATAATAAATAATAATAAATAAAATAAATAGCATCCACATTGAGAGCAAATTATAGAACTATTAATTTCTACGGTTACGAATTGAAAACGCATCAGAACAAAGTGTTCTGACGTGGCTATACATAGCGGAAGCTTTAGCAGACTGAGATACAATTGTCGCACCGTCTATTGTGCTCGAGATGAGTTTGGAAATTGAAATTAAATGGAAATATCAAATGAAACACACACAAGAGGCGTTCTTTGGACGCCTACAGCTCATAATGGTACTCAGAATTGTAACGGAATGAATCGTTTTGTAATTAATACTTGCTTATAGGATATTAATCTTTAAGTGAATACTGATAGAGTCCTGTGTCAACTCTGAAGTATGTTATATGATGAATGTTCAATTAGACCTGAGAGAGATGAAAACTCTTCGGTGGTCTAATTATTAAACAGCTATCTAGGACATACATAATTATTTCCGTGTCAATTTATCATCACAGTACACTGCCGAAAGTAGGTATTCCAAGTTGAAATATTTGATGGTATAAAAATGAATAAGGGCTTCCTCTCACAAACGGCACGGCATGGTAAGGTGTGTCAAAAGACTTCTTTAATGGAAAAAAATCGACGTTATTTTAATGATCTTAGCACTGACATTCCTTTATTTCAACGCGAATAGACCGCAGCGCCTCGCGTGACCCCCGTGGCACGCTGCTGCAAGTCTAGGCATTACTAGGAACGCCGCGACACGTCAAAGCATTCCATGGAATGCCGCGGAACGTCGTCGCATCACGTGAAACGCATAGGGTACTATATGTTGTTAAAGGAATGTGAGTGCTAAGTAATTGAAACAAGGTTGAATCGAGCCCCTTGCGGCGGCGATGACAGTGACTTGTGCGAGCGACCGATACACGAGCGTGTCTTTTTTTTTTGCGCCCGAAGCAAATATGGGCAACCCTCCGGAAAGCGGGGGAGGGAGGCGGTGAATGCTCATAGCATACCACGCAGCTGGCTGCGTGGTTATGTGGAGACTTTTACCCACTAAACACCGCCTTTTAGGGACTGGCTTAATGGTCTAACTAGAGATCTCTAAGCCGTATACGAACGCGACCCTCCTTGGCAGAAAGGAGTGCGCAAGCGACGAAAAGCCGCTTGGAAGTGTGCCTAACTAAGGCAGATTAAGAGATGTGTCATGTAGGCTCGGCCTGAGCCGCCAGGAGGCAGTTCAGGTCAGCCGAAAGCTTGTTGGGGGGGGGGGGGTCCGAGAGAGAGTTTCTCGGTCTGCGCACACTATAGCGAGTGTGGATAGGGGCTGCATAGGCAGCTGTATCACGAATGAGATGATTTGGGTGTGACTCTGAGGCTTTAAAAAATCTCTCAGAGAGTGATTTAAGGAACAGCTGGATTGTTGGGAGCTCCAAGTCTCGGTGTAAGACGGCATTACGGACATAATAGGGCAAGTTAGCGGCCATACCACAGAATAGATTTTGGACTATTTGAAGTTCATTTATAGCTTTGCGCTTAGCATGTGCGAAAATGGGGGCTGCGTAGGTCATGACAGGTCGTATGCAGACCTTATATAGGGTTCGCTTGTTGCGGAGGGACATTTTACTGTGTCTGTCCAACATGCTGTTGATGGGTAGGTCATGTAAAATCGTGCGGTGCGAGTAACCTTCTTGATATGGGGCTCGAAAGTGAGCCTTGCATCAAGAGTGACGCCTAAGTATTTGGCTTTAGTTTGCCATGAGACAGGGGTTCCTAACATCCTGATTGGCGGAGTGGTGGTGAGACGACGTCGTTCATATTCGAAGCAAACGGCGGAGCTTTTCTCCGGGTTTACGTCGATACGCCATTTTTGGAACCAAGCTCCTAAGTCGCTTACTGACTTTTGGATCTTGTTCCGAATCTGTGGCAGTGAGTTGCCTTTAGAGTAAAGGGCTGTGTCATCTGCAAAAAGGGCTAGTTTAACACCATTCGACGGGATAGGCGTAGTCGGTAGGGATGTCGTTGGTGAATAGTATGTATAGGAGGGGGGCAAGCACAGAGCCTTGAGGGACACCGGATTTGATTTGACGAGTAGAGGATAGCGTGCCTTCGTGTCTAAAGCGAAAGGTACGATCCTTCAGATAGGAGGCTACAAGGCGAACGAGACGGTCTGGGAGGCCTAAGTCATACAATTTGTTGATAAGGCCCTCGTGCCAGACTCTGTCGAATGCCTTGGCAATGTCGAAGAAGACCGCGATGGTTTTTTGACGACGAGGATAAAAACCGCTGAGGATATATTCCGGTGAACTTGCTGGGGGCACGAGCGTGTCTTGACTTGTTTGGCATGCCACGGGAAGCCCCAAGATCCTTCGGCATGCCCTGCCACGCCGTGCCACGCCATGCTGTCTGTGTGCGCAGGCCGTTAGTCTTTCAAAAAGATTGGTAACCAACTTCAAACGAGAAGACAAATAATGACGAGTTATATCCTATCTTGTATTCAAGAAAATTGTGTTATAGGATTTATCACATTAAAAATGTAAAAATCGCTTAAATTAGAATAGAAGATTAAGGTGTTAACTTACGATTAATAAATAGATAAGTTTCTGAAGCAGTACCGTGTTCAATGCAGGATTTTTTCATGTCGGAAGTTAGTATCAACCCAGAAGGCCTCCTAGGTAATAAAGGACCACTTTGTAGAAGAAAAAATGTTTTTGTAAGTAATTTTTTTATAATTTTTATTTATTAAGCTATTGTTTATATATAACTATAAGCATCCACATACTTGAATAACCCGGCAAAATTGAATGTGATACTCTCACGAGCGAATAATTGGACACAGCGGGCACCGAGCTAATCCCGGCTTCGATTCTCGGGACATATTATCGTCATTCCGTGTGTGTAGCTACCATTGTGGTGGGTTTAATCAATTAATTTTATCGTGCGTCAAGCAACGAGGATCATGCGGTTGACTTGTTTCAAATGCGCGCGTAAGTGAACCGCTAGTTCGGGGGACGTCGTTTTTGAGCACGTATAGACATTATAGGGCGTTCCTATTATTGCTGCACTAAGCTATCCTTTAGATAATGCCGTGGCTTTGATTTTATTTTTCTGTACTTTAAAATATTATTTTGTGTTGATAGATTCCAAGGTTATAGTTCTGAATAATGACGATATTTTGCAGAACTTATATATTTTCGAACACGAAAGTAACTTGCGGATTTATGAACTTAGTTTTATATACAGTGTAATTAAGTCTTATATAGTATTATTATAATAATATAAGCACTTTGCTGTGAGATCGTTTAACACTTGCTTTAAGTTTGCTTCATTTCTGTTCCATTATCGGATCACCAGACGCTCGTTTAGTCTTTACCCCTTTGTCGCACGTAACACGCATTAGAACCAAACGTTTTACTTCTTCGTTGGTAATGCGTACAGCAAAGTATTGGAATAATTTGCTTGCATCATTGATTCTGTCTGATTAAAATATACAAATACATATTATATAAGCTCTGTTTTAAATAATTAAAAAGGCACACTCATAAATGATCACAAAACAAAGCAGTTTCCGAAACTCATGTAAGAATTTGTTAGTTTTTCAATAATTAGTAACGCTATTATCACTAATGATATTTCCGTTATTTTGACAACCTGGTTACAAAATTAATTACCGAACTTACCGAGTGAGACCCGTGGTAGCTCAGATGATTAACGCTCGCTGTAAATATAACAGAACGCAAGTAGCCCGGGTTTGATCCACGCCGGCATCAATGAAATTGTTAATTGCAATTTTAAGTGCTGATTTACCACTGGCTCGACGGTGAAGGAAAACATCGTGAGGAAACCTGCATGTTTGAGGAATTCATTCATTCTCTAAACCATTTCCCATTATCTGGGGTCGGCGCAGTAAACCTTCTTGTTCCATTCCTCTCTATCAGCCGTCATTTCCATACTTACTCCTTTCATTCTCATATCACTCTTCACACAATCGATCCATCTTTTATTCGGCCTTCCTCTGCCCGTGTGTCCCTCCACATTCATATTCAACACTCGTATTGTGACATGACTTTCATTCCTCCGCATCACATGCCCAAACCATGCCAATCTGCTTCCTCTCACCTTTTCTACCACTGGCGCTACTTTCAGGCTTCCTCTTATATACTCATTCCTTATCTTATCCATCCTTGTCACACCACACATCCATCGTAACATTCTCATTTCATTCGCATGCAGTCTATTTTCATCCTTCTTCTTGACGGCCCAGCATTCACTTCCATACATGACGACAGGTCGGATGATCGATTTGTAAATTTTCCCCTTCAGCCTTATTGGCATTCGGGGATCGCACGTTGTGGCTGTGACCTGTCGCCATTTCATCCACCCTGCGTTAATCCTATGCTGCACAGCTCTATCTATTCCGCCGTCGCCTTGAATGAGGGAACCGAGGTACTTGAAATCTGAGCAGGTAGGCAGTATAGCGCCATCCAACGACATGGGTACAGGACTGGAAAGACCGCCGAAATCACAGCACAGATATTCGGTTTTGGATCTGCTGATCTTCAAGCCAACACTTTCCAGCCTCTGTTGCCACCCCGTCAGTCTGCTCTGTACCTCGATGCCTTCTTCCCCGACAAGCACGATGTCATCAGCAAAGAGCATGCACCAGGGTGCCTCATCCTGCAGGTCCGACGTCAAAGCGTCCATAATCAGTAGGAAGAGGTAAGGGCTCAATGCCGACCCTTGGTGCAGCCCTACCGCCACATCGATACTGCCCGTAGTTCCCGCGGCAGATCGTACACATGTACGGGATGCTCTGTACATAGCACGGACTAACCTCACATACTTCCCAGGCATACCTTTCATCTTTAACGCCCACCACAAAACCTCACGGGGAACCCGATCGTACGCCTTTTCAAGGTCGACAAAAACCATGTGCAGATTTTTATGCACGCGCTTGTACTTTTCGCACAATTGGCGTAATGCGAAAATGGCATCTGTCGTACCTCGACCGGGCATGAATCCGAACTGGTTTTGTGTTATCTCACACTCTTCTCTCATTCTTCTCTCTATTATTCTTTCCCAGACTTTCATAGTATGTGACATGAGTTTTATTCCCCGGTAACTGCTGCAGTTTTGAACGTCTCCTTTGTTTTTAAAAATGGGGACCAGTATACTACTGCACCATTCCTCAGGTATTTGTTCTTCCTGCAACAATTTACCGAAAAATAAACTCAATCACTTCCATCCATCCGCACTCAGCAACTTCCACACTTCTACTGGTATTCCATCTGGGCCGACTGCCTTCCCATTCTTCATATTCCTAACAGCCATTTTTACTTCTTCCACACTAATTTCTCTCACTAAGCCCATATTCACTGGTGGGTTTTCAAGCATACCATTCCATTCATTCTCCTCATTCATCAATTTCTCAAAATACTCCTTCCATCGCTTCTTTATACTTTCATCGTCAGTCAAAATCCTTCCAGAATCATCTTTTATACATTTTACATGTGAAACATCTCTTCCATTCCTTTCTCTCGCTCTTGCAATTTGAAAAAGTCGTTTTTGACCTTCGGGGCTTTCAAGGGACCGATATAATTTATCTTGCGCCTCTGCCCTACAAATAGCAACTTCCTTCTTCGCTCTCTTCTTACATTCTTTATACGCCTCTCTCTTACTTTCTTTTATGGATTCATTCTGGTCTTCTACGCTCTGCCATTCTTTAAAGGCATTTTTCTTTTCTCTCAAAACTTCTCTAATACTTTCACTCCACCACCACCCATCCTTATCTATCATACGCTTCCCTTTTGTTTCTCCTAACACCTTCCTTGCCACACTTCGGATACAATCAGCCATTTCCTTCCAGCACTCATTCACACTCATTCCTTCCATATCACCCATCTCTATCATCTTGTTTACAACTAGCTCTCTAAATTCACTTGCATACTCCTCCTTATGCAACAAATGCCACTTTATTTTGGGTGGGGGACGATCCTTATGTTTGTAGGAAACCTGCATGTTTGAGGAATAAGAAAAAAAATATTTTGAAGACATGTGAAGTCCGCCAACACGCATTGGGGCTGCGCGGCGAACACTTCCTTGCCCTAAAACCCTCTCAGAAATGAGGGGAGGCCTGTGCCCAGCTGTGGGACGTATATAGGCTGTAACTTTTACCATGTGATAGCAGCGAGCACAGTCGATCGGTGATAGCAATAGAATAAAGCGGTATCCAGCGATAGGGAAGTTCTAGATAAAAAGGAAGCCTCGCACTGTTATGAAAAATATCTGATATTTTTAAGGGTATTTGATATTTTACACCGTGTATTATATATTACTTCAGTACGTATAATTTATCATGCGAGTTCTTGTTTGGTTATTACGCCTGCATTTTTAAACAAATTGGTATTTTCATTTTATGTTTTACGTGGAAGAATGAGAATGAAAAAATATAGCTGCAGAATGGCTCTACCATTCTGCAGCTATATTAGTAGTAGAGTTGTAGCACGAATGGGTCGGCTCGACCGGGGAAGGACCACGCTCTCCCAGAATACCAGCGTAAAATGGCAGCTTAACGCTGCTGTGTTGCGTATGGTGAGTGTAGAGAACCGGAGACCCTTTTTTACTGAAAAGGAGGAATTCCATCTTAGTCCTCACGGTTGACAACGCATTTGCACTTTGATTCGTAATCGAGGATAGTTGTAGATGTCTACGGGCCACAGCAACCACTTAACATCAGGTTGACTATGTGCTCGTTTGGCACCCTTCTCATATAATATATATATATATATATATATATATATATATATATATATATATATATATCCTATACTATTAAACGAGCAATTCTTGTATATATGTATATATATATATATATATATAATCGGGATCTCGGAAACGGCTCCAACGATTTTCATAAAATTTAGTGTCCAGGGAGTTTCGGGGATAATAAATCGATCTAGCTAAGATTTATTTTTAGAAAATGTCTTTTTGTCCGTGTTTTTAGGCAATTAAAAACTGCTACAATATAGTTAGAATAAGAAGGGAAATTTTGACAGTTTGGTAATGATTATAAATAGCTTATTGGTATAATGGGCGGTCACAAAATCGTAAAACCCCGGTTCGAGCCCAGACCGACCGACCGACTTTTTTATTTTTTTTTTCAAGTTTCTTTCTTTTTTGAGAAAATATATTTTTTTCGAGCCCTTTTTTTAGTATTTTTTAAAAACACGAAAATTTAAATAAAAATAATTGCACTCATGATTTTTTATTCAAATAACCAGTTCAGTTTTTTCTGTTATGTCGCTAAGATCAAAAAATATTATTTATAATTCATCAGTATGTAATTTGTATCTAAATATAATTTCCAAAACACACGAATTAAAAAAATCGAGCGAAAAATACCGAGCAAAGCTCGGTCAACCGGGTACTATATATATATATATATATATATATATATATATATATATATATATATATATATATATATATATATATATATATATATATATATATATATATATATATATATATATATGTATATATATATACAAAAATGTAGGGAACGGTAGCATCACTAAGTAAATTTTGTTAAAGATGTTTGGGATATTCCACTCAGATACTGCTGTGAAACGACATTATTTAAAAAAGCTATTTCTGCTCGACTGCCTCGACGGAGGGTAATGTTTTTAAATTTTTGTATTTATGTATATACATATGTCTGTATGTATATTTATTTGGCACGCTCTGTAATCTTAATTACTTGACGGAGCATTTAGGGTGTCATTAGAATCGTCTAAGGCCCGGTTTACAATTTGAGAAGTGACAAGTGCGATTGGCAAGTGCAACTGATAAATAACAAGTGCGTATTTTATTCCCACTTATCACTCACAAAATTCCGCTCAAGACTACAACTGCTCGGGGCAAACGGAGCAACAAGACCAAGGCGACCCCTGCCACGCTGTCCGTGAATTTCTGCAATATCAGGGGACTTCACTCTAACCTAAACGCCGTCCACTACCATCTCGAGACGGCGAGGCCGGCTCTGCTCTTTCTGACCGAGACGCAGGTGTCCTCTCCGGCTGATGTCTCGTATCTCTCCTACCCGGGGTAGAAACTGGAACACTCCTTTGTGCCTCGGGCTGGAGTTTGCGTTTACGTCAGAGAGGACATCTGTTCTCGACGCCTCGGCAGACTTGAAGGTTCGGACCTGTCCATCCTTTGGCTACGCGTAGACAGCGACGACCATCCGCGCGTCTACGGGTGCCTCTATAGGTCCCATAGCGGTAATGCCGAAACAGACCGACTCTTCGACCACGTCCAAATGGCTGCAGATTCATTGCTACAGCAGATCCCCTCCGCAGAGATCGTGATCCTCGGCGACTTTAAAGCCCATCACGCCGAATCTTGGTTCACGTTTAACCGATCATGCGGGGAGATCTGTTCATGATTTTGCCTTGACATATGGTCTGACACAACTGGTTACTTCGCCTACGCGGATTCCAGATGTGGAGGATCATGCACCTTCCCTGTTGGATCTTCTGCTGACCTCTCACCCGGACGGATATCAGATTTCCGTCGACGCCCCTTTAGGCTCCTAGGACCATTGTCTCGTCCGGAGTGTTGTGCCACTCACACTGAAATCGCGGTTGCATTCTGCAGGCTGCCGCCGTGTTTGGCACTATAGGTCAGCCGATTGGGATGGGATGCGGTCTTTCTTTGCATCCTACCCTTGGGGGCGGGTTTGCTTCTCGCCGGATGATCCCAACGTTGTTGCGGATTCTGTTACTGATGTGGTACTTCAGGGTATGGAACTTTTTATTCTTTCCTCTGTGGTGCCCATTGGAGGCAAATCTCAACCATGGTTTGGTCGCTCCTGTAAAATAGCATCATGCTATAAGCAGGAGTGCTACCAAGCCTGGGTTGATGCATCAGCGTCCCGGGATGTAAACACCAGCGCTCTAAAAAAGAAGTATAATTCCGCCTCTAGGTCCTTCAAAAGAGTCATTGCCAAGGCAAAGTCAGAGCACATAGGCAGAATTGGCGAGAAACTAGTTCGCCTTCCTTCTGGAACCCGTGCATTCTGGTCTCTCGCCAAGGCTGTCCAGGGGAATTTCTGTCAGCCATCTCTTCCATCTCTGCACAGGGAGGACGACTCACTGGCCCATACTGCAAAGGAGAAAGCCGATCTTCTAGGCTCTTTCTTTGCGTCTAACTCGACTCTCGATGACGGGTACGCCGCCGAACATCCCGCGGTGTGAGTGCTCCATGCCGGAAGTGCAGTTCACACAGCGCTCGGTTCGCAAAGCACTCCTCTCCCTGGACATCCACAAGTCGAGTGAGCCTGACGGGATCCCCCCAATTGTGCTGAGGACGTGTGCTCCAGAGTTGGCACCGGTTTTAACGCGTCTTTTCCGGTACTCCTACTCCCTAGGCGCAGTCCCAAAATCATGGAAGACGGCTTTCGTCCACCCGATCCCTAAAACAGGTGACCGCTCAGACCCTCCCAACTACCGGCCAATCGCCATCACCTCCTTGTTCTCCAAAACAATGGAGTCCATTGTAAACTGCCAGCTCATGGGGTACCTTGAGGATCACCAGCTGATTAGTGACCGCCAATACGGTTTTCGCCGTGGTCGGTCAGCTGGTGATCTTCTGGTCTACCTCACTCACAGATGGGCGGAGGCAGTAGAGTTCAAGGGGGAGGCATTGGCCGTTAGTTTGGACATTGCGAAGGCCTTCGATCGGGTTTGGCACAAAGCGCTTCTTTCGAAGCTCCCTTCCTATGGGCTTCCCGAGAAACTGTGCGATTGGATCACCAGCTTTCTTGCAGATCGGAGCATCAAGGTCGTTGTAGACGGTGCAAGCTCCGATTGCAAGCCTATTAATGCTGGTGTTCCACAGGGCTGCGTGCTATCGCCAACGCTGTTTCTTCTGCATATCAATGATATGTTGCATACCCGTAACATTCATTGCTATGCGGATGACAGCACTGGTGATGCTCTTTACACCGGCCGAGCCAATATTTCTCGGGAAAACGTCTCCGAGTGCCGGGACAAACTTGTGTCTGAAGTCGAGTCTTTGCTGAACAGAGTCTCGGATTGGGGACGACTAAATCTAGTCCAGTTTAACCCCCAGAAGACACAAGTTTGCGCGTTAACCGCTAAAAAGAACCCCTTTGTCGTATCCCCTCAGTTTCAAGGCACTCCCCTTGTTGCCTCAGCCAGTATCGGAATCCTCGGCGTCGACATATCGAGTGACGTGTAGTTTCGTGGTCACTTGGAAGGGAAGGCCAAATTGGCCTCTAAAAAGCTTGGCGTGCTCAGCAGAGCGGGACAGTATTTCATGCCGGCACACCGCCTGCAACTTTACAAGGCGCAGGTTCGGCCGCACATGGAATACTGTTCCCATCTCTGGGCTGGGGCTCCCCAGTACCAACTCCTTCCACTTGACCGCATCCAGCGCAGAGCGGCTCGAATCGTCGACGACCGAGTGCTTTCCGATCGGCTCGATTCACTGGCGCTGCGAAGAGATGTTGCATCTCTTTGCGTATTTTATCGCATCTATCACGGGGAGTGCTCTGAGGAATTGTTCGGATTAATCCCAGCCGCCAAATTTCGTGAACGCACTACACGGCAAACGTCCCGATACCATCCACACCATCTGGATGCTTGGCGGTCCACCACTGTACGTTTCACAAGGAGTTTTCTTCCACGTACAACCTCTCTGTGGAATAGTTTACCACCGGCGATTTTTCCGGACCGATACGACCTGGGGACCTTCAAGAAAAGAGCTTACTCCTTTCTAAAGGGCCGGCAACGCACCCGCAATTCTCCTGGTGTTGCGGTTGATCATGGGCGGCGGTAGTCACTTAACATCAGGTGAGCCGCATGCTCGTTTGCCCCCTCTTCTATAAAAAAAAAAAAAACTTGTCACTGCCTGTTCACACGCACTAAGCACTTCTCATTTGTCAGTTGCACTTGCCACTCGCACTTGTCACTTCTCAAGTGTAAACCGGGCCTTAGTTGTGAAAAACGTTTTTACACAGTAGGAGTTTTTTAATAATTCTTGTGAACTTTGAACCTCTGTACATTGAAATTTAATAAACAATTGATTGTGGAGATAGAAGTCAAACTGTTTGAATTATAATAGGTAAAAAGTATATGTTATCTGTCGGTATTACCGATTGTCCGAACATTTATTATGAATCCATATAGAGATAATACAAAAATTCACCGACACAATCCAAACATGCCGGTAGCTCAAAGCAAGACCATCCTAACAAGGATTTCTTCCGAATTGGCGTTCCTAATCCCACTTAAGACGTTTTCACACAACAATACACAGTTTACCCCTCAACCGACACAAAGAATGGAGGACACGACAAAGAAAAAGATACTGAGGTTGTTAATGAAATAGTAGATAAGGCTGAGGATAAGCTTGGTGCCTTACTGTCTGAAGAAACACGGCACCTCAGTAGTTTCCTAACAATCGTATTTGAATTTTCGACTACTGTAAGCAATATTTCAATTGTTGTTCTTTCCGGCTCAAGTTCTCTAGTAGAACGTGTAACATGAATGAGCAATACGTAAGCTTTCTTGTTATTCATTAATGGGTCTAAATATAATAAAAGAGTCTAACGGAATCTTAAGTAGAAAGAGCAGATGCGATTGGCTCTGGATAATTGCTGAAAGGATCGAGAAGGATTGATTAAGAATAGATTGAGTATTAGCTCTCTACTTACATTCTAAGTAATTGATGAATGGTATTAAGTTATAATGGACGCCAGGTGACAAGTACGTACTTCATTATTTCGCAATATCCTTTAAGTGCCTACTTGAGACTCTCTGTCCAGCTTAACAATAATTCATAGCTTGAATTAGTTGCTGGTCTTTGTTTAGTTGTTAATAAAATTTATGAAAGTGTGTGGCTTGCCGAAGTCTATATATTCTATATCTATATATATATATATATATATATATATATATATATATATATATATATATATATATATATATATATATATAAATTACGTGTCACGTTGTTTGTCCGCGATGGACTGCTAAACTACTTAACCGATTTTAATCAAATTAGCACACCGTGTGCAGATTGGTCCAACTTGAGAGATAGGATAGTTTATTTGACGGTGAGTGACCAACAAATGTTTTTGCGAATTTAAGGATTTTAATAGAAAATGACAAAGGGTCGTCGAAAACAGGCAGAACAACGTCTGCCTGGCAAGCTATTATATATCCATAAATTACGTGTCACGTTTTTCCGCGATGGACTCTTAAACTACTTAACCGATTTTAATCAAATTAGCACACCGTGCGCAGATTGGTCCAACTTTAGAGATAGGATAGTTTTTTGCCCACAATTTTTTTTGCGAACTTAAGGATTTTTAATAGGACATGACAAATTGACCTCGAAAAGGACAGAACAACGACTGCCTGGCAAGCTAGTATTTAATAAAAATTCACATAACAGATAAAGTGCAATGCCCTGACTGATCTTACTTATATATTTTGACCTCTAAATCATCATCATTATCAGCCTGCGGAAGTTCTCTGCAAACGAATGGTCACTAGGCGAAACCATGGCAGGTCGCTAGTACTAAATTAAAAAAAAAACCTGTTGACGCTCCCGTCTTGATGGCATGTTGGCAGAATTCTTGAAATATAATAAAAGATTTATTGGCAGTAAAGCTACCAACAAATATAGAACCTACATCTTGATTATAGAGCCACGGTGCAGCTTTACGAATACAAAATTTGTGGAGCGATTCTACTGAGGTCGTAGTCCTACCACGCTCTTACTAATTACTAGGGTAAAATATAATACGTAAAGTAAAAGTAAAGTCAAGTTACAGCCCATATACGTCCCATTGCTGGGCACAAGCCTCCGCTCATTTCTGAGAGGGTTTTAGGGCAAGGAATTATCTGCTACGCTGCCCCAATGCGTTTTGGCGAACTTCACATGTCTTCGAAATATTTTTTTTCTTATTTCTCTGATATGCAGGTTTCCTCATAATGTTTTCCTTCATCACCGAGCACGTGGTAAATCATTACTTAAAATTGCAATTAACAATTTCATTGGTGCCGGCGGGGATCGAACCCGGTTTGCTCGCGTACTGTGAAATTTACAGCGAGTGCTAACCATCTCAGCTATCACGGCTATTAAAAAATATAATATGTGTATCGTACGATTACAGACGAGAACCTGAAATCTTCCTTAATAATAACGACGCATTCCCCCTTAGGGATGAGACCGTATCTGTGTTTTGATTCCTATAGATTATAATGTCTAATATAGACAGCACTCAATACTTAGCATCGGATGACCTATGTGCTAATTTGTCACCCTTACTTGAAATATTCTTCTATCAATTATAAATTTTATTTGTAAAACATGTTGTTTTGCTTAAGATTTTTACAACAGTCAGATCAGTATTGACAAACAAGCACACAGTCCACTTGATGGTAAGTGAATGCTGAGGCCCAGAGACATCTACATCTATCATCAATTAAGAATCAAAACGCATATGCGTTGCCACCCCTGAAAAATAAGAAGGAAAGCCTCGTTTCCAGTAATAACGGTCTCCGGTTCTCTACACTGACCATATGAAACACAACAACATTAAGCTGCTATTTTATGCTAGTAATCTGTGATTGCGTGGTCCTTCCCCGGTCGAGCTAACCTATTCGTGTTACAACCACAATATAACTGCAGCTGCTGCAACGTAAAAACGTTTACTATACAAAGTTTCCTGGTGTATTATAAAATTTAGGCAATCGTTCATTGCTATCACGATTCATCTTTATTATTCTCAATAGTATATAGTTTTTTTATATAGGAAAAGGCTGACAAGCGAGCACACAGTCCACCTGATGGTAAGTGGTTTCTGTGGCCCATAAATGTCTACATCTATCCTCGTTTGCGAATCAAAATTAGGATGCGTTGTCAACCTTGAGGACTAAGATGGAATGCTTCTTTTCCAGTAAAAAGGGTCTCCGGTTCTTGGCTCTACCACGTAAAAAAAAAACAAAGTTAAGAACAAAGCGATTAATAGTGCAATACTCATAACGTCCAGATAGTTTGAAAATGCCCAATATGAGTAGGCAGCAATGATAAAACTATTGAAAGGATAAATTGACCGGGTTTCGGGTGCTTTCGGGTGACCTAAGTCCCCCTTGACCATGGGTGCTGGAAAGTACCCAAGCCGTCGGGAATCAAAAAACATTTAAATTAAACGCGATAAAATCCGTAAAAGTAGTTTTAATCAAAATAAGTTAGGTTAGCTAGTGACCAGACTTTTTTTTAAATACTAGCAATGCTATTCACATTACTAATAGTTCATGTAACCACTTCTGGTACCTAAGTTTAAAATGCTTGTATAATATTGCCGGTCTCGAACTCACGATCTTTTGAGTTCGCTGTCCGTATCGTGCCAATGGGCTACTGTCGCCTAAATGTGACAAGTAAGGAAGTTTAAATCATTATTAATTACGTAGCCTTATTTGACTTGTTATTATTTATTATTCCCCTTGATGAAATATAGTGCCCTGTGAAGACTTGGTCCATAACACATAGGTATTGCTGGGTATAGCTATATTATGGTTGTAGCACGAATGAACCAGGAAGGACAATCGGAAGGACCACGCTCTTATAGAGTACCAGCGTAAAATAGCAGCTTAATACTGCTGTGTTTCGTATGCTGAGTGTAGAGGTACGGAGACCATTTCAGACTGGAAACGAGGCATTCCATCCTAGTCCTCAGGGGAGACAACGGATCTGCGTTTTGATTCTTAGTCGAGGATAAATGTAGATATCCATGGTCCACAGCATCTACTTACCATCCGTTGGACCGTGTGTTCATTTGTCACCCTTATTTTATAAAAAAAAAACATAATACTGGTTATAGATTTTTGCCACAACGGGAATATTGGGCAAGTGGGATTGATAGCTACTGCAACGTTATATCTACTTAAGTAATCAAAATGGTACGACTAAATTTATAATGCAACGTCAATACAACAAAGGTTAAAAGAAACCTACTTCGGCTTCTCTTCTTTCCACGCTCGTTTTCATGAATGAAGACAGGAACAATGCGCGGATTACTGGGCCGCCGGAGTATCCACATTTCTCCGCAACAATGGACTTGTATCAATGAAATTTCTTTGCGAACATTAAAATAATGGAGTCGCATTCTTCTCCGAGCGTACCGTTCTAAATCCGCTGTTGTAAATATTTGTGAATGAAGCTTAGCTCTGAATTTCACCGGTCTTAGCGGGAACTGCTTTGCTCAAAATTCTACGTAATAATATTTTATTTATTTTAAATGTACACCTTTAAACCACAGAACACCTAATATAGCGGACGTTATATTAAGTGTTCTGTGCTTTAAACCTATTTACTTGCTATCATACATTATATTGCACTAACTATAGTTAAGTACAGGCTTAATTTTTTACATGTGACAAAAATACAACATATTTAATCTATATATTATTAGGTACGTAAAGGGAAACCTTAGTTAAAGTTTAGTACCCGGATGACCGAGCTTTGCTCGTTTTTTTTAAATTACATTTAGATACAAATTACATGAATAATATTTTTTGATCTTATTGACATAATGGAAAAAACTGAACTGAATTTGAATAAAAAATCATGAGTGCAATTAGTTTAATTAAAATTTTCATATTTTTAAAAAATACTAAAAAAAGGGCTCGAAATAATAGCTTTTCTCACAAAAGAAGGGAACTTGAAAAAAAAGGGAAAAAAATCGGACCCAGGACGGGACGCGAACCAAGGCATTACGATTTCATGACCGCTCGATATCCACTTGAGCTATTATTATCATTATCATTGACAAAATGTCAAAATTTTCCTTCTCATATTGTAGCAGTTATTCATTGCCTGAAAACACGGCCAAAAAGACATTTCCTAAAAATAAATCCTAGCTAGATCGATTTATTGCTCCCGAAACTCCCTGGACACCAAATTTTATGAAAATCGTTGGAGCCGTTTCCGAGATTCCGATTATATATATATATACAAGAATTGCTCGTTTAAAGGTATAGGCTATGGATTAGGAGTGTAGAAAGTTTAATTTTATGAATTATATTATGAAAAAAAAAACATTCTTTTTTTATGTTCATACTTCCATATGTAGGCGAAAGAAGATCATCTTAAGATTCACTCATGATGGATGGCGCAAATATTTTACATAAAATACAAGAAAATACAATAATCAGATCGTGAGCTATTCGTCGAAAATATATGGCACGCTTCCTGAAGTTAACAACGGTTGCCACTGCACACATCCTAAAAAAAAGTTAAATAAAAGCAAAGTATCTCACAGAACACCAGCGCAAAGTAGCAGCTTAATACTGATATGTTTCGTATGGTGAATGTAGAGAATCGGAGGCCCTTTTTACTGGGAACGAGGCATTCCATCTTAGTTCTCACAAGTGACAACACAGCTGTGTTTTGATTCGCAATTAAGGATAGATGTATATGTCTATGGACCACAGCATCCACTTACCATCAGGTGGACTGAGTGCTCGTTTGTCACCCTTATCCTATAAAAACATATGAAGTAGCTATATATGAATTGCTACACATGTATCGATGTTTCAATAAAGACAAGCTCACGCCTAATACGAAACTTCTATTGTCTTGCTTACTGATACTACACCCATCCTGGGTTAAGTATTACTAAGCTACAATCTCTTTCATATAACGGTGGAACACAGTTCTACCTGATGGTAAGCAGATATTGTATGTCATATACGTCTACACTTATCCTTGACTCCAAACGAATAGAATAAATGAGGAGAATCCAAACGTTGCTTGCTAGATGCGTTGTCCCTCCTGAGAACTAAGATAGAATGCCTCGTTACCAATACAAAGGATCTCCGGGTCCATACACTCACCATACCAATTAGCGATGTTAAGCTGCTATTTTACTCAAGTATTCTGTGAGAGCGGCCTTTTCGTGCTGTTATAGCAGTATTCATATTCATTTAATACGTAATAAAATTACACTTCACCTGACTACAATATGTCAGATTAATTACAGTATAAATCGCCAGTTATAATAAGATAAAAAAATATTATATTACCCAGTTAAGGGAAGATTCTGTTGGCAGGATTTGCCAAACACCAATAAAATAATAAGTGCGGTGGGTAGATGTACAATGACATGTATGTTATGCTTATGTCTTCAGTCAAGTTCAGGTAACTAGGTGTAAGTCATTGTTTTATACATTTAATATTATAGTACTGTATCCCGAGTTTTTGTATGTTTTTGTATGTATTCAGAATTACTATGTAACTTTTAAGAAGCATGTGATGTATACCTTTAACTGAGTTGAGAGAGACTGACTTAGTGTCTAAGTCGATTCTGCGTTGTTGCACGGTTGCAACGTTACGTGAGCGTACGTTGGTGTACTCTAATTAATAAATAAGTGAAATTATAAATTACAAAATAGTATTACCTAATAGTGATTGGTTTTCATGTGTTTTAATTTTTGTGGGCAACCTTAACTATCTGCCAATGAAAGGCTTGTCAAAAACGATCCAGGAATTTTGGTAATTAGCCGGAATAAGCAAATAGACAGACAGACAGACAAAAGTTGAAAAAAAATGTTTTTTTGGTTATAAGGACCGTAAATACATTCACACCATTTATTTTGTGAAAAGCTGTTATTTTGACATTGCAATCAGACACTACAATGTTATTTATTTGAGTAGATTAAAATTAAAATCATCTACAAATGCCGAAAAACATTCCGTAAGATTTTAATAACATAAAGTCATAAATTATTAATTATACGTCATATTTATGAATTCGACTTAACTGTACTAAGTCCATGGGTGGTATGGATATGCCTTGTTTGTTGGAATTAGGTACGTGGATGACACGTATGATGATGACTAGTAAGTTTGTCTGCTTGGCGGGTGATATTTAAAAGATTATCAGATTTATAGGTACCTCTATCAGTAAAATAGATAAATTTGAATTTCTAAGCGACCATGCAAAGTTGAATAGAAGTTGCACATAGAATAATTATTGCTTTTAGGTTAAATTACTCACCGTCTGAGCTTGGTCACTTAAAATCTATTTTAAAAGAACTTTTTTTTTCCTTTATCGGAACTAAAAAACTGCAACATTAGTTTAGATATATTTTTACTATTTGTTTTGTAATATTACAGTAGAAATTATTTCATTGAAATTTTATTAGGAGTCATATTTTTTACGTAAGTCTCAATTTCTATCGAATCACACAGTTATGATTTTTATTACTAATATCTATAATTTAAATTATTAACAATCTTAGACTTCCAATTCACATTTATGTCTAAGATTCTTGTATATTATTGACTAACTGGTACCAGGTGCGCTGCTGCCGCAGAAGAAACAATTGTGGAAATATCATTTTACATGTAGAAGATTTATATTGTTTTATGAGGAATAACACATTCATTAAAGTTAAATGATGTATTACTTTCAAATAAATTTGTCGATACAATACACGAGCTATTGATAATATATATATATATATATATATATATATATATATATATATATATATATATATATATATAAGTTAATTGTACTATGTACCTTCTTAGCGCAAGTGCCAGAAATAAGTTGACAAACTTTTACCACAATCTGATAAATAATATAGCGGCGCATAAAATACGAACAAACAAATAAACATTATTTTTATATATATTAGATTTTTAGTTGAGAAACAGATATAAAATTAGTTTCGAATTACGTGTAAGTATAGTAGAGCCACACTGCAGCTGACTGTAGCACGTATGGGTCGGCTCAACGAGAAAGAACCAAGCTCTCACAGAATACAAACGTAAAATAGTAGCTCAATGCTGCTGTGTTTCGTATGATGAGTATAAAAAAATGGGTACCCTTTCAACTGGATAAGAGGCACTCAATCTTAGTCTTCAGGGGTGACAACGCATCTGTATTTTGATTCGTAATCGAGCATGGATATTAATGCCTTGGAGCTACAACACCCACTTACCAAGTGGCTTGTCTGCTTGCTTATCACCCTGATTTTATTATTAAAAAAACTTGTTGGCTATCAAAAAAACTCCGAAGTATGCTGAATGCGCCACTATGCCACACTACGCGCTGAATGCTTTCCACTGAGATCTCGGGCAGTCAGTTTCTGGGCGTATGTATCATCTGGGACATGCGAGTATCAGATTATTGCACACGGATTGGCGATTAGAATTCCGATAAACAAAATTTTTACAAAATTAAATTTACTATATTTTAGTCCCCGACGGAGAATATTACATCCCGCATTTTGCTAAAATAAGAATTTTGGATTTATGGCGATAGCTCCTTTTGACAATTTCTCATCATAATTCACATTTAAATCCTGTCAATTGCATAACGTGAACGTATTGTACCTCTGGAGGACATTAATTCAACTAACTTGCTATAATACCTTTGAGACATTATACGTAACCACCTTGCCGAGTGCTTCACATCCGTTTGCGTCATGTCTCAATTGTACAATTCCACCAAATTGACCGGATGCTCAAATCCTTCTCTTCTGCTCACGCATTATAGTAAAAATAATTTGCTTGGGTAGTTCCAAGCAAATTAAACTTCTAATACTTGAAGCCCAAGGATGGATATCGATTAATGATTTGCAAATGTGTTGAACCTGAGCACAAACAATCAAAATTGTAACACGTTTGTTAGGTGATACAATTCGCGACAATGAGCACTATGGAGACAATGTCGTGTGAATGCGAGGAAGGCCGGATGCGTGCCACAGCAGAGTTTATTATACCTTCTGGATGGTCGAAAAAATAATAAAGGGCATGTGGAGACAGTTTCAGATTCCAATAAATCGTTTACGTGGGTGGAACACAGAAATGAATGGAGTCGCTGTAAGCTGTAAATGATCATGTTTGAGCACTTATAGATAGAATTCTCAACATACTACAGGGTATCAAACATTATAGAAGTATAATATTAAAGAATGATAAATAGTAGGTGTGCATAAATTGCATGTGATTAAACATGCTGAACAGACTCGAAAAAAACAGTGCAGGCTTCAAAGTAGCCCCGTAGAAAAATATTTAGATAGTGAACTACTGAGCCGACAAATCCATTTGTATAATATTGTATATCGATGTATACATTAAATAATAATCTCTAATAGGTAACATTAACTCTAAGACTGTATGTAAACACAAACACTTATAAACTTATGTTGTAGTCGGCCTGTCAAAAGGCATTCATTGATCTCCATGGAGGTAGGAGAATTATTAAATCCTTAAAGGAAAATATAAACTCCAAATCGGATGGTAGTTTGTGTTTACTTATACCATAGAGATTTAAGGCCACATAACGTCCTTAAACTAAAGAAAATGGGATTTAAATTTTGGTTGTGGTCAATGTGTGATCAGTTTTATTAAGTATAGGCATAGGTATTCCCAAGATTACATCAGTTAGTAAACATTGCTTGAAAATTTTGCTCAAACATTACATACTGAACAACGGTAAGTTCTGCGCTCGCTAACATCTCACCAATTTGCAACGAGTTCGTTTCTCTTTGTTAATACAGTACAATAGGTTAATCTTACCTAGGTTAGTTTTCTGCCATCAGTCGCCATAGTCCCTTTTCTAACATTTGAAGAAAAAGTTACTCCCTATTATTGGGATAGGTACGACTTTGCGACTCTTATTACACCTTTGAGATAGGTAATGATGGACTAACGTTTAGATCACAGAACAAAGTAATTAGTTTATCCACGACTCCACGCATCTTATAGGCGACATTCAAAACATGCACGGAAGACGTTTATAATTTCATAATATTAAAATGTTTCGCATTGATCCGCACCAACAATTCATGTGAACAATTCAACAATAGGTGTAGCTAACAATGACATTATGGCAAACATACGAAATGCTATTTGAACCTTTAAATCTAAAACGAAGCAATTGTTAGCTTAACAACATTTAATAATATTCCCTAGTCGAAAACACAAAGAGGGTATTTTCGTTTACCAATCCCGATGGCGTTTAGTGCTATTAGGTTTTAAGTAAAGTCATTGTAAGTAAGCAAAGTACTATTGTGTTAAATAAAAGAAAAGCTAAGGATGGGCGCATTGTCGTCCATTGTAGCGGGTGTGTGTGGACAATGCCGAGATCGCTTTTAGAATTTTTGGACAATTTCTGATTATTTTTGCAACGGGTTGCACCTTGATGAACAGAGGCGTACTGGCATTATATTTTGAATTACTTATTTTTACTTTCAAAATTATTTAAAATTAAACATTAGCCTTTTTGCTAATGTATGGTGTGATGAAACGATATTTGATATTAACGTTTGACAGGCCTTGAGATATCTGTAAGCTCTTTTCTCTAAAAAGACTAGGAAGTCGATCTAACAGCGAATCTTAGGTTTCAGACTTGTCGTCGACGTAATAAATATGCACAGAATCCTATTATATCAAGAGCCTGTTATCCAGCAGAAGGAATTACTGGGGATTTCTTTTACATGTATTTTAATAAATTATTGCACTAATAATCTTAATAATTAGTTCAATAATTATATTTAATATAATAGTCAAAAACAAAAGTATTATCAACTTTCGTAATTTGTCAAAGAAATATATTGAAATAAAAATGCAACATAAAGTAATTTCTAGGCCTGTAGTAAATTATTATGAGTAATAAAATCCGTCCCTGCACAAATTAGTATCAGCAACAGGGTGGTATATTTTTCCGAAACTACTTGTCACACCACAATGGGACGATTCGTGCGCACGATGGTCGCTTGGGTCGGCACAAAACGGTGGCAGACATGCGCAAAATGTGGGCCCGGTGGGTCCTCACTGCGGACATTAGCCGAAAGTTGCACGCACGCTGGACAACAATCGAAAATCACAGTAATTCGCTCAAATCAATGGATGAAGATTTGATTTATGAATGAGACTCCTTTGCAAGATATTGTTAAATATGCCCGTGACTTTCTTCACGTGGAGTTTACAATTAATGGAGATATTGCATCGTTTTAATATTTTGCAATGAATTGTGCCGTGGTAGCTCAATAGTGCAGCTCGGTATAAGTTTTATAGGGTGCAAACTGACTTAGTTCGATTCTTATCATTCACTTTTCATTAATTAAATGCAGTTTATTAATACTCCACTACTTGACATAGGCCTCCTTCATAGATTGGTTTAATGGGGGGAAGGTTTTCCACAGTTGATAGCTTGGCAGACAGGGTGGTAACCGCAGTTTGTATTTCTATTTAGAGTTGCTATCGATGGATTCAACTCGGCTGGGCAGCGTTCGGGAAATTACGTCACATTTTATCGTCAGGTATACCATCAGGATTGTACAATCAGTGCGTGTTGCCAGTGATGACTTACGGATCTGACACGTGGTCCTTCACTGCTCAGCGAGCTATGGAGAGAGCTGTGCTCGGGGTTTTTATGCGTGTTAAACTTAGAAATGAGGATATCTGCATTAAAACTAGAGTGACCGACATAGCCCTAAGAATTAGTAGGCTGAAGTGGCGATGGGCTGGCCATATAGTTCGAAGAACCGACAACCGATGGGGAAATAAGGTTCTCGAGTGGCGGCCTCGTGCCGGTAGGTGAAATTTAGGACGACCCCCAGATAGAGTGATGACCTGGTAAGATATGCAGGAAGTCGATGGATGCAGGTGGCTCAGAACCGTGCTTTGTGGCATCCCTTGGGGGAGGCCTATGTGCAGCAGTGGACTTGTGATGTGTACAGCTGTAATGATGACGAGAGTTGGTATCTATAAGAAAGATGCCACTGCTCATTTCATTTTTCGTTTCCTTCTGTCGCTTCTCACGCACGATATGATATGAGGTAGTGGAATGATATCTACTGTTTTTACGCCGTCGCAAAACCATTGATTTATATGTTACACTAGATAAGTAATTTCCGCGCCAAAGCGTTGTCACTTCACATAAGGCCACAGCCTTATACTCAGCGAACGTCGGTTCAGTGTTCAAGGTGACGCCGTCCGAGTTAAGCCGAACGATTCACAACAAAAAATGGGTAAATGCGTAGTGAAAGAATGCGTTTCAAGGTCACAAAAACATAATAAATCAAGCGGAATCACTTTCCATACGTAAGTTTTAATTTATATATTCATATTAACGTTTAAAACACTAAAAAATTAAATAAAATATCGAATATTGCCATTTAGGTTCAATGTTGCCACTTTTCCGCATTTGTGATTATCCTACATTAATGGGAGACTATATAATTAATGGAGTAAGTTAATTTGTTACCTCCGATTTTAAATATTTTGGAAATTATAATAAAAACTACGTTTTAACTTTCATACAATATAATTAATTATTCTTATTTTAGTTTATTCTTGAATTATCTTTTAAATATATTTTATTACCTATTTTATATTAATAATTTTATATTATTTATAATTTCGTATACATTTTATATTAATTATATTTTATTAGATACCTATTTTTATTGTTTGATTTATTAGAACCATAAAAATACGTTTTATTTCATCATTATGTTTACTTCTATTTATCTGATAAGCTTTGTACCCCTTTTTTTCTAAGGGGACGTAATAAAGATTTTAAAATAAAATATACTTTTTTAATATAAAAACAATTAACTGCAGCTTAAAAAAAACTCATTTTTATTGCGTATTTTAGGTAAAATTTCATATAGTAAGCCACACCAACCCGCCATTGCATGTTTGTGTGTCTATCTTTTTCTAATCTTACGACGACGATATTGTTTTCGCAACTTGTGTAAGTGAGATAGATATATGTTTACTTAAAATTGTTATTAGTTTCAAAGCTACGTCGTCGCGTTTGGATAGTGGTTACACTTTTTTCGACGCGCGGTAATGTGGTTTGCTCCTCTAGTCTTGTATAACTCAATGCGCAAAACAATGTCCGATCCTTATCAGTACCACTGAAACCTTTTACAGTAATTATTGTGGCCGATGTTCCGCATTTTAGACAGAGAAGATAAATTTATACTTTTTAAATCTTTAAAGTTTTAGTTAAATCTTTATATACAAAATTTACGTGTCATATCCGCGATGAACTCCGAAACCACTCAACTGATTTTATTGAGAAATGGAAAATGTGTATTGCTTGCTCCACCTTGAGAGATATGATAAAGTGACCCTCAATATTTTTTATTCTGAATTTAAATATTTTTATAGCACAAGGATTCGTCCGAAAAGGTAGAACAAAGTGCATAATATAATATACCTACTAGCAGGCCTGCCTGGCAAGTATTATAATATATTAAGGGTTATTAAAAGCTATATTTTTAAGGAACTTTATATTTTAATAATTAGCAATAACTCATTGAAGCAGCGAGATGAACTTGTTTCATCACTGTTTCAATATTTCATGGAGAATTATGCCACGTATGCTTATCTTTACATGTATCTTTAGACGATATCTTATAGCTGTTACATGATTCGATTCGATAGATGGAGCTGTGGCGAAATTTATATATTTTTTAATTTGTAGAACAAATTGACTTATATTCACGTTATATGTTGGTTTAATACCAAAAAAGAACGTTAAAAGTTAACAGTTGAGTCTGGTTAAAGAAAATTTGTATCTATATAGCGGCTGCGATTTATAGCATTTGCAGGCATTTCCTTGGTCTTAAATTGAGTCCACGGACGTAAAATTTCCTATTTTATATTTTACGTGAATATATTCGAGCACTTGACTACTACTGCAACTTTTTTATAGCATTGGGTGGCAAATGAGCACACAGTCCGCCTGATGGTAAGTGGGTGCCACCGCCCTCATTTATGCTCAATTAAGAATCAAATGCAAATGCGTTGTCACCCCTGAGGACAAAGATGGAATGCCTCGATTCCAGTAAAAAGAGTCTTAAGTTCTCTACACTCATATATATATATATATATATATATATATATATATATATATATATATATATATATATATATATATATATATATATATATATATATATATATATATATATATATATATATATTGGAAAAAATCACACACCAATGGATGGCAAAATAGGGTATGAAGTTTTAATGTTCACTATTTAGACGACATTGAGACTATGGCATCTTTTAATCCAATCAAAAGGGTAAGAAAAAATTACTGTTAACAAAATGTAAACTCCTATTTCAAACAATTTAAAAAAATATATCGTGAAGTTGTATAAGATAATTAAAACCCCAACTTCAGAATGTAAAATTATTTTATTAAAAATTAACTTTTTTACCCTAAATGCCATGTAAAGGCCGCTTTACGCATTGGGCCAAGGCATTGGGCCAATATATTGGGCCTATATGTATATAGGTCTAATTGGCGGTATGTTGGTAGTTGGCGCCAATGTCGGCCGGCCAACCGAATGTTGCCGGTTTTACGTGCACCAGTCGAAGGATGTCGGCGCGTTTATTGGCACAGTGTTCACACGTTGGCGTATTATTCAGTTTGTTTGGATATAAGTCTGAGATCGCTGCTATAGGACATATCGTGGTTTCAACTTAAGAGAATAACTTTTTGAAAACTAAATAAATAATTGAATTGTATTACATAACTGTCATTTACCTCGATCTGTGCTGATTAATAGTCAACATCCACCATCTTCTTTTGCGCCATTTCCTTTTAGTCACGCTATTTTGGTGTACTTTAAGGTAATAATTAAATGCACTCTATAAATAAATTGCCGCGGCTGCAACAGATTCCACGTCCATCTATACTAAAGAGCTAATGCCTAATGATCAGTACACCAATGTGTATACAGCGACATTTGGAATTCATTAATTTTGCCCAATATATTGACCCAATGTGTGCAGCGCCCTTAAGAGAATCTACTACCCCTTTGTCGTTTGTTCCTTTTTCCCTTGGTTGTCGTAAGAGGTGATAAAAAGAGATGAAGGAGGTGCTGGGCAGCAGCATCTTTCATCAATAATCTCAATACTATTAACATAAAATTGTTGAAAATCGGTTAAAAATTGTAGTTGCCAACCTACTTGCCAAGCATGCCAACTATTGTAAACATCCCCACATAAGTCAATCTATTAGCGAGGCCTGGGTTTAGCATTGTGCTTTTGATGGGCTGCAATTATTATATATGAATGAATGAATAATATATATTTAAGTTTCCATTCCGGTTTGCAAATTTTTCCTTTTAGTTATCAACTGTAGCTGGGATATTTTTAATAATAGAGGATAATTCGACAAAAACACTACATTTTCAGACGGCTGCTTTTTAAATAATAAATTACACTAATTGCACTGTTTAATAGACAAAGCTTTCTTTCGTTATTGTGCGAAAAGAAACGCGTTACCCGCGTTCAAAAACATGTGTGTAGCTTCAGGGTACTGCTGATAACGTGGCCTGTGTCATAAGTGTAAAGCGATTTTAAATGATTAGCTACTATTAAAAACGTGAAATAATAACATTAATTCAATTTATTTAATTTAATATTAATTTTCATTGATATATCGCAACCTACGCTTGACAGAAGGATTGAAATCGCACTATCAGACCTTTAGTACCTACGATTCTGCTTTACGTCCTTTGTTATGGACCATACCCCTACCCTATTTAACATACCATAACTTATGGTATATAAAATAGGGTTAATTACGACAGGTGACGTAAAAGGCGACAAAAATAAACTAACCGGAAGATGAGCAGCAAAATCTTCCTGATAACAAAATATAGTTAAGAAATTGCGATTGTCAACCCGCTTGCCCAGTGTGGAAACTATTATAAATAGCTCCTACGAGGTAATGTTGGGATGCCATATTTCAATTTATTCAACTTTTGTGTTGAAAAATTAAATACGGCATAGTTATACCACCATCTTCGCTTGCTAAGCTTGTTAATAAGGCAAATCCTCGGTATTGTTGGAGCATATTTCGCCAAAGAGTTTAAGATTATGATAAGTATATTATGTGCAATAGAAATATGTTCACATAATTAAGATACCATCTCAGTAGTGTAGTGGTTAAGCATTTCTAAGGTACAAAGGGCCGTAGGCTCGTATTCCAAACGTAACAAGTATTTGTACGACTTCAAATAATTGTTCTGGATCTGGATCATTTGTTTTTGTGCAATTTAACTATGTAATACAACACGACTCAATAATAATTCTTAGTACGGGTGTAATTATAAAAAAAATAAAAAGGAAAATTATAATACTAATATATTTAACATCGGAATGCAATAATTGAATTAATAATTTTGTATAAAAAAACTTCTACGTATCCCGACTCCTTTCCGCCTGCCGTTTGTAAGTTGGTAAACGTGTAAAACGAACCCAATCGTTCGACAATAGTTTGCAAAGCAATTTGCAAATATATCAAACAATACAATTTTTTGTTGGTTCAGTTTCGTCCAGATGTTTTTCTTTGTTATCGTAATTTTCCCCGGCGGGGTCATCTGCTTGCACCTCCCAACTTCATTTTAAATATAAGTAAAGTAAAAATGACATTGTTGTCTACTATTTATCTCAAAGGACACGAGTTTTTAATAGAAAGGGTGACAAACGAACACACAGTCGACCTGGTGGTAAGTGGATGCTGTAGCCCATAAGACACCTACATCTATTCTCGATAAGTATCAAAAGTATAGATGCATACTTCGCTCCCAGTAAAAAGGGCATTCAGTTCTCTACACTCACCACACGAAATACAGCAGCACTAAGCTGCCTTTTGACGTTGGTATTCCGTGAGGGCGAGGTCCATCACAAGTCAAGCCAACCCATTTATGCTGCAAACAATAAAGCTGCAGTGTAGCTACGTTAAAATACGGAAGTGTAATATCGTACGTCATAAAATGAACCTACAATAAAACAAAAAATCTGTTATGAACAACAAAGATTGTCACAACGATTTAAACTTTTCACATCTTAGTTTTATTATGAATGTGTTATAATTGATAAAATAAAATTACATAAGTGATTTAAGGACCTATACTACCTCAAATGGCTTAGCAAGATCCTCCGTTATGCCGAAAATATTGCAGAATTAATTTTGAAATAAATATATGGGTAAAGTTGGCGATTATTGTTAAGTTACTATGTTAGACGAAAACACAATGCCGTAAAATTTTCTAGATAGAAAAAAATCCAAAAGTTACCTCCAACCAATACCTCCGAACAATAAACCGCCGGTATTCATAAAATACTTTAAATTAGATCATGAAACTCTGCACACTAACTGAACTAACTATATAGCTGGGCTTATGTTTTTATTTTTTTTAAATAACGATTATTTTCACTGTAAAAAGAAATTACTTAAACTATCGGCGTCTTGAAGCCTGTTCCCTGCCGCCCGATCAGTCTCGCTTCGGCTTTCGAACGGGAAATCTGTGTCGCTTACGATCAGAATACACATTGCGCAACAGGGCGACGTAAGCAGGCACACATATGATAAACATAATGATATAAGTATCTAAGGACCTATCTACTTACTGTATTAGTGATAAGTGATTACAAACATGTCGGTAGTAACATGAAGTGGGGGCGACGTTAGAATTTTAGCTGAGGTAGTCCCTTAAGTCCACCCAATACCAATGCTAAAGATGATAACAACAATAATAAAAGAGAAAATAAGAAACAAAAAATACATAAATGAAAGCAGAGTTTGTTTTGTGGTACCAGTATGTACCACAAAACCACACCACAATATAATACTACAATAACAACACAATAATAACACAGTACCGTGTAGTGGCGTTGTGCCGTGTAGTGGCGGTTGAGAATATCCACTACCCCATATCCTCCCGTGGGTGTCGTAAGAGGCGACAGAGGGATACAGAAAGGAGATGGGCAGCAGCATCTTCCTAATAACAACATTAAACGTAATAAAAAACTGCGGTTGCCAAACCGCTCGCCAAGGGTGGCGACTATGGCAAATATCCCCCCATGAGCAATGACGTAAATAAACGGCCCCCAGTCCCCGGTGGCCCCGCTATTCCTGGCTACGGTGGCGACCATGGTAACAGCGGGGCAGGGGGTGCTAAGAATCTCCGGTGGAGGTTCGGTTGCCACCTACGACGACTCGACCTGGCAACGTATCACGCACGCACCCTAGGACCGACGAGAAGATACTGGAGCTGGAAGAAGAGGTAGACAAGTTTCGCTGGCATATTATTGGATTATCTGAGTTCCGAAGAGAGGGGGAGGACACGATAATCCTCGAGTCCGGCAACTTGTTCTATCACCGGGAGGGCGACCATCTGTCCCAAGGAGGTGTCGGATTTATCGTCCACAAGTCTCTTCTCAACAACGTTGTAAAGATTGGGAGTGTGTCGACGAGGGTCGCGTACCTGATACTCAGAATCACCAAACGGTATTCGCTGAAGGTCATACAGGTTTACGCACCAACCTCGGCACTTCCCGATGAGGAGGTGGAGGAAATGTATGAGGATATTTCTAGAGCCATTCATTCCTCCAAAACCCACTACACGGTGTTGATGGGAGACTTCAACGCAAAACTAGGCACAAGAGAAGGCGGTGAGCTGAAGTTAGGGAAATTTGGAGTAGGGCGACGGAACCGTAGGGGCCAGCAGCTGGCTGACTTTATGGAGAAAGAGGGACTTTTTATTATGAACTCTTTCTTCCAGAAGCGGCCCCACAGGAAGTGGACCTGGTCGAGCCCCGACGGTTCGACAAAAAATGAGATTGACTTCATTATGACAACCAGACGCCAACTGTTCAGTGATGTCTCAGTGATCGCAAGGGTGAAAACCGGCAGCGATCACCGAATGGTTAGAGGCACACTGAATCTAAACGTTAAGTTGGAGAGGTCTCACCTAATGTAGTCAATGCTCCATCCCCCTCGTGCTCTAATCCAGAATCCCGAAACCTTTCAGCTCAAGTTACGTAACCACTTTCAGTGCCTAGAAGATTGCAATGCAGTGGACGGTATGAATGACAAGCTCGTGGAAACTGTCCATGCGGTCGGAGCTAAGTTCTGCAAGACCGGCCGCAGAAGAACACAAAAGCTCTCCGATCACACTCTTAATCTCATGGCTGTTAGACGGGAGATGAGGCTGCAATCGTCAACAGATTTAACAGCATACAGGCAACTGAACAGACAGATCTCCAAATGTATGCGGCGAGACTTACGCAACTTTAATACTGCTCGTATTAAAGAAGCGATCGAGCGGAACCAGGGCTCCAAAGTCTTTGCCAGAGATCTGTCTGCCAGAAAGAGCCAACTGTCAAAGCTGAAGACTGAGTGTGGCAGCATCGTTTCCGGGACACCTGAGATTGAGAGGTTTTATGGGCAGCTGTACACATCATCGTTGGAGCCACACGCAAGTGTGAGTAACGATCCAAGAGCAAGTCTTACCCGACACTATTCCGACGATATCCCGGACGTCAGTCTGAGCGAGATTAGAATGGCTCTCCAGCACCTTAAAAACGGCAAGGCCCCAGGCGAGGATGGAATTACAGCGGAGCTTCTGAAAGCGGGTGGAACACCGGTACTTGAAGTCCTTCAGAAGCTCTTCAATTCCGTCCTCCATGGTGGCACTACTCCGGAGGCGTGGAGCAGAAGTGCGGTGGTCTTGTTCTTTAAGAAAGGCCACAACGCTTTCTTGAAGAACTACAGACCGATTTCCCTTCTGAAACGCGTCTACGGTCTGTTTTCGAGAGTCATTACGAATCGTCTCGCACGCAGACTCGACGACTTCCAGCCTCCCGAACAAGCCGGTGTCCGAAAAGGCTTCAGTACCATAGACCACATACATACCCTGCGGCAGATTGTACAGAAGGCCGCAGAGTAGGTACAATCTGCCACTTTGCCTTGCGTATGTGGACTATGAGAAAGCCTTTGATTCCGTCGAAATTTGGGCGGTGCTACAGTCCCTTCAGCGGTGCCAAGTTGACTGTCGGTATATCGAAGTGCTGAAGTGTTTGTACAGTAGGGCTACGATGGCTATCCGAGTACAGAACCAGAGTTCGAAACCTATCCAACTGCAGAGAGGTGTAAGACAGGGTGACGTTATATCCCCGAAACTTTTCACTGCTGCGTTGGAAGACGTTTGCAAGCTACTGGGTTGGAAAGGATACGGTATTAACATCAATGGCGAGTACATCACTCACCTTCGATTTGCCGACGATATAGTCCTTATGGCAGAATCGCTGGAGGACCTTAGCACTATGCTCAATGACCTCAATGGTGTCTCCCAACGGATAGGTCATAAGATGAACATAGACAAAACAAAGATCACGTTCAATGTTCATGTCACACCTATGCCGGTAGTTGTTGGGAGCACTATGCTCGAAGTTGTTGACGAGTATGTTTACCTGGGACAAATAGTCCGACTAGGTAAGTCCAACTTCGACCGAGAGGTCAATCGACGGATTCAATTCGTCTAGGCAGCTTTCGGGAAATTACGACACATCTTCTCGTCAGGTATACCTCAATCTCTGAAAACTAAAGTGTACAACCAGTGCGTGTTGCCAGTGATGACTTACGGATCAGAGACGTGGTCCTTCACTGCTGGCCGTATGAGGACGCTCAAGGTCGCTCAGCGAGCTATGGAGAGGGCTATGCTCGGACTTTCTCTGCGTGATAGACTCAGAAATGAGGATATCCGCAGTAAAACCAGAGTGACCGACATAGCCCAACGGATTAGTAAGCTGAAGTGGCAATGGGCCGGCCATATAGCTCGAAGTACCGATAACCGATGGGGAAGAAAGGTTCTCGAGTGGCAGCCTCGTACCGGTAGGCGTAGTGTAGGGCGACCCCCCACTGAGTGGGGAGTGACGACCTGGTGAGACTTGCAGGAAGTCGATGGATGCAGGTGGCTCAGGACCGTGCTTTGTGGCGTTGCTTGGGGGAGGTCTTTGTTCAGCAGTGGACTTGTGAAGGGCTGTAATGATGATGATGATGAACACAATGTCATGATACTCTGTAGAAAGTTTTAAGCTATTTTTTTTTTGCAGATGTCTCTGGTATTATAATTTTACGTAGCATTAACAAATTGGTTGTACCGCCATCTAGCGACTAATATTATATTATTTGAATTTTATTTTTAACAATCGGCCACTTTCAAAGAACTGTCGTAAAAATAATAAAAATTCCAAACGGGCGATCGTTTTTCCAGGCGACGTGACCTCGCTGCTGCGTGCTAAGGCTTTCGTTTATAAATAACGCACAAATGAGACTCGTTGGCCGCGCCGCCTAATCCTGATTTACTGAGGTACCTGGGGCGCTCTGGTGCCCGTGCACACCTTATATACCACAACGAAAAAATAACAAAAACTCTTCATAAATATATTTATTAATTTAATTATTTATTTATTCTTTATTGTACTACGAAATATATTTCTATATTCTATTTATATTCCGTAGAATGCGAATAGAGCGAAATTTCAAGCAAATTGATCAATAGGCGGTCTTAACACTCGGAAAGTGAACCTTTGCTTAGAGGACTGATACAAACAACGATTAAAATATATACACGTAAAACAATATACACGTATCAAAGTATACAAATGGTACAGTAATATGTATAAAGAAGGGAATAATAAATAGACGCAATATATTTTGGCACAGACCGTAGACGTTACACATAACACTAACTTATAACAAAAATACGTGAGTTTAATAAGTTTGGCTTTGTATGTTTAAGACATACCAAAAAGGTCATATACTTACTTAAACTTTTTTTACTTTTATAAGCCATTTCTTGACTACTATTCCACCTGATGGTAAGTGGTGATGCAGCTGAAGGTATTAAAGCGTGCTGGCTTAATAAATTAACACTTAACTCTTTGACATTAGTAAAATTAAGAATTTCTTTGTGAAAATTGATTATTTAGTAAAATAGTGTGTATAACTTAGTTTGAAGGGTAACTTCTATACTTTTTCATATACATGGCCAATAATAAGCACTTGTTTTGCCTCAAAACTAAGACATTAGTTCACCAGGAGAAATAAACTCTACGGTGATTAACAACTCAGAAAGCTCTCTTTGTGTTTCGTGAGAGCATAAACACATGCCTGCATTTTTTTCATACCTTCGTATAAACATACATACTACATACGCAAATACATACTTAAATACATAAGTCAAAAATATTACTCACCTTTTGCGCTGCCGCGGCAGGGTAAACATTAGATCGACAATTCGTTACATAAGGATCTCAGCACGGATGCTACTTTTCAGATTCCTTCATGAAGGACCCCTAATTTAAGTTATACTAACCCCAAATTAATATATTAGTTATAATACAAACATTAAACTACTTACCGATGTGATAGAAATACATATTTAAGTACCACTAAAATTTTATAATCCTTACTGTTTCTGAATCTTTAGTTAGGGGACATGAGCTCAAATCCCACCCGTGGTTAACATTTGAGAGACACAAATTTTCGGTCAATTGTTGTGTTTGTGTCGTTTCCATCTCGTGAGTGGTTGCTGTGGACCATAGACATCCACATCTATCCTCGATTACGAATCAAAATGCAGATGCGTTGTCACCAGTAGGGACTAAGATGAAATGTCTCGTTTTCAGTAAAAAGGATGTCCCGGTTCTCTACACTCGCATTACGAAATACAATAGCGTAAAGCCGTTATTTCACGGTGGTATTCTGTGAGTGCTGCTCCTTCCCCGGTTGTGCCGACCCATTCGTGCTACAACTATACCAGTAATATAGCTGCAGCATGGCTCCACCACGTATAACCCTTATTCAGCTCCATAAGTGAAATATATTTGCGTTGATAAAAATTTAAAATTTATCCGCTTACAAACCTGGTGGCAACCCTCACTACCATCAGATTATAGTTCATGAAGCGGACTTAAAATTCAATTTCTAAAGGCGTGTGTACATTTACATAGAGGCGACATAGCTCGCGACTTCATGATCCAGACAGTACGCTGAGTGGACCATGTTGTGGTGATTTATATGACAGGAGCGCAATTAATGGGGTGAACTGTAAGTAATATTGATGGCATAGGATACATTTATGAGGTGCGCGCTTTCAATTTACCTGTTTGGCGCGAATTTGTGCTTATTTTTATTTCTAATTAGCTTAGTCCGATAGCTTCTTATATAGTCAATATGGCGTTATACATAGTATTGGCCATCGTAACACGGTGGCTAAGCGTTCGTCATAACTATGACATCTATATACCTACTATGTAACTATATAACATGATAACTATGAAATTTATGATGAGTGCTTAGCCAGAATGGTTAGTAGTACACAAGTGACCCAAGTTTGATTCCCGCCGGCACTAAAGACATTGTTAATTGCAATTTTAAGAACTGAAATATATTTATTAGAAAAATATATTTATTTCTTCCCCGTAAGCAAATAAAACATGCTTTTTTAGCTTGGTTAATAACATTATCCCAGTATCTTGATCGTGATCACCAGGATAAATTAAAATAATTATCTTTTTATAAAAAAGGATCGGCGAAATGCGTCGTCACACAAAAGACTAAGAAGTAATTATACTGACCTCTTGCCCTTTAGATCAGAAGGTAACAGTAGTTAACACATTTGACAGAAATACGCGAGAATAGTGCCAATACAGTAGTAAAGGAGCTTAAAACCTAATTAAAATCGTAATTAACATCACATATTGTACGTTCTTACTACAAGTCTTTAAGAGATGTCGTTAACTACTTCCAACTTTTGAACTACCCTCAAAATGATTAACCACACAAAGCCCATTCACATTCATCAACGATTCATATAGTTTATTGCCTAAAACGCATTCACATCAGTTCCAATACGCCATCGAATCGACCGAACATCGAATAAATATGCATAATAGCATCATAAGAACAACAAAACCGCCTCAAATCGCGCGCAACGATCGCCGTGTTTAACGCAATGCGTCACACATTCACGCCTTTGCACTTTGAGTCCAAACAGCGAGACGAAATCCTAAGTAATGCCTTGGCCGTCCTTTACGACTACAATGTACAATCAATAACAATTTCAGGACGTGTATGCGATGCTGATTTGTGTTACCCGTGTATAAGTTACAGACGGTATTGAATGTAACGGCCACATGAACAATCTGAAGAGATTTAAGTCAAGAACGAAAATACACTTTCGAGCTTTACCTCAATTCTAGTGGCTCGCATGTGGATCATGTCAAAACCACGGCTCAATAAGACATCGAGCCTGATTCGCGGCTTGTCAGCGTTTTATAACATTAGGCATCTTACTTTAACAAACTCTAAAGAATATCTGTTTTGCTCAGCAGTGGTCTAGATTCTAATTTTGACATTGTGTAGTTTTTAGTTTGTCTCATGTGACTTATGACTTATAAAGAATGGGTCGGCCATACCGAGGAAGGACCATGCCTTCACAGAATACCAGCGTGAAATAGCGACTTAATGCTACTGTTTTTTGTATAGAGAACCGCAGGCCCTTTATACTGGAAACGAATTATTCCATCTTAATCCTCAGAGTGATAACGTACCTGCATTTTGATTCTTATTCAAGGATAGATCAGGTGGACTGCTCGTTCGTAACCCTATATTATCTTTTATATATATATATTGCATAAAAAATTATTTACCTTAATCTTTTTCCAACAATACAAGATATTCAGAGAAAATAACTAGTGTAAACTCATACTAGTAGCACTCGCGTTATCCCCGAGAGTTCAAAAGACCAGCGAGTTACCTGGACATACGTTTAGCCAAAAAGTATGAGTTCAGGCGGAAAATTATGAAAGAAGTGCGTACACAATCACAAAAGACCATGCCATATTTTTCTAACTATTGTAAATGCAAAATACAGTCACACACAGTCACTTTGACTTGAAGTGATAGAGACGGTACGAGAGACTGAATTTTTATTTGAGATTTACTACTACTACTATCGTGCCTGATGGCAAGTGGTGACATGACGTTAGTCGCCTCTTACGACATAAGTTCTCTGCTTGGTAAGTAACCCAGTTGGCACATTCTTTCTTCTTATAAGTCCCGCATTTCTATGGGACATAAAAAAGCGTAAAAGCTCAGGTTCTCGACACTATCAAAAAACACATCAGTATAAACAACTATTTTACGCTGTGACTCTGCGCACGGTTGGTCCTTTCCCAATCAAGCCGACGCAACGTATTCGTGAAGTATGACATCTCTTCAAGAAAACATATTTTATTATGTCAAAAATATTTTTCTTTACTTTTAACATATTATACTGACTTGACACTGGCAGAATTCTATCAAGAGAAGCCATAATTTAAAATAAGAAGAAGAAGAACACATTTTAATTTTATTGATTTGTTCGAATAACTATTGTAATTTTTTTAATTCATTTATAAATTATACGCGATCTAAACATTAAATTTCTCGTACTAGTCAGTTTTCGTGTAATTTAATATATTTCCAGCAGTTCTGCTACGGTTCATATAACTTTGAAATTGTAATACAAAGTGAGTCTTAATTTATTCTTGACCGGATTTTCTCATGGCCAGCGCAATATATCTTTATTAATTATACATTCCCGTACAATGTAAACATGGCATATTGTTCCGTAGTGGGGTGCACGGACTCTATCCCGCAATGTCTATTTGTCTATGGCATCTTGAATGCGACTATGCCCACCGTGCAAACGACTATATAATACGCCTAATTATGCCTTATGGTAATTTTATGGCTAAAATGTCTTTTTATAATTATGCGGTGTATAATTTAAGTGCCTGTCCTGTGTTGCTCCCGTGTGTGATGCTCTTTTATATGGGAATTTTAATGATTTATTTTTATTCTTTATTATTTATATAATGTGTTAGAGTGACATGTAAGTGTGAGGATTACTTGTATGACGTCAGTGAACACGAATAACTTAGGATAATTTTAAGTGTGACAAGGGGCCGCTGGGATTCTGGAGCCGGGCGCTCGATTTCTTGAACGTGGAAAACGAGGAATTTTTTTATTGGAAACTAGGGATAGTAAAGTTTTACTGTAAATGAGGCATTTCATCAGCTAAGGCTATAAAGGAAGTAAACGCATCTGCATTTTAGTTCTTAATTGAAGTAAGATGTAGGTGTCTATGGGCCTTATCATCACCATTACATCACTTCACAAGTCCACTGCTGAACATAGCCCCCCCCCCAAGGTATGCCATAAAGCACGGTCCTGAGCCACCTGCATCCGTCGACTTTCTGAATGTCTTACCAGGTCGTCACTCCATCTAGTGGGGGGTCGCCCTACACTTCACCTACCAGTACGAGGTTGCCACTCGAGAACCTTTTTTCCCCAATGATTGTCGGTACTTCGAGCTATATGGCCGGTCCATTGTCATTTCAGCTTACTAATCCGTTGCGCTATGTCAGTTACTCTGGTTCCACTGCGGATATCCTCATTTCCAAGTTTATCACGCAGAGAAACCCTGAGCATAGCCCTATGGGCCTCAGCATCCTCTTAATCAGTGTATTAGTTTGTCACACTTATTCTTAAAAAAAGGAACGTAGATCCGGGCTCTGTTCCCGTTCGCTATCTCATTGAAATTATCAATTACATTTACTCTAGTGCGTGCTTATGATAAAAAATTGTTTAATTTTCATGGTACGCTGTTATTAATTTGGTACGATATTTTTAAGTAACTTCCTCTTTATCTCATTATGTTATCACTCTGTGCTTTAATGTTGTTCTTATCGCAAGTTGTAAAAACTAACGAGCATGCAGGGGAAAGGGGTAAGTGGATTTTAAGGAGAGGGGGAGAGTGTATTTTGAAATCTGCATGCGTTATGGAGCATTCGGCCGATATATTAAGGCAAAAATTAACAGATTCGTACCAATCCTGCCGGTCTACCAGGAAAAGAAAGAGCTCCAATACTTTGTAAATATATTATCTACTAACGTGTGTTATCGATCTAATGTTACCGTAAAAAGTTTCAGCCTATAAACGTCCCACTGCTGGGCACAGGCCTCCTCTCATTTCTTAGAGGATTATAGAGCAAGAAATTGTCCGCCGCGCTGCCCCAATGCGTGTTGGCGAACTTCACACGTCTTTGAATTTTTTTTTTTATTTCTCAGACATGCAGGTTTCCTCACGATGTTTTACTTTACCGCCGAGCACGTGGTAAACCAGCACTTAAAAGGACATTGTTCTGCGTCCATACAATGTTCGCCTAAGAACCAACAGTTACAAAAAATACCTTTTAAAGTCCGAAATTATACATAATTGTACGTAAGAACAATAACTCTTGACGGACACTTCCGAAAACAGAGATATTAGCAGTTATCATAGAGATTTTGAGGTTATCTTTCATTTTTATGAAATATTACTATTGTTGCGCGCCTAAGTGACCCAGGTACCTGGCACTAGCGCCATCTAGTGTCAGGGAAAAGAGCGAGGAGGGCTTCCTAGAAAATTTCAATCTTGACTTTCGACCAACAGCGCCATCTAGTATCGAACAGAAGAAATAAGCTTTCTAGTAACCGCACACTCGAACTTTCTGCGTCTGGTCGGTCGGCGCTCGTATCTACGGGAATATTCTAGATGTTTCGGTGTAAAAGTGTATTTAAACCCGCTGTATTCCGCGATCGGGGTAGTATTTAATTTGCCGAGACAAGCGAAGCTTCGGAGCGAAATAAAGTGAATCAGTGTGATTAATTATTAGTGTTTTAAGTTCTAATTGGTGTGCGGTATTAAAAGTGTAAATTTTGGTAATTTAATCGGCAGTTTTTACTGTCACAAACCTCAAGCTCGTAACACTATGTTATTGCTAATGTAAGCAGTTCAGTCTTAGCCTAGCACTTATACGGTAAATAAAACTAAGGTTGTGATTAGGTATTTGTTTTATTAATACCAATTAAATACAATTTATACACTCATTTGGCAACCAAAGTAATGATTGATACTATCAACCATCATTACTTTCGAGCAAAATATTATTCAAGAATTCAGCAGGGGTTTGATATGTTGTTGGTATCGGGCCCAACTTAAATATCATATTATAGTCATAAAATGGGCGCAGCAACCTATAGTACCGGGCCCAACAACACAATTACAACGATATTTTTTATTGCCTCCCTCCCAATTTCTGACTCATCAACCAAACTGTATACAAAATAAGTTTTACTACTAATATGGCAGCTATGTATTCTCCCTCTCAAGAGCCATACATTTTCAGAATGCAGTAAATGTAATTCACTAATCAGTAATCAACTCCTGTTCGACCTCCATGCAAACTTCAACAAGTTAATTACCAATCGCACGTCTGACGCCTATCTATTTTATCGTCTTGTCATCTGTCAACATAACATTTTTTTTGCGTGGCACAATGTTGATTGGCCAATGAGAGTACAATAGTATTGTTATTTTTAATGACTACACATAATTTTACTGTATTCCAGTTCCTTGTGGTATATACTAATCTTAGGTATATTTTAAATTATTAACGTTTTCATAATATATTTGAGTTTATGACAACTTATGAATTACTGTTAAATGTAAGAGGTATTGTGCGATTGGCCAAATCACAGGAGTCCAGACGCAGAAAATTAATAAAAAATACGTACAAAGCTTAAAATCTAAAAAGTCCTTTTTATTTTGACTCCATCATTCAGAAGTGTCCGTACTATCTGATGAATGTTATCTAATGCATAATTAAGGATAAGAATTTTAGTAATGGTCAAATTTATGTTTGTTCTTAGGCGAGATTTAACAATTTCCTTTCAATTATCAATTTCATTGGCGCCTGCGGGGGTCGAACCCGGGTTAGTCACGTACTGTGAAATTTACAACGAGCGTTAACCATCTAAGCTAACACGGGTTTAATATTACTGCGAAGTCGTTATTATTTGTGGAAGTCACTATAGATAGGGTCGATGCAAATTCTTGTCTAGAACCTGGCTCATGGTACAGTGGTATGCGACCTCAACTCCTTGATTTAACCTGACTTCCATTTCTATAGGGTAATGTAACCTTTTCTTAATCCATGTCATAATATTTTTTTTCATAAGAGAAGGGTGCAAACGAGCACATAGGTCCACCTAATGATAAGTGGTTGCTGTGGCCCATAGACTATATCTATCCTCGATTACGAATCAAAATGCAAATGCGTTGTTACCCGTGAGGACTAATATGGAACGCCTCCTTTCCAGTAGAAAGGGTTTCCGGTTCTCTACACTCACTATACGAAACACAGGAGCATTAAGCTGCTACTTTACGCTGGTATTCCGTGAGAGCGTCGTCCTACCCCGGTCGAGTCGACATATTCATGTTACAACTATACTACTAATATAGCTGCAGCATGGCTCTAACACGTAAGAACTATTCACTGTTATCAAACTATTAAGAGCCGTGGTAGTTCATGAGCATTAGCGATCGTCTGAGAAATTGCCAGCAAAATTTTATACTACATGAGCCAACAGAAACCGGTTCCCGCCGACACCAGCGAAGCAGTCCATCATTAATTCGTTACACAGCATCAAAAGTCCACTGCCGAATAGAGGCCTCCCTCTTAGATTGCCTTATAGTGGGGACTTTCTTGCCACGCTGGCAGCTTGGAAACCACAGCTTCTTATTATTTTCAGATCTTATCAGGCAGATGCAACAGTTTGTCTCCAGTTTCAGTTTCCCTCGCTCGTCTCTTATAGATCCCACGGGATGATATGAGCTAGGTGATCCACTTACGCAACCACTGCATGGCTGCAAAGAAGTTGTTATTGAGACCACACATCGAAAAGGCTACCGCCGTACTGATCCGAGTGAATACATAATTTCTATAAAAACTTGAAAAAACGCCGTCATATGGTCTAAAATAGCGTAGCGGCCGCGACGATTTAAAGTGCTTAGAAATTGTCAGAATCTTAAAATATATTTTTTAAAAATTATTGATTTAGGTAATCAAAATAATGAGCAAGTAAATTATGAATATTGATGTTATGAATATATTTCAGTGATTCCCAAGCATATAGATTAAGTAATTTCGTTATAATTTCGACTATAGTGATATTTTAGAGGTGTTTTCGCAAATAATTATGATCGAGTCAAAATTATGATTTCTTATATTTACGCGAACACTACACATGATTAAAACTACTTTTACGGATTTTATCGCGTTTATTTTTACTTTTTATTTTTAATTCCCGACGTTTCGGGCGCTTTCCAGCACCCATGGTCACGGGGGACTGAGATGACTGACGTCCCGATGTCATTGTTAAACCCGGAGTACCTTCAGCTTATACATACAATAATTAAAAAAGCTGAAGGTACTCCGGGTTTAACAATGACATCGGGACGTCAGTCATCTCAGTCCCCCGTGACCATGGGTGCTGGAAAGCGCCCGAAACGTCGGAAATTAAAAATAAAAAGTAAAAATAAACGCGATAAAATCCGTAAAAGTAGTTTTAATCATGAGTCAAAATTATACAATCGTGTTTTTGAACAATCAAATTCAAGATAAAGACATGCATTTACCTATATCAAAATTCCACTTTCGTTAGTGGTGTCATAGTCCTATACTATTCGATGAAAGGAGATGTATTTTTTCACGGTGTCGCCTTAATTGCTAGTTTTAGCGCTGATGAACGTAGTACCTAACTCAGAAATTATAATTATAATTACATGTGATTTCCGCTAAAACGCATTGGCAAACCGATGATCTCTCTTCTTACTTTTACTTGTTCTAAATGTCTATTCGTAAAGATACGAGGCGTGTTCATAATAGTGTGACATATAGGTGTTGTTTCTGTAGCCCCATTTCACGATCTACTCCTTAACTTTTAACTGTCAGCCACAGAATTTTCCTATTTTTATAAAACAATAAAATACAATAATATAAAGGCTGAACAGCGAACCCACAGTCCACCTGATGGTAAGTAAATGCTGCGACTCGTATATATCTGAAGATTAAAAAGGTGATACAATGTCACCCCTAAGGACTAAGATGAAATGCCTCAATAATTCAAACCACATAATTATTCTACTGTTTTTTATGGAATAAGGGTAACTAACGAGCAAACCGTCCACCTGATGGATTTATCCTCAATTAAGAATCAAAATGCAGATACGTTGTCACCCCTGAGGACTAAGATGTAGAATAATAACTAGTTATTTGCCCCGGCTTCACACGGGTGATTTTTGGATTTCGAGGACATATGAATGTACTATACATATAAACCTTCCTCTTGAATCGTTCTATCAAAACCGCATCAAAATCCGTTGCGGAGTTTAAAAGATCGAAGCGCACAAACGTAATTACAAGCGTAGATATTATGTACTCATGGTACAAACGGCGGGAAGCGACTTCGTTTTATTTTATGTATAATAGGTAAAAGAATCTCCGCTTCTCTACACTCACCATATGAAACAAAGCTTCATTAAGCTGCTATTTTACGCTGGTATTGTGTGAGGGCGAAGTCGTAAGACTAATAAAAAACCAATGGGGTAAGGTTGTAAGACTGGGTTACCCCGGTCGAGCCGACTCATTCTTTGTGCAGCCATAACATAGCTGCAGCGTAGCTCTGCCATGTAGATATGGAACTAGAACATCAAATAAACACTGATATTACAAATCACCTGTCTAACGTGGAAGCTGCGAAATCTATGCCACTACGGTTTCATACTCTGGTTTTGTACATATAAATATTAACCGATTTTAATCAAATTTACACACCGTGTGCAGTTTGTTCCAACTTGAGAGATAGGGTAGTTTTTTTTTTGCCCATGAGCGACCCATAATTTTTTTATATATATATATATATATATATATATATATATATATATATATATATATATATATATATATATATACAGGTGATTATAAATACCGCCATCTGACTTGGCGAATAAGTGATGAAAACGAAGGAATACGTGACGCCTTAAATTCTCACACAATTATTATATAATGTTATTAGTTCTCATACTTCCTCCCTTTCCTTAAATATATTTAATCTATTCACAGTTCACACTAACCCAATGTGTTGACAATCATTAAATTTACAAAATAAGGTGTTAAACTAACTATGGACGCATGTGAACACACTTACTGCATATATTCCCTTATAGAGAAGGCCGTCTGCCCAGCGTGTGTTGATCCGCCCAGATTCTCAAAGGTTCCCATGTGACGTACCCTGCCGGGTTGGGCGGAGGTCGTGGGGTAAGAAGTAGGAATTGCTTGTGAATGATGTACTAATGAAAATATAATAAAGGTATATTGAAATTATGAAAAAAAAAATCTTTGAAATGTAACTTTGTGATTTAAAATAGATACAATAAATAAGTGTAATTTATCAAACTGAGAGTCTAATAATTTATTATTAGTATTATTATCTTATTAAAGACTAGTGACCCGCCCCGACATTGCCCGGACACGATCTTTTAATGTGGCATTATTTAGATTAAAGTTGATCAAAGACGAATTACTTGATAATTTTTTTTAATTTTTCAAAAAAAGAGCATCAATGTTTTTTTTTAATATAACCCATATTCGTTTTGAGATTGTTTTCTAACTGTTTATACAGTTTCATCAGAATCGGTTCAACTATTCCAAAGAGTAGCCCAGACAGACAAACAGACAAACAAAAATTTTAGAAACGGTTGCTTATGTCTTAGCATTAGACTGTATCGTTGGTCTAGTGGTTGTAGTAGTGCGACTGCTAATCGTGAGCTCCTGGGTTCGAATCTCAGGTCGGGAAAAAAACCCAATTATTGAGTTTTTCCGTCAATAAATTGTCAGTAGCTTCCCGGATTCAGGAAGTTGGCGGTGTTTCACCCCCGTGCCTCGGAAAGCACTTAAAACCGTCGGTACCGTTTGGTCTATCCGGTCGTGTCGGTTTACCATCCCATCGGATTATGACAGTGAGGGAATAGAGAGTGCACCTGTGCTTGCGCATACACTCGGGTGCTATAATTTCATCCAGTGCCGATGGCAAGTCTCCGTTGAGGCTGGCCACCGTGGACGAAATTCGATCTGAAGAACATTATTATTAGAATTAAAATAACAAAGCCAGTTATTTCAATATATTAGTAACGCTATGAGCATAACTCGTACACCCATTTACTACTCCAAGTAAGCTTGAAATCTTAAAAAGCTTGTGTTAGGAGTGGTTCATCATAGTAGTCTAATGACGGGTTCCAACTTACAACTTTCTGAGTTTGCGGTTTACAACCCTTAACCATATTAAGCTACTGTCGCTAAAATTACTTTTTTAATTTAGTATACTTAGTTACTTGTAGTAAAAAATAACATATATGCATTTAAAATGTATCAACAATGGCGTGAAAATTTTATTGCACCTTGTTTCTCACCAAATTTAATACTTACCTTTATTTTTAATATTTTAAAAAGTTACACCCACTTTAAAAGTCACTGGACACGCCTAGTTTTCTCATGAGTTTGCAAGTTACTTACATTGTTACTTACATCTCAGCAGGACTGGCCGGCCCATCTTCGACTTCCCGAAGAGTTTTGAAAAGTTGGTAAGGACTAACACAGGGCAAATGCTTCCCGCTGTGTTAATAACAGAGGTAATATTGTTGTACGTTTTTTGATGAATTAGAATTTAATTTGCTTGTTCAATTTAGATTTTATATTGATATTATAGTGGAATATTCTAGATGTGTTTTAATTTGCTTTTTGGGTGCTACGCATAGGGTCCTTCGGCGGTTCAGCTGATTCGTTTATGAATACGGTATGGCGTAAAGAGATAATTATACCGCTATCTATCGAAATCCATAAGATGTTTATGAAATTTTGCATACGATGGTACCTAGTGGTGTAAGAAAATCTATCGCCTAATTTTGTTCCGATTGTATCGTAAGACATAACCATGGAACATGTCAGAAATATTTTAGGTGGTACCTCATGTACGAATATACTCGTTATTTAAGAAACTATTTTCTTTTCATTAATGTTTATGTATAATTTTATAATTAAATAATTTATTTAAACTATTGTATGTAAATTCGATTAAAATATAGTATAATGTAATTATATTGAATTGAAGATTATGATGAATGTTAATATTGTTCGTGCATAAAGTATGAAAGGCCTATGCCCCTGGGACTGGGATACAGGGTTCCTGGTTCAGGAGCTAGGGCTCAATCGGTTGATGTGTATCATTTATTTGAGTTCTAATAAAGTATTATTAAATAAAAAGAAAGAAAATTTAAGAAACATTAGTAGTTAACATTTTGGTTTGGTTTTTTGGTTGGTTTTGGTTTGGTTGGATTTTATGTTTTTTAACCTGTATTTATTTTTGATTATTATAAATAATAAAATATAAATAATATTTTTATGATAGCAAACGGTTTATGTTTTCAGTTACATTTAAGAAAATGTAGTTATTAGTGAGTAAAGGATCGCACGATTTATGATCACTATGGAATTGTAAATCGAGTAAAAAGTCAATTCTAAGTAAAGTTGATTCTTATAGTATCTTTTCTTTATCTTTCTCTATTGCGGGATTGGGGCTTGTTACGCGCTATTTATAGTTAAAATAGTTTATGATAGTTATAACTCTCCTTAACAATACAACACCAAAAACCCTTACATCCGGGATATCTCACCTCTTCAACGGAGGCGGTTAACAAAGGATCAAATTGATCAGCCATTACTCCCTTCACCCTTAATGGGATCTTGGATTCAGGTGTCAAAATTAAAAAAAATATCTATTCACAAAAGGAGATTCGTCAACGTATCAAAACCCGAGAAAGAAATAAATGAAAAAACAACGCAAAAAAGATTGTCACAATGCAACGCGTACGCAATCCAAGAACCCAATATTATACTACAATATGGTGTGTTATTTTAGGTTCGTAAGATTCTGTGATATTTTTCACATTCATTGTGTCTGATCCAAAGTCGATTAAATTATCCATTCATTGAACAAATGCATAAAGCTGCATTCGAATCGGAGTTCAGTTAAAAAGTGCGGAGAAATACTATTGACATTTTTAATTTTAACAACAGAAATAAATAATAAATACGAGTAAAACTAAACAAAATTAACAAACGTTAATCACGGCCTAGTAAGATATACAGGATTACCGTGTAGTGGCGGTGCAGGAATATCCACTAGCCCATATCATCCCGCGGGTGCCGTGAGAGGTTTCAGAGGGAGACAAATCAGGAGATGAGTAGCAGCTTCTTCCAAATAACGATTAAAATTAAAAAAATTACTGCGGTTGCCAACTTGCTTGCCAAGCGTGGAGACTACGGCAAATATCCAACCTATGAGATAATCTATGGGGGAGGTATTCAGCGGGTTGTAATGGTAACGGTAATGGTAAGGTATCCAGGAAATCCATGGTTACAGGTGGCTCAGGACCGTGCTATGTGACATTCCTTAGGGAAGGCCGGTGTTCAGCTCTAAACTTGTGAAGGCCGTAATGAATTAAGGAATTACAAATTATTAAAATGTATACACACAAAGTGCTACGGCTTGAATATTTCGCTGTTTCATGGGTGATTTTGGGAACCAGAGGACAAGCAGACCAAGGGCTAGTCTACCCGGTGATCCCAACCGGGAAGTAAACGAAAATGGCTTTAGAACTGGGTAGATGTGGCAAGGATACTCACAAGACTGGAGCTCTCCTCGTGGTTATGGTGGAGTCTAAAATATTTATGCTGAAGTTCTAGTGTATATAAAGACACCACACTGCACTTCGAATGTACATATATGGACACAAGCAAACACGACAATCTAATAGCTTTAATTATTGAGTATTTTAAACTAGCGGCAACGAACACGGTTTAAGCGTATGCGTCAATATCGCCTCTTATTGGCGATATGTGGCCCACCATTCTTGAGTAGTGCCTGTATAGGGGAGGCGGGAGGATAGAAAATACTTAGGAAACGGATGTTATATCAAGACAGATCCAAAGCCACAATAAGACGTGAATTATACTCGATTAGAGGTGATTTTTGTCACCGTGACTGTTTCCTCATTCATATAAAGTCCGTGGACATATATGGTCGATGGACATATATCGCAGATCGGCGAACAAGTCGGTGTTTGGTTTTTACTGAAAATTGAGTGACACAGATCACAATCACAGCATGATGATGATGAAATGAAAATAAGCAGCACTTATCTTTATCAAATTAGTTAAAATAGAAGATAAATTCGTCTGGAGTGGCCATAGTTACCTAATATTAATTTATCACGCTATTTCATTTAAAACACGTATTCCACATTCATAATTTTTATATAAAGATGGCAAACGAGCATGCGGCTCACTTGATGGTATGTGACTACCGCCGCCCATGAATAATTGAAACAACAAATTATTTTTTGTTTGTTTTAAACAGTTTACATTACTTTCTAATTTACTAGTACCGTTACAGCTAAACAAAAGTCCAATGCTGGACATAGGACTGCCACATAGATTGCTTTTAGGGGGAAAATTTACCACAGTTGCCAGGCTTGGCAAGCAAGTTGGCAACCGCTTTGACGACACACACACACACACACACACACACACACACACACACACACGTGATAGGTATTGGGTATAGGGTAGTACATATATTCACTCCGCCACTACACGGCAAGCTTTTTAATTTAAGTTGTAGATTACGTGGTAGAACCATCCTGCAGTTATATTAGTATTATAGTTGTAGCACGAATGGGTCAGCTCGACCGTGGAAGCACTACGCTCTCACAGAATACCAGCGTCAAATAGTAGCTTAATGCTGCTGTGTTTCGCATGGTGAGTGTAGAAAACCGGAGACCCTTTTTACTGGAAACGAGGCATTCCACCAAAGTCCTCACGGATGACAACGCATCTGCATTTTGATTTGTAATCGAGGATAGATGTAGATGTCTATGGGCCACAGCAACCACTTACCATCAGGTGGACTGTGTGCTCGTTTGTCACCTTATCCTATAAAAAAAAGTAAAACTAAAATTATCATTTGAAAGAATTCCTCGTAAGTATAATAGTACATCAACATCTTCGCTAAGTAAATAACACTACAAATCAAGAAATAAGCTGTGTGAATAAGAGAAATTAGAGGTACCGATTAACAATGTCTTCTGAGGTGAAAGAAAACCTTGTGAGTAACCTGCACGCTTGAAGAATACAATGTTTCGAGGAGATGTGAGGTCCGTCAATCCACACTGGACCAGTGTGGTGGACTAAATCAAGCTTTTTTTTTGCGCCCGAAGCAAATATGGGCAACCCTCCGGAAAACGGGGGAGGGAGGTGGGGAATGCTCATAGCATACCACGCAGCCGGCTGCGTGGTTATGTGGAGACTTTTACCCATTAAACCCCACCTTTTAGGGACTGGCTTAACGGTCTCACTAGAGATCTCTAAGCCGTATACGAACGAGACCCTTCTTGGCGGAAAGGAGGGCGCAAGCGGCGAAAAGCCGCTTAGACGAGTGCCTAACTAAGGCAGATTAAGGGATGTGTTATGTAGGCCCGGCCTGAGCCAGGTGGCCGTTCAGGTCAGCCGAAAGCTTGTTGGGGGGGTCCGAGAGAGAGTTTCTCGGTCTGCGCACACTATAGCGAGTGTGGATAGGGGCTGCAAAGGCAGCTGTCTCACGAATGAGATGATTTGGGTGGGACTCTGAGACTTTGAAAAATCTCTCAGAGAGTGATTTAAGGAACTGCTGGATTGTTGGGAGCTCTAAGTCTCGGTGTAGGTCGGCATTACGGACATAATAGGGCGAGTTAGTGGCCCTACGACAGAATAGATTTTGAACTATTTGAAGTTCATTTATACATTCGGGCTTAGCATGTGCGAAAATGGGGGCCGCGTAGGTAATGACAGGTCGTATGCAGACCTTATATAGGGTTCGCTTATTACGGAGGGACATTTTACTGTGTCTGCCCAACATGCTGTTGAGCCTACCCATGTAAAATCGTTTCGTCTTCGCGGTCTTTTTCGAAATTGGCAATGTCGAAGAAGACTGCGATGGTTTTTTGACGACGAGGATAAAAACCGCTGAGGATATATTCCACTACGCGGTGAACTTGCTGGGGGCACGAGTGTTTGGCTCGAAACCCGAATTGTTGTGGGATGACAAGAGGGTCGCCGACTGTGGGAAACAAATGGCGCCTCATGCGCACGAGAATGGCCCGTTCGAAAAGTTTGCCCATGGCCTTGAGATGGCTGATGGGACGGTGATTGGAGGGGAGGTGGTAGGTTTGCCTGGCTTGGGAATACCAATGACAGTTGCCTCTTTCCAAGAGGTGGGAAAATAGCTGAATTCGAAGCAGGCGTTGAAGATTACGGCCAATAAGGCGATCACCTGCTCCGGAAAATATTTGAGGGCTTGGTTGGGGATGCTATCCGCACCCGGTGCTTTTTTGGGCTTAAATCCTTTGATGGTAGATGAAATCTCATCTTTGGACACAGTGAGAGGTTCAGAGGCGGTAGGGGGCGGGTTCCGGCGATGGACCTCGTCCTCCACTAGTTGGATGTGTATGGGGTCAGTGGGTTGTGAGCTGGGAGAGCATTGAGCGGCTACGCTGTGGGCGAAGCACTCAGCCTTTTCTTCGTCTTCGAAGGCAATAGAGCCGTCGGGATGAGACAGAGGGGGAGTATGCGTTATAGCGTCTATCCGGAGGGCTCTCGCCATCTGGTAGTACGCTGCGTGGGAGGGAGAGATTTTCACCATGAGATTGCCCCTTTCGAGGTCTCTGTAATCTTGGAAGCGGTAACGCAGTTTGCGTTGAAGGCGGTGGGCCGCGAGTCTATATTCGGGAGTGGGATAGCGTGCAGCTCTTCAGTTTTTTCGGCTTTTAGCAGGTTGCTAATATCTAGGGGAAGACTAGTTTTAGCAACCGGGACAACCATTCATTCTCTTTTAGAGAGGATGTTATAAGTGAGGTGAGATTTTCGACCGCGGTGTCTATTTTCCCCGTACTGTCGAGGACGTCGGAAGAAAGGGTTATGGGAGGGTCCGCAGAGTCTATAGCCAAGGCTAGAGACTTCTTGAAGCCCTTTCAGTTGGTGTAGGTTTTGGAAGTGAGAGTTGGAGATGGCTGATGGCCAAAAAGGAGGGATACAGGACGGTGGTCAGATCCTAGATCATCGAGAGACTCGATTGCTCTAAGCAAAAGTCTAGCACGTCAGGAGCGTAGTTAACATTGTCGGCTAAATCAAGCTCTATTAAAAATAAGTAAGAGACTTGAGTACAGTCGTGCCACGTTTATATGGCATGACTAGGGTTGCCAGCTTCCGTTTTATTTTTAAAGGATTTAACAAGATTAAATAAAGAACATAGAAAAATATATCATATTGTTTTCAGTATAATGCTGTTATGGTATCTGTAGCAACATTTATTAATAAAAAGCAGTATTAATACGCAATGTAACGTTTTGATTTATAGACTAAAGGTGACAAACGAACACACAGTCCACATGATGATAAGTGGATGCTATGGCCCATATACGTCTACATTCATCCTCGATTAAGAATCAAAACGCAGATGCGTTGTCACCCCCGAGGACTAAGAAGGAATGCCTCGTATCCAGTAAAAAAGTGTCTCCGCATCTCTACACTTACCATACGAAAAACAGCAGTATTAAGCTGGTATTTTACGCTTGTATTCTGTGAACGTAGTTAGTCTCTCTAACATCGCGCGTCACCACAAAGTGATTTTTAATCTCTTTTACCTCAACTAGCAGAGGGAATGTCGAATACGCGCGATATTGCCTTGTCCTCTATGAAAGATTTCATATAAAGGGAGGGAAGCAAGTTTTGAGTCTCAAATAGCGGACGTCCTTTAAAGTAAACACGTCTGGCAAACCTACACGTGTAGGTGTAATTAAGCTTTATGAATATGGAATGTTTTCAAAATAACAAATGTAACAACAATTATGTGACAACAATTATACTTACGCAACCACTACATATTGACTAAAACTACTTTTACAGATTTTATCGCGTTTAATTTACTTGATTTTAATACTTACTCGACTTTTCGGGTGCTTTCCAGCACCGATGGTCACGGGGGACTGAGGTGATTGACGTTCCGATGTCAAAAAAAAGCTGAAGGTATTCCGGGTTAACTCCGACATCCGTAAAATCAGTAAAAGTAGTGTTATTAAATTATGTGACCAGTTTAAATATTTTTATGTATATTCAATATAAAGTTCGTGGCCTATAAATTTATTAAATGACTTGAGAATAATTTTAACAAAATAACTGCAAACATTAAATGTAAACAACAGACTGAGATAAAGATTCGATACTCCGGATTGGATGGTCTCTCTCAAAAGCAACATGGCTGTCGTTGACATGGTGCATTGTTCAAACAGAAAAACGAGACAATCTTTTTTACGTTTTTCCTTTATCTTTTATTCTTTATTCTACTTCGTGGGTACAATGGCGGCTCGCTGAGGCCGTGGTATTTTAGTTACCTATCTCGATTGTTTTTTGGGTGTCAACATTCTTATTAAAGCGTTATGGTAGGAGTTAAAAAGCGGACCGTAACAAATCCTTCATTCCATCAACGCTTAATAGCGTAATAAGAATGCGGTGTAATACTTAAGTTTAGATACTGGTCTACAGATCTGTTTTAATTGAGGTTTCGACTATCGAATCTTAACAACAAATGAGACTTTGTAATAGGAATCTTTTTCTGTATATATTCTATATTTTTCTATTTATTAAATTAGCACGTTAGGAAATGATATAAATTTCACCGTCAATACACAAGATTATTAAAACATTTTATAGATTTACATAACATAGAGATATGGTAACGGAGATATCTTCTAAATAAATTAAATAGGTTTTAAAATAATATTTGTTAATGATGATAAATGACAAATTCACATTTATTAGGTACTTACTTTGTACCAAAAACATTTTTTGGTAACTTATATAAATTTTCTGCGAAATTTATATATGCATAGACTAGTTAGTCAAGTCAGGTATGTAGGTTAGGTATTTAAACTACATATTATATAAAATGACCAAATTGTTTTACTCTAATGTTGTAATATAAATTTAATAAAATCCACAATTAGTAATACGAAATTCCACACTTGGATAGTATAAAGACAGAGTGTGTAAATTTGAAATATTGACGTCATCGCGAACAATGAACATGGGATCCTCATATTTGGAGCATCTAATCTTGGAATTGTACAAGCCCAAGGTCCCACTACGTTCGCATTGTCGCCGCTCGGCTTACAAAACGCTTCGCATATTATCCATTCATATCATAACGTTTATAAATACGTTTCACGGTGGCATTGTGGACGTTGTCTTGTCTCCCTGAGGATACGACGAACAAAGCGCCGCTCACGACTGAAAGTTCCTCACAAAGGAGATCGTAACCCGTCATTTCTGTACCTATTGGCTATTTTATGACAATAACTGCATTGTTGTCAAGAGGGATTGTATTGAGAGGTATTGTGAGAGTAGGAATTCGCGAAACTGGAATTGTCTCAATGCGGTGCGCTAACGAACGTCCCCCCGGGCTGAGTCGATAATAATGTCTTCACGGTCCCGCTTTTGTGACGGACTTATTAAAGTACGCGCGTTTATAGCAGCTGTCATAAGTAGATGCGTAACACGGCGTTCGATTTGACTTGTAAAATTTGATCATGCCTTTACGACTCAATTATTGTTTATATCTGACTGCCTCGTTGGTTTAGTGGTTGTAGTAGTGCGACTGCTGATCATGAGGTCCTGGTTAACATAATGATTTCTTATATTTACGCGGACACTACACATGATTAAAACTACTTTTACGGATTTTATCGCGTTTATTTTTACTTTTTATTTTTAATTCCCGACGTTTCGGGCGCTTTCCAGCACCCATGGTCACGGGGGACTGAGATGACTGACGTCCCGATGTCATTGAAGGTACTCCGGGTTTAACAATGACATCGGGACGTCAGTCATCTCAGTCCCCCGTGACCATGGGTGCTGGAAAGCGCCCGAAACGTCGGGAATTAAAAATAAAAAGTAAAAATAAACGCGATAAAATCCGTACCTAAAAGTAGTTTTAATCATGAGGTCCTGGGTTGGAATCCCGGGTCGGGCTAAAAAAATTAATTATTGAGTTTTTCCGTCAAGGAATTCTGAGTAGTTGTCCGGAGTCAGGAAGTTGGTGGTGTCTCACTCTCCCGTCCCTTGGAAAGCTCGTAAAGCCGTTGGTCCTGCGCCTGATCCCTCTCAGTGTCTTGTGTCGGTTTACCGCCCCATCGGATTATGAGAGTGAGGGAATAGAGAGTGCACCTGTGCTTGCACATACTCTTGGGCACTATAATCCTGTCCTGCGCCGATGGATAGCCTCCGTTGAGGCAAGCCGCCGTGGCCGAAATTCGGTCTGGAGGACATTATTATTGTTTATATCAAGACAAAATTTATTTTCTATGAGTTAATGTTACTGTTATTACAGCCTATATACGTCCCACTGGTGGGCACAAGCCTCTTTTCATCTCTGAGAGTGTTTTGGAGCAAGGATGACTCCGCCCCGTTACCCCAACGCTTGTTGGCAGATTTCAGGTGCCTTTGAAATATTTTTTTATTAAAATGCTCCCACGCAGGTCTCCTCACAATATTTTCCTATACCGCCGAGCACGTGGGAAATCAGCACTTGAAACTGCAAGTAACAATTTCATTGTTGTTAACGAACATCAAACCCGGGTTGCTCGTGTACTGTGAAATCTAGCAAGTGTTTAGCTCTCACGCAACCTCTGAGCCATTCCTGCTCTATTTCTTTAATAGTTTGACCACGTTTATTTTATAGAAAAGCTTACACATTCTTCCTGGTGATATGTGTAGGTATATATGCTGTTGCTAAAATAACAACTGTGTGCTGTTGTGTTTCGTATGATAATTTTAAAGATCAGGAGACCCCTTTTATTCCAAACGAGGCATTCCATCTTAGTCCTCAAATATGACAACATTTTGATTCTTAATCGATGATAGATGAAGATGTCTATAGGCCACAGATCCACTTACCATCAAGTGGACTGTGTGCTTGTTTACCACATTTACTCAAAAACAAAGACACAAAATATCAGCTACGACTTGTTAGTAAGATATTCTGATCACTAATCTATGCGATGGTGATTTTAGATGAGTTTTATATTCTTTATGTAGTAAAGTAAAGTTGCAGCCTATACACACAGGCCTCCCCTCATTTCTGAGAGGGTTTTAGGGCAAGGAAGTGTCCGCCGCGCTGCCCCAATGCGTGTTGGCGAACTTCATATGTCTTCGAAATATTTTTTTTATTCCTCAGACATGCAGGTTTCCTCACGATGTTTTCCTTCACCGCCGAGCACGTGGTAAATCAGGACTTAAAATTGCAATTATCAATTTCATTGGTGCCGGCGGGGATCGAACCCGGGTTACTCGCGTTCTGTTATATTTACAGCGAGCGCTAACCATCTGAGCTACCACGGCTCTTTCGGTTCTTTATGTAGGTGTTTGAAATTAATATAATATAGTAAATTGAATAATTAACAAGAGTTTCCACAATTTATAAAAGTAAGACAACAATGTAATATAATCGTATAAATATACAGAAAGAACAAATGTAAAACGTATATTTATTAAAATTTATATTATGTATACATAATATAATTTATTTTTACGCGTTTGTATATGAATATAAGCATGTATGCGTATGGCGTATAGATATACACGTTCACGTTTTTATATATAGATATATACGTTTTATATTTATTTACATGATATGCTTAGTTTTGTTAACATTTTCTTTAACACCAGCGTACATGGGTCATCCCCGGCACGTATAGAATATCATAAGGCATTAAGTAGGTAAGTAGGTACGACTATTGTTGGTAACACTTGGATTAATGTGTCTTAAATTAAAAATTAAATAAAAATAAAAGAACAATTTAATTTAGATAGAAAATTCGCACACTTAAGACGACACATCGAAAAGGCTATCGCCGTACTGATCCGAGTGAATACATAATTTCTATAAAAACTTGAAATAAAAACCGGCCAAGAGCGTGTCGGGCCACGCTCAGTGTAGGGTTCCGTAGTTTCCCGTCCGTCACAATAAGTGTTTCCACTTATGAGTTTAAAGGTGGGTATCCATTATGTTCGCGCTCCTGCAACTGCTCCCGGTAGTGGGTACGTGCGCGAACATGCAGCGTGCAACATTGCACGCTCCGCGGCAGGCGATGCCAAGGAGAGACCAACCGAACAATTCGATAATACCCGACCCAATGTAATAAGTACCTGCAGCGCCATCTCTCGGAGAATTGGGTTACTAATTAATACATAGACGTGCCAGAGGTTTTCGGTGGTAATTTTGGATTACATGCAGCGTGCAACATTGCACGCTCCGCGGCAGGCGATGCCAAGGAGAGACCAACCGAACAATTCGATAATACCCGACCCAATGTAATAAGTACCTGCAGCGCCATCTCTCGGAGAATTGGGTTACTAATTAATACATAGACGTGCCAGAGGTTTTCGGTGGTAATTTTGGATTGAACCGATTTTAATAATTCTTTTTTTGTTTGAAAAAAGATACGTTCAGGATAATAAAATATGTAAACGAAGTTAAAAAAAAATGCTTGCTTAAACGATTATACTACAAACTTAGTCCAGAAATTATTTTGTACAACTTTTTGTCTTTTTTGTACAAAAACTGTTTCCATCCAAGTTCAAAATGATTTTCCTAGAAAGTCCTTATAAAGTTCTACCTTTCAGATTTTTTTCATATTTTCTAAACCTATGGTTCAAAAGTTAGAGGGGGGGGGGGACACATTGTTTTTTACTTTTGGAGCGATTATTTCTGAAATTATTGACATTATCAAAAAATGATTTTAGTAAACCCGTATTCATTTTTAAATACCTTTCCAACAATATATCACACGTAAGGGTTGAAATTAAAAAAAAAATCACTTCCCACTTTATATATAGGGGGGCTACCCTAATAAAACATTTTTTTCCAATTTTTATTTTACCACTTTGTCGGCGTGATTGATACACATATTGGTACCAAATTTCAGTTTTCTAGTGCTAACGGTCACAGAGATTAGGCGAGGACGGACAGACGGACAGACAGACATGGCGAAACTATAAGGGTTCCTAGTTGACTACGAAACCCTAAAAATGCCGTCATAAGGTCTAAAATTGCGTAGCTTCCGCGATGATTAAAAGCGCTTAGAAATTATGAGAATCTTAAAATATTTTTTTTAAAAATTATTGATTTAAGTAATCAAAATAATAAACAAGTAAATTATGGATATACATGTTATGAATATATTTGAGTGATTCCCAAGCGTATAGATTAAGTAATTTCGTTGTAATTTCAGCTATAGTGATTTTTTAGAGGTGTTTTTGCAAATAATTATGACCGAGTCAAAATTATATAATCGTGTTTGTGAACAAGCAAATTCAAGATAAAGACATGAATTTACCTATATCAAAATTCAACTTTCGTTATTGCTGTCATAGTCCGATACTGTTCGATGAATTGACATTTTTTCGCGGTGTCGCCTTAATGATGTTTCGATTTTCCTGATATTGAGACAAAACGATTTACTTTTATAAAATCAAATAAATATTTAATTAAAAACCACAAACATAAGAAGTAGGTACCTAACTCCTTTCATTCATTCGTGATTAAAACACACAGCACTTCCGGATACAATTTGTGCAAAATGGCAAAACAGCCGACCGTTTTAAGCTAAAGCAAGTATTGTACTTTATTTCCAACGGAGTCGGGCTGACCGGTTCATTCATTCTTTCCTGCTATTGTTTGCACGAATGTTGGTCTACTCAAGCTGCGTGATAATATTTGATTTGCCTGCAACCTGACCACCTTTGTCGTACCTGGTCGGTCGGGCCACTTGAGCTGCACGCTCTTTGTTTGTGGAGACAAGTGAAGATAAAAATTCAAAGGTTTGTATTTTTAAATCACTCTTCGGCTTCTGTATTGGTGAATGGCTCCTGTTATACAAACATAGGCAATTATGACGGTGTTGGTTGTTGGGCGGTTTTCGGGATACGCGCGCTTTTTGTTCGGTTGTACTTATTTCTTTAACGTTGCTCACTTGGTTCTGAGTGCTGGTTTCATAGTTAGTTTTGGTTCTTATCTGTGAGAGTGTAAACTAATTTTACATTAAACCCACGGTTATATAAGTTATTTTCCAAATATATAATGTTTATGATTTACAATTTTTAAAAATTAAAAAATAAAACTAGTGCCTTGGCGTTTAACTAAGGGCATCACAGTAACAGAACCAGATACATATTATGTTAACACCTTCCGGTTGCCTTCTTGAGTTTGGAAATGAACGATAATTTAATTTTTGATTATTATAAAGATCTCCATTCAACAATATCATACATGATGTTTACAAGTTTTTGGTGTTATCAGACTAAGTTAGTTGTGTGTATAGGAATGCTGATCGGTTTATTGTTTTTGTATTGTAAACGTTCTTTTTTTTTGTAATAAGCTATACAGTCGGATAAATTCCGGGACACTACTTGCCATTAAGGAGGGGAATTCTTTTGATCGTTTCCACATCAAATGTAAATATTAAACAAAAGTTATTATTGTCTTGGGATGGATATTTTTGCCATTAATAAGTAATTAGTCGTTAGAAAAAGTCCCCCAAATGAAAATATGTTCACCATTTAAATGTAGAAATGTTTACTAAGCAAATAAGTTTTATGTGCTATAGACCTACTAAGCAACTAAATTATTGTTGTAGCACGAATCTAAATTTAGATTCTTATGGTCCATATCATCCACTTACCATCACGTGGACTGTGTTTTCTATAACGCACAATAGCACACACACAACATCTAAAACGGATGTAATAATAAATTTGTATGTCTAAATCTTTATTATCTTTTACCATGAGACTGTGTGTGAAACTAAGAAGAATGTATGTATCTATATCGTGTGAAAATCTATTTATACGTCACCCTCATAGACAATCCAAATTAGTTGATTCATGAGAGGCATTAGGGCGGAAAAATTAAGTCATGCGATATCTCGGATTTATTTGTATATATCGTGAATTTTCTATCACAAAACATACTGGTCTTTAAATAACTTCGGTTAAGGTTCAGAACCGCATAAATAAAAACTTTATAAGTGATATTCGATATAAGTAACACCCTTTGCTTTTATAGAATTACATCGGCCCTTGTCTTATGCGAATGTGGTCAGATAACAATGAGTATTGAATTGAGTTTTAATATATTTTACCTTTGGTTTTCTATTGTTAAAAGAAACCGTTACTGTTCCAGCAATACTTGGCTCTACACAATTTTTACAGTATACAAAGAAAACTTTTTTTTTATAGAATAATGGTGACAATGAGCACACAGTCCACCTGATGGTAAGTGGATGCTGTGGCCCATAGACATCTACATTTATCCTCGCCGTTGTTACCTCTCAGGACGAAGATGCAATGCCTCGTTTCCAGTAAAAAGCGTCTCCGGATCTCTACAGTTACCATACTAAACACAGCAGTATTAAGCTGTTATTTTACTCTGGTATTCTGTGAGAGCGTGGTCCCACCCCGGTCGAATCGACCCATTCGTGCTACTACCATAATATAGCTGAAGCGTGGCTTTACCACGTATATCTATTTTATTATTTCCTTAGTTTTAGATCGCTTAGTGACGGTGAAAGAACATTTACTGTCACATATCGACCCGCGGGTAACGTAAAAGGCGACGGAGGAAACAAAACAGAAGCTTGGCAGCAGTGTCTTTAATTTTACAACTAGACAATTAAAAGGTAGTACACTAATGGTTTAATGGTTTGCAGTTGCCTACCCTCCTGCCTAATATTACCTATCCATGACAAATATCCTGTGGAAAGACGGGCAAGCAGAAAGGGTTTAGGATTTTTAATAGACTGTAATGTTTCAGGATTTTTAATAGTGTGTAATGAATGAATATGTAAATGAGCGATCTATTTAGTAAAAAAGTACCTAATGATATGACTCCATTCTTGCAGATATTCACCAACATCTAGCTCATTTCTGTTGCGGAAGAAAGTACGTTGCTGTTAGACCTAGCAGGTGAAAACGCGTCTATAGATATCTTCGTTTACAGGTGTCCATGGATGGCCGTGCACATTTATAATTTGTAGTAATGATAAGTACCTACAAGCAATTGTAGCGAATCTTTGTGCTTTTTAATAAAAATCGTATAATGTAAGTTTTATGTGTATATTAGAGCTTATCTTTATCAGACATGAAATATCAGAGCTCTTCTACTTCAATAAAAATAGCTAAGTAAAAAATTAATTAGCAGAAGCTGCTGCTAAGAGAATCCATATTTGTATTTTGTATTTTGTTTTAAAATGTTACCCCTATACTAGGATTTTCTCCTGTATCGTGGGCCAGTTTACAAACATAAATTGCACAATGACAAACATCCAGACCCGGAATAATATAAATATTTGTAGACCATGCAAATACTTGTTCCGTGCGGGATTCGAACCCGCGACCCCCAGCGCAGCCACTCATTGCTAATCCCCTGCGCCAAAGAGTCGTCTTATACCATAATACCACTTATGCCGGTTATGGCAGAAAACCTTAAGGTGCGATTATATGGAGGTATAAACATCCCGTTTATGTCAGACGTAAAATAACCAGACTGGTGACGGGCAGCAGCGTCAAAGGTGCTAGAAAACTGGTACTCCATTCGTTAATTTGCCGGACGATGGTTAAGGCAAATCTCTCTAGTGGCGAGTAAACGTCGCGCCAACTTATCGTGACTGCGAAACGTATGATACAACCACCACGACCGCTCGATCCAGTCGACCCAAACGTTGCAGGCACAACACACAATAACACTACACCCACACCAAATTTGTGACAAAAACCAGTAGGCGGGCACGACGCGTTCCAGTATACACCGTACATCCTCGTATCTGGACGATTTCTCACCACGCAAAACATCGACCGAAACGAGCTGAGCAGTCAGAGGCGGAGATTCCGCACTCCCCCTCTCGGACGGCGGTTAGATAGCTCAAAAACGAAAAAGATACGACATGATGATTGGTAACAAAACCAAATCATATACCATCATCAACATCAACCTCATCTTTATTGCCTGCGTCACATGAAGGCGTAATACTCGCATAGGCTAACAGTATTTACATTTCAGAAAATAGCTAAGACAAATCCTACATAGAACGTGGTAGAGTCATGCTACAGCTACATTATGATTCTGGCGCAAATGTGTCGGCTCGACCGGGTAAGGACCACGCTATCAGAGAATACCATCGTAAAATAGCAGCTTAATGCTGCTATATTTCGTGTGGTGATCGTAAAGAACCGGAGACCCTCTTCGCTGGCATCAAGATATTCCATTTTAGTCTTCACCGGTGACAACGCATCTTCTTTTTGAATAGTATAAGGGGTCACAAAAGAGCACACAGTCCATGTGATGGAAAGTGAATGCTGTGCCCAATAGACTTCTATATTTATCCTTGATTAAGAATCAAATGCAGATGCGTTGTCACGCATAAGGACTCAGATGGAATGCCTCGTTTCCAGTAAAAAGGGTCTGCATTTTGATTCCTATTTGAAGATAGATGTAGATATCTATGGGCTACAGCATCTACCAAAATCAGGTGTACTATGTTTTTGTTTGTCTCCGTTATTGTATAAAAAGGTGTTCAGCGTCAGTCATTTTCGGCCTAATAAATAAGAAGAAAGATAAGTCATATATTCAAGATTATGAACGCAATGTTTAAATACAAACTCGAAAGGATGCATATGCAACTTTCCCTATAAATAGAGTAAAAATATTCAAAATAAACTGTTTTGAAAAATATATGGACCCAGTAATTTCTTTATCTGTCATGCCAATATCTGATACAAACTGTTTTAAACAGGTCACTTTACAGTTGTTATAAGTACGAGCTTTCGGGTCTCGGAGAGTATGATAACGACCTTGTTAAATCATCTTTATAACGAACTATATTTTATTTCCTTTAAAACACGAGGTAAAGTCATTGGAATTGATTTAAATTTACATCAACTCCAATGACGGTCAAATGTTTCAACTTTGATAAAGTAACAATTAGGGCCTACGCTCTTGAGACTAAGATTTGTTCAAGAATAATAAATAAAAGAATCTTGACTTCCAATTACTTCTCCGGCTCGACTGTTTCAAGTATCATTATACCAAAAGTTTACGACATTAATTGTACAATTATTTCTGTCTATTGTATTACATCGAACGGTAGTTAGTCTCTTTGTACACCGCATTCGGTGACTGGCACGTGGTTATATTAAAGTACCACTTCTTTGGCCACTCATTACAGTTTAATGGTCTTACATCAAAAAGTAACTTGACGTTTAAAATGTTACAAGATTTGCCATTACATCAAGGTACTTTCGCTCCTATTCTTTAGTAGTTTAGGGTGGAAGGAGGCGTAGTAAAGCTTGTAAAATAAAATACTATGAAATATTCGTTTTTTAAATGTGACGGTTAGTGTCGGATAAATTGTCGGCCTCGAAATCGGTTGTTTGGATTCACCGTTTTTAATTACTGTACTTCGTTTATTTGGTATATATTGGTTTCTAGTTTATTTTGAAGCTTTTAGAAGCTTTTATGCATGTAAAACTTTTGATCTCCATTTAATATAAATTGTAAACTGTCGAAGAAGCTTTACTGGGCACAATTCAATATAATCTAACGTCCTTTTCAAGTAAATCTATTCTGAGGCTGCAAATTTGGATGTTCTCTTTAAAATTTAAATTGTTTTTAGGATATTTTTTTAGGTTAGCTTAGTATTTAAAATTGGTTTAAAATTTATGGAGTTGTAATTGATTTGCAACAACTAGTGATCTGCAGTGAGGTTAATATCGTGAAGAACAATCGTTAAATAAATAAAACATTTTTAAAGGATATCTTAAAACAAAAGAACCTCACTGCAGCAGCATGCAAAATTTTTTAGTCCATTTACCTTTTTAAAAATAAAGCAGACTTTGAATTTATATGATGGAATCTAGTTTATAAAGCATCGATCACTAATAAAGAACTAGATACACAATCCCATACAAAAGTTCTCTAAAAACTGTCGCCAATTGTTGTGACGTAATTCTAGTTGAAATAAATATACATTTGTATAAATTCAACCTTAAATACATTGCTTACAGTTGTATTCACAAAGATACGTACGAAAAGCAATAAATTTTTATGACCGAGGCTCGTAGCTTGGGCAAGGAATCATTGGAGTCAAACTGCCCAATATTTTTGGTTACTGTTATTTTAATTTTAAAATGTTTCAAACTTGTTTTAAAAACTGGTGTACATAAATCATATTCTATTCTTTTCTATGGTGTATTATATGTAATCATTATAATTTACCTGAACGTAAATACGTTTTTGGATAGGACACCACATTCATTTAGTAGATAAAGTACCTACTTGAAACAGTCATATTTATTTGTTCTTCTTCTTATGTCAATAATTTAAAAATATTGCTTGACAAAGAACTTAAATCTTAATTCAATAGTCACTAAATGTAAAAAGTATGTACAGAAAGTTGTAAGTCGTAGTCACATATTCATCACTTTCTAAAACATGCTTCGAACATACAACGCTTCCTTGAGTCGGCTTGAAGAATTCTTCGGACCTTTGACATGCTATGACTGATATCCATTCCGCACACCTAACTGGGTCTCGGGGAAAGCTGAAAAATTAAAAATAAAATCTCACATCTTTAATTTTACTACATGCACATTTTCAAAATTAAGTCTATAAAATGTTCTATAATATTTAGATAAACTATAGGTCTCATTAAACGAAGAAAAAACAATCATACTTTAATAATAAAAAAATAATACCGTCTCCAACAAATGGAACAGAGTCAACGCACATACCTCGAACAATTATGACTTACTTTATTAAGACTTAATTTAAAAAATGTTTTACGGAGATTTCTTGACAAAATATAAGTATTTACAATACAGTGATGAGAATTAAATAATGATAATATTAATACGTACCGAAATTAGGAAATTCTATCCTTTTTTAGCGTCCTGGATGTGTGATTTTTACACTTTTTAAACGAGCCCTGAGGCATGTTTACCATCGGAGCGTTCGAATGTAACTAGATTAAAAGCGCACCCAAATGCTCGAATGGGTGCTCATTCGGTGAGGTCGTTTTTCGTCACTGATTGTGTATCTAGTTTTTGTTAGTGATCGATGTTATAAAGTCATTTGAGAAAAATGATTGTACTTAAATATTAAAGAGAAAAATGTATGCACTGAAGGAAATATGGTGAAAAAGCGTCGTCAAATAAATTTATTAGACGTTTCTTCATTCCATATACATTTATGGACCATATAATTCCATTAACCTCCTTAAAAATAAAGCTAGCTTTGACATTTTATATTCAAAACTTTACTTATCAGTCAGTACTGAAGGATCATGTTAGCTAATCATCGACATGCTTAAGTGTCTTCATCTGTCCAAAAATATTATAGTTTTATGGTTTATCGATGTATATAATTTATTTTACATTGAATAAATATTCTCATGACACTCAGTTAACTATTATGCTAACTTAACGGGAGAACCTTTCAGAAACATTATCTATTTGATCGTCGTATTGAAATTGATCGTCCGTACGTTTTATAGCGTACTTTCCTAAAAATCTGATTTACGCAACTGTATTGAGATGGTGACTCATTCATTTAAAAAAAACCAAATCCTTAATTTCACAGACAATCAAATGTATAGACAAACGCTATTTTGTTCGAAGTCGTCAAAATATTTTAACCGGTTCGAATTCCATTGCTGTTAAAAAAAAAACTAAGACATCAATAGGAAACCGCTTTAATGTAGAGGATTGAATATTGAGGCATTAGGGTACCAGTGCGGGAGATAGCGGGTCGGCCCAGACAGGTCGACGCCGACCCGGGATTTCAACCCACAGATATACATGGTTATCTGATTAAGTATAGGTGGGAGGGTTACTTATAAAGATAAAAACAATTATAGTATATTGTTTGTTGAATAACATTTTTGTCGATATATTTAGATGAAAATTAACTTAATAGCTTTTGTAGTTATTATGAGAATTATATGATATCACAAGTTGTGTATTCCAAAATTTAAATATAGCCAAATTAGCATAATACTACCTTGGTTTTTCCTAAATACAAATATATAGGAAAATAAAAGCAAATTATTGTTTTGAAGATACTTGACAGAGCATATATCCGAGAGAATATTTCGAAAAATGAGGGTATTTGATAAAATTGGAAGGTAAAGGAAAAAAGTTGAAAAAATAATTTAGGAAACTCGCGGATAATGACTAGTCGTTTTTAAAATAAACACAAGAATGCATTCGGAAGAATGTGTTACAAAAATATGTAAAGGATTCAATGCGTCTTTCTTAACAGGTGTACGAACTCAAATGCAATAGCTGCTACACGAAAACGTTCTTACATAATATTTTACTTAAGTCTTATTTCAAGGGAACAAAATTCAATATCCAATAATACAAGCATACAAAAGGGTCGTTTATCAAGGACAGCTTTGCCTTCAGCACCGTCCGCTCAATGAACTTTTTTCTGTCTACTTAATGCCATTTTGTTCTTATTACATGTGTCTTTAGGGTTTCGTATGAGTGTAGATTAAAACCTAAAAAAGATTTATTATTTGTTTTTCACTGAGATATTTTAACTAATTAGCTACAATATAATGAAACATTTACTATATAAATAAAGTTACTACTGTTATGGAGCAAATCATTAAGGTGACGAACTACCTTAATGACGGACTTCACATTATACGCAGTTTTCTCTTCACGTGGAACACAAAATGTTTTGATCATCATCATCATTCACAAGTCCACTGCCGAACAATGTCCCCTAAGGAATGCCTCAAAGCAAGGTCCTGAGCCACCTGCATCCATCGACTTCCTGAATGTCTTACCAGGTCTTTTTTTTAACCTGAGGATATTCATCGCATATTGGCAGGTCTACGGGAACGCTTTCTCCGACATAATCGCGGCCGTACCAACGCCGGCCGCCATAACAACCCCTCGGAAGCGGACTTTTGATCCTCCTTCTCCTTCTCAAGTAAAGCGCACAAGGAGTGCCCTAAACTCCACTTAATGCCACGCGGTTGCCACTCGAGAAACTTTCTTCCCCATCGGTAGTCAGGTCTTCGAGCTATGTATATGGCCGGACCATTGTCACTTCAGCTTACTAATCCTATGTATATAGACTATGTCGGTTACTCTGGTTGTACTGCTTTCTACTAACTTGAGAATGTTATATTGAAAAAAATATCTACGGAACCCAGAGTTTTCGTTCAAGTTTTGCCTTGGCTGCTTATTTCTGTACTACGCCGCGTCGCATTCCATCTGATTAATAGAAATCTGTAGTTAGAGTGATCGTATCTCTATAAAAGGGTGTTTTGAGACTTTTAATAGACCGCTTTATTTCTCGACGTTCCAATTTTTTATTATGGTTCGCATAATTAAAAGAGCTTTAGCCTTTATTGTTTAAAAATTACAATTTTTAAATTACTTATTTCGTGATGATCTAAAAATAAGATGGCCTGTCTAGATAAGATCGAATAAGGCGGACTAATTTGTTCATAATAAATATGCTTTAGCTGTGGCGGCGGTGTTGTCGCGCCACAAGCTAAACGCATCGAGGCCATCGCGGTATCAAAGTTCCGACATTACCATGTTATATATAGAACAGCTCTGATATAATATACGAAGACTGACTTATCGACCCGTATTTCACAGCGATAGTGATTTAAGCCGAGGTTCGTATCTCCTCGTTTAAAACCCATCGAACCCCTATTCCTAGCTCAAGGAGCCTCACTACAAAAGCAGGGGCCTAGGATGCGTCGGGACTACGTGAATGCCCCAGCGGAATCGTTACATTCGACAGCTCATAGGTCCTCGCTTACGAGTTTATTTTAACGAAAAAGCACACGGTGCGGTGACCGCTCCCCGGGCTGATCGTCTTGCCCGTGGGAAGAACTCCCATTTATCTTTCACAGCCAAACTGGAACTTTGATAGCGCGACTTAGGCTGCGGCGTGTTTCGTTTGTGGCACGACGACAGCGCCGCCACAAGCCAATTCACAGCGAAAATCTGTGGTTCCATAACAGAATACAAAATTCCACTGCTGAACGTAGTCCCCTCACCCTTATTGACTCATGAGGTACATTTTAACATAGTTGCCACGCTTGCCAGGTGGGTTGGCAACCGAAGTTTTTATAAATCTGAGTTGTTATCACGAAGATACCGCTGCGCATTTCCCGTTTCAGTTCCTTTCTGTCACGTGTTACCACGGACCTAGAAAATAGGACGGACGCAGTCTCTTAAAACAATTACTGACGCTCTCATAGTAAATCAGCTCGCTAATACAAACAAGCTAGCGCACGCACACATGCACACCATAGTAAGCCTACCGACCACCATTACCCTCCAAACCGCGCTCGAGTAGTTACTCACACGTATGTAGTTACGCGGCCGGTATTACGGTGCGTAAATTGTTTCTGAGGGAGACTCTGTCCGCCCTTTTTCTAGGTTCATGCGTATTACGATACCCACGGGACGATATGAAGTACTGGATATTCTTGCCCCGCAACTACACGGTCGATCCATTCATTATAATGATCATCCAATTTCAAAAGGTAAAAAATATAAAAAACTGCGATTGTCAATCCACCTACCAAGCGTGGCAACTGTGGTGAAATCACCTAGCAATCTATATCGGAGGCCTATGTTCAGCAGTGGATTTTATAGGCTCTATCTCTAATACGTACATATATGTATAAATCGTTAAAGAAAATTCATTTCCACTTGTACAAATGGAGATCTACTCGTTTTTTCGTATTGAAGGACTAATTTTTTTTTTTGGATTAAGAGTGACAAACGAGCACACAGTCCACGAGATGGTAGCTGTAGCCCATAGACATCCACATTTATTTTTCTTTTGTTGTTTTTTTTTTGTTTAGTTGTCACCCCTGAGGACTAAGATGGAATGTCTCGTAGTTAAAAATTCATACATACGTTTAGCTTAACAAGTAGCAACATTGGCGTTTGCCTTCTGAATCACGGATCATGAGTTGGTAGACTAAATTCGTAGTTACAATTGCAGCTTAATTTGACTGCCTCGTGGTGGCTTGGGTCGTAGATGCGACTGCTTGTCTTGTTATCCAGGGGTCGAATTCCAGCTCGGGTCAAAACAAGCTATTGGGTTTTAATGTCAAGAAATTCTCAGTAGTAGCCCGGAGTAGCAAGTTAGCAATGTTTTCCTTGAAGAGTACGCAAAGCTCTTTGTTCTGCGTCTGATCTCGCTGCGGTCATGTCTGATTGCCATTCTATCGGACTATGAGAGCGAGGGAATGGATAGAACACCTATGTTTGACCGTTGAGATTGGCCGCCATATTATAACATTATAGTACTATTAATAAAAAACCTTTTATTATAAAATTACGTTAAATTTGTAGACATTAAGTCTTTTTTTATTTTTTCTTATCATTTTTTCCATTCACGTTTTTAAAAGAAAAGTTCAGTTGTATTTTTGTGCTATCATAATCGTTAAGTGGATCTTTATTATAATTGAGCTTAAAAGTAGGAAGTAAATAATTATCATAAAAGGCACCGCCACCATATTAATTTGGTAGGAACGGAAATCTCATAATATCATATCCTAAATCCATTATTAATTTCAATAACTCATCACTGTATACTTATTTCCGCCTCACTTGGTTTACGCAAAGGCTCCGACTATTCTATTGCGCCGCCATATTTACTCACGGCCATTGAAAGCGAAAAAAAAACTAAAACGAGGTAAACGGTCGATTATAACAATAATACATGACGATAAATAATTTTATTTTCGTTAATATTTCTCATTTGCTCGCAGACACGTGATGACGTAACTCGCATTCAAATATATATTGCCAAAAAAGTGCTATCACATAAACTTTAGAGTTGTGAATTGTGTAGAAATAAGATTCTATGTCATTAAGCAGCGTTCATACACGCGGCACGTTTAATTCCGCCCCATTTACCGCATCGGATCGCAAGTTTGCACAACAATCGCTCTTTACTCGAATCGATGCTTTTTCCGACGATTTTTAACGCGCCTGTATCTCATTGTTCCATTGATACGATGTTTCATGTATTTCGCTTTATGCTTTGTCTAGTGGCGTGGAAATTTGATTAGTTTTGTGCACATGGCTTAATAGTTTTTTTGTTCGATTGTAATAAATCAAATATTTTAAATATTACCGAACATATTATTATAGGAAGTAGATGATGTTATGGTTTTTCCACATTTAAAACCCATACATTCAGTTGTGTGCGATTAAGAAACATAAAAATGTTTTTAATATATCTGTGGGACAATATTTTTGGAAAAATAAATCAACTGCCAGCAATGCAAACAACGGTTGTTACAAACACTTTTAATTAAAAACTTATTGCTTTTTTATATTAGCTTTTAGAAAACTTGTGTTCACACTTGACATAAAATTAAAAAATACATAAACAAAACTGTTTATATATTTCATACTGAATAGTTAAGCCGGCGAACTTCAAAAGATTCGTAAAGCACAAAATATTCATACGATTGCGCTCGCCGGATGCGAGGGAGACATGATAAAACCCTTTTTCGAGTGTTAATGCCGTGACAAATGCCGAATTTATGCGAGCGCGGTGGCAGCGAAGCTCCCCGCTGCGCGGGCGCACCGCGGTGAGGATGACACACTGACCGCGTGTGACCGCGGCTTTACAATGCCTTATAAAACGTTTATTGGGTCTGTATTATTACTATAGGAGCTTTTCCGCCGCGTGGTTATGCCACTATCACTGCATCGCTGGTCCTTTAAATCCTAGCCGGTCCGGTTATTTATGGAAAAATATAATAAAAGTTAAAAGTGTGTAATGCCGTGTGTAGGCGTCGTAAAAGAATTTATTTTTTACGTGGTAGAAGCCCTGCAGCAGCTATTTTAGAGTTGTAGCACAGACGGGTTGGCTCGATCAGGCAAGGATCACGGTCTGAGAGAATACCAGCGTCAAATAGCAGATTGATACTCCTGTGTTTCGAATGGTGATTGTAGAGAACCGGAGAACCTTTCTATTGGAGACGAGGCATTCCATCTTAGTCCTCACAGATGACAACGCATCTGCATTTTGATTCTTAATTAAGGATAGATGTGGATATCTATAGATTACAGCATATATTTACTATTAATTGGACTGTTTGCTCATTTGTCACCCTTATTTTGTTAAAAAATCCTTAAAGTTAATAACGACAAATTACAACAAAAAATTATATCATCACTTCCATCAAGTTAGTTTCGTATGGTGAGTGTAGAGATCCGTAGACTCTTTCACTAAAAACGAGTCATTTCATCTTAGTCTTTAGGGGTGGCAACGCATCTTCATTTTAATTGTGGCTCATAGATATCTACATCTATCCTCAATTAAGTATCAAAATGCAAATGCGTTGTCACTCTGGAATCTTCGGTCTCCGGTTCTCTACACTCACCATACCAAACACATTAGCATTACGCTGCTATTTTACCCTGGTATTGTGTGAGCGTGGTTCTTCTTTGGTGGAGCTGACATATTCGTGCTAAAACTTACTTTGGAGATTAGGTACTCAAATTTCCTTTCGGCTCCCTAGCGGCCTTATACTCAAGGATCTTCCCAAACTTGAGGACCAAGGATAAAAAGAGCTTAAAAGTCTAAGAAATGGCTAAACCCCTAAATAAAAAAAGACACGCTAGAGCTGCAATCGCCAATTCAATTACTAAACGTAGTAATCAATGCAAGTTCTCTAAACGCGTACATGAATGATATATTTTTTATTAAATCAACGTTATTCATCTTATAGTAAACAAAACTATACAAAAATTATTGTATATTTAGGGTTACATGTTCATAGCATTTTTATGAATCGTTTGTGGCCTTTTCACGGCTTTTTATTTACAAAGATTTATACGAATTAAAATTTTACCCTCGCGATTTTCAAAAGAGACAAACCGTCCTTTCAGAAGTTGAAATTCTATAACGCTTTGTTTCTTCCCAACAGCGGTTATTTTTTCTGCTTTCTGAAATGAATGAGGAAAAACTGCGACTTTTAAAGCAAGTTTAACACGTTAAAATTATTCGTATAATGTGACAAGAACGTTTAGATCGAACACGGTGAATATTATTGAAGAATCAAAAGACGTAATATTTTTTTCATGAATTTATCCAAATATTTATATATTATATACCTAGTAGCATAATACAGATACAAAATATTGAAGCTAATGCTAAGAAATAGTTTTCAGTATTATAGTACATATGTAGTGTAGACAATAAGTGGTAGAGACACGCTGCAACTAAATTGTACTTGTAGCACATATGGGTTGGCTCAACCGGGGTAGGACCACGCTCTCATAGAATACCAGCGTGAAATAGCAGTTTAATACTTCCGTGTTTCGTAAGGTGAGTGTAGAGATCCATAGACCCTTTTTACTGGAACGAGGCATTCCATATTAGTCCTCAGTGTTGACAACGCACTATCATCTACATAACTGATGGTATGTGGATGCTACAAGTGAGCACAAAGGTTGGTTGTGTGCTCATTTGTCACCTAATTCAATAAACAATACTATAACACCATAAAAATTGCATTTAGCAAAAAAATGTTATGACGAAGATTAATAAAGGAAAGCATCGATGGATTGGACGCGTAAAGAATGAATGAAGAATGACACGTACCTAAAACAGATTTACTCTGCAGAAATGAGTGTCCGACCGAATGTTATAGATTGATTTGGCGACATGTTAAAGATGGATCAAATTAAGAGTACCTGAGCAACTTGCTCTGCGAGCTATGAAGAGGAATATGCTTGGAGTTTCTCTGCATGATAGACTGAGAAACGAAAAAAAATCCGCAGAAGCAGAGTAACCGTGCATTATGTCATACAATATAGGTATAAAAATCCTTAATCCTAGTAGTCATGCTCAGAAGGCTGCGATTCGTACTGAATGGCCTAGACGTGGAAGAGAGAGTAGCACATATTCTGGGTTTTTCATAAAGTCTATACCAACCAATGTATTAAAAAGATTGATAATAAGACTAAAATTCCATGGAAATGCTTCTGGGCACTGTCTACTTAGAGTTGAATAAATATAAAAATTAAGTTAATTACTACCTTGTTACTTCCAACAGCTTTTGAGCACCAATCTGACAACGAAGCGGGACATAAATCTCTTATTAACTTTAAAAGCAAAATAACAATAATGCAAACACCAAACTAATATGTTTCGACCGTCTCTGATTGTAAATGTTTAAATGTAATTTGAACTTTATTACCTAAGTATAAAGCATATTTTGTTACTATCGAATACGATAACTTGCACGCTAAATTAATCCGGTGGCCATATATAATATCGCCGCTGCCAATTCTTTGGCTTAATTTAATTTGTATAAGAGCTCGTATTTTGATTAATAAAGAACTTAACCGGAGCGAGATCGATATATTTTTTGTTTTCGTTATAAACAGAATAAAACTTGCCTCAGATGCTTCGTTTTTTGGTAACAAGGGAGTGTGTTTTCATTTCATTTCATTAATTTTAATTATGGAATATTGTCTCTGCTGTTAAATTTTTAAAGATTGAATTAGGGTTAATAATCCTTATAAAAATTAAATAAGAGCCAATCTAGAGTGAGAATATTTATACTGGTGAAAGAAATTTGTGTATAGAATGTGTGAATCTCAAAATATATATCGCCTCAGAGTGCGGTGAAGTCGTTAGAAACGCCATCATATTACCTCTTGCTGTCCCACAGTAGCGTAGTAAAGGCTAAGAGCACGAGCACAGAATAAATAATAGTATGCTATGAGTAAAGATAACACAGAAATCGTACTGTATTATTACTATTTCTGTAAAAGAAACCGTACAGCAGCAAAGCTACTAAGGAGCTGTCTAAAATTTTTACCTATTTTGGTAGGGTTAGCACAGGAGGATAAGAATTAAACAAACAAAACGTTTATCAGCTTTTATTATAAACTTAAATTAGAATATTTTTTACAAACTACTTATTCTAAATATTATATTTTTTATATAAGAATAAGTACTTTAGTTTACCAAAAATTGTGTGCCTTTTTTAAAAATGGTAAATTTTATATATAATGTAAAGTATTTAAAATAATCTATTGGAAAGCACTCATAGAGCATAACAAATATACAGTTTTGCACAAAGTAGTCGCGCGAGGAAGAAAACTCCCAGTAAATCGAGCAGAAGTGGACTGCCAAGCATCCAGATGATGTGGATGATAACGTAAGTTTTGACGCGATGTGCGTTAGTGAAATTTGGCGGCTAGTATTAATCTGAACGATTCTAAGCATTCCCCGTGAAATGCGATAGAAAATGCAAAGGGATGCAACATCTTCGCAGCGCCAGTGAATCGAGCCGATCGAAGAGAACCCGGTCGTCTACGATTCGAGCTGCTCTGCACTGGATGCGATCAATTGCAAGTAGCTTACACTAGGAAGACCCGGCCCAGAGATGAGAAAAGTATTCCATGTGAGGCCGAACATGAGCTTTTTCTTTACAATTCGCAGGTTTGGTAAGTGCAAGTGTCGGCACACCACTTGAAACTTTTTGGACGCGGTGTGCCGGCTTGACTACCTACGTTTCTTTGAATTTTGAGGTATATGTCTAACATATTAAAAATAATAAATTATAGCCAAGTTACTACTTACCTAGAATTACATATTATTGTTCATACAAACAGTACGGGTGAGTCGGGAAGGGACGCCCTAGGCAAAAATTTATTGACCAAATTAGCGACAATATATTGAAAATGGGCCAAATAAAGAGTAGGTACTCTTAACCGACGAGCATGCATGCGTAGTACATGGATGTAAAGGAGGCAAGAGAGGTGTGTCAGGATCGTAACAAATGGAAATCCGTAGTCTCTGCCTTTTTTTGATGCAAGGCCAAGTTATGTCGGACTAGCACCGACCAAAACCCCTTGGTGTTCCACCTTTGCCGTATATTTGCCGTATATGGCAGCCCCTTCTCGGGACTGGACTACTAGAACTCTCCTTCCCATTCTCCATCCGAGGTAAGGCGCACCTGGAACACAAGGCGTTTAAAAATTCAGATTATCTACATAAACACTTGCTAAACGTTTCAAATACACATAATATAAAACAAGACGTGTGTAAAAACATAATAAGTTGTATTATTCATTTTTTGAATAATATTCATATATCTACACGTGCAGCTATATAATGGTTTGTAGCGAAAAGTGGTCGCTAGACCGGGGTAGGAACACGTTCCCACAGAATACCAGCGTAAAATAACAGCTTATAGCTGATGTTTTTCGTATGGTAAGTGTAGACAACCGGAAACCTTTTTTAGGGGAAACAAGGCAATTAATTTATTAATTTAATTTGTTTAAGAGCTCGTATTTGCTTGAAATGGCGTTTTGGTCTACATGGTACTCTCCCAAAATGTTCTATTTTATTATTTTGACTTAGGTCACAACGCTGATTAATAGTACCAGATGTTTTTATATTGTATATAGATAGAATGATCGTATTTGACCTCATTTGAAAGGACCTAGGTCACTGTGATGATCTTTACTTTATGGTGGTGGACTCAGAAGGTGGGATAAAATACCTCAGTGATGCCACTACGAAACACCATCGTGTTTGCATTGATATATTAAAAGGGAAGATACGTTACACGCTAATATCGCAATCACTAAACCTGGGCTCGGCGCACGACTACAAGCACCAAAATTTACACATCTGTTATCTTAAACGCAAAATTATATTTAACGATAGACAAGGACAGAAATAGGAAACGTCGTAGTTGTGCGAGCGAAATCGCGTCATCGCGAAATCGGGCATCACGTGCGTATCGTGTCTCTCACGCATGTTTTCTCGCTCTTACAAACGAGCCAAGTACGGGCAATCCCGTAGTTATGTAGGACCGGGCGCTTTGATTTAGTGACCTATCTTCCCCTTTTAATATATCAATGCGTGTTTGGGCTTATTTTAAAGGGCTTTGGTAGACTAAAATGATTCAGTAAATATACCATGATTTTAAGAAGTAGTAACCAGTTAAAATACCCCTTTAGATTTATTGTGGTTTGTGGCTTATTACCAGACTGTGCAATATTAAAAACAGTATTATTTCTCACTTAATTTACTATGTTTTATTATACTCCTTTAAAAATTTCGGGTATATCCCTCAACCAACTATTACGAAACCAATGAGTATAGACAGAGTAATGTTTTATCTACATCGTTACTATACGTTATAAGTAAGTCGCGAGCTGTCAGAGCTTACGGGTTAAATTATACTTCTTCTTCATAATACTTCAATAACTAAAAGTAACCATGTGTGGGCTGTATGCTCGTCTGACACCTTCATTGAAATAAAAATAGTTTTAGATTACGCAATATAAAAACAAAACACGAGTGATGGAATTAACTTTTTACACATGGTGATACACTAATCTCATCCGCGTAATAAAACATCAATTTCACACGGTTAAGCTACGGCAGGTATAAAACAGTTTGACATTTACGCAGCGGCCATATTTGAGACTCCATGGAATGTTAATTGAACAAGATGCTATCTCGTAATGAGTCATTGTGTCGCTAGGGGGCGCATTATCGGTCATGTGCTACCGACCTAACGTTAAGTCATCTTTACGAGGAAGCAAGATTTACTACGTGACCAAATGAAGCCAGTCACTCAGGGTATTGAATTTTGAATTACCTACGATTCTATTTAATCACATATTATATACATATAACGATTTCTTATATTTACGCGAATACAACACGTTTATACGTGGTAGTGCCACGCCGCAGTTATATTATGGTTAGTAGCACAACTGAGTCTGCTCAACCGGGAAAGATCCAACGTAAAATAGTAGCTTAATGCTGCTGTGTTTCGTATGGTGATTGTAGAGAACCGGAGACCCTTTTTACTGGATAGATATTCCATCTTAGTACTCAGGGGTGATAAAGCATCTTGCATTTTGATTCTTAATTGAGGATAGATGTAGATGTCTATTGGCCACTTCATTCGCTGTGTGCTCGTTTGTCGCCCTTATTTTATAAAAAAAGAAACATTGTATGAAAGTAGTTATTACGAATTTTATCAAGTTTAATTAACTTATTTTATATTCCCGATGTTTCGTGTACTTTACAGCATCCATAGTCACGGGGTTAGTAGGGTGATTAGGTATGACGCTGGCATGTCAAACGTCTCGAATAGGTCGATCAGTGGAGAACTTAATACACTTTTATAGACTACTAACGTAAAATAGCAGCATAATGACAATTTAAAGTTTTGGTAGTTTGGCTGCGGTTATGCAGGACCGCAAGTTGGAATCACACACTAGTGTTTGTATGGCATACCTATATTTTTTTACTGGTGAATGTTTGTGTTTATGAAATTTATGAGTGAAAGAGAGAGAGAAACTCACCGTTGGTCTAGTGGTCATAAACGCGTCTGCTAATCATGAGGTGTCGGGTTTAAGTTCCTGGTGGAGCCGAAAAATCAGTTTTTCTGTCAATAAATTCTCAGTCGCTGGCCGAAGTCAGAAAGCTGTCGGTGTTTCACCTCCGCGCATTGGATAGCATGTAAAACATGTGGTCCTGCGCCTGATCTCTCTCCGGTCGTTTCTGTTTACCGTCCTATCGGATCATGAGGGTGAGGGAATAGAGAGTGCACCTGTGCTGGCGCATATACTTGAGCACTATAATCTTGTCCTGCGCATCCGCGCAGTACGGAGACTGGCATCTGGCTAGTCTCCGTTGAGGGTGGCCACCGTAATCGAAATTTGGTCTGGAGAACATTAAGAATGTTAAACGATTCCTTGATACGTGAGAAAATCCTATTTTTTTATAGAATGAAGGTTACAAACGAGCACACAGTCCACACAGTAAGCGAATATTGTGGCTCATAGACATCTACATTTAACCTCGACTAAAAAGCAAAATGCAGATGCGTTATCACCCTCTAGGACTAAGATGGAATGCCTTGACTCCAGTAAAACAGGCCTCCGGTTCTCCACAATCACTATACGAAACACAGAGGCATCAAGCTGCTATTTTACGCTGTTTTTCTGTGAGAGCGTGGTCCTACCGCGGTCGAGCCAACCCTTTCCTGCTACAACCATAATATAGCTGCAGCGTGGCTCGGCTCTACCACGTACACGTTCTTTTGTTATTTCAGTGCTATTAAAAAATTTAGGTAAGTGTTTATAGGCTACCGACAAAAAGGTGGAATGTGAGCTCCTTTGTCTCCCTACTTGCTTAAAATAATCACCACTGGGCCGATTTCGACTGCGACAATTTCCAGATTTTATCGGAAGCTGTTACACTGCCTCAAGTGTTCGCAATAACTCAAGAGAAGTCGCTGAATATAATTTACTCGTGCTTGATGTCAAACTAAAATCAGAAGGACCTATTACAAATTACGTTGCCAAGTTGAAACCCCAAAAGGCCAAAAATACCGATTTTTTCTTGATATAGCATACATTAGCGGTAACATACTGTAGCTGTTAATGAAATCTTACCAAAAACATAAATGTTAAAAGGCCGGAACATTTTTTGTAACAATTTTACAATAACTGGTAATTATACAGAATTTCTGTAAAAACGACGTCCCAGATGGAAAAAAGAATTGAGACTTGAACGGGTACCAATCTTTACAGCAGTTCCAGTAACCACAACTATAGGAATGAGCAATGTTCTTCAACTAATTTGAAAGATTTTATCAAAGTTTACACTATCATAAAAATGTAGGTTACTTGGCCTTAACAGAGCGCGCTGCGGTACTATATCCGTGCAGGTTAACCGACGCCACCCTAAAGCATAAAACATTTTGCAAGAGTTCTTTGTTACGTTTTTTGATATTGAATTTATAACTTGGCAATATTTATAGTCCGTTAATGCGTTTAACATGATGATATTAATTAAAAGCCTGAATCTAAGTTCAAGGTCGCTCAGCAGGCTATGGAGAGGGCTATGTTCGGGTTTTCTCAGTAGAACGTTAAAGTATGGATCGGATTAGTAAGCAATGGCAATGGGACGGCCGTTGAGCTCGAAGAACCGATAGCAATAATGACAAGCCTAAATGTAACTTTGATTGTTATTATATTTTATGGTAAAAATAATTTAATAGAATAATAAATCTTTCTAATTCCAAAATATCTAGACATAGAGTCCTCTTATATTCATGTATTTTATTGTGTGTACACTTGTATGTAGTAAAATTTTTATTCTCGATAGAAAGTTTTGATATCAATTTCAAATCAATTTTATAAGAACTTAACATTATGAATAGATACTGTTGTTATTTCATTGATGCCAGAGGGGATCGAACCCGGGTTACTCGCGTTCTGTTATATTTACAGCGAGCGTCTGAGCTACCATGGCTCTTTACCACGTGCTCGGCGGTGAAGAAAAACATCGTGAGGAAACCTGCATGTCTGAGGAATAAGAAAAAAATATTTCGCAGACATGTGAAGTTCGCCAACACGCATTACACTTCACGCACGACACTTCCTTGCCCTAAAACCCTCTCAGAAATGAGGGGAGGCCAGTGCCCAGCAGTGAGACGTATATAGGCTGTAACTACTACTGTTGTTATATAAAAATGGGTAGGCCGAATGGATCCTTTTTTTTATTTCGTAATTAACTTAAAGTAGTTATACTTCTTTGATACGTCCAAAACAAGGGATAATTAAATCGTAAAAAGTTATTAGTGTGTGATAATAAAAATCTACAAACAGCTATAGTGATAAAGTATAATAAACCAAACACTTTGCGTATGAAAACGTCTAAATGCATTTACAACTCATTGGAATAACAAATTCACGTTTCACAAGTTTATTGCGGCTACTGTGAGGCAACAATAAATGCGAGGCGGACAGACTGACAGACGGACTGAGATGATATATAGCGAGCAATTAAACCGGTGTCGTAAGTTCGCGGCGGCCTGTAATGATGAGCTACCGGCGATACCAAGGCAGATTTAAGAAACTCTAGACGCGGGTACAAAACAATATACTGTTTCGCTCCAAAGGTTCTTTTAAGCTTATTTCTAGAACGTCTCTTAAAATACTACAAGGTTATGTTGTTAATTTGAATGGATCTAATTATTAATTACTTAGATAGGGCCCTTGTTTAATGCATGAATTATCAATCATATTATGCGTCTTCGTAATCGTGGCCTACTAAATTGTAATCCAAATAGAATCCTCTCTCTCTCTCCCTCTCTTCTCTTTCTCCCTTTCTCTTGTGTGTGAAACGACAAAAATTAAAAATTCGGTGCAATTACAGTTAACTATTTACAAATGGAAATTTTTATTTAGTGCCATAAAGATTTTGTAAATTCCTTGAAATATTATTGCTTTAAAGGAAATAATAGATTACGCCAAATCTGTCATAAAATTCTTTCTTCACTCTGTGTATATCACACTAAAACACATTTACAACATCGTAAACGGTTTTTAATTAAGGATACGAATCACACGATCATCGTGTCGACCGCGATATTTTATTGCCTCTGTACCTTCCAATTAGCACAGAAAGTCGTTAAGAACGACTATAGAATAATCGCTTTTAATCAAAACAATTTCTCCCATAATTGTTTATGCTGTGAAAAACACTTCAATATCATTTGTATATAAGTTAGGGATATGATAAATTGGTCAAGCTAAATCGTATTTGTTTCCTTATTTATGATTCAATACTGTTGCTTATGACGCATGTTTAATTGCAAATACAGATATTTGAAAAGTTAAAGTTTTATTTTTCTGTCAGCGTCAAAGATGCAATACGTCTGCTACTGCAATCGTCAAACCGCTTGCAAAGCGAAATTATTATATACGATTCATGGTCTCCAGACCGAATTTCGGACACGGCTACCAATCTCAATGGAGACTCGCCATCTGAAGTTTACGAACGAGTAGTAGCGTATACGCAAGAACAGTTGCACTCTCTATTCCCTCACTCTCATAACCGATAGACCCGTACCATTACCAATGTAGTTTGTTCACTATTCGACCGATAGTAATAGATTAACAATTCCTGATACAACTCGCGACACGAAAGTCTAGCGGTGACTGTTATTGCGCATAATTGGCCGTATTGCGCATTATTGCGTATGATTGGCTGTGCGTATCGTTCGCACGCGATGATTGGCTCTCCAGTCGCATTCCATCCCCCATACTGGTACGATATTCGGAGCTATCCCTTCCACATTTGGTCTTGAATCCTAGGAAATGCCTATTCCATTTTGCGCTAGTAAATCTCAAATTCGTGGCAGGGAAACCGACGCTGGTAAAGAATACGAATCTCTAGACGTACGCACCCGAAACCACGGCGAATTTTTGCGGGTCTGAGTTACCTCAACAACGTAAGTTTGACTCTAACATCTCACAATTAAAGAGATCTGTAATTGCTATGTTAAATATGTAAATTTCACGAATATCATTAAGTATGTTTTTACTGATACCATGTATTATTAGTTTTTAATATTTGTTTTCATATCTTGTTTTATTGTGCACACTCTTTTGGATAGTGTACTAGTTATAACAATAATAATTGTTTCTTTAACCGTGTTACGTCATTTCTTCGATCTGTTTGTGAGCCTTATTAATAAAAAAATAAGGATTAATTTCAACAGAAGAACTAGAAAATGCAACTCTTGCCTACTCTACGAAGTTTGTAAAACAATGACAAACTGAATACAAAAGTATAAAGCACAAGTTGGTACAAAGCAGCATCATCACAGTAATTTACGCATGTCCTCAATTCGATAAAACATCCAGTTATCTAACTATATTTTTGTGAAAACATCCAATTGCCTTACTTCATTTTTTTATATAGACTCAAATTTGTTGCTGAGGTATTGTTCAAAGTAAATTGATCTACAGTGTAAAATGTTTTTCATATTTGTGTTACATCATAAATATATTTCAATGCATTCATAAATAAGTATATGACACAGTTTAATTAAATTCCTTTGAAACGAATCTGTGGTGAAAAAAAGTCAATAAACACGTCAACCCGCCCGCTTAAATACAATATACTTGTTAAGAAGAAATAAAATAACGCCGGATATATCGAAATTCCTAAATGACTGCTTTTATGGCAGGCAAGCATGAAGTTTTCTATCTATGGCAACATTTGGTCATGGTCAAAAATTGAAAGCATTGGAAGTTCCAGAAAAGTTATTTTCCTCTAATAATATAGATTAATTGTCCTTAACTCGTGAATGATGACGTATGTGTCAGGAAGACCAAATAAATATATATTTATACAAAACCTTGAATTTTTTCTGTACCTATGATTTTAAGTGATAGCAGTAGAGCTGTAGCTCGACCAGGGTAGAACCACGCTTTCACAAAATACTAGCGTAAAATAGCAGCTTAATGCTGCTGTGATTTGTATGGCAAATGTGGACAAGCAGAAACGCTTTTTACTGGAAACGGGGCATTCCATGTTAGCCATCTAGATGACAACGCATCTGCGTTTTGATTCTTAATCGAGGATAGATGTAGATGTCTACGGGCTAAAGCATCCATTTTCCATCAGTTGGACTGTATGATTATTTATCGCCCTTATTCTATAAAAGAACCGTCACTCAATGAGGGTTGTAATATCAAACAGCATCTGTGACTTGAATAAGTGGTTGACTGTTCAGAATTATATTGACAATTGTTCTATACAATCTTAAGAGGATATCGGAGCTGTTAGAAATTTGAAGCACAGATCTTTAAGGATTTGTTGTTGTGCTGTGCTCGAATGAGGCAAACAGCTATAAGTCCCTGCTGCAGGCAAATACTGCTGCTGTTTTTCCGTTCAAAACTACCATTTTAAAATATTTCAAGGCTAATGTAACACGGATTCTGGTTTTGTCTGTATGTTTTTCAATTCCCTCAGTCTCATAGAGATCAGTTGCAGGACCAAAGGCTATTCGTGCTTTTCGGTATACGGGGATGAAACACCGTCTCAGTAGCATACTCCGGTATGCAATTGAAAAAAATTTGACAGCAAAACTAAATAACTCACTCGGTAATAAAACTCTTTATCTGCCTATTATCTATTTCTGACCGTATCTGACTGAACTTTGTTCCTGTCTGAAGGATATAGTGAATCATAATAAATACAAACTGAGCGGCATACCATCGTAGTCCTCAGAGATCCACATTGCAATAGACATGCATTTATTCAGCTAATTAAACTTATACAGTTTTGATACGGAAAATAAAATGGTATATTAAAACATATGTTCCTCTTACCATCCGGTGGATTATAAGTTTCTTTGTCTCTTATGTTTTATTAAAAAACATTGATTTTTGCCTAGCACGGGGTTAAAACTTAAAACCCGAAACTACATGAATGTAAGTCACGTTGATGTTCACTAGATCAACAAGGCAGTTATAATACAACATAATGAATCAACAGCCGTTTGGAATGATAGATTTTCTAGTGACACCTTACGTACGTAACCTCAGATCATAGATATTCTATGATCTGAGTACTTAACGTACTGGCAAGAACTATGCGAGGCAAATAAGTAAATAGAATGACGACCTGATAAGTCCCTCAAAAGATGAATTAAGTGGAAACCATGCTTTGTAGTAATCTAGGAATGACCTATTATCATTATCATCAACGTTACAGCCTTTCACAAGTCCACTGCTAAAGAAAGGCCTCCTCCATGGAATACTACAGCACTGTCCTGAGTCATCTTTATCCATTGACTTTTTGCATAACTTACCAGGTTGTCACTCCATCTAGCGGGAGGCTGCCCTACGCTTCGCTTACCGGTACGAGGGTGCCAATCGAGAATCTTTTTTCACCATCGGTTGTCGGTTTTTGAACTATTTGGGAAAAAAAAAACTATGCTCAACAGCAATCATGATGGGCTGTTTATACCGAAGAAGAAATACGTTATAAATATCATTTCAAACGTGGTAACGCCATGCTGCAGCTAAATTGTGATTGTAAGACGAATGGGTCGTCTCGACCGGGGTGGGACCACGCTCTCACAGAATTTCAGTGTAAAATAGCAGATGAACGCTACTGTGTTTATTACGGTGAGTGTAGAGAACCGGAGAACCATTTTACTGGAAAAGAAGCAATCCATCTTAGTCCCAGGGGTCATAAGGGGAGGTAAGGTGTAGATATTTGGTATTAATTTACCATCAGGTGGACTGTGAAATAACAGCATAAACAAATTGATTATTAGAAACCGAATGATAATAAGTCTATGATGAAATAAAACTGACACAATATGAACCAGTGCAGACACGGATCGTAAATTTAATGGCTCACAAAAATCGACCGAATATTTGAATATGTTATATTGGTTATTAAAACCCAAGGTTCAGGCTGCGGTTTGTTTTCGCTAAGGATTATATTTGCCGTGAAGAGGGTCGTCATTTAAAATCAAATGTGAATTTTATAAATCATGCCCTCCCGTCACGGACATTATGGTTGCTTAGTCCATTTCGAATTAGAATATTTTAATTGTTTTTTTTTAGCTTATCTTGAATTATTAATGACAAGAATTATTTTACTTTGTAAGTTTTTTTTGTCCATAATTCTATTTTAATTTCGTAGTTTTAAACAGTTAATACTAAATCTATATATATTGCCAGTCCAGTAGTCGAAATTCTGTAATTCGTAAAATTTTGAATTTCGAATATTAAGCAAGCTGTGTTACGCTTCTAACTCGCACTAATATATGAGTAAGGTATGATACGTGAGGGTAATATAGTCACATAACCTTTGCCGCCCTATAAAACCATAACTTAGAGAAGGACATAGACAAAAACACAAAGAACTACACTCAAAAAACCAAACATCTCGAAAAATTTACTTAAAAAAACTAACTATACTACACCATACAAAAATTTCGTTGTAAGATGTGAGATGAAGCTTCAATAAACTTTCGTTGTTATAAATAAGTATTACGTACCAGATTAATAAAAGTCCTTAATTTTACTAAGTAATAGACTAAATGAATTTATCGATAACGTTTTTTATTTCGCTAATGGTACATCAATAGAGGTGTCTATGGAATGGAAAAACAGCAACCACCTTATAAAAGAAAGAAGGTGAGAATAATATAGCTATCCTATTATGTACTATGTCAAACGTCATATTATGTATAAGAGTTCAGCTTTATGAGTTTTGTTCCTATTTTAGGCCTATGCTATGCTGGTAATTACTCTGAGCCTTTTGACCCTTTATTATTTGATTGACCGATGAATGTATCACAAAGCTATATATGCAAACAAGGCTTGTAATTTTGAGTTACAAGAAAGGGACCATATTAACCGGAGGACCATATTACCCTCATGTACTATATTATCTATGCTTTCAACTACATATTAATATATAAATCACAGATGTCTAACACACGAAATACAAAATAAACGCTTTTTTACCTTGACATATACTCTATAGACTACTGAAAAAAGAAACATTAAAAATCACACAAAATTCATAGCTCATTTCATTAATCTGTCAGTAACGAATTACTTTGTTGGCAACATTTAGAAATTATTTGGAGATCTCTACTTGTTCCACTGTTTGAACATAGATTATTATGTGCTTGAAAATTGACATTGGCAGTATAAACTATAAACGTAAATAATGAATGTCTTATTTATTTTTATATATTTTATTTATTGTACTTGTAAAATATATTATTTATAAATTTAAATTTCTGAACTCCTTCTCCTTAAAAAATTAAATATGCTAAACCTCACACTTTCATGCGCGCAATATGCTCAACAATCAGCTAAGTGCGACTCGGACTAGCACATGAAGGGTTCCGTACCATCGTAAAAACACGTTTCTAGTAGGATAGCTGCCTTTAATTTTTAATTTATTTTTGTTTATATTATTTGTTGTTATAATGGCAAAATTTCAATTGTCTACCTGTTACGAGTCATGAGATACAGCCTGCTGACAGACAGATGAACGGACGGATTCTGGTGGCAAGGACGGACGGACGAACAGTGGAAGCTTAGTATTAGGGTCCCGTTTGTTAAGTTTGTGTACGTAACCCTAAACAGGAAAACAAAGATTTAAATAATACTAGTTTTTACGGATTTTACCGCGACGTTTCGAGCACTCTCAATATTTAAATGTGTAGTGTTCGCGTAAATATAAGAAATCATTAGGAATACTAAGGCTTCCTTCCGCGTATTAACATATAGATACGGCAATAATATATTTTTTAAACGTTACTCGCCACACTAGAATTTTCTCCAGTTTCTCCTGCACCGTGGTGGCAGTTTACAAACATAAATTGCATAAAGATAAACATCCAGACCCGGAACAATTACTTGTAGTCTATACAAATACTTGTTCCGTGCGGGATTTGAACCCCTTGGCGTCGTAGCTCATTGCTAAGCCACTGCGCCAGGAGCCGTCATATAATATAACAGTTATGTCAGTTCGTACTGCTACAGCTGTTAAATAAAATGACTGATTTTCGCATTTGCTAAATTACTAAAGAAAAATATTATCGTTTAAGACTTGTTTAAATAATTAATCTACCAACTTTGTTGTACAACAAATACATTTTATTCCCACTCATTTATTTTACGTGTAGATTATAATACGCATAATTTGACGGGAGACATCAAATTGAAACAAGCGGAGAACACAGGACAGCGTGAATAAATCAGTGCTCTTTAGTGATAAATCACACAAATAAGGCGTCACATAAATGATGAGTCCGTCGCGCCTTAATAGTGTTAAGGATAAGACAAAGATCTCAGGCTGTACACTCATGGCAAAGATCTTTTTGTAGTTTATGGATTCCGTATAAATTTTATTTCAATTATATTATTTCCCGGCATTACTATAGGAAAGAATCAGTTCAAGGCCACTCAACCTTCTAAGAAGCTAACTGAATGTTAAATAATATCTTAACATTAAAATTTTCAAGATTATAAAATAGCATCGTGAATACATCCTATTGCCTATATACTGCTGCATCCTGGTGCACCAAACAAATTTAAGTTTTTCTTGTTTTATTAAATTTTTCTTCTGGGTCGTCTGGAAGTAATTGCTCTATAGCAATCGGTGCCTGCCTTTTTTCCCTCAATGTTCATTATTATTTTTTGTTATTTTATCTTTCGATGGTATACAGTAAAGAGTAACGTATTGTATTGTAACAAAGAGTCCACTGCAGTGCTCTATTTTTTCATTGTGGAGTGATTCAGTGAAATGAAGAAAACATTACGCCAACTTGCCGTGTTTTCCTTCACTATTGAACATGTAGTAAATAAAATGCTCCGATTTTTTTGAGCCCGATGCAAATATGGGCAAACCTCCTGAAAACGGGCGAGTGAGGTGGGGAATGCTCAGAGCATACCACGCAGCCGGCTGCGTGGTTATGTGGAGACTTTTACCAACTAAACCCCACCTTTTAGGGACTGGCTTAACGGTCTAACTAGAGATCTCTAAGCCGTATACGAACGCGACCCTCCTTGGCGGAAAGGAGGGCGCAAGCGGCGAAAAGCCTCTTAGGCGAGTGCCTAACTACGGCAGATTAAGGGATGTGTCATGTAGGCTCGGCCTGAGCCGCCAGGAGGCCATTCGAGGCGTTCAGGTCAGCCGAAAGGTTGTTGGGGGGGGGGGGGTCCGAGAGAGAGTTTCTCGGTCTGCGCACACTATAGCGAGTATGGATAGGGGCTGCATAGGCAGCTGTCTCACGAATGAGATGATTTGGATGGGACTCTGAGGCTTTGAAAAATCTCTCAGAGAGTGATTTAAGATGCTCCGATTAACAACACATAGCCCATGTACCATGGCACACTTTTAACATAATATAAAGGAAACATTTCCTTATCAGTAAAAGAAGCAATTGGGTTAATCATGAAAAATTTATTTATTTTTAATACCCCACAAATTCCCGAAAATCCGTAAAATTGGTTTTATTTACTCATGGTTCATGGTTGGGGATGTTTGCCATAGTTGTGACGCTTGACGAGCGGGTTGGCAACCGCAGTTTTTTATTGTATCATTGCTGTTATCAGGAACATGCTGCTGCTCATCTCCTGCCTATTTACCTCTGTCGCCTCTTACGATACCTTCGGGAAGATGTGGAGTGGTGGATATACTCAACCGCCACTACACGGCGTTGTGACATTCCTTGAAGGAGGCCTATATTCAGCAGTGGACTTGTGAAAGGCTATAATGATGATAATGATAAATAGTAAGTAGTTGTAGTGTAATATAAAATCTCAGTAAATACCAATAAATAAAAGTAAAAAGTAAAGTTACAGCCTATATACGTCCCACTGCTTAGCACGGGCCTCCTCTCATTTGTGAGAGGGTTTTAGGACAAGGAAGTGTCCGCCACGCCGCCCCAATGCGTGTTGGCGAACTTCACATGTCTTCGAAATATTTTTTTCTAATTTCTCAGACATGCAGGTATCCTCACGATGTTTTACTTCACCGCCGAACACGTGGTAAATCAGCTCTTAAAATTGAAATTAACAATTTCATTGGTGCCGGAGGGGATCGAACCCGGTTTGCTCGCGTATTGTGAAATTTACACCGAGCGCTAACCATCTGAGCTACCACGGCTCTCCAATACCAATAAATATTATACCTAAATCACTATCTATCTATCTAATGAGGATAATATAGTAGCAAAAAGATACTTAGAAATTAAATACTCAAATTATTTATTTTACAATAATATCAAATGTTTAGGTATATTACTTTGCGTGGCACAAGGTGAACAAGTGTGCTATGTTTTGGAAGCGTTATAAAATTGGACCAAGCAAATGCGATGGAATTCTAAATTCCTTTGTAATATTCCGGTAAAACTTAATATTATTTTGTGTACCGCATATTCAATACAAATGGTAGATGACCAATCGTTTATATATTATCTTAGGATCGCCGGATGACAAAGAGCCGGCCCGCCGCGAGCTCTTTTGTCAACATCACTGGTATCAGAGGCATCTTAAAAGCCAACCCGATGCGGAACAATAACTGAATCTTTAATGTTACTCTTATCACGGATCGTTAAGGAGTGGTTCGATCGATTCGTTTTTACAGGTTAATCGATAGCGGTTTTTTTTAAATATCTTAAAGAAAATGTTTTAATAAATAACAAGTCCTCAGAATCTAAGAATCGCCTTAAACGATAAATAATGTAAGCAGTCTTGAAAACTATTTATTTTAATAAGCTTACTTATTGATTTATTTATAATACTAACAACTTTACTATTAACATAATTCTGGTATATTATATTATAAAACCGTGACCGTTAAAGAGCCGTGGTAGCTCAGATGGTTAACGCTCGCTGTATATATACACATATATATATCAGAACGCGAGTAACCCGAGTTTGATCCCCGCCGGCACGAATGAAATTGTTAATTGCAATTTTAAGTGCTGATTTACCACGTGCTCGGCGGTGAAGGATAACATCGTGAGAAAACCTGCATGTCTGAGGAATAAGAAAAAAAAATATTTCGAAGACATGACTGTGAAGTTCGCCAACACGCATTGGGGCAGCGCGGCGGACACTTCCTTGCCCTAAAACCCTCTCAGAAATGAGGGGAGCCCTGTGCCCAGCAGTGGGACGTATATAGGCTGTAACTTTACTTTTCACTTTATACTATCAAACCATTTAACACTATGTTATATAATGTCAAAGGAAATTTGATCAAAATTAATAGTTACGAAAATTTTCCTAAGATATATTTTAATTAAAAAGAATTGTCTTTTCCGATTTTCAATTTAATTATATATGTAGTATCATCATCATCATCATCGTTATAGCCCTTGACATATAGCTGCTGATTTCTAGTTAGTAAGGATTTCCAGTTCTCTACACTCACTATACGATATAAAATAGCAGCATTAAGCTGCTATTCTGTCAGAACGTGGTCCTTTCCCGGTCGAGCCGACCCAGACTAAAACCATAATACAACCATAATATAGCAGCAGCGTGGTTCTATCACGTATAAAACACTGATACTTTGCTTTGTTCTCGATCATGTTTTGGGTCTATATTAAGTAGAGTTTAATTACGCGCGATAATATCACTAAAATTAATTATTTCATATTATGTTTAGTATTTGCGGATATGTACAATATGATATACAAATCAAAAAAAAGATTCCACAGTAAAAGCGTACGTTAAAGGTATCAAAAGGTCCATCCACGGATAATGTCTGAAACCTAATCGCATTTAACGATAGTCACCGGCCCTTTGTTACATTTTTGTAAACATTTTACGGCTTCTTTAAACCGAGCGATTGTAAAGTTTTTCGTGAAATGTCATCTATAACGCTTACTTTGAAAACAGTACCATAAAAGTATAATTTTATTGTACACTTGTAACAAAATTAAGATCGCATTATCAAAGAAAGTAAATGTTAAATTTGTACCAATTTAGTTTTATAGAATAAGGGTGACAAACGAGCACACAGTCCACCTGATGGTAAATGGATGCAGTGGCCCATTGACATCTACATTTATTCTCGATTAATAATCAAAACGCAGATGCATTGTCACCCCTGAGGACTAAGAAGGAATGCCTCGTTTTCACTAAAAAAGGGTCTCCGGATCTCTACACGAAACACATCAGCATTAAGCTATTGTTTTACGCTGGTATTCTGTTAGAGCATGGTCCTTCCCCGATCTAGTCGACCCAATTGTGCTACAACCATAACATAGCGGCATTGTAGCCTTACCACGTATAACCATTTCGATTTCGTCTGATTTTGTCGTGTTTAATTCTATATACACCTAAATTATTATTTCATTGAATTTGACAACTGCTTAGTAAGTAGCAAATATATAGAATACGTAGTTAAATAAAAGTTAATACGTAGTTAAATAAAAGTTCCACAAAATAGTTTTACAACATTCTCCGAGTTGAATGTTCTTTTAAGATTTATTCTTATAAAATTGACTGCACGAGCGTGAACGCTGCAGTTTTTTTTTTTTAAATTAATATTAACATTCGTATTTTACAATTTAAAATCTGGAAATGAAACTCTACTGACTCAACGAAAAGCAGTTAATTAGACACAACTGGCCATAATATTCTTCCATAAGTAGGTTAAATAATACATAGTATATTCATGCAGCTCCGGCGGTGAAATATTATAAGTAAACGTGATATTTTTGTTTTCAATACCGTTTTTTCTTTCTCCACTACGTCGATAAAAGTTTCACTTCAAATACATAAAGTACCTAAATTAAAAACATTATTAATTTTATTGTAATATCGACGGAAACATGAATCATTAAACTGAAATTATTATCCATTGAATTTTATGAAATACTAAACTTATTAAGACCCAACGTGACTTAATTATGTACAACTAGCTTTGTTAAATTACATTCTTGTACTTTTTGTAGCGTCCCATTTAAATCTACACGTGTCCAGCTACGCCGCGTTTTCTTTTTTTATCATCACAAAACGGCCAGTGTTGTACTTGATTAGGAACTCTTTACTCTGTGACAGAGGTTGTACAAGCTAGAGGTGGAAGTAGAAAGGTTGAATACGTCTATTGCATGCATTGTCGCTTCGTGAACGGTGATCAGGCGACAAAGAAGCTTTAAAATATACACTGATTCGTATTTACTACGTTATTATTGCTGTATCATTTCGATATTAAGCTCCTTAAACTTGAAAACATAGAGCCCACATTACTTTGATAAGTAGTGTGTTACGTGCTTTTAAAAGTTTGTGAAAGTCAGTTACTTATTATAACGTTATTATTTGAGGCGGAATCGTGTGAGATGTCGATCTTTTTGTGCTGAGAAGTAAGCATGAAAGTGTATATTGTGATGATTTATTCTTATTTTAAAATCAAAACATTGATAACCAAGTATCTAATAATATTTTTATGAATAAATAGATGCATGAATCATTTAAAAAAATATTTATGTATGAATAAATATTTTAGACCATACACTTACTGTAGATCTCCTCTCGTTTATGGGAAAGCTATGGAACAATTAGTATCGCTCCAGTGCAAGTTTTCTTAGCGGACTTTTATGGTTTTAAAGATTTCAAATTTTTACTCACTCAAGCAAGCTCATTCAGTACAAGGTGGGGGTCTAACCCAGGCTATTCGCATATTGTGAAATTTATGGTAAATTCTTAGCCCCAAGCTATTGATAGCTAGTGTATATATAATATATATACTAGCTATATATAATCAGTGATGATTACTGTAGCTTAACTTTGTTATACCTTCTTAACATTTATTATGGTTATGATCGTAATAAATTACAAACGATTTAAAAGGATGCTCAATCAATGAATCATAAATTTTCATTATTATGATACTGAAGTGTGTCTAGAACAATTCATTTTACAATATGTATGACATATCACTTGCAGTAAAACGTATGTGGTATTTACGCATTGCTGAACGCGCTAACATCACTTTGGACAATACTCCTTTACATAAACAGAAATAAAACAAAATAAACATATTATTAAAACTGCAAAGGATTAATTTAAAATATTCCTGTTTCATTGTAACTGGACCGCATTCCGAGAGCAAAGCAGCCAGACCCTTTGACGCCGCCACGTACGTACCTACGCTCCTGCATTACTTACTTTACATGTGTGCGTAAAGTAAATGGCTGTGTTGGTGTGAGTTTTAAGCATGAGGAATTATAACTCGTGCTTTTTATTAATTATATAATATAGTCAATTCCCGGGTTGAATGTAATATATTACCATATTTTTACGCACTTATATACTCTAACATTTAATCAAAGAAAAGAAGAAGAAATATCTTCAAATTTTTCACTAATATGTAAAGTAATGATTGTGAGGAGTTTCATCTTAGAAAGAGTTTGAGAATGAAAACGCATCTGTGGTTTCTTTGTTTATAATAGTTGCAGGCGATTTATATGTGGTAGAGCTACAATGCAGCTGTAATGGTTGTGTGGGTCGACCCAACCAGGGAAGGACCACACTGTCATAGAATACCAGCGTAAATGCTGCTGCGTTTCGTATGGTGAGTTTAGTGAACCCGTGTCCCTTATTACTGGAAACGAAGTATTCCATCTTAGTACTCACGGGTGACAACGCATCTGCATTTTGATTCTAAGTCGCGGCTAGATGTAGATGTCTATGGGCCACAGCATCTACTTACCATGAGGAGCGTGCTCTTTTGTCTCTCTTTTTTTCGTCTTTTTTTATATAGTAAAAAGGTGTTTAAGTAATATCGGATACTTACAATCATCTACACATAATATGTAGTTTTATGGTCGGTTTACATTATCTCAGTGTTTTAGAAAAGTAAATTAGTATTTAAATAAAACTGGTTTTTACGGATTCTATCACATTGGTGAGTGGTTTAACGCGTTGACCAACTCAAACATACAAATACAAGACTTCAAGATACTATAAAGTTCATACTGCGTAGATTGGAACAAAAATTAATAATTTTAATCTGGAGGTAGCCGTAGTTAACTATGACACTGGGACGTCAAACAACTCTGTTCCCCCGTGACCATGGATGTAATATACACGATAAAATCCGTAAAAACTAGTTTTATTTAGATGTGTAGTGTTCGCGTAAATATAAGAAATCATTAAGAAAATTAGTGGCACTCGAATGCGAACGCTTAAAACAAAAATAAAAAGCGACCATAAGCAAGAGTCGTACTAAAGCTAGTAATCGATATTACTAAAAATTATCGTTTTCGGGTCTCTATTTTTTTTATTTATTTTATATGAAAGAGGGCAAACGAGCATGCGGCTCAGCTAATGTTAAGTGACTACCGCCGCCCATGAACAACTGCAACATCAAGGGAATTGCAGATGCGTTACCGGCCTTATAAAAAAGAGTATGCTTTTTCTTGACGGTCCCTAAGTCGTAGGTATCAGTCCGGAAAAATCGCTGGTCTAATGTTTTCTACCATATCACTCTCCTATAGGAGTGAGAAGGGATTATCAGATTTATTTTTTATTTTATTTCGTTAATAAGGCACACAAACATAAAGACAATACAAAACTTTTTTTAATGTTTTCAAATGAAGTTGTGTTCTTTGTGGTATCGTTTATCACTCGATTTTTACGGACGAATGTGACTTAGGAAACTTCTATAAATGAGTTAATGATTTTTTTTTAAAATCCGGCAACAATTCTACAATTCCCCTAGGCGGTAGGCGACATTTACCATCAGGTGAGCTGCAAGCTCGTTTGCCTCCTCTTCTATAAAAATATAAAATCCAATGACACACAAAATATGCGCTTAGACGTGAAATTTCGGAAACAAACCCGACTGAATTAGTCACAAATGCCGCCTGAAAAGTTAACATTACCATTTTTTACTTCTAACTTTGAATTTATAACCTAATAATTTCTTATACTAACTCGAATACTACTAGGTATGTAATATTTTTTATAATAACGATTTTATCACGATTAAGAATCAAAAAACAGATCCGTTGTCACCCTTGAGGATAAAATGAAATGTCTCGTTACCAGTTGAAATGTTCTGGGTATCATCAATCGCCACAAGAAACACAGCAGTAACATTCTGCTGTTTTACCCTGGTCTTCCGTGCGAGCGTGTTCCTTCCCCGGTCGATCCATGCTACAGCTATAATACGTTGCAGTTGGCTCTATTACAGTAAATTTAATTTTATAATACTAAAATGACACATATAAAATAAAAAATCTAGCGCAAATGTGAGTCCTGATACAAATATAATACAGGGTTATTTTTAAAAGTAGTATAGCCAAATTTTAAACCTAAATTAAAATATACAAATAATGATATAGGTACCGCTATTGCAGTTTGAAAAATACGAGTAAATAAGGCTTGTACTTTTATTTCAAATTGTTTCAAATTTAATTTGATTTATGGGCAACAACGTTTTTACGTACCGATCGACCGTTACGAATGTGTTTTAACTGATTTTACTGATGATGTCTATGGACAACAGCATCCTCTTACCACCAGGTGAACTGTGAGCTCATTTGCTACTCTTATTCTGTAATAAGTACCTATTTTTAATATTTGATTCCTTTTTAAAGTTATTTATTCTCGCCAAAAACTAAGTAGGTATACAGCGAGTGGACGGAATGTGAACGCTGTCACAACATTATACCGTGGAGTATAGCACTGCATATATGTTAGTGTTTCAGTTTTTATTTTGTACCTAATAAATATTGCATACTCAGTTAAAGAAACATCAAAGCTAACATTTGACACTTTTACTTCACACAAAACAACATAACACGGTGTCCGGCTAACTTACCCACAATTTATTTATTTAAACTTTATTGAACCTCACATAGCCCTCTCCATAGCTCGCTGAGCGACTTTGAACGTCCTCATACGGCCAGCAGTGAAGGACCACGTCTCAGATCCGTAAGTCATCACTGGTAACACGCACCGGTTGTACACTTTAGTTTTCAGAGATTGAGGTATACCTGACGAGAAGATGTGTCGTAATTTCCCGAACGCTGCCCAGCCGAGTTGAATCCGTCGATTGACCTCTCGGTCGAAGTTGGACTTACCTCAGTCGGACTATTTGTCCCAGGTAAATGTACTCGTCAACAACTTCGAGCATAGTGCTCCCAACAACTACCGGCATAGGTGTGACATGGACATTAAACATGATCTTTGTTTTGTCCATGTTCATCTTAAGACCTATCCGTCGGGAGACACTATTGAGGTCATTGAGCATAGTGCTAAGGTCCTCCAGCGATTCTGCCATAAGAACTATATCGTCGGCAAATCGAAGGTGAGTGATGTACTCGCTATTGACGTTAATACCGTATCCTTTCCAGTCCAGTAGCTTGAAAACGTCTTCCAACGCAGCGGTGAAGAGTTTCGGGGATATAACGACACCCCGTCTTACACCTCTCTGCAGTTGGATAGGTTTCGAACTCTGGTTCTGTACTCGGATAGCCATCGTAGCCCTACTGTACAAACACTTCAGCACTTCGATATACCAACAGTCGACTTGGCACCGCTGAAGTGACTGTAGAACCGCCCAAATTTCGACAGAATTAAAGGTTTTCTCATAGTCCACATACGCCAGGCAAAGTGGCAGATTGTACTCTTCGGTCTTCTGTACAATCTGCCGCAGGGTATGTATGTGGTCTATGGTACCTACTGAAGCCTTTTCGGAAACTGGCTTGTTCGGGAGGCTGGAAGTCGCAGAGTCTGCGTGCGAGACGATTCGTAATGACTCTCGAAAACAGCACGTAGACGCGGCTCAGAAGGGAAATCGGTCTGTAGTTCTTCAAGAGAGCGTTGTCGCCTTTCACGCCTCCGGAGTAGTGCCACCACGGAGGACGGAATTGAAGAGCTTCTGAAGGACTTCAAGTACAGGTGTTCCACCCGCTTTCAGAAGCTCCGCTGTAATTCCATCCTCGCCTGGGGCCCTGCCGTTTTTAAGGTGCTGGAGAGCCATTCTAATCTCGCTCTCAGTCTGAGCGAGATTGGAATGTCCGGGATATGCTCGGAGTTTCTCTGCGTGATAGACTCAGAAATGAGGATATCCGCAGTAAAACCAGAGTGACCGACATAGCCCAATGGATTAGTAAGCTGAAGTGGCAATGGGCCGGCCATATAACTCGAAGAACCGATAACCGATGGGGAAGAAAGGTTCTCCAGTGGCAGCCTCGTACCGGTAGGCGTAGTGTAGGGCGACCCCCCACTAGATGGAGTGACGACCTGGTAAGACATGTAGGAAGTCGATAGATGCAGGTGGCTCAGGACTGTGCTTTGTGGCATTGCTTGGGGGAGGCCTACGTTCAGCAGTGAACTTGTGAAGGGCTGTAATGATGATGATGATGATGAACCTCGCATATTGAGTATAGGATCAAAAGGTGGACTTAATGCTAAAAAAAATCTCTGACAGTCAACCTTAGGTCTTCCGATCCAACTGAGATTCTAAAACTATCAGGGACTCACTCATATACACAAAAACACATCAAAATCGGTCGAGCCATTTTCGAAATTTTGCGAGACTACGGGCAGCAATTATTTTTTAATTGAAGATACGTAATATACCGGAATAACTAAAACAGAGATAACTAATTTAATTATAACGGAGCTTAGCAGTTCTCAAACAATTTTAGGAAATAATCCCGAACATTCGTTTTAAATATCGATCGTTTGTTTGCAGGTAGATTATCTCAGTTTTTCAAACAGCTACATAGAAAACAAGTAAAATATTTTGTAGTTCTGGTTAATTTGAGCACAACGTAATAAATCTTTTTGAAAGAACTACTTTCTCCTTAACATTAGCGAGACGAATTCAACGTAGCAACAGTTCCCGAGGAGCACCCGCACCACAATAGTTATCACCACAGAACTAAACACTGTAACTAAGCAGAAGCAAACTCTTTTGTATGCGACAATGTATTGTAAATTTATTTTCGTATAATACAATCCATTCAATCAAGCGTATCCCGAAAAAGTCGAAAACAATCGGTCTGAAGCCCCCCGTGGATCACAATTCGTAATGACAAGTAAAGGTGTAGCCGATTCCTAAACATCCCTATCCATACATATCAAAAACCAAATTTGGACGCATTATGACCTTTACGGTATTGTAATAAGAAAAGCATAACCTCATTCAAATGCAAAAATTATATTGTCATACCACAAAGTTCAAAATACTTTCGTAAAATAAAGTTGCACCCTTTCCGCTGGATTTAAAGTTCAAAATCCCAATTCATAAAACAGTATGTATCGGGTCTCTTAACATTTCATGTATTTATTTTTATTTTTTTAACCGTGAAGGATCATTACCGTGTATTGTTGGATAATTTCACGCATTTGGTGACACTGCGGGCGTTTTGGTGTGGAATTTAGCGGGAATTCAGTCCGTGAAAGGCCTGTGTGAATAGTGTTCATTGTTGTTGACAATTTTAATGTTTTACTATTTTTTCTTTTAGAAGAAAACTTAATAGAAGCAACAAAGAGAGGCCCCAAGGTTGACGTCTAGCTCCGTAACTATTTAATACTTAAAGACTTATGAACTACTTATAAAATTAAGTTTTTAAAAAAAAAATTAAATTTGTTCGTTTCTTCTTTACTACTTAAGGAAATGGCTGGTAGAATTCCAAAATACTGACATTCCCAAAAAAATACCAATGGATATTAATATAAATTTTTACCTATTATTTGTCTTCTACTCAACTCCTCCTGCTGAGTAGTACATGAGCCGGGGTGGTTCAGATGGTTAGCGCTCGCTGTAAATTTCACAATACATATGCGAGAAAACCGGCTTTGATCCCCGCTGGCACCAATTAAATTCTTAATTGCAATTGTAACTATCGTTTGGAATCCTACATGCCTGAGATATGACAAAAAATATTTCGAAGACATGTGAAGTTTGCCAACACGCATTGAGGATAGAGGGACGGACGATTCCTTGCCCTAAAACTCTCTCAGAAATGAAGAAAGGCCAGTGCCCAGCAGTGGGACATACATATGCTATGACTACAACTTTAACTGTAGCTGAATAGTACAGTATAAACAAGTAGGTGCTAGCACAGGACGCCGGCGATAAATCTACGAGAATTAGGGTAACGATCCCGTTGCATAGGATCAAAGTTGCAAACTATTGACCAATGGAGGTGCAAATTTGAAATTTTGGCTGCCAACTTGCAGTTATTTTCTACGTTATTTTTAAGAACATTCTGAATAAACAGTTCCGATTATTTGTGAATCCTAAACTGTATTTCATTAGGCAATGTCTGATAAGAAAAAAGTAATTTAATTTGACCAAATCAATGCCGCCATTTTTTAACGTAGAAAGTAACGGTACTAATAGGACCAATGTAATATAATTTTATTTATTGAAAAGTAAAAAAAAATCAATTTAAAAATAAATTATCAATTTAATAATAAGTGTCGTAAGAGGCGACAGAGGGAAGCTGCACCAGGAGATGGGGTAACAGCATCATCTTGATAACAGCTGAATTAAAATTTCTTGATAAGCGTAACAACTGTGGCATATACCTAAGAGGTACCTAAACTGTGGGGTGACCAATTTTCATCAGTGTTCTTCTGATAGGCTACAATGCAATGGTTGCCTTAAATGACAAACAAAATTTTAAATATTATTCTATATTTGCGACCAAATTGGCGATTTATTGAAAACGGGCCAAATTAGGAGTACCCTTAACCGACGAGCATGTATGCGTAGGTGTATGGATGTGAAGGAGGCGAGAGAGGTGTGTCAGGATCGTGCCAAATGGAAGTCTGTAGTCTCTGCCTACCTCTCTGGGTGACAGGCGTGAGTGTTTATGTATGTATATGATGTAATCTCTATTTGTGTTTAATTAGCCTTCGGTATTATAAAGACGTATATTTTATATGCGAACAATTTAAAATGGCGAGTTAAACGCTACCACGTTAATTTTATATAGATAACATTGCCGTGACGCTACTCTCCCTGGACCATTGGTTAGTAAAGGCACCCGAAGTAGTTTGCGACGGCATCATACATAGTTACCCTATGAAAGGTTATTAGAAAGGTTATTTGGTGAGATAGGCAATTTTAAAAGTCTTTCATGACGTTATCCTGCGTGCATGGGTAACGTCGTGATAAACTTTTAAAATTCATATCACCAAATTGCCTATCTAACCAAATAATCTTTCTTTACCACATAATAAAACATTATTTTAAATGTTGGTAGTATGCACGTATTGCCGATACAGTTTTTATGTTTTTATGATTACAAAAATCGACTAAATGGGCCCTCATCACTAAAAGGTTAAGGCCAGTACTTTAAAAGCTTTTATTGGAGTATCAGAAATACATTCTAAAACTTCATGAACTTTTAACAACTTTACAGTTAGGATTAACACTTTGAAGCGGTCCATTGCATTCAAATTACATTGCCTTTGTATTCCGACAAAGAATAATAAGTAAAAAATATTTAAACGTCAATGACATTTAACAAGCGGTGTATAAAATATTGACTTCGAATACCTTATGTTATTTAGCACCATGTTTCTCGGACATTCATCTTTTCTACATTGCACTCTATGTTGTTGATAATAAGAGTGCTATTCAAGATCAATTCAACTGAGAGGTGTTAACATAAACTGGTCCGGTGTCTCATTTTAAGTGCGTTATTTACATCGGACCAAAGCGAGGTTTTTCGTATAATCGAAAGAGGCCGATTGAAATAGAAAAATATTGGACGCCTCTTGGGAAAAACTGTCGAATTCAAGGTTTTAAGGTATGTAGGTAAAACACGATAAAATTGTGTAGAGTATAACATATACTTTCGGTCCATTTTTTTAACTTTGTTAAAGATGCTGGCTAGGGTCTATTAATGTGGTGTTACTTAGATCTAAGGTAATCATCAAAGACCATTTATTTTATCAATTTCACGATTTCTCACAAAAAAGGCATTTTCCTCTATTTATTCGAGAAGGGAAAATTAGCCGAAACAGACAAATAGACAGGCGGACAGACAGACAATAACTTAAAAAACAATTACAATCATAAACTCCAATTTTGTTAGTGATAGAGACTTCAATTTTATTTATGTGTATAGATGTAATATAGGTTGTTTTACATAATGATTTCTTATATTTACGCGAACGCTGTACATTGATTAAAACTACTTTTACGAATTTTATCGCGTTTTATTTATTTTATTTTTAATACCCGAAACGTGGGGTATTAAAAATAATATAAATAAAACGCGATAAAATCCGTAAAAGTAGTTTTAATCAACGTATAGGGTGTTTTTTAAGAGCTTGAGAACTTTAAATAATAATACTACTGTCAAAACAAAAACAACAACCATCGAAATTTCTCATGCAGATAAACACATAATGGATGTGTTTATCTGCATACGTAATACCTAAACTCCTCCTCACACTCCTAACCACGCCACTCATCCAGAATTGCAGGCAGAGATATGGAACTTTCATTTAGCATGATCCCGATGCACATCCATGTATCTACGTACATGTACTCCTTGGTTAAAGACATACCCTTAAATTGAAATATAATAAAATAGTTATTAAAAGCACACTTGGATCCATCTGCTTAACATTTAGTAAAGTTAGAGCACCTTGTCCCTCTTTGACCAATCATGAAAGAAGTTTACGAAACACTTTTATCGCAACGCTTCTGCACACAATATAGAAAAAACTGACTTGTTTTTAGAGGACTCAGGGAGTTATCTGGACTCTATTAGGCCATAAAGAACCATTTTCACCGTGTAGTGGCGGTGCTGTGTAAGAGTATCCACTACCCCATTTCATCCCGCGGGTGTCGTAAGAGGTGAAGAGGGAAACAAATCAGGATATGAGCAGTAGCGTCTTTTTAATAACGACTAAATATACAAAAATGAACTGTGGTTGTCAAGCCGCATGCGAAGCGTGGCAACTGTGGCAAATATCCTCCCTACGAGGCAGTTAGACTGCAGGGAGAGGTTGTTCTTTTTTTTAATATTAGTAATCTAATTAATTTTGTTGTTTAATCTTATTAAGGTTGTTCTTTAATAGGCTGTAACGGTGACGATAACCCTTTTTAAACAGTTGTCTGTCTTTCTATGCCAGTCTGCCTGTCTGTCTAGACTAAACTGCGGAATGGCCCAACTGATTTAGATAAAACTTCGAATTAGATACAGAACAATGCCAGGTGCGATCTAGGCTATATTTTTTTCGGAAAAATATAGTGATTTTTTGGAAAATCGAAAAACCGATAAAATAAATAGTCTTTGATGATTATCTTAAATCCTATTGGACGTCACATAATTTTTTTATATGATATGAAGACAAATGACCACACAGTCCACCCGATGGTAGTTGGTTGCTGTGACCCATAGACTACTAGACTACTAGACATCTATCCTCAATTACGAATCAAAATGCAGATGCGTTGTCACCCCTAAGGACTAAGATGGAATGCCTCGTTTCGGTAGGAAGGGTATCCGGTTCTCTACACTCATCGTACGAAACACAGCAGCATTAAGCTACTATTGGACGCTGGTACTCTGTGAGAGCGTGGTCCTTCCCCGGTTGAGACGCAGCTGTAGCATGGCTCTACCACGCATAAAATGTAGAACTAGATCCCATCTAGGCAAAGCAGGGGCGTGCTGTTATTGTAATGTTAATAAAACTGATAAACTTGCGCATTCTCGCCGTTTACTATTTAACTTCGAATCATTCGTATAACACTGTTTTTACGGATTTTATTGCGTTTTATTTTTACCTATATTTATTTCCTGCGTTTACAGCACTCATGTTTACGGGGAACTCAGATGATTGACGTCCCGATGTCAAAGTTAACTACCTTCAGCTTTTTAATTATATTACTTTTGGTTCGATCTACGCAGAATGAACTTGAAGTCTAGCTGTGGTATGCTTGGGTTTAGTTTTAATTTTATTGATTACAGGATTCCACGCAGGGGCGTGTACCCAGCCTCCTTCTCTATTAAAATCAGCTTTTTTTAAATATCAATATAAATTTGGAATCCTTTATCAAACATCGCTGCATTAACCTACATCTGGCTAAAGTATGTGTATTCAGAACGCCAACCTGACCTTTTCCCAATAGGAATTTTCGTTTTGTACTTGCTTAGCGCCACTTTCGTTATGGTTAAGGCGTTTCAAACGCGCGAAGGCAAAGATTATTTCAAAAAAGGAACAGAGGCATTGAAATTGGAAAAAAAAATCGAGAATGTACTGAAAACGTACATATTTGGAGACGCTAAAATATTCGTAGCATGTTTCTTTATCTTTCTTACAGACTCAAAAGTGACAAACGATCACACAGTGCATCTGATGAAAAGTGGATGCTGTGACCCATTGACAAAAAAACTCTATTTAGGTTTTTAGAGATATGAAAAAGAAGTTCTCTCTTCTCACCTTCTAGGGCATTTGTTCTCGGCGTTAGAAGATAATACCTAAATTGGTCTCTAAAAAGCTGAGCGTTTTCAGTAGGCGGGACAGGATTTCATGTCGGCACATAATTTTCTCTTACAATCCCTAAAATGTAATAAACATTTTGGAGTGCCTCACTTCAAAATATGTCACCAGCTTTTAAGTTAAGTGCATAAAAATTAACGTGTGTTTTATTGTTATGTTATGTTATGTTGAGTCTGCTTTATTATTTAGAGCTCTGTTACCGTTACAGTCTATCTCAAGTCCACTGCTGAACATAGGGCTCCTCCATAGAATGCTGCTGCCCATCTCCTGGTTTATTTTACTCCGTCGCCTCTTACGACACCCATGGGACGATATTGGATAGCGGATATTATACTGAAGCCACGCAGTAATTGAAATATGGATTTTCATTATATTTAAATTCTATTTTAAATATAATTGAAATTCATGTTGTAGTCGTCGCGTTGTGAGTCGAACTAAAAGTCCCCTAGACCGAATTTCGGTCAAAGCGGCTCGTCTCAACGAAAACTTGCCGTCCACGCAGTAAAGACAGTGTTCGAGTCTATTCGCAAAAGTACAAGTGCTCTGTCTATTCCCTGACCCTCACGGTCTGGTGGGACTGACATCCGACACAACCGGAGAGACATTAGCATCGGACCAACGGCTTTACGTGCTTTCCATAAACACCGATTTACACTTCGACAAGTAAAAAAGTTTGGTTACAGGGCAGTTGACAGTAAACGGTTAAGTGGGCAGTAGCGTTCAAACAATGTCTTCGTGGCGAGTTTGGTTAAGGACATTAGTTCATAGAGTTCGTCGGAGTATGACGTTTCAAGACTACAGAATTTTTCTGGGTTTCGTTTAAGATGGTTCTAGGATTACGTCAAGAGTTAAATTATCCAATCAGAGAAGTACTAATGGTTGTTGTTAAAGAAGGTTTTAAGAATTTTCATGAGTGCAGCATCTCGAGTTAATTTTACAATTTGAACTTCTACTATTATATAATATGTGATATCTTCCGTCCATTTTATTATTAAAACTCAATATCAAAAGTATTTTTTTTCAATAAACAGTATCGTATCGTATATATCGTACAAACTTTGTGGCGAGTTTAATTACAAAAGTACAATTGTACGTTTTGGCGCGCAAACGTTGCATCCTGTCAACTTATGCACTGAACTAAACTCGCCCGTTTACACGAACGGCGAGTTTTGTTGCGGGTGACGAGAAACGCGTGGGAGGGCAGCACTTCGGACTTAACTCGCCGAAAAATTGCTCGGCCGGCTATCCCGTTCAACTTAATCGTTAACTGGCTACTTAACTCGCTTATTGCCATTCAATAGAGGTTCAAACTTAACTCGCCAGGTTCGCAACTTAACTCGCTACTGTACTTGTCGAAGTGTAAATCGGTCTTAACGCGCGGTTGAATCATCGCGAATAGACTCCGGGCCACTGTTGAGAATTTCTTGACAGAAAAAACCCAATAACTGATTTTGGTGCAACCGGCGATTCAAACCCGGGACCTCACGGTCAACAACCACGCTTACGACCACTAGACGATAGTGGCAGTCAAATTAGACTTTAAGTAAGTACTGTATAGGCCATACTCGACCACTGTAGCGGGAGCCACAGATTTGCGAGTTGATTTTTGATAAAATCAACACGGTCTCCTCGGAGTGTTGTCGTGATTTCGATAATGTTTTCCCCTCTTATAAGAGACGGCTTTTGAATACGAAGTAAAATTTAGTTTGCAAAAGTTTCTGAGTACAATAAGACCTCGGTGAAGTTATAGATTGTTATTCTGAAGGGTTAAAAGGTTGATTTAGTTTATTGTAGGGAAACTTTTATTTATTTCTATCGTAGAAAAGTCGCGAAAGGTCTACCCGCGACAAGTACTCGTAGACGTAACGTAATGGATTTTGGTATACCCATAAATGGATTAAAATTTCCATTACTTTCATTTTATTACGTTATATAAAATGTACACGATTGTTTATTTTATAAGCAAATTCATTTTTTGTAACAATCTTCCAGATATAATACTATTGATAAATAATTATTAAAATCAGGCGTTACTTTGCGGAAATCCGATTTTTTAAAGAATAAGGGTGATTAACGAGCAAACAATTCACCTCATGGTCTGGTCTTTACTAGTGTTATGGTATTGAGATTAGTGGTGACGGGGATAGTGCACGCAGTTGAGGGAAGGCGGAATGTGCGGGAATGGTGCTCTTCAAACTAGGTAATACACTTCATTTCATTTTACTTAGGGTTATTAAAGTCAATATTAATTTATAAGAATAGAATATAGTAACTTAAATAATTATAAGACAAAAATCATAAAAACTTCTCCTAATTAATATAATGAACAAAATTAAAAGGATATACTAAAGTAAAAAAAAAACACTCCCAAAGCCGCTACTGTCTGTTGGCAGCGCGCCCAGGGTTAAGTTGCTTCGTTGTACCAGCTTTTGAGTCACCAGAGACATAGACAAGGTGCGATGAGATATCCCTTTACAAACTTCTCGCTTTCGTGCTCCATTCATACATTCAACCAGTAGCGCGACTCCCTCTCCACAGATGCTTGGAGACGAGTTAGATCTGTAGTGTTTACGCAGTTTTCTAATAGGTTTTTCTGAATCTGGATACATAACGGCTCTGTTCGCGATGGCCTAACAACGTTAAGAAACAAAGTGATAAAGAATATTGTTTTTTGCATTAATAGTGAAATTACCGAGAAAACTGGATGAAAACGTGTATTAATATAGTTGTGTAGCATGTTTATAACTCTTAGTATATTTGTATAGAATGTCGTTTTGATAACAAGTAATATAAACAACCTTTATTATATTAAGAAAAATCGACCATCACAGCGCGTCTTATCGTGGAACTCTCTAAAAGTTTTAATTAACTGCGTAATAGTTCGTACTTAAAATAAGGAAAATAATTTTATGTTCTAAAAGAGTTATAAATATGACATTGAATTAGCATATGGCTTATAGATTAAGGAAGTGTAGGAATATTTTGTAAAATTAAACGCATTTCGTAGTTATAGAAAAATCAAAGAATTAATGTACCCAAATATTATGAAAATTTGGGACATTTCATTTAATAACTTTTTACAATGTTAATATTTTGAGTAACCTTTATGATATACTAATAAAGTACCTGACTACCGATTTATTGATGTATAGCATGTTAGTGTAGCAATTAGTTTTGTATTGAAAATATTGTAATTTATGCCATTTGTATAGTGAAAAGTTTATGCAATAAAGAGGCAAAACGGAAAATGGCAAGCGGCTCACTGTAAAGTATTGCCAAAGTCTACCTTAGGGGCTCGGGACCCAGTACCTGTAGTAGTGTGAAGAACTACCAGTGACAAGTGAAGTGAAGTGAGTGGTATCCGGTGGTAGCTGAAGTGACTAGTAGCAGTATATAGTGAATAGTGAAAGTGTTAGCTAGCCTAAAAAGGTCGTAACTGATATTCGCAGTTACACATAGTGAAAGTGTTAGCTAGCCTAAAAAGGTCGTAACTGATATTCGCAGTTACATATAGTGAAAGTGTTAGCTAGCCTAAAAAGGTCGTAACTGATATTCGCAGTTACATATAGTGAAAGTGGTAACTGATATCCGCAGTTACACAAGTGATAAAATCAGCTAGTTTAGTTGATAATAGCTGCTAGTCAGTAGTGTTAGAAAACCAGCTACTACCAATAGATATTTGATACCACCGTACAATTTAAAGAAATCTTTTGAAATATACAGTGACCAACCAATAGTGAACAACCGTAGTTCAACAACCGTGCTCAATAAATAATAGTTATAAAATTTTCGCGACTAATCAATCAGTCGAACCGCTAGCCACTACCTTGCTATTTGTATTTATTAATCGTGCATTTTGATTTGATCCTCAGTCCACTATATTTCAGCGGCACCCACAAAGACGGCAGTGAAAGTACCCACCGGAACCTATAGGTGTAGGACGTGAGCGACTCGTGAAGTATCTTCGACAATATTTACTCCGGAGAGTTTCGCCCGTCCGGCACAGACTCATATAATTTTACTAACTGGCCCGGCATAAAATGTAAGAAGATTGTTCACAGCATAACATAAAAAATAAAATGAAATAAAAAATTACTAATATTCACAATATATATTAGTAAAACTCACGCCTGTCACCCAGAGGGGTAGGCAGAGACTACAGGCTTCCATTTAGCACCATCCTGACATACCTCTCTCGCCTCTTCCACATCCATATACCTACGCATACATGCTCGTCGGTTAAGGGTACCCTTAATTTGGCCCATTTTTAGTATATCGCCAATTTGGTCGACAAACTTCCGCCTAGGACGTCCCTTTCCTACTCTTCCATTCACTTCTGCAACATATATTTGCTTTTTTTTTTATAGAAGAGGGGGCAAACGAGCACGCGGCTCACCTGATGTTAAGTGACTACCGCCGCCCATGATCAACCGCAACACCAGGAGAATTGCGGGTGCGTTGCCGTCCCTTTAGAAAGGAGTAAGCTCTTTTCTTGAAGGTCCCCAGGTCGTATCGGTCCGGAAAAATCGCCGGTGGTAAATTATTCCACAGAAAGGTTGTACGTGGAAGAAAACTCCTTGTGAAACGTACAGTGGTTGACCGCCAAGCATCCAGATGGTGTGGATGGTATCGGGACGTTTGCCGTGTAGTGCGTTCACGAAATTTGGCGGCTGGGATTAATCCGAACAATTCCTCAGAGCACTCCCCGTGATAAATGCGATAAAATACGCAAAGAGATGCAACATCTCTTCGCAGCGCCAGTGAATCGAGCCGATCGGAAAGCATTCGGTCATCGACGATTCGAGCCGCTCTGCGCTGGATGCGGTCAAGTGGAAGGAGCTGGTACTGGGGAGCCCCAGCCCAGAGATGGGAACAGTATTCCATGTGCGGCCGAACCTGCGCCTTGTAAAGTTGCAGGCGGTGTGCCGGCATGAAATACTGTCCCGCTCTGCTGAGCACGCCAAGCTTTTTAGAGGCCAATTTGGCCTTCCCTTCCAAGTGACCACGAAACTGCACGTCACTCGATATGTCGACGCCGAGGATTCCGATACTGGCTGAGGCAACAAGGGGAGTGCCTTGAAACTGAGGGGATACGACAAAGGGGTTCTTTTTAGCGGTTAAAGCGCAAACTTGTGTCTTCTGGGGGTTAAACTGGACTAGATTTAGTCGTCCCCAATCCGAGACTCTGTTCAGCAAAGACTCGACTTCAGACACAAGTTTGTCCCGGCACTCGGAGACGTTTTCCCGAGAAATATTGGCTCGGCCGGTGTAAAGAGCATCACCAGTGCTGTCATCTGCATAGCAATGAATGTTACGGGTATGCAACATATCATTGATATGCAGAAGAAACAGCGTTGGTGATAGCACGCAGCCCTGTGGAACACCAGCATTAATAGGCTTGCAATCGGAGCTTGCACCGTCTACAACGACCTTGATGCTCCGATCTGCAAGAAAGCTGGTGATCCAATTGCACAGTTTCTCGGGAAGCCCATAGGAAGGGAGCTTCGAAAGAAGCGCTTTGTGCCAAACCCGATCGAAGGCTTTCGCAATGTCCAAACTAACGGCCAATGCCTCCCCCTTGAACTCTACTGCCTCCGCCCATCTGTGAGTGAGGTAGACCAGAAGATCACCAGCTGAACGACCACGGCGAAAACCGTATTGGCGGTCACTAATCAGCTCGTGATCCTGAAGGTCACTCTGAGCTGGCAGTTTACAATGGACTCCATTGTTTTGGAGAACAAGGAGGTGATGGCGATTGGCCGGTAGTTGGACGGGTCTGAGCGGTCGCCTTTTTTAGGGATCGGGTGGACGAAAGCCGTCTTCCATGATTTTGGGACTACGCCTAGGGAGTAGGAGTACCGGAAAAGACGCGTTAAAACCGGTGCCAACTCTGGAGCACACGTCCTCAGCACAATTGGGGGGATTCCGTCAGGCCCACTCGACTTGTGGATGTCCAGGGAGAGGAGTGCTTTGCGAACCGAGCGCTGTGTGAACTGCACTTCCGGCATGGAGCACTCACACCGCGAGATGGTCGGCGGCGTACTCCCCCCGTCATCGATAGTCGAGTTAGACGCAAAGAAAGAGCCTAGAAGATCGGCTTTCTCCTTTGCAGTATGGGCCAGTGAGTCGTCCTCCCTGTGCAGAGATGGAAGAGATGGCTGACAGAAATTCCCCTGGACAGCCTTGGCGAGAGACCAGAATGCACGGGTTTCAGAAGGAAGGCGAACTAGTTTCTCGCCAATTCTGCCTATGTGCTCTGTCTTTGCCCTGGCAATGACTCTTTTGAAGGACCTAGAGGCTGCTTTGTCAGTCTTTCCGCATTCATTCTTTCTACATGACCAAACCACCAAAGCATTCCTTTCTTAATCCTGGTCACTGCATCATCTTGCAGACCACACTTCTTTTATCACACAGTTTCTCACCCTGTCACTCAGATTCAGCCCTAATATACTCCTTAGCGACCGCATTTCTACTGCATTTATTCTACTCTCGTGCTTCTTCTGCCACACCCAACTTTCACTACCATATGTTAAAGATATTAATTTAGTACTAAATAAGATAATCACAAAATGATTAAAACTACTTTTACGGATTTTATCGCGTTTATTTTTACTTTTTATTTTTAATTCCCGACGTTTCGGGCGCTTTCCAGCACCCATGGTCACGGGGGACTGAGATGACTGACGTCCCGATGTCATTGTTAAACCCGGAGTACCTTCAGCTTTTTTAATTATTGTTTATGGTCCGATCTATGCAAAATGAACTAACTCTGTCTTGAGGTCTTGCAGTGGTATGCTTGGGTTTAGTTTTAATTCTATTGATTATAGGATCACAAACTGCAGACTTCCCGGAACGGTGATCATATCCTAGACGGCCCCAACCATTACATCAGATTTGATAGACCACAAATCCTCGCGAAAGAACACCGATTCCTACCAAGGATGATACGTGAGGCTATTGAAATTAAAAAACATCCTAATTTCAATAGAGAAGGAGGCTGGGTACTACCACCTGCTTGGGATCCTACAATCAATAAAATTAAAACTAAACCCAAGCATACCACTGCAAGACCTCAAGACAGAGTTAGTTCATTTTGCATAGATCGGACCATAAACAATAATTAAAAAAGCTGAAGGTACTCCGGGTTTAACAATGACATCGGGACGTCAGTCATCTCAGTCCCCCGTGACCATGGGTGCTGGAAAGCGCCCGAAACGTCGGGAATTAAAAATAAAAAGTAAAAAATAAACGCGATAAAATCCGTAAAAGTAGTTTTAATCATGTGTAGTGTTCGCGTAAATATAAGAAATCATTATGTTAATCACAAAATTAAAAGCCGATAGGTGGCGCTGTGACCGAGTCATTAACGATAACGACAGTAGATATTTGAAAGTGCGGAGTGGATTCGCGGTGAAACTCATAGCGCCACCTACTGAAAAGTCCAGGATAATGAACATCGGATCAGCTGTGGGTATATAATAAAGGTTTAAATATAATTAAAATAAAAGCTGTGTATTTTTTATGTTGTGTTGAAATTTAACAATGCGCTATTTGAAAACCAATTTTAGTTCCTAAAATTCTGTAAATTTAAGTGAATACAGTAATATATAAACCACAATACTCTCCACCCCATATCATATCTATCTACCCCATATTGATCTACCCCAAATCATCCTGTGGGTGTCGTAAGAGGCGACAGAGAGAAGCAAATCAGAAGATGGACATCAGCGTCTTCCTAATAAGGACTATAAGTAAAATAAAAACTGCCGTTGCCGAACGTGGCAGCTATGGAAAATATCCCCCCTGTGAAGCAATCTATGGCGGAGGCTTATGTTCAGCAGTGGACTTTAATAGACTGTAACAGTAACGTTATAGAAATCTATAAAAGGAGTTGCCGCGAGTAACATATCATTAAAATTATGTTAAACTAAATCAAGTGACCGGCCCCGGCTCTGTGTGAATAGGATTCATTAATATTAAGATACATTTTGTTTAAATTTAAGATAATCCGAAACCACGACCACGTGTACCTACCATCAGTTTTTCGCCTTTTCAAAAACAAACGTTTAAGTTTGCGGATAAAATATAGCCTAGATAACTTCCGATATTGCTCTCTGTGTTATATGTTCGTGAAATTTCATTACAATCGATTAAGCCGTTCCAAAGATATGATTCCATTATAAACAGAAAAAAAAGACATTTTTTTGAAATAGTTGTTCATCTCTTTATTGTACACTTAACTAAATAATCCATTCAGCTCAATACGAAGCAATTATTTCGATATATTTTTAATATTGTGTCAATCGAGCACACAGTCCACCTGATGGTAAGAGGTTGTTGTGGCCCACAGACATCTACGTCTATCCTTGATTACGAATCAAAGTGCAGATGCATCGTCACCCGTTACGGAGGACTAAGGTGGAATGCCTCGTTTCCAGTAAAAAGTGTCTCCGGTTCTATACACTCACCAAATGAAACACAGCAGCTTTAAGCTGCTATTTTACACTGTAATTATATGAGGGAGGAAGGACCACACTGGTCCTTCCCCGGTCGAGCCTACCCATTCGTGCTGCAACTGTACTAGTAATATAGCTGCAGCATGGCTCTACCACGTAAGTTCAGTATTATTTTTAAGTATGTACAGGTCTACTACTACTCGACTATTAAGTACAGAATGATTTCATTTAGTTTAGTCCTATCAAAAACAATTCTTGATAGTTTACACTTAGTTTTCGCTATAATATCGTGCGCCCAGCAAAGCTAGCGGGTTATCAGGTAGTTAAATTTATAACCGTATCATTGTTTAAACATTGCCATATATCACAACTCACTATTCACGTCGCACTAAATCATAGTTATAATTGAAACAGGTTTTATATTACTATTCTTTAACAACGACTCTCACTTGACACTTCGTCCTAACACCACACGTGGAGTTATAAGCCGAACGCAACCGAATACACAAACCCGCCAAAACTTACTTGTGTCATACATTAAAGAGATCAATTTAAGCTAGCCGCTTCAAGTACGTCTATCAGAAAAGTAAGTTATTGCGCGTATATTATTATCATATAGGCTGAGACGTCGTTACAGATAATAAAAGTAATTTTTACGACTTGCAACCCTTCGAGATAATAAATTAAAAAGTTAGTTGGGGCTGTGAAACAATCCTGCAACGTAGAAAAGTAAGGCCACTTATCTATCTATCTAGTGCTTATAATTTTTTTTGAAAATTTTAGGACAAATATCTCATATTTAATATAGTCATATAGGTGTTAAGGCATCGTGTATTAAATAGAAGCAGAATTAAAGCCCCCACTTTTGAATATCAAATTATGTATATCTTTCTTTTAAGTCATTTGAAATCATTTTTTAAGTTATTTTCGCAAATTTTTAGAGTCACTTAGGGAATATTGATTATTTACCGTGTGGTGGCGGTGTAGGAATATACACTGCCCTATATCATCCCGTGGGTGTCGTAAGAGGTAACAGTGGGAAACAAATCAGGATATGAGCGGTAGCGTCTTTTTAATAACGTCTAAATATACAAAAATGAACTGTGGTTGTCAAGCCGATGCGAAGCGTGGCAACTGTGGCAAATATCCTCCCTGTGAGGCAATCTAAGGGGGGGTTGTTCCTATATTCAGCAGGCAAATCAAAAAACCAGGAGATGGGTAGCAACATCTTTCTAATATAAACTATTTTTTTTTAAAAACTACGGTTGCCAACCCGCTTGCCAAGCCTGGCAACTACGGAAAATATCCCTCCTATAACGCAGTCTATGGGGGAGGCCTTTGCTCAGCCGTGGACTACAGGCTGTAAAGGTAAAAATGTCAAAATCTCAATATAGTATGAATAGTTTGCCACTATTGCGGATGAAAGTTTGTCTCCAAACTTAAATGGAACTCCTGAAGTATAACATATATACATATATTAAAAAATAATTACAACGACTTCACAATTAACGAAGACATCGCGTAACATAACATACTTACAAAAACTCACACTCCAATCGAGAATTCCTTTTTTTAAATTGGTTAAATATTACTCTTTTAATATTATATTTCTAAATACAGACCTAAAAGCTTGTCACTAGATGACATATTTTGAAATATACAGCTTGGAAACATATTGCACTCGCCGAGTAACCTGTTCTCACCCACAGTCTTGCAAACTGTGCTACCCACAGTCGACTTTTAGATCTCTACGAATCAACCTGTGATTTGTAGCTGTGTTGTTCTGTTACTCGTGGTCTGCTGAATAATTTTTACATTTTTTTTTGAGTTCAAATAATTTCATTTTAAATTCTATATATTTTAATACTAATTCACTACACGTAGCCTACTTTGCGTGACATCACAAAGCTTTTGGACATGCGACTTTCCGTGGAAAAGATTTGCTTTTTAACAATTTAATTGATAGCCATGTGTTTTGTCACCAAAAATAATTAAAGAAAAATATTAAACTTATTGTATTAAGTATTACTTATGTTTATTTTTTCATTCTTTAATTACAGCCACAAATCCAATAGAAATAGAAATAAAATATCAATATTCCACTGGTAAACAGAAGATACGTCATGGAATGAAAATTTGCCATAGTTACTATGCTTGAGGACGGTAGTCTTTTTTCACTCAATTAAGCATGTTGCAAAAAATAATACGTAGACTATAATATTTAGACTACATATGTAGCCTTTGATAATAAATAAACCTTTTTTTATTACTTATAGTATTATTCTAATAATTTAAAGTAAATTATTTAAATTCCCTTGCAACCCTTAAACAAGGGTCGCATGATATTGGGTGCGTACAACTGCATTTTGTTGAGTACCCCAAATTAATATTTGAGAACGTACCCATTAGTGATTGAAGCTTTTTTCAAGCCATTGTCTAGCCTTGTCACATAATTTACGCGGGAAACATGCATTCGCTTTTTAAGCGATGGGGCGGCGATGCAAGTTCTATAAATTAATTGTTTTATTTACCATTACTCAAATATGATATAGGCTTTAAATCGAGGGAAATAAAGTATATAATGTTACTGTGTAGTGTTGTCAATCTGTAAAGTTCAATGGTAACCCTCTAAATAGTTGCAACAATTAGTGAATTTGTAAACGCACCATATTTCGAGTGCAGTAGAAGACACAATCGAAAGAAATAAAGTTTGACAACGTAGATATAACTTGGTTGTACGTGTTTTCTTGTCAACTCTCAGATTTATGACGTCCGATTGTCTATAGTTCAATGCGTGTAAAGAGAATATTTCTATTTGTATCGTCCCATAGAGCACTTTATCGTTTTTATGTGCGGGTTTACATTTAATTTGCCATTGTCGTGCTGGTGGCATTTATGGCTCAGAATTTATGTGAGCGAAAGAGTTATTCGCTGTATTTGTTTATTTTGTGCATTTTACACACAAATTTGTGACATGCATTTTACATGCAAGCTTCCTATTAAATATAATATATTTTGTACTATTATATTATTCATTCATATAAATAGGTACAAATAAACTTAAGATTTAAATATTACTTACACTAATTGTTGTAATTATAAATGTATTAGAATTATTATCAAATGGTAGACCCACGCTGCAGGTATCAAGAAGGATTACTCTCTTACCTATTACCAGCGTGACTTAAGTGCTGCTGTGTTTCGTATGGTGAGTGTAGAGAACCAGAAACCTATATTTTTGCTGAAAACGAGACATTATGTCTAAGTCATGTGGGGTGACAACGCATGCGCTTTTTGATTTGAAATCTAGGGTAGATACATATACTATATGGACCACAGCATCCACTTCAAACAGGTGGACTGCGTGCTCAGTCGTCATCTTCATTCTATAAATAAAAAGATAACTGCTTTATTCTTAACTAAAGGAGCCAAAATATATTTATTAAAACAAAAAGCATAGAAAGGTCGAAGTGTCTATTTTCAAATTATTTTTCGTGCACACGATAGAAAGTTATATTAAAGTTATTCTACTAACATCACCTTTATAATAACTTATTAAAGATCGTTTGTTTAATATACAATTGTAAATGAACTAACATATTCGTATATAATAAACTGTTGCACAGTCGTAATCCATTTATAGAAAATTTAAAATAGTCCAAAAATTTACATTGAACTCATAAGAACCCGACATATTTACAAGTTATTAAAAAATAAAGACTGTAACAATGGCATTTACCGGCGATTCGCAAACATCGACTAGCATTGTTTCCGAGAGCATCAGCTGTGTACATTCGAGCAACAATAACATAATACCCCATTCCGTATTCATGTTGGATAATCCACACAATAAACCGTGTGTGCGTCGATCAAAATAACTATAAAAATACAATAAGCGGCTTATACGTGTAACCCTAATGTGCCCGAGTGTACTAGAGCGAGACAAGCGATCGCGCGAGAGTGAGGAAATAAACTAAAGCATTCAACTTTTGAGTCAATAATTTGTTTGGTCACGGCTTTTCATAATACGAGAAAAGTCCTTCGCTTTGTACAATTGTTGGGACTTATGGTGTAACGATTGAACTGGTCATTTATTTATTGGTACTGTACTCTGTTTCGTTTAAAATAATAGAGAAAGAAATCAGACAAGACAACAAAAAATATCAAGTCTATGCTTATTATGTGTTTATTTAAAATGTTAAATTAACAATTTAATTTTAATGTTATTATTTTGTAACCGGATGATGCAGCTCATTAACAGCTCAGGAACACCGCCATTGAATTAAGATGGATTTTCTTATAGAATAAACTGGACAAACGAGTACACAGTCCACCTGACGTTAAGTGGATGATATATATAGACATAGACATCTACATCTATCGATCGAGTTAAGAATAAAGATGAAATGCCTCGTTTCCAATAAAACACGCCTTTTAACTCCACTTCCACTCTTTAACTCCACACTCACCACACGAAACAAAGCAGCATTACACTGCTATTTTACGCTTGTATTCTGTGAGAGCAAAGTTTTTCCCCGGTTGAGCTGACGCATTCGTGCTACAACCATAATATAGCAGCAGCGTGGCTCTACCTTATATAGAATGTGAATACCCCACAGTTTGTAAATATGATGGCTTGAAGCGTATTTGCTTTTCCACAGAAATGTTTAGCTAGTTTGCCTACTGCAGCGTTTGAACACTTACAACAGATTAAATAAAAATGGCATCAGTTTCGTTGTCACCTCCGAGAACTAAGATGGTATGCCTAACAGCCTGTACTTCATGCATGTCTTACCAGCTTGGTGAGCATAGACTACATCATCTAGCGCATTATTCAAAATACTTATATCCAGCGGTGGATTCAAATAAATGAAAAGAATTATCAATGCTATCCTACAATAAAAATATTTTTTTTAATATTCTATATAACTGTCAAATAACGACATGTAATTGTGGCGTAAAGGCAATCTTCCGGGGTCACCTTCCGCAGCAGTGACGTCACAGCTTTGGGACAGTCGCACAGCTGCCCCTTATCGTATCTCCGATCTTAAGCCCAACGTACACTTAGCGAAAAAACCTTATTTTATCTTAAATACGATCGGGATCGTCCCTAATCTGTTCTTTGTGCGCTTCTATGTTTGTTACGTATCATATTGAGGGATGTTTTTATGCAATTAGCGTCCGCTCAGATTAGGGTGTGAATCCAGATTATTAGATATCGCAATGTTTCCTCAAGAGTTTTCTTTGATTATTTTAATAACAAATATATCATATCAAAATAATGTTAGCTTTTTATATAAACAATTTTTTATATTTTAATAGAGTACGGTAAGTGTTCGAAATTTGATATGAGGATTCATTTTCAAAATGATGCTCCTAGCCGTTATATTATGATGACAAGGACACCTATCGGTTTTCCAAGATAAGGTTTTAGATAGCGGAACCCCAATACCATGAGCATCATTACTTTTTTCGTATCAGAAGAATTTTCTCTATAACAAAAAACTCCATGGTGTTTAAGGCGTAAAAAAGCTTAATCCTGGGTTAACAGTCACAGGGCATTTTTTTTTTCTCTGATCTGTCCCAGCTTTATGTTGCAATCTCTTTAACGAAAGACGTTGCGCAGAAAAATTTGACAGCAGCAAGAAGCAGCTTCTTCAGTTAGAAGAACTCTTTTAAAACCGTAGTTTAAGCCCGAAACTATCAATTAACCACTTTTTGTAATTACATTACAGCCTATCAAAAGCATCACTGATGAACATGAAACTATCCCATAGATTAAATCATAGGGATAGATAGATTAAATCATATTTGCCACATTTGCCACACTTGGCAAGCGGGTTGGCAAAAGTATTTTTTTTTTCATTTTTAGTCGTTATTAGGAAGAAGCTGCTGTATATGCCGTGATTTGTTTTCCTCTGTCGCCTCTTAGAACACCTAAAGGATGATATAGTTCTGCAATATTAGAACGGACAGAATAACTTGAATCCATACTCTGTCTATCCCACAGTGATCAATATGGATGAAGGACTGCCTCGTTGGTTGTAGTAGTGCGACTGCTGATCATGGGGTTCTGGGTTGGAATCCCGGATCGGGTCAAAAAATATTTATTGAGTTTTTCTGTCAAGAAATTTGCAGTAGTTGCCCGGAGTCAGGAAGTTGGCGGTGTCTCACCCCCGTGCCTCGAAAAGCACGTAGAGCCGTTAGTCCTGCGCCTGATCTCTCTCCGGTCGTGTTGGTTTACCGTCCTATCGGATTATGAGAATGAGGGAATAGAGAATGCACCTGTGCTTGCGCATACACTTGTGCACTATAATCCTGTCCTGCGCCGATGGCTAGTCTCCGTTGAGGCTGGCCGCCGTGGCCGAAATTCGGTCTGGAGGCCATTATTATTATGGATTAAGATAAAAAATCAATGAATGCATGAAGTATGAATGACAGTTTAATGATATATTACAAATTTTTGATTGCTTTGATTAAATATCAAATCTGAAATACTTGAACCATCATATTTTGCTTTTAATTTAAGTAGGTAGTTCAATATCCAATCATAAGTTGTGAACAGCACTTGTCTTCGGTTCCTAAAATTTTCTGACAAGGTCTGAATCGGGGGAAAATGTAGATAAAAAACAATCAATTAGACGAACTGTCAGCAGCAGTGGCGAGGGAGAATGATAAAAGTTGAAATTTCAAATATCTTCGTATATATAATCGGGAATCCGATCATTCTCATTGATTTGTTTTGAAAACGAGAAAATGTACGAGTATGATCTATTAATACAACAGATTTTAATTTTAGCCAAAGTTTCTAGTTAGTTAGTTTGTATATTATTAAACATCATACATTTAGTTAGCATAATTAAAAATCAAATGTACATAGTATGTCTAAAGCTTCTAAAGTGTTTAAACTTATAATAAAAAAAAATTTAATAAGAATTTACACCAATAAATATTAATGGTTGTCAAATGTTACACGTTACAACTACATATATAATAATAGTAAGTAATAAATAAATAATAAATAATAATAACAGAACAAAAGCCGTATTGACAAATTAGACTAGATATTTATTAGAAGTGACGAATATTGTAACTAAAGACTTGTATGTATAATACACCGAGAAGTTTTTAGTTGTAACCTGTTCTTCATCATATTCCGCTAATACAAAGGTAGATGTCGTTTGCTGCGTGTGGCCTGGTATAATAATCCAACACTCCATAACTATCCAGCTATCCAGTGAAAGGCTACTATGTTAATCGAAAGATATCATGTCCTCCGATAGATGGATGTGTAACACACCAACACCAAAAAAGGCATAAAGATTATTACAAATCCACCAGAAGGCTATGTCACAGGTATAGATGGAACGTAAGGCGACTTGGGATCAGTTGGATAAGTGAAGTAACGTAATGTACTCGGAATTTCTTGCACCAAAACCCCACTAGACAACTGTTTCACTTGATGACGTCCTAGTAAACAGACTTATTAATAATGTCTTTAAAGTTAACAAACTAGTGAAAAATAGAAAATAAATAAATAATATTTTAGTGTAACTAACAAACATGAGTAGGTAGGATGAACACGAAAACAATATTGAAGAAATATTGCCGTAACAAATTGATAAGTAGGCGTGAATGCATTACTTTGTTCGTTTCTAGGGATAAAGAAGTAATTTGCTAGTGAACATGAGGTTTCAAATCAGCATGGGATGATTTAAATATTATGTTAAGCGAAATCAGGCCTTACACACTAACTTTTAAAAGACAAAACTCTTGAACGACGTTTCTTAAAAATAACGACCTTGCGGCATTTCCAACTGTTTCTTAATTTTCACAAAGAAAAGTAATTAGCATAAAGAGATGTCCACAAACATTCATTGTAAGTAAAGTTAAAGAATTAATGATAGTTACGACCAGGCCTTTCAAGATTTCTATTCAAGCATGACCGTAAGAGATGGGTGCACAAAAGAAATTATTACCGAAGGACTTTAAAACAACAGTAAAGGTGCTATGGATGCCATTATGGTTGAAAATAGAAACTATGGAATGTGTCTTTTCTCTTATAATGCCTCTCTTTTGTTGTTAAGACGTCATAAAAATTAACTTGAGAACCATCGGCGATAGCTTTGATGGTAAAAGACTTTGCTGCAACAACTCCAATCCAAAATGTGTCAAGACAATTTTACCACAATATATATTGAACTTAATGTCCGTTGTTTTAGGTTTTATAGTAACTGCTTTTGATTGGTGACTTATAATACTACAGTAGTAAATTAAAACCTTTGTCTAAACAATTACAGCGAGTATTGAACGGGCATTCATTATGTTTCTTGTTCTATTGATAAAAGTTTTTGTTGCTTGGGTGTCCGAGCCACATCATAAATCAGATGTTACTTAAAATCAAATATGAAATATTTTGCATTTAAACAAGGTTCGATTTAAACGAATTTCTCCTTAAGTATAACGGAATAGCAATCTTTATCCTTCCGCCAGTAGTTTGAAAGCTAAGAGAGAAAGAAAGCAAATAATGCACTATACTCTTGATGTATCTATTGAAGGCAAATGTGAAGCTGATGTTTTTATCAACGATAAATTTTCAATTGTCAGCCGCTATTGTGTACTGGCGCGTTTCTGAATGGTCAAATGCTAAATGCTGTTTGCATATATTAAAAATATTCAAATATGAAGCTCAAGGCGAACAGTTAAGTTATTGAAGGTGTTTTAGAAGTAGATATAGTTCGATGGAAGTTTTCTATAATGTTTGGTAATTTTCGGTTGATTATATGAATAAACTCATTGATGTGCATTATGGTAAGTTAAATGAAGTTTTTATTTCTTTAGAATGACCAAAGTAAATTGTGTATTCATGATTTTAGTCGTGACCGTTACGTTAGGTGACTAAACAGTAGTTAATCAGTTATTTATCGTTTATGCGTGTAATTATGCATATTTGTGGGTAGCACATTTTTACAATTGCAAAATAAAACGATTTATCTTTTCGTTTTGTGAAATTGTATTTTCGATTTATCTACTTGTATTATTTATCTGTATTATTTATTTATCTTGCTTGTATTTATTCCTGATCTATATATAATAAAAGGTCCAGAGAATAAGTTTCTTCCACTGAGGTATTATTGCTACGTTAGTAATATAGTTCGATGGTTTCTTCGTATTTTATTTGTATAAAACTGACGAAGAATCTCTTTAGTTGTACTGTATCTGACTGGTTTTAATATCAATACATATAGGACATTAATAAAAGAAAAATAAAGAGTAAAAAATATTTTTCCGCATTTTTTTATTCTTTTTCTGCCCGCCAAAATGAGTGAATCTAATGAAGAAATTCGATACATTCTGAAGTTTTATTACAAAAAAGGGAAAATGTGACTCAAGCAGCGAAAATAATTTTATTAGAACAAAGATGGTTCAAGCGTTTACAGTCCGGGAATTCGATGTCAAAAATGCAGCTCGCTCTGGTCGCCCTCATAGTATATCGTGTGGTGCACGAGCTTACTGAAAGAAATCAAAGAATCGTGTACCTATTCATTTGCGATTCTCTATTGAAACGTAATGAAAGTGAACCATTTTTGAAAAGATTGATCACTGGTGTTAAAAATGGTTAACCTACGATAAGAAAGTGCGAACTAAAAATGATTTTGGAAAATTCAACCCCCAAGGGGGTGAATTAAGATGTTACAGCTGGTCTACGAATAAATATCTAGATATAGAGTTAGCTAACTAGACACAGAGATAGCTGCCGTGGTAGATCAGGGTCTAAACGCTCATCGTAAATTTTCAAGTACCTACGCGAGCAATCCGATCCCCACCAGCTTATTTTATGTGCTAATCACAATGTGAAGTGAAGATTTACCACGCGTTTGGTTGTGAAAAAAGTGAAGTTTTCTCAACGTGTCTGGGAATAAAGCATTAAAGACACTATATGAAGTCCGCCAACACTTACTGAAGCAGAGCGATAAACTAATCACTTTAAAGCTCTCTCAAAGAGAGAGGAAGCTAGTGCCTGATATATATACTGCATATCAGGTATATACTGTAATTTTAGTTTAACTTTAAATAATTATCGAAGGTCAATCCACCATATTTGTCTTGTCCCAAAATTAAATTGTCTTATAAGAGCATTTCCTTTAACCTTTTAGATTTTTCAAATTTTGGAGATTGTCTTTGACGGCTCCGTGGCGCAGTGGCTTAGCAATGATTGGCTGCGCTGGGGGCCGCGAGTTTGAATCCCGCACGGAACATGTATGGCCTACAAATAGATGTTCCGGATCTGGATGTTTGTCCTTGTGCATTTTATCCTTGTAAACTGCCTCCACGATATGGGAGAAAATCCTAGTGTGGGGGTAACGTTTTTAAAAAAGTGCCACTATTTAGCTGTTGTATTGCACGTCGTGCTTCAATTTACAGTAATACGGGCCTCCGGCTCTCTACAGATACTATATGAAACACGGCGTGGTCCTACTCCGGTAGAGCCGACATATTCGTGCTACAACTAACATAGATGCAACGTGGCTCTACCAAGTATATAATGTTCATTATTGCAAGGAATATAATAAATGATTTATTACACTGTATTACAAAAAATAATCTATTAACTGTATAATGGCCGGTTTGATTGTAAACTTTATTTTAAAAAGGTAAATGATTCTTTTCTGTTCATAAAAAAATGTTTTAAATTCGAAAAACTATGAATTCATTTGGAAACAAACTGTATCCGTATAAAACGAAACTTTTGCATAACCGTCAGCTTAATGTCGAGAAGAAAATTACATAACGAAAGAATCGAGGGCCGTTACACAAGTTGTGTAAATTGCAAAACCTGTGCAAAACTTGAGAACTTCTTCGTTACCGTTTCATAAACTTCACTTGGATACATTTTCATAAAGGATTAAAACAAAAAATCTCCAGTCTTGAAAACTTTGTCCCAATAAAATGTTACACAATAGAATAATTTTTTCATTTTTTTTTTCTTCTTTTCTTGTAAAACTTCGCCCGACAATGTAACAAATGGAACCTGATTGGTTTTGTGATTATTTTTTTTCTTATTCGTTATTGTTTAAATAAACGTTAACCCCATAGAGGACTTTTTACCTTGTCCGAACATCCAGACTCGGAACAATTATTTGCAGGTCAGCCCAGCAAACAAACACTCAGCTTCTGAGCTACGAAGCCGTCAAATAATGCATACAATTTATTTTATTTATTATAAAGGTAGAAAATAATTCACATGCAACGTTCCAAGTAAAATAAATAATTTTACTTGGAACGTTGCATGTGAATTATTTTAATATACGAATTTCATTATGATGAAAATTTGCGATTCTCTATTGAAACGTAATGAAAGTGAACCATTTTTGAAAAGATTGATCACTGGTGTTAAAAAATGGTTAACCTACGATAAGAAAGTGCGAACTAAAAATGATTTTGGAAAATTCAACCCCTGAGGGGGTGAATTAAGATGTAACAGCTTGTCTACGAATAAATATCTAGATATAGAGTTAGCTAGCTAGACACAGAGATAGTTGCCGTTTGAAGCGATAGTAGCCTAGTGGCAGGGCGCGGACCGCGAACTCAAAAGGTCGGGGGTTGTCGGGGGTTGTCGGGGGTTGTCGGGGGGGTCGAATCCACCATTCGACTACTGTCGTGAACCACTCCTAACACAAGCATTTTCAGCTTACCAGGAGTGGTTAAAGGGAATATTAGTAATGTTAGTTAATAGGATTACTAATATTTTTTATAAAAAAAAATATAACATGCTAAAGATGCTTTCTGAAAGCTCTGTGATGTAGGACACATATTTTCAGGCAGTAAACCTTATCATCTTCATATTGTTACAGATGTTTCTATATATATATATATATATATATATATATATATATATATATATATATATATATATATATATATATACACTATTGACTGCCTTGTTGGTTTAGTCGCCAAAGCAACCCGGAGTCAGAAAGTTGGCGATGCTTTAGTATGTAAAGCCGTTTTTCCTGATCTCCCTCCAGTCGTGTCAGATTGACATACCTTTGGACTATGACAGTAAGAGAATAAAGAGTGCATCTATGCTGACGCATTAACTCGTGCACTATAATCCTGTAGTGTAGTTCTGAGGAATTGTTCGGATTAGTTCCAACCGCCAAATTTTATGAACGCACATTGCGTCAATTCCCGATACCATCTTAACCATCTGGATGCTTGGCGGTTCACTACTGTACAATTTACTAGGAGTTTTCTTCTTCGTAAAATTTCTCTGTGGAATTGTTTACCACGGGCGACTTTTCCGGGCCGATACGACTTAGGGACCTTTAAGAAAAGAGCTTACTCATTTCTAAAAAGCCGGCAACGCACCTGCAATTCCCCTGGTGTTACGGTTGTTCATGGACGGCGGTAGTCATTTACCATCAGGTGAGCCGCATGCTCGTTTTCCCCCTCTTCTATTAAAAAAAACTGTAATACGCAGATAGCTCGTCTCCGTTAAGACTGGCCGCCGTGATCGTAGTTCGTTCTGTAGGACATTGTTTCAATGTATTATATCAGATGTGACTAAAGTAATATAGATAGTTCTTTCTTTCTTCATTGCCAGTCGCAAACGTACTTTTGATGTGAAACTTATTGTTGTACTTGCAACTGTTAGCTTAACATAACACAATAAATGAAAACATAACATCGTTAATTCTATCCATTCTTCAGCACTAATAAATAATACCAAAATAATGTATTCTATTTTCAGGGACGACTTGTTGTCTAATGCGTTAAATGATCCACTTTACATTTTCCCCATCAACGCCTTAAACGCCTGTTTTGTTTGAGGACCAATTGCCTCTTCATGTTTCTATTGTGAAAACTCGTCAACGCAGTGTCACTTTTTGGGTTCCCTCAAAAGAACCCCGCCCACGTAGAATCTTATAATTAATGCGATTTTTGTACACCAAAATACCTCTTAGTGCGAGAGACTTAAGCGGCAGAGTTCTTTGACGTAAACCACAAAGTTCTTTGTTAAGTTAGATAATCTGACGTGTTTAATTAGAAGTTCGTTGGTTGAAATGTCTGTCTCAACCGTTGTGCGGGGCTTTGCCAATTAGTTCATGGTAAGTTTGTACAATTTTAATGAGATTTTGTTTATTTGGGGGAGTTTTTGTGGAAATTTGTTGATCGGTTAACAGTTGCTTCTTTGATGGTTGATTCTTTAAAGCGTCGTATATTCACATCATAGAATGTTTTAACCATAGAATTGACTGTTAACTTTTATAGTTTCAAAGGGAACAAATTTCGGAGAAGCTTTTATGTTACATTCATTGAATAATTTTTTATACTTTAATTTACCTGTCGTTTATATATATATATATATATATATATATATATATATATATATATATATATATATATATATATATATATGTATACGAAAAAGTGTATATAACAGAACGCGAGTAACCCGGATTCGACCCCCGCCGGCACCAATGAAATAGTTAATTGCAATTTTAAGTGCTGATTTACCACGTGCTCGTCGGTGAAGGAAAACATCGTGAGGAATTTCGAAGACATGTGAAGTTCGCCAACACGCATTGTTATGCTGGTGGATAGGCTGCGCGGCGGACACTTTCTTACAACTACAACTCTCCTACAACTCTCTCAGAAATGAAGGGAGGCCTGTGCGCAGCAGTAGGACGTATGTAGGCTGTAACTTTACTTTTATAGATATAGTATATGAGGCAATTTATGGGAAGGCCAATACGGTCTTCAGAGGCGGAATTTTCAAGGGTTTTGTTAAACGAATTAATGAATATAACTGCTTGCGTACACACAGGGCGTCTGTCTCTCTCTCCTGTCCACCATCACCAGGGGTGAACACTCGCCGACCAGATGGTCAACGGTTCTTCACCCCTTTGTAGTCGATATTCGACGCATTAGAAACAAATGTTTTGCTTCACCTTTTGTAATGCGCATAGCAAAGGAGTGGAATAATTTGCCGGCTTCTGGCTATCCGTCCAAATACAATCTGGACGTCTTCAAGGCAAGAGTAGGCTTTTGTTGCGCTAAGACAGTGCGATTTGCTATTTAGGGCTACATCGCCACTTACTACTAGGTGAGATTGTGGTCAAACACTTGCCTATGTTGTATGTTTCACTTGTGGCGCGACGAGCGGCGCTGCTGTCGCACCACAAGTGAAACACATCGAAGCCCAAATCGCGCTATAAAAGTTCCGAAATAAAACAGTAAATATATTATATAGAATAGCTCCGAACTATCACACGGTGCGTTGGCTGCTGCCTGGTCAGAACAACTTGCCCGGCGGGAAATCTCTCCTTTTCCTTCCACGGGTACACGGCCATATTTATAATATGTTAAAAAAATTCTGGAACTGGTGAGATTACATCCCGCTGTCCAATAAGACTTGGGACTTTAAAATTTCAATAAACAATACCGTTGTTGATAGCAAGGATCAAACTGACTCATATGAGTTATTATTATAAGCTAAGGTTCTGTTCTGCCGTAGTTCTTAAGCCACCGTGTAGGAGTTGGCGGGTTGCGATACGGCGCGACGGCGCAATGGCGCTGCGAACTTTAGGTTTGATACCTACACGGAATACCTGTTTATATGATGGATTAAAAATTCTTTGTGTGTGTATGTGTGGTTTATACATATGTAGTTTATTTATATCATACGCCTCCACGAAACAGTAATAATTACAAGTGTTCATATGTGGTGAAGGCCTATTGCAGCTATATTATGGTTGTAGTATAATATATATATATATATATATAGTGGTTGTAGTAATATATTCGCAATGGGTTGTTTCATAAGGTGAATGTAAAGAGACCCTTTTTCTGGAAACGAGATATTCCATCTTAGTCCCCGGGGTGACAATGCATCTGAATTTTGATTCTTATTCGAGGATAGATGTTGATATCTTTGAACCACAACATTCACTTACCAACAGGAGGGCTGTGTACTCGTTGTTACATAAGTGATCTCTGTAATAAGTGCGTAAGACACTTTCGTACGGGCATTAAGTATTTCTAAGCCGAAAAGATTGCCATAACGTGAAAAGTGTGGGTGCGAGGACACACCATTGTTTTACCCCACAGGTAACGAGAAAAAATCTGACTCATCAGCGTTTACTGCGACGCAGCTTAGCGCGTCGTCATTCAGTATCCAACTTTCCCTTTAAAATCTTTTAAAAATATGAAGTTACTATAATAAATACCCGTTCACACGTATAAGTTGAACGTCAAAATCGTTTTAATGGTTTCCTTTATGAAAGCACAAACGGAATCAATATGTATAATAAAAAAAACACCGTTCGCAGAGCGCGCTTCGCCGATCAAAACGATCCATTGCTAATTAATGACTGAATAAATTAGTACTAACCAAAAGTCGCGCGCAACTGAGTAAAAAATTAAACGACTGAAAGGCTTAATTAACGCGGTCGCGCTTTTATATCAATAATTTTTTAGTTTAAGACACCCTCTCTAGCGACATCGAGCTGCGAATTTTCACGTTCGCGATTGGACGGGGCATTTATTTACGTATTAAATATTATATTTTCTTCCATCTTTCTATTTTGTCTATACATATCTTATAGGATAGGAGCGACTGACGAGCACACAGTACATCTGATGGTAAGTGGATTCGATAGCCTATAGACATGTACATCTATCATTAAAAATGGTCTGCGATTCCCTACACTAACCACTCAAAACACAGCAGAATTTAGCTGCTATTTTACGGTGATAATCTGTGAAAACGTAATCTTTCATTTAAATAATACTAGTTTTCACTGATTTTATCGCATTTATTATAAAATATACGCGATAATCCGTACAAACTAGTATAATTTAAATATGTAGTGTTCGCGTATATATAAGAAATAATAACGTAATCTTTCCCTGGACAAGCCGATCGATTCGTGCTATAAGCATAATATCGCAGCATATCTTTGACCATGTGACCACATAAATATACTTATATAATGTATTAACTATATATTATACTATGTTTAAACATCTTACTGTTTCGTTTTTTCTAAGGCACCGCACCCTCTTCCTGCTGCTATTCCTGCTGCCGAGCTCTGCTATGTTCCGGTTTGAAAGGCATAGAGAGTCACTATAATTATAGGCAGTGAGACATTCCATCTAAGACTTAAGAGGTGACAGCGCATTTATTAGCATGCACTTTTTTAAATCTTAAATAACTTTACATTTAGGTTTTCTCCTGTATTTCATTGCTAAAGCACAAATATTCAGAGCCGGTACAATGATTCGTGAGCCACACAAATACTTGTTCGAGGATTGGAACCCGTGGCCCTCAGCACCGCAGTTCAATGCTAAGCCACTACGCCACGGAGCCGTGAAAATATGTTAGTGTTCTTTGTATAAAGTTTGTAGCATTCGTCCATGTGGACTGTAATAAATGTTATTATTAAATTATAAAATAAGTAAATTAGGTCCAATCATGTTTTGTTCTTGAAAAAGAAAGAATATAGGTACTATAATATCTCTAATAACATTACGAATATGTATGAGTTAATCACTCCACGGAAGTTATTGTGCGTGGTCGTGGGATTCCGTGATTAATAAAATTAAGCCATTGGCTACAACTGAATGAAACAATTTTTTTTTACAGATTTTATCGCGTTTAATTAAATTTTATTATAATATACAAAGTAAGTTAATTAAACGCGATAAAATGCGTAAAACATTAGTTTCATTCAATGTGTAAGTTCGCGTAATTATAAGAAACCATTTCTACTCTCACTAATTACACTACTAATATTCTAATTTCTTTTGTGTTGTTGATTGAACATATAATTTTTTATACATGATTGTAAGCTGTTATTTGAAAAAAATAGTCTCGTTGAGTTTCTTGGTGGTTCTTCCCAAGACAAAGGTTTTATTTCCGAGCCAGTGGTAAATTAAAAAAGTTACTTTCATTAAGTGTTGTTTATAATCTATATTGAATAAGAAAGTTTCTGTTACTGTTTCTGTTCCGTGTAGATCGGTTCAAGATCTCATTATTATGATGCGATGTTACATGATGATATTATTATAATGAGGAGGATCTCCTTTTAATAGACTTGCCTCGGGCATGTTTGCAGAGGCATATATTAATGGGTTCAAATCCATAATGCGCAAAAGATGTGCCTCTATCCAGCATACAGGCAAGCCACCAAAATCATCCTGAGCAAACAGATGGAATTCACCAATGTGGTAGTGTTGGACAGTGTAGTACAAAAACAGTGTAGTACAGAACTAGGAAATGGAAACTACGGTTACCAACCCTTATATTGTACAGTTTTTATTGAAGAATACTCTGCTGCCCATATCCTGGTTTATTTCCCTATATCGCATATTACGACATCCACGGTATGATATAAGGTTGTAAATATTCTTATACCGCCAATACATGGGTAGGTGTTAAAATTTGCCGAATACAAGTTTCACAAATTGTTGAATAACGCAAAACATCATATCCACAGTCGAATGCCAGTTCTTAGTTTACCAACTAGTTTGGCGAGCGAGGTTGGAATAGTATACTTACATGGAAGGCATCCCACTAATTTATTCTTCTTGAAAGATGCCTTTGATCAGGTGTGGCTTTAAACAGTCTATATTTATGAATCATTATTCATAAATATATACTATTCCATCATCATCATTATGATGATGGAATAATTTTGTAACAAAATGTACCTCCTCCAGCTAGAACCACATTGACGCGACCTCAACTACTCGACATCATAATTGCACAAGGCGTAAGAGCAAGCGTCGGCAGAAACGCCAACTAATTGCCATTGAAAAAAGGCGAAAGCCCGGCTGAAAACATTTCCCGGCCACCTTTGAAGTTTTTTCTAAAAACCCAGCCTTTTGCCACTGAGCTTGATAAGCTATATACTACACAGAAAGCCGGTAATAAGGCACTTTTACTGCAGGTGTGACGTGCATAGGGATGAGTGACGCTTTGTGAGCGGCATCTTGTGCTGAGTAAAGGTTTTCTTTAGGGGCGTTTGGAGGGATCGACGGGGCACGACGGGTCTCGCGAAATGACTCGCGATTTTCCTTTCAACTAATTAAATTTGGACGCGTACGAAGTTTATATAACTTGTTATTTTAGTCATGTAAAATTATATTATAGAATAGATTATTAGATAATTCGTTAATAATTAGTTATTAAAACACTGGTTGGGAAAATGACAAGACATTTATAATTTTTCACTTATTTATATGAATATTAATATATTCAACATGATATTACTTAATTTCCAGGAGTTATTTTCATTTATGTGTTCCTTAATATTATAATTACCCTTTTTTCAGTTATTTTTTTCTTTATTATAATTTTTAAACGTTGACTTTGATAGACAAATTTTAAACTTTTTCATAGATTTTATTGTATGGATGAATATAGACAATAATAGACTCCGATAACTAAGCCCTCCTATACTGAACTGAACTAATACATTTCAAAAATTTTGATGACGGTTATTGATTTAACTATGCAAATTATTCTGAAATGAGGCATTCCATCTTAGTCCTCACGGGTGACAACTCATCTGTATTTTGATTCGTAATCGAGGATAGATGTAGATGTCTATGGGCCACAGCAACCACTTATCATCAGGTGCTAATTTTGGAAAAGTTGTTATATCATGCTTACTTCCCTTAATCACACACAACCTTTTTTAAATTGTTGTTCAGTGATCTGCGGGAGGATTGTTAGCCACATCACTCAGTGACCGACGTATTGTATGTGAATATCAAATTGTTATAGTTATGTCGTTATGGTTTTTAATTTTGTCATATAAAACAATACCTAGCTCTTAATCTCTTTATCGAAACCTAACCTGCTAATATGATAACATATTATGACTTAGGAATGAGTTGCGGCGTACGGCAGCGGCCTACGAATTCGAATCCCGCACGTAACAAGTATTTGTATGGCATACAAAAAATTGTTCCGGATCGGGATGTTTGTCCTTGTTTTGTCTAAGTAAACTGCCTCTACAATACAGGAAAGAATCTAAGTGGGATACGGTTTTTTAAAATATAGATGAAGAAAATATACTCTGATGGTATTTAGTAAAATACAAGCACAGGTAGCACAGAAACTCTTCTAAGAAACCTTCTACCAGTAGCAGTGAAAACTTATTTATTTATTTTTATTTATTTATTTGCAGCGTTTCAATAATACAAAATGGTGAACCTTACAAAACCTAGTAATGTTTATATTCATCAAACATACAGTCCTCCTTCATTACGAATAGCACTTAAAATATTACTAACAATTTAAGTAGTAGCGGCGGATATAAACTAAAATTACTTATAATAATAATGTCCTCTAGACCGAATTTCGGTCACGGCGGCCTGCCTCAATGGAGGCTAGCTATCGGCCAGGACAGGATTATAGTGCTCAAGTGTATGCGCAGGCACAGGTGCACTCTTCCTCACTTTCACAATCCGGGTGGAACGGTAAATCGACACGACCGGCGAGAGATCAGACGTAAGAGCAATGACTTTACGTGCTTTCCGAGCCACGGGGGTGAGATACCGCCAACTTTCTGACTCCGGGCAGCTATAAGACAATTTTTTGACGGAAAAACTCAACAGTTGAATTTTTGACCCGACCGGGGATTCGAACCCAGGACTCCATGATTAGCAGTCGCACTACTACAACTGGTCTTGTGACCAACGAGGCAGACAAAAGACGACCTACGAAAAAAAATTACTTATGACGTACTAAAAAGTGGGTAACCTCTGTGTTACAACCACCGTTTAAATTCAGATCAACGTTTTGTTTAAAATCTAAAATCGAACATAAGATAGGTTTTATATGTAGTGGGGCCGCGCTGCAGCTATTGTATACTTTTAGTACGAATGGGAATGCAAAATAAATTTAGACTCCACCGTGGAAGGAACACGCTCTCACAGAGTATTAACATAAAATAGCAGCTTTATGCTGCCGTGTTTTGTAAGATGAATGTGGAGAACTGGAGACCCTTTTTAATAGTACCTAGGCATTACATCTTAGTCCTTTTTAGATTTTGTTGGAGGATATGACATGAGCCACAGCTTCCACTTACCATCAGATGGACAGTGTATTCGTTTGTCACCATCACTCTATAAAAAAAAGATAAACGCAAAACATATTATGAAATAAAATATCTTTATCTAAAATGAAACAGAATAAACCAGTTAGGTGATGCTTCCATAAGAGCATGAATGCGAGGAAGTTAAAACTGTACATGACTTACAAATATTCAGAAAAAAACATCGAACAATAGTTCTAACACCTCGCTATTGTAAGCGGATGCCTACCTCATTGTTGATACACATTTTTAAATGTAGCACTCGCCCACGTTTGTCTAATTATGTTCGTAGCTGTTCCGGCTACCTACGACCTCCTGGGGAGGAGCTTTTGCCCCAACGAGAAGGATTCGACGCGATTTGTTCGCCATGCCGTTAATTCTAAACTAGCTTAGTAAGCTTCTCTAGTAAGCTTTTTTAAGATAAATATGAGAATCAGGCATTACTTTCCGGTAATCCATTATATTAAAGATGTTAAAAAAATTATTAACTAACACCCGCGTAATAAAATAAAATAATGTATCTTACCCAGTTTGAAGAGCACCTATCTCATACACTATTCCCGTCACCACCTATCCCAGCACCAGTAATCCCAACACCACTACACTAGGTTAGACACACCACCGTCTATAATACGACTCGTGTTTCGCCTCTACACAAGGCATCCTCAGGTGAAGTAGACTGTGCGGTGGATGATCACTAAGTGTGATTGAATTAATATGTACCTACTGTTGGTATGATATCTATACATAGATCCCAAAGTAGGTGTTTTATAGAAGTAAAGATGACCACAGTACCAGATATTCTGTCACTAATAAGAAGTGAGCATTGTGTTTCGGTTTGAAAGGAACTATTGGCTAGTGAAGTTACTAAGCCTATGAAACTATTTTAACCCCCGACGAAAACACACACACACACATACACTACAATGTATATGTGTGTCTGTCTGTGCATCATAGCTTCTCAACGGATTAACTGATATCAATTAAACTGGGTAAGACAAAATATTTTATTTTATTGCGTGGATTCTAGCGAATTGATTTTTTTAAAAAATTGTTTGAAATCGGAATCTTAATCGGAATTATTCTTAGCTATATTTCAAGAAAATCTGCTCAGCCATTTGAAGCTCTTTTTGTTATGGGGAATTTTAATTTTTTTTTAATTTGAGTTGTTATAATACTTTATACTAACTAAACTATTACTACTAACTAACCTACCGTTAGGTGTACTACATGCTCATTCGCCCCCTTTTCTTCCTTAAAAAACCTAACGATTATTAGATAGATTATTATTAGATATAACAGTTATTACAGTCTATGAGCCTATACTGCTGACTGCTGTGATAATTTGGAGGGCGGTATGTCATGATTTTTTCAACTGACTTCAAAAACGGTAGCAGTTTAATTCGAATGTCTTTCATTGTGTGTTACGTCAGAACTTTTTTCTAGGTTTTTATTGATTATTTTCTATTTCAGTCTCATCAGTAAGATCTGACCTGTTACAAACGATCTGATCTGCAATAAACGAGCACATTGTCCACATGGTTCTAAGTTACATTCTATGTCCGTACACTCAAATATGTCCTCAATTAAGAATCAATTCTGATACGATATTGATCCTTTTAGAACTAAAATGGAGTGCCGCGTTACAAGGAAAAATTATCCGTTTCACCTACGCAGCACAATAAACTCTTTCATTATTTGCGTCAATCGTTTTAAACAAGTGTAAAATAAAGACTACGGTGGATTGAATCTTCTTTAATAGCCTGACGCAATACATTCGTAGCTTACCACGTGTTAAGCGGCAATAGTTTACTACCGAAGGTTTGGAATTTGTTCTTTATTGTCGCTATATTTTGTTTTCCGTCTCTTTACAATCTATACATATAAGTATATCTATCCGTACATGTGTCTGTCAATGGAATCGAAGTATTCCATCTTACATTTCAAGGGTGACTAAGAGGTGACGCATCTGCATTTTGATTCTTAATCGAGGTTAAATATAGATGTCTATGGGCCACAGTATCCACTTACCATCAGGTGGACTGTGTGCTCATTTTTTGTGTTCTTCAAATTAAAATATGTATGTACATGTTGTGTTCCCATTTAAGTAATATTAAGTTACAATTACGAAAGTATGTTTCCATGAAAGCTTTGAGGTGAAAAGTCTTTCCTATTGTAGCTATTCTTATTTTCCTTTTTTAAGAGCTGACTTTTTTCATCATATAAAAGTTATACATAAGATAAAATACTACATACACACATTAAAATTACAGTTAAAGAAAAGTTACAGCCTTTATATATTTTATACTTAATTACAGGCCTAATCTGATTTCTGAGAGTTGGCGAGCATCACATATCTTGAAAGCATTTTAGTCAGATATACTGTTTTCATTTATATTGCCGTGCATTTAAAGTTGCAATCCAGAATATCATTGGTGCCGATGGGAAACGAACCAAGGCAGCTCGCATACTGCAAAATTTACATCAAGCGATTAGCACCTAAACTACAATAGCTCTTCAAAAATATTACAGTTGTGTGATTAAAATAGTTCTATATTTTCACTTTTTTATTCAGTCAGATCATCTATGATTATTTAGTTGTTGGATAACTTTTATCTGACGATAGAAAAATCAGCACTAAGAAAATAGAAATTATCAATATTTTATGATAATATCGACTTTATTTTAAATATTATTCTACCATCATATTTTAACAAATATATGATTTAAATAATAATTAATAGATGGGTTGGATGACGGCGTACGAGTATACATAAAACAATTCCGTCCCCTGGATATTGCTTCATACTCGTATGAAGTGATCATGGTGTAATTACTAATGCGCATACCAGATCGGTGGCACAATTATTACATTTAAGTTGATGCACTGTGGGTCGTGTGTTCGAATACCGCACGGATCGTGTATGGCCTAAAAATAACTTACCGTATCGACCCATTACGGGTCTGGGTGTCCGTCCTTGTGTAACTTATAGTACCTGGATGACCGAGCTTTGCTCGGTATTTTTCTTGGAAATCGTGTGTTTTGTAAATTATATTTAGATACAAATAACATACTGATGAAACATGAATAATATTTTTTGATCTTATTTACATAATAGAAAAAACTGAACTGGTTATTTGAATAAAAAATCATGAGTGCAATTAGCTTAATTTAAATTTTCATGTTTTTACAAAATTACTAAAAAAGGGCTCGAAATAATAGATTTTCTCACAAAAGAAGAAACTTGAAAAAAAAACGGAAAAAAAGTCAGACCGAAGACAGGACTCGAACCTGAGTACTTCGATATCAGGACCACCCACTATCCCATTCGAGCTATTATAGTCATTAACAGACTTAAAATTTACGACATTTTCTAAAAATGAATGCTAGCTAGATCGATTTATTGCCATCGAAACCCCCTGGACACTAAATTTTATGAAAATCGTTGGAGCCGTTTTCGAGATTCCGATTATATATATATATATATATATATATATATATATATATATATATATATATATATATATATAATCGGAATCTCGAAAACGGCTATATATATATAATAATAATAATTACAAGAATTGCTCGTTTAAAGGTATAGGATTAGTAAACTGCCTCTGCGATACAGAAGAAAATCCTTGAATAAAACTATTTTTACGGATTTTATTGGGTTTAATTTACTTGATTTTAATACCCGATGTTTCAGGTACTTTCGAGCATCTATAGTCACGGGAGACTCATGGGTATTAAAATCAAATAAATTTAAACGTGATAAAATCCGTAAAAGTAGCTTTATTCAATGTGTAGAGTTCGCGTAAATATAAGAAACCGTTAAGAAAACCCTAGTTCAAGTTTTTTAAATAAAATTAGTAAACTTTGGAAATAATTAGATGCTCCCTCTTTATATGCCTAGACCGACGACCACTAGCAGCGTTAAGGGTGAAAACGTCTTGTACCTGTAGCTAAGCGTGGCCATTATGGCAAATCTTCTTTTAATGGAAGAAACCTACGTCCTGCGTGGTTAGTCAAATTGATTGTAAATATCAGGTGATTTATGGTAGATTTACCGTATGGTAGATAACGGTTCGGTAAGCACCACTAACCTCGCCGAAGTGAGCTGTTAAGGCTATCTGATGAAAGAAAAAGTATATAAAGATGTGTAATTAAATATCTTTTCAACATTACTGATTGATAAGTATGCGATGTAAAAACATTCGGTTTTTACATTATAATATTCGTAAAACAATTTGCATTAGAATAATAAAGATCTCCAAACGCCGCAAACGGCAGAAATCGACCTGGAAATTAATCATTATTACCTTAATAGCCTATCATCGACTTCACAGATTCAAAATATTGAAAAAAGGTGAGACAAAGGGCGGCGTGAGTTGCAGTCGACTTCGGGTTGCTTTGGGCCTATACGAGCGCGCTCAGCCGTGCCATTGTTTCGTTATCTGTCCCGCGCTCCCGCCACCGCATCGCTCGCATTAATTACAAGTAATTGAATTTCGAATTGGACGATGACAGTTGATTTTTGGCAAACTCAGGGCTGCTATTTATTTGAAAATAGAAGCATTTTTCTTTTTGGTATAGAAATGTTAACAAAAATAAATAATTTAAAATTGGAACACATTAAAATAATGACGCGAAGTAAGGATTCTTAAATATTTTTTTTTATTTTCCTTTACAAAATTATCAAAATTGTACCCGTCTGCTCTGTCTGTTTCCTTCCATGCCACCGAACTTTCCAGCTGCACAGAAATTGATAGAAATTTAGCATTACCAGTAGAGCCATAGTGCAGTTATATTATGGTTGTAGCACGAATGGGTCGACTAGACCGGGGAAGGACCATACCCTTACAGAATACCGGCGTAAAATAACAGCCTTTTGCTGTTTCCTAATGTGAGTATAGAGAACCGGTGTTTCTTTTTGCTTGAAACGAGGCATTTCGATTTTTATTCGAGGATAGATATCCACAGCATCCATATACTGTCAGTTCAATCGTGCGCTCGTTTTTGACCATAATAAGGGTATATTACTATGACCATAATATGTAAAAATTTATTAAGTTTTAATTCATTAGAAGAGGTAAGAATTTTTTTTATTATATTAGATTATCTACTATATTTTCGGCATTTATTCCTGCTACATGGTAACCCTGAATTCAAACCGCTCACCCGGTAGTGATGTGCCGCAAAGACCACGACCGCCAGAACCGAGACCGCCCGCGGCTATGCATAATGCGTTCCAAAATCGACCGACAACATAGAATAGAACTGTGTGTAATGAGAATTATCTAGATTGCTTCTGTTGTATCGACAGTCTTCACGATAGTTTCCATTGTAACACCGTTAATAGCATTCTTTGAAGCGCCCCCTCTATACTGAAGATTATTTTGTTTTGTGCTCCCTTTTATGAAGAGGAAAATAGTAATCAGTTAGTTTATTAGGTGCGTTACTTGCAGAATGTTTTTTCATATCGCGCAAAGCAATATAGCTATTGCTACTATTCATTTGTAATTAAGTTAAACAACGACATTGACATACGGTTTCAAGAGGTCTCTAGCTAATTTTTTTATAGAATAACAATGCACAGTCAAACTTTTCGATATAATATGGGTGAGAAACGAGGACACCGTGGATGCTTTCGTCCATTGACATTTACGTTTATCCTCGATTACTATTCAAAATGCTGATACGTTGTCGCCCCTGAGAGGTAAGATGGAATGCCTTGTTCCCAATAAAAAGAGTTTCCCGTTCTTTCCACTTACCATACGTAACACAGCAGCATAAAGCTGCTATTTTACGCTTGTATTCAATAGGAGTGTGGTACTTCCCCAGTTGAACCAACCCATTCGTACTGCAACCGTAATATTACTACCAATTGGCTCTACCACGTAAAACATTAGATACTCTGTGTTTGCATGTACATCTGTCACAATATATTATATTAATCACTAGCATTCCCAGCATTGAAGAGCCACCGCTTTAGTCTATATCAGCAACGAGATTGTCATCATCATCATCATTTTAGGAACAAAGCATATTATCGTGATCACGAGTGATGAGCAGCGATATGCTCCCGTTTGGCCGGCACAAGCGCAATTTTATTACACGATACTAATTTGATATTTCTTTTTAAAATGAAATATACTCTTTTATTGGAAAACAAATCCATAGTTCCTCCATATATTTACTGATGAACACATAGACAGAATTTAATTGAAATTGTTTTAATTAAAGAACTGAAACTGCTTTTTCCCTTAATGGACGTACCAAAAATTCTAGATTTTGAGGAAACTTTGCGATCTTTTTTGATCGAGTCAAAATGTATTTCAATCGTGTTTTGGCCATCATAATTCACTAAGGAAAATCTGTAACTTTTTGTTTTTAATGACAAAAAATTTGATTTTCTGTGCACCTACAAAGCGTGAAAAATCTGCTTTTGGCGCCCATGTCACCTTAAGAATATTTTAGAGCCTTGACAGTGCTTACAAATTTCATTTGTGTTAATTGCTAAGCTAAGATTCGTATAAAAATAAAATTTTGTGTTTTACCTTGTTTAGAGAGCACCACGTTCACACCATCACCGTCACCAATAACCTTCCAACATCACTACACCAGGAAAAACACACCACCGTCGATAATACGACTCGTGTTTCGTCTCTAAACAAAGCATCCTCAAGAGACTGCGATGCCTGGCCACTATGCTTATAATGGATAGGCCTAATATAATGGATTTCCGCAAAGTAATGCCTGATTCCTTAAATTGAGTGCAGATTTACCACGTGCTCGACGGCGAAGAAAAATGTGAGGAAATGTCTGGAAAATTATAAAAAAAGGATACGTTGAAGACATGATGCCAAACGTCTGCCAAAATGTGCGCGTACATTTTTTTTGCCCTAAAATGCTTTCTGAAATGAGAAGAGGATGTTGTACCCAGTTGTAGGCCAATTTTATTACATTTTACCTCGTTTTTAGGGTTCCGTAGTCAACTAGGAACCCTTATAGTTTTGCCATGTCTGTCTGTCCGTCTGTCCGTCCTCGCTTAATCTTTGTGACCGTTAGCACTAGAAAGCTCAAAGGAGACAATCAATTTTCCTATGGAGAATGGGCCCACTACAAATTTTAAAGATTCTCAATGAAATGCATGTCGATTTATTCCTTATAATCCATAGATTACAATAATATTATTAGTTTTACTGCACCTAAACGGGGTCATGAGAAATTAACAGATAAAATGTGAATCTAGCAATAACCTAAAAACAAAGTGAAAGCGATTTTATACTAGTATTCATCGGGATTATAAGTTAAAATAGTGCACACTTGAATAATACATATAAAACTAAGCTGTAATATACCTATATTCAGCGTTTATAAATATTTTAACATCGATGTAAAACCTTTCACTAGTTCCGGCAAAACATAGTGCCTGTCTATGCACAAATGTCGTATGGATTCTATTTTTGACATGTACCTATTGATTGATTGTGAGTGTAAATTCTAAATACCAAGATGGCTAAGGGATAATGTCTATTTATACTTATGATATTACCAACACACAGTAATAAATATGTTTTAAACTGGTTGTATTACAAAAAACAAATTATATGTAGGTAACTCTATTTATTATTGTAAATCGTAATTTATTTAAGTATTCTATTAACAGTAGTAGGTACAGAAACAGAAACCTTTTATTCAATTTAGAATATAAATAATTCTTATTGAAAGTCACTTTTTTAATTTACCACTGGTTCGGAAAAAACCTCTGACTTGAAGAGAACCAGCAAAATACTCAGAGGGTCTTTTAAAAAAAGCCAGCTTACAATCATGTATATCATAATTAACAACACAGAACAAATTATAAATAGCTTGGTAGCGATCACCTTAGCCACGGGTTATTGTCATCCATAAATTCCTCTATACTATAATAACCCCTTTTATTGCAGAAACAAAAACCTTTTATTCAATTTAGAATATAAATAATTCTTATTGAAAGTCACTTTTTAATTTACCACTGGTTCGGAAAAAACCTCTGACTTGAAGAGAACCAGCAAAATACTTAGTGGGTCTTTTAAAAAAAGCCAGCTTACAATCATGTATGTCATAATTAACAACACAGAACAAATTAGAAATAGCTTGGTAGCGATCACCTTACCCACGGGTTATTGTCATCCATAAATTCCTTATACTATAATAACCCGTTTTATACAAACTTAGTTTAGTAAATTTTTTGAACTTTGATGATTGACTGACATATATAGACAACAGCGGTGTCAAGTCTTTGTTTTAATATGTTTTGGTTGATTAGTAAGTAGTATACATCATAATAAAATTACTGGGAATTAACATGCTTATCTATGTTATTACACAATGATAAATAGTGAGGAAGTAAGATGTTTTAAACTCTTTGTGTAAGGATTACAAAAACACAGGCTTAATTTAAATGTATTTATTACTAGCGATGCACCTCAGCTTTGCACTGGTGATTTATGGATCTCGAAAACAGTGCCATATACCGGGTCCAAATGTAAATATAAAGCATCTAGGGATCCATCCAAACACACACAAACATTTTCATTAAAATTGGATGGATGGTTTCTTATGTTTTGTCTATAACGGACATAGGTAGAAACATTTTAGTGTTAGATATATTTCTGAAGGTTTTTTTGAAAATAACTTGATGGTAACATGTACCTACATTTATGATATTGCAAGCAATTATAAGGGCATTTTCAATTATAAGAGATATGATATAATACTGTTGTCTTCAATATCCATACACTTTTTGTCTCTGCAAGCTTTGAGCTTGCAAGGCATACAGATTTGTTCTAAGCGATCCACCTGAAAAGAAGTTAATGAAAATTGTAAAGGTGTCTTAACTAAATAATAATTTTTATCAATATATTATTTTTTCTATATTATATAAGAATTACAAGGACATTTTTAATAATAAGAGATATGAGATACGACTATGCCTTCAATGTCAATAAACTGTATTTACATATTTCTGTGAGCATTTTCTTATATCTGCCTGTTCATATGTTAAATAATAAAGAAATTATTATAAATTATACAGCAATAATCAGCTCCAGCTGATCAAATACAGAAGCAGTAATTATTGATTAACATCAATGATATTCAACTATGTAAAAGTTGTCTCACATTTTATTTTCACAGATTTCATGTACATAGGAGAGAAAGATATTATTGTTATATTAAGTATATCTGATTCTAGATGACAACATAATATTCCTTTCTGCAGAGTGAACAACACATCTGTCTAAACATAATAGATAGAACCATTACACTTTTTTTATGCAAACTATTATTATTAAACTTTATACTTGCTTCGAGTACAAATAATTACTACATATTTTACACATACATATATATATGTACCATTTATATTGCCTATCTTCTATGGCCGGTATAAATCCAAGATCAGTGTCTGGCTTAACAAAAAAACCATTTAGCATTAAGCAACTTGCTGAATAGGTACATAAGGTACCTATTTGTACACAAATGCAGTTATATGAATTGCTCTTCAAAACCCTCTTTAAGTCCCTTGACCCAAAGATTCTAATTTTCTTTTAACATTATAATAACTTCTTTTGTGCATTTATTCCATTTATTATTTAATTTAGATTTTACTAATAACATAAACTTAATACTTTGTCACTTTTAACAAACTAATAAGGTTCTAAGACCTGTTTGTTATTTGTTTTAGTGTAATTCAACAAACTTTATAATACATTTTTACAAATTCTAGGTGTGAAATAAACTCTTATATTAATTAACCTAAACTCGTCAGTTTTATTTGCTTATTTTACCACAAAAAATAAGGAGAGAAAAACATACGTACTTGTGTCAATTAATATTTGGCTAACCTTCCTGATAATTGATAATATCCATATTTTCTTAAACATTAGTCTATAAATACTTGTAAATAAAAACTTCATTTTGTTCTTACCATAATGATGCGACTCCAACCATGTTTTATTTCACTCGAGTGAATCGAGAGAATTTGTCCAACTCGATAATCGATAGAAAATAAATTTTACCGAGTTAACTCGGCGCATCGTATAGATTCAGAGGGTGCTATATAGATATTACTTCACTAGTTTACTTGTATATAATAAGTCGCTGCGGGTGACATCACAAGTAGCATCCAAATTCAAACTTGCATCTGGCATGTTGTAAACAAACCTGAACTTAGTTTGATTTATGATATTGATTTATAATTTTAATTTCATGTTGCCACATATTACTTATTTATAAAGGTACATATTTAAAAATGGTTTAACTAAAGTAATCGCTACTCTCAACTCTAGTGATAAACTTTTCTGTAAATAGTCCATTTACTCAAAAACTAGTGTACAACTAGAATGACATACATGCATAAATTAATCCGAGTGGCCCGAGTCACAAAATTCTACTCAAATCGCATCTTTATCTTACGGCCAATGCAGTGTTTGTCTACAATTTATTGATGAAATCGACTTACTAATTAAAGCAATTTATTGATTTATTATGTAATAAATAAATTGATATTAGGTAATATGTTTATAATGTTGTATCAATTTATGTTACATATAATATAAATTGATTATATATACTTTGTGATTGTCAAATTATTAATAACATTAAGACTTACGTCATAACGTTAGAGTAATATTATTATATGAAGATTGTCGATACGCATACCAAAAATAATATATAACTACCTATTAAGTGTAGTAATAATAATTGTGTTATATGGAAGAACAATTATAAAAATAATTTGTAACAAATTGACACAGCTTCGTTCAGCTAATTTGAATTGCGTATCTCGAGCTCAAAATCGAGTTACCTGAATTTTAACTCGAGTCGATTTTTTCCGAGTTATCACGGCACATCTCAAAGACAATATATTGCCTTAGCCAATGATCAGAACACGAATATCAAAACAACTAATTTTTTTTCGGATTCTTGATTCCGTTTACATTTTCGAAAAATCTATAGGCCATTTACTATTATAATTTGGTGTCTTTTTTTGGTGTAAACACCATTAAGTAACGTTAATATTTCTAGTGGGCCCAAAAATGATTGTCCCCTTTGGTACCAATATGTGTATCAATCACGCCGACAAATTGGTAAAATAAAAATTGGAAAAAAATGTTTTATTAGGTTAGCCCCCCCTAGCATATGTAAATTGGGAAGTGATTTTTTTTAATTTCAACCCTAACGTGTGATATATTGTTGGAAAGGTATTTAAAAATGAATAGGGGTTTATTAAAATCATTTTTGATAATGTCAATAATTTCTGAAATAATCGCTCCAAAAGTAAAAAACAATGTGTCCCCCCCTCTAACTTTAGAACCATAAGTTTAGAAAATATAAAAAAACTGAAAAGTAGAACTTTACAAGGACTTTCTAGAAAATCATTTTGAACTTGGATGGAAACAACAGTACCCACCACCGGGAGCAGTTGCAGGAGCGCGGAGCGCTGCTGGAGCGCGAACACAATGGATACCCACCTTTAAACTCATAAGTGGGAACACTTATTGTGACGGACGGGAAACTACGGAACCCTACACTGAGCGTGGCCCGACACGCTCTTGGCCGGTTTTTAATTATACCTGTTGGAGTGGATTTTAGTAATTTATTTAAACTAACTTCCGGATAATTGATTTTAAGCTTCCTGATCAGCTAGAGACTAGACATTTTAAACATAGCTCAGAATCTCACGACATTATAAGAATATAAAAAAACGTGGTGTCATATTTTTACCTATATGTAATTATATTTATTTAGTCATTATTCTTGTAAACGTTTAAAAAAAATTGTATACTCAAAGGATAACGTAATTATAGTGTTAACAGTACACTGACGAAGCTAGTCTACTATCACTTTAAAAGCTCTTTCCAAGTGATTGTTAGAAACATAATTAGCATCAAAATATTTCTCATGCACAGCCGCGTTCATTACAATTGTCCAAACCTGCAATCAATAATGAACTTTATTATGAGAAACTAAAGTCTCTATTATATCGTCAATGGCGTGCACTTTCCAAGTGATTCTCTCGCTTCGTTGGCCGCATCCCCAGTAGCTGGTGGCCACGTGGGACGTCCCGTGGTGCCGCTGATTGCCAGCGAGTGCCGCTTCACGCCGCAATGGCCGATAAGAATATATATTGAAAACTGGTAACCGTTATTGGCGAAACACGTTCAAATTTGTTATGAAAAATTCTGTTATATTAATAATCATTGAACTTTATTATTCCTTATAAAATTAGTGAATACCTATGAAATATCTAGATTAGATTTTGAGTAAAGTTATATATCCCTATATGTGGTTATAGTACATACGAAGTATCGTATATAGTATATACGAATGGTGCACGTGTAGCATGTTCGATCGGGGTAGGACCACACTCTCACAGAACAGCAGCTTAATGCTGCTGTGTCTCGTATGATGTGTGTAGAGAACCTTTTTTATTAGAAACAAGGCATTTCATCTTAGTCCTCACTTACTGCATTTTAATTTTAAATAGAATATAAATATAGATGTCTATGGACCACATTATCCACTTACCGTCAGGTGGACTGTTCGTTTGCCACTTTTTTTCTTAAAAATTGCTGCTTTGTAGTAAAAATATATAAGAGAAGAAAACCAACATAGACGTACTCCCAGATACAAAACAGCTCTACCAACTAGTGTTTTATAGTTATATCGTATTGATATAACATTTATTAAAAATTGTAAATTTTAAAAAGATATTGATTTCCCTGGTGCCCAAATGCCTTTGTACTGACGAATGAAGTTTTAATTTGCGTGAAATTATATATTTCTTTGTGGCACCTGATAATTATTGTAGGTGAAATAACACATCAGAACAATACGCCTTGGCGGCATTTCGTCGAGTCACAGTTATTGGGAGAAAATGAAAACGTTGTGAGTGGTGAGTGCATGATTTATTTTTAAAATGTTATCGCGATCTGTTTTATCTGTGTGCTGTCAATCTATTTTTAATTAACAATTAAATTTTAAAATTTTATAGGACTAGCGACCGGCACTAGCTTCTTCTGCGCAGGGTCTATTTATGTGGCGTTATTTATATTTATGATTATTAACGATCGTTCATTTCATCAATTTTATTAAAAAAAGTACCTTTTAGTTTTTGGGATAAAATTTAGTCTAGATCACAGCATTGATCTCTATTTCATAAGTATCGGTTCAAACAATTCCGAAGATTAGCCCGGAAAGAGAGAGAGAGTGAGAGAGAGACATACTGTTTTAAAAAAAAATAGATATTCAAGTAGTGGCACAAAAATAAAAAGACTCCTGAGCTCCATAAACGGTACTTATTCAAATGTTATAGACAAGGATTTCAACTTTACTTATATATAGGTATAGATAACGTTTTATTTTCTATTTTTAAAGCTTTTCTCTTTATGAATTCTATAAATTATGCAAGCACCTTGAAGATTAAGTTACCTTTATTTAAATTTTTTTACTTTAATGCACCTTTACGTACTTTTATGTAATATTTTACGAAATATTACAATAATCACAAAACTTTTTGGTGTTAAATAATGTTAAGCTTTAAGTCAATAGACATTGGTAAATGAAACTGGAGCTCAGGTTCTATTCACTGATGCCAGTGATGTGACGGCTTACCACCGAAAACGACGCGTTATGCTTTGCGAAAGACGGAGCTTGAATATGGAATGTGGTTCATTTTTATGCTGGAGGGAAGCACGATCGGAATAAATATTCTGCAACATTGTCGTTATTAGAGAACTTTTTATCCCTGTAAGAATACACAGTCATGCTGGTAATTTAAAGAAAATACAGAAAGAATACAGAGTTATGCTGGTAATTTATATTTCTGTGTTTCCTGTTTTTTTTAAAATTAATTATTGCTAAACGTTGCCTCTAGAAAAGACTCTACGAACTCGTTTAGCGATCTGTTTTGTTCTTTTGAGTACTAAGCAAAAGTTTTACTAATGAAATTATACTAATGTGGGATTCACATTTGCAAATACTATTTTGACCCACATTGTATTTGAGGACAAAAGGCTTCCCCTAACTAATTCAACTTCAAAGAAAAAACGGCGAGAGTTGTCCGCTTACGTTTCAACCAATTGGTCAAAATTCTCCCACTTCTCCAAACGTTTGAGTTAATTATCACTAGGTATGAATTTAAATTCCATATACAGCTATAAGATATATATAGTGAGACAGTTACACTTCACCTTAGTTTAAAGTATCTTTGTCCACTAATTGTAATTTTATTTCATTCCCGAATAGGTGGTATCCGGAACGTTGCAGCCGCACAAGAAATAATTGATAAATTTGTCAGTACGGTACGCCACGTACTGTAAGTTAACTGTACTATGTCTATAACCTTCGCGCAAGTGGAAGCGATAGATAAGTTGACAAAGTTTTAACACAATCTGATAAGCGGTATGGCAGTAAATAAAATAAGAACAAACAAATAAACGTTAACGTTTTATACATTAGACTAGTTGGTAGCCGACGCGTCGCTGCCGCAGAATAACTGTGGAAATATCGTTTTAAATTTGGAAAAGTTTTATTGTTGAATTAGGAATAATAATACATTCACTGAAGTTGAATTTTATATAACTTTCAATAAATTTGTCATTATAATACGCGCGCCACCTACTGTAAGTTAAATGTACTATGCCTATAACCTTCGCACAAGTGCAAGCAATAGGTTGACAAATTTTTACCGTAATCTGATGAACGGTATGGCATTGCATAAAATAGGAACAAACAAACCTTAATTATTATACAATAAAAGATTAGATAACTTAATATAATAGTTACATACTCACATATCCATTCGTCCATACATTGTAGCCTGATTTCCTTATAAAGCCCATAGTGACCGAGCTTGGCCATTGAGGTATTACTACTACGTAAGTAATATAGTTCGATGAGCTTGGCAGGCGAGTTGGAGCTTTTAAGCTGTTATCGGCAGGGTGCTGCTACTCTCCTGTTTCAGTTTCCCTCTGTCGGCATTTATGACACCCAAGAGACAATAAGGGGCAGTGGATGTATGCATATAACATGTGGATATCATTATTTAATATTTGACAATGAATTGTAAACTACAGCGTTTTGCATAACACTATCCAACAGACACTATGCCACAGCCAAACATCGAAACCTAATTTCCTGCCTGAGATACAGCGGCCATTCCTCTGTTAGCCTGAAGACAAATACTGAAAATCTGAACCACTTTCGTTAGGTCTTCCTCTTGCATCTCGACCGCACTGTAAATTGTAAAAAGCGGGAATTTGCCATAGAAACTCATGGATCATTTTACTTTGGTCATCGTAACTAACAGTCCATGCCTATGTAATGAATCAGTTTGAAGGAGAAATGAAATGGAATATCAGTTGTCATGTATTTTGTGATTTCTTCATATAATACATATATTTTCATCAGTTTTTCTTGTACAATTACCAATAATCATAATTGGCTTGTAAAAAATTGAATATATTAATTAACTATTACCACCGTTGTGTAAATTAAACCTGGCTTCCCCCATAGATTGGCTCACAGGTAGGATAGAGCCATAGTTGCAAAGCTATCTTTTTATAGGATAAGGGTGACATACGAGCACACAGTCCACCTGATGGTAAGTGGATGATATAACCTATGGACATCTACATTTAACCTCGATTAAGAATCAATATGCAGACGCGTTGTCTCCCCTGAGGACTAAGATGGAATTCCTTGATTTCAGTAGTTCAGTAGTGGTCGGCTCGACCGGGGAAGAACCACACTCATACTACAATCATAATATAGCTGCAGCGTGACTCTAACAGTGTCAAAGTTTGGGATTACATTGACACTGAGCACAGAGTCAATGTATATACTCGTATATGAAAACAACTATTATACAAATATAATGGTCCAATTTCTAACACAAACATTCGATCGTACCAATGGCTTCTAAGAACTATATACTAGGTGCTATTTTTTTTTACTTTTATGTAATTCTTATTCTGCACATATTTACAGAAATCTTTATATATAAAAATTACGTGTCACGTTGTTTGTCCGCAATGTACACTCCTAATAAACTACTGAACTGATTTCAATGAAATTTTGCACACTGTGTGCAGTTTTTCCAACTTGAGAGATAAGTAACCCTTAATTTTTTTATTGCGTATTTAAGAATGTTTACAGGAAAGTCGTCTGAAAGGGCAGTACAAGGTCTGCCTGGTCAGCTAGTACCATATAAAGGAGAGTTTACGAAGGCGTAAAGATGATTGTTACTCATTCATTTATTAATTACAGTCTACAATGGGTTTATTGTTTAATCACGTTTAAAAGTCTAAACGAATTTAGATGAAATTCGAATCATAACACACTTTCTGAATGATAACGTGCGATTCTTTCTACAGAGGAAGCGTTTCTGTTTTTACGCGGGTTAACGTTAACGTTAACGTTAATATGATAATAAAATAAAAAGAGTATTTGAGGCAGCTAAATGATACATGAAAATCCATTTGTAACGTGTACCTATAATAATCTTCAGTTATTATGGATATTAAATGCATATTAGTTATTTTGGATTTTGCTGCATTTGACTTTAGAGAGAGAAAAAAGAGAATAGAATGTAAAGCAGAAGATAATCGGTAAACAGTCAACGTCAAATACAGACCTCTGTCGTCAAATCTTGTATAAGGAAAAAACATAATCTCTGAAATACATTACCGGCTTACATGACAAAAACTTCTCTAATATCGGGGCTTGATTGCAAAGATAGCTAGCTACTCGTATATCCATGTTACTCTAAGCGGCAAGCAGTTGCATAATCAACGTCCAGCTCTCAACAATGTGATCGAAACAGGTAGCATCCTTAACTTGAACCAAAAGCGACCAACTTTTCATTACTTTGAAATCTGAAGTCCGACTAACAACGACGAAACCTTAGCTGAGGTAAGTTGGTGAAGTTAGCGCGACTTTTTCACGGTGATTTTTTCCATTACTTTTTTTTTATTTTTACGATAAAGTTTTCTCCGAGAATTAAAGTTCGCAAACATCGGGCCATTGGTTTCGCTACGTGAAGTTTTTGGTAAAATAAATTCGATTAGAATTATTTTTTCTAGCAACTTAGAAAAACTCAAGCCGCGTACCATAGCACCTAAATTCTAGTAAAATTTATATATCGTTTATTGGCTTCCACCGTTACAAAAGAAACTTAATTTTTTACTAAAAACAATTTTAACATTTGGCGTATTTATTTGATGTTCATCATTCGCTCTTATATATAGATCTATATACATTCAACTGTGATGCGTATATGCCTCTTACACTCAAAAACACCTTTCTTTTTCTTTTTTTTAATATTATTCTAAGCCAGAGTTTAACTACAATCCTACCTGATGGTAAGTGGTGATGTAGCTTAAAATGGTGAAGCGCACTGACTTAACAAAAGCCTATTTACTGTTACCTTGAAGACACCCTCACTGCAACCGGATGGAAAGACAGATGCTGGAAACATATTCCACTCCTTTGCTGTGCGCATAACGAACGACGTAGCAAACCGTTTGGTTCGAATGCGTGGTAAGTCAACAACGAAAGGGTGGAGATTGGCCTTTTTGTTGATGACTTTGACTTTCTTCAACTAATGGGACCCACAACCCATATCAGAACGACGTTACAGGAGATTTTATTTCGGTTGTCGACCCCGATAGTATACATATATATACGTAAACTGTTCCACCCCCACCCCCCATCAAATAAGTCCGCTGTTGGACATGGACCAGTATAGTTGTAGGAAGATTTACAGTACAATTGCAGTACCTCTATGACTGCATGCATGACTATGCACTTATATTATCTCTGTTGCCCGCCTTTACGTGTAGCGGAAAGGAGACGATTACATGGCCTGCTAGAAATTTTCTGCCATTTTTAAAACAACTACAGGACGAAAAGGAGTCACTTGCGCCACCACTAAACGACATCCTTAAACCTTTGTTCATTTTAATTCCTAATTTTATGCGAAAAAATCGCACGATAAGTTCTATAATAAGACAAATAAAAAGTATGTAAAAAAACTATTGTTATCAAAACGAACTCGCAAAAATCTTCCCATACCTTACAATAACGGTACATCCAAATAAAAAATTGGGCAAACGTTTCTTAGTGAAATTTGATTGACAGAAGTGAGCTCGTCTATTGAAGTCATAATAAATTCAACAATATTGAAGTCACAAAATCGCAAACAACGGAGTTCGTAGGTCGCGTATTACGGACCGTCTTTTGTTAATCACAAAGATAGTGTCACACGTTTGATGGGTAAACAAAGACCTTCCTTGAACTGTCCTTATGTGATCGCCCTTTACAGTGTCAGTATGAGAGCAAAGATAACATAATAGTATTTAATTAGCATTTATTGTACGCATATATTTATATCTTTTCACAAGTAACCTCATTTCAAAGACTTTTTGACTAAATGTTTTATCCTTCGCGACTCTGACGGGGCCGCATCGTTAATTGATGCGGTAGTGGGGGCTGTGGGGGGAGAGGAGTGTCGGTATTGGGAGGCGCCGCTCTCCCTACCCTCCGCAGCCGAATCTTGGTTGGCGGTGGAGCCATAGAACGGATCTGCCGCTGGGGTCAGGAAGGCTAGTGCTTCTGAATGCTCGTTTTTCCTGACCCCATGGCCTTCGCGCATCGATCACGAAGGTGTCTGTTGCGTACGTGAAAATGGAAGCCGCGGAGGAGGGCACGCCATGTGTTCTGATTTGTCTTACCTGAGAAGGAGAAGGAGGAGCAGTAGTCCTCTCGTCAGGATGGGTGGCTAGCGCTGGAGGGGCCGCAAATGTGTGCGAAAGCGTTCCCGTGGCCCTGCCAATATGCAACAAAGGTTTAACACCATGGGGTTTTAGTCCGTCCGAGTCCGACATAACCCGTCTTTGCCCCCGCGAGGCGGGTGTGCGTAGGCATTGCCCGATATAAAAAAGTTTTAGGACAACCCTAATATATTGCTTCATTTAGAAAAATCTTGATATCTATAGGTGCTAGGAGGACTGCGTGCGGAGAATGAATTTTGGTCACGGCGGCCAGTCTACACGGAGACTAGCCATCTATGCAGGACAAGGTTATAATGCTCGAGTGTATGCGTGAGCACAGGTGCATTCTCTATTTCCGCACTCTAACAGTCCCATGGGGCGTCAAATCGACACGACCGGAGTTTTACCTGCTTATCGAGGTACGTGGGTAAAATGCCGCTAACTTCCTGACTTCGGACTGCTACTGAGAATTTCTTGTCAGAAAAAACAATAAATGATTTTGACCAGACCCGGGATTCGAACCAAGAAACTTAAGAACATCAGTCGCGTTTACGATCACTGGAAAAACGAGGCAGTCAGTTTTCATAAATTACCAATTATGTGAAGCTACAACGTCGCGACATTGGCACCTATACTTCGAGAAGTTAATGGATAAGTAATACGCATAATATATTTGTAAATCATTAATTATATCCCCTGTTCAGATCGCACCTACGCATAATAGTTACAGCCGCGATCGAATGGCGATTATTCTTTTCTTTTTCTTTAAAAAAAAAAAGGAATTTTACCCCCAAACTAGGATTTTCTCCTTATCGTGGAGTTCATCATCCCAAAGAATATACGCAATATCTGTTCGCGACGGCCTAACAACGTTAAGAAACCAAGTGATAAAGAATATTGTTTTTTGTATTAATAGTGAAATAACCGAGAAAACTGAGTGAAAACGTGTATTAATATAGTTATTTAGCATGTTTATATCTCTTAGTATATTTGTATAGAATGTCGTTTTGATAACAAGTGATATAAACAACTTTTATTATATACCAAAAAATCGACCAATCACAGCGCGTCTTATCGTGGAAAAGTTTTTAATTAACTGCGTAATAGTTCATACTAAAATAAGGAAAATAATTTTATGTTCTAAAAGAGTTATAAATATGACATTCAATTAGCATATGGCTTATAGATTAAAGAAGTATAGGGATATTTTTGTATAATTAAACGCATTTCGTAGTTATAGAAAAATCAAAGAATCAATGTACCCAAATATTATGAAAATTTTGGACATTTCGTTTAATAACTTTTTACATTGTTAATATTTTGAGAAACCTTTATGATATACTAATAAAGTAACGGACTACCGATTTAATGATGTATAGCATGTTAGTATAGCAATTAGTTTTGTATAGAAAATATTGCAATTATGCCATTTGTATAGTGAAAAGTTTATGCAATAAAGAGGCAAACGGAAAATGGCAAGCGGCTCACTGCAAAGTATTGCCCAAGTCTACCTTAGGGGCTCGGGACCCAGTACCAGTAGTAGTGTGAAGAACTACCAGTGACAGTGAAGTGAAGTGAGTGGTATCCGGTGGTAGCTGAAGTGACTAGTAGCAGTATATAGTGAATAGTGAAAGTGTTAGCTAGCCGAAAAAGGTCGTAACTGACATTCGCAGTTACATATCGTGAAAGTGTTAGCTAGCCTAAAAAGGTCGTAACTGATATTCGCAGTTACATATTATAGTGAAAGTGGTAACTGATATCCGCAGTTACACAAGTGATAAAATCAACTAGTTTAGTTGATAATAGCTGCTAGTCAGTAGTGTTAGAAAACCAGCTACTACCAATAGATCTTTGATACCACCGTACAATTTAAAGAAATCTTTCGAAATATACAGTGACCAATCAATAGTGAACAACCGTAGTTTAACAACCGTGATCAATAGTTATAAAATTTCGCGACTAATCAATCAGTTGAACCGCTGGCCACTACCTTGCTATTTGTATTTGTTAATCGTGCATTTTGATTTGAACCACAGTCCACAATATTTCAGCGGCACCCACAAAGACGGCGGTGAAAGTACCCACCGGAACCTATAGGTGTAGGACGTGAGCGACTCGCGAAGTATCTTCGACAACATTTACTCCGGAGAGTTTCGCCCGTCCGGCACAATATCCACCACTAGCTTTGTTCATCACATACGATAAAATGTTAACTAAACAAAGATAAAAGATATCTGCCAATTATAATTTTTCTGTTTTTTTTTTTCGGAAAAGTTACTTCTGCAAAAGATGGCAGCCTGGTAAGCGAAATGTATGGCGACCCCCCACTAGATGGGGTGACGATCCGGTAAGAAATGCAGGAAATCGATGTGTGCAGGTGGCATTCTTTTGAGGACGTTAAGTCCAGCAGTGTAATTGTGTTAGGCTGGAATAGAAAGATGATGATGATGACATCTACAACAATAACTAATTAATGTACAAAGCAAAGATGAAAGAGGATGACGGATAGCTAGTCTACAGTATATTATGAAAAGAACACACATTCGTTAAGTATGGATTATCGAGTTGTGATCACTCAGTGTATACCTATGGACGAACTCCTAAGTAATATAAATCTTAAGACAATATAAAATACAAATGAAAGAAAAATTAGTTTTTGTGAAATCTAAAGTGTTAAATTTTGGAATTATGGTTGTTGTTCAATGTTTATAATTTTTAAATAAAAAGTGGATACTGTGGCCCACAGACATCTATATTTATACCAGATTTAGAATCAAAACGCAGTAAGTTGTCACCGTGAGGACGAAGATGAAATGGCTTTTTTCTGGTAAAAAGGGTCTTCGGTTCTCTACACTCACCATACGAAACACAACAGCATTAAGGCGCTACCCTGACCAAAACCTGGCAAAAGTGCGTTTTTCAGAGACTATTATCTCATTAGTTATGAGAAATAAGCTACATCTAAAAGCACATTATTAATGTTTGATATCCTATCGTCACATTCCACGTTCTAATTTGTTTTTATGTGTTATGAATACATTTCAAATCTACTTTTAAAAAATGACTAAAATTATTGATTACATGCATCTGTTGCTAAAGGAAATGCTCTAATCATTTGAGAATTACACTAATGGATAGATAATTTAAAAATCTATATTCTACACGTTTTATTTAATTTCTTAAGTTCGCTTATCTCTTTTAATTGAAATAATTCCAAATATTCGGGCGTATTTTTCCATGATGTATTGTAGCGAGAGCGCGTGGATTGTATGGGACCGAACGCTCAAGGTCTCTCGCTAGGGGAACCGTCTTAAGCTGCTATTTTACGCTAGTATTCTGTGAGAGCGTAGTCCTATCTCGGTCGAGCCTACCCACTCTTGCTACAACTATATAACTACAGGCTCTATTAAGTATGAAAATAACATATAAAAAGTTAAATACTCCTGACCAATTTTAGAATATTTGAACACTTTTAGAATTCACTTACATAGAGTACCTATATATTAACGAATTATTGTGCTCATCAAATTCAATTTTTTAAAGTACAAATACGATATTACAACGTAAAATTCTGAATAAAATGATATTTTACCCATTTGATCAGAAGAATATATGTTATTCTTTCTTAAAATATGTGCTTGTGGCATACTCGTGAAGAGAAATTAATATGTACAACGTTCTTCATTCGATTCGTTTTTTTTATTATTTAGGTACATATCTTATGTGCATAATTTTTCATTGTATTGATTGTATGTTATTTCTACTCCAATTAAATCCAAAATTGAGTTGCAAGACTCAATCTGTGAATGTTATGTACACTTTTTAATTGATATGCATATCAGATAGTATAAATATGTGTATGTTTTTGTGACGATGGCATATATGGGTATTGTAAGTGTATTTGTTAAAAAAAAAATAAACCGGCGAGTAATGAATAAAAGAAATCTTAATATCTCAGACGCAACGAAGATTTAACCAAATCAGATGCTGGAATGGCCAACCGCCAAGTTTCCCTATTCCTGGGAACGCGTACCATCATAAATATAATCCTTTATAGTTTTGATATTAAATCATTGTACGCGTCATAAATCTGAAGCAATGGGAGTGACCCACAAATTTGGCTTCACAATGGCGCACTCAAACTAGCATTAGCGCATGTACCCAGCTCCCTTTGTCACATAATAAAGTGGACCACAAGCGAGGCTTTGCATATAAATCTCCTAATTAACGCGATTCAACTGGTGCTAATCTCGACTAGCCTAGTCACTCATTACCATAGACTATTTTTTCTTTGGTAACAATTGAGTATGATTTAGGGGACCGGAATTCTTGTTAATACATCATAACGTAACGTCCGATGTGCCGAAAGTGGAAGCGTTGGTCTGGGATTTGAAAATTGTGTCGTTTGTCTCACGTGAATATTAGACAATTGTAAACAGTACATTTAATTACTAAAAAAACAAAATTGTTATTTTGAGTATTAGTTTCCTTCCTTTTTTGTGAAATGAATAAAAATAGGCCTCTTCGATATCACAGCAAGCTATATATTACAAAATGTTGCAGCAGTACATACCTACATGAAAAGCGACAACATCGAGTGGTTGACTTCTAACGCGTTTAAGAAAAAACTTAAGAAACTGCTATTGTAACAATGTTAATGTGATATTAAATAATATTTTATGTTATAATTATTTCGCTTACGTAATATAATTTTAGATAATTTTATAGTAAAGACATTTTCTAAATTTTAATTGTGCTGTATTTTAAATCATCAATTTGACATAATAGCTGATTTTAAATGGTTTAACAGATATGCTTTAGAATTATTTAATTAATTAGTCCATTGAAATTATAATTTGGATGAATGTTATAACATCAAACTGATTTAATTCCATCATATTATACAAACATTCTGCCAAATAAATTATTCTATTATTATTATTATTTCTATCCTTTACCTCATTATACCCTACACAGATCGTTATTGAACAAATGAGTTTACGAGAATAATTCATCAACCACACATTTCTTAAAAGAACAGTCTCGATGGGAAACTATGCTGGGCAATGTTAATGAACACAGAGTCAATATACTCAAACTAGAAATCCTAATTACTAATGCAATTTTAGTTTTGGTTATTTTAATTTTGATGAATAGTATTAACCACGTACTGGTGAGGTCGAAAGTTCAGAAATCCTTATATTGGTGTATTTTATTTATTCTTTCATTCATGACATCAAATCGTAGACCTCCTCCAAAGATTATCTCGTAAGATTTTACCATTGTTGCCACGCTCGGCAGGCAGGTTGACATCTGTTTGAGTTTCCCTCTATCGTTGCTTACGACACCCACGGGGTGATATAAGATTGTGCGTAAGTGTATTATCCAACGCCGTTACTTCACGGCTATATTAATATATTTCCTTAAAAAAGGGTTAAAAATGCAAAGCATAAATAAAAATTTGATAACCATCATATATTCTGCATTAAGTAATGTGTTAATTTAATATTCTGAAATAAGCACATTAACTAAATTAAGTTTCTTACAATTGAAATCTTTGGTAAAATGTTGTAAAAAGTCATATCAAGTATCAACGTCGATGACATTTTTTTTAACCAAATTCACTCGAGTCTAAGACATTTTACTATTCGCCCTTCCATCGACAACGCTGGCACAAAAAGCTCGCGACACGCCATAAAATGGATTAGATCAATTGAAGGTTGCTTAAGCATTGTACTTGACGAACAATACTCGTTGTCCCCGGTCATTTCTCTATTCACATACGAATTTATTACATTAAATATAAATTAACATATTATAACCGAAGCGAGAGCACCGTTTTGTTATCGTTGTGCGGAGATTTATAACGTAAACATGGCGTACGTGAGACAGTGTCTTTAATATGCAAAGAGGGTGACCTTAACGAAGTATTGTGTCGTTCAGGAGACGTTTTTTCATCTAAACAACTACTTGGAGATGCGTCATTGATGAGAAAGCGTTTCTATTTAATCTAGTTTTAAAACTTCTTAATGATTAAACATTTGCAATCCAGATCTTTTTATGACTGGCACTTTATGTAATGCTACATTTATTTTAAATGATATTAGTATTTATAACTTAAAAGTTATTAATACCTTTATATAAATATTTCGTGCGTCGAAAAGCACGTAAAGCTGCTGGTCCCACGAAAGATCTCTCTCCGATCGAGTTGAGCTGCCGTCCCATCGGACTAAGAGAGTAAGGAAATAATGAGTGCACCTGTGCTTGTGCACACGAGCGTATATTATAATCCTGTCCTGTGCGGATGGCTAGTTTACGTTGAAACCAGCCATCGTGACCGAAATTCGGTCTGAAAGATATTATAATTATATACAAAGATAAAGACCAAGAGGACGATACATGTTTTGATTCAAAATTATTTAATAAGTTTTTTTTAAATAGGATAAGTGTTAAAAACGAGCACACAGTCCACCTGATGGTAGGTGGTTGCTGTGGCCCGTAGACATTTACATGTATCCTTAATTACGAATCGTTACTTTCGTTATTAGATGAGATATCACCCCTGAGGGCTAAGATGGATTGCCTCGTTTCCAGTAAAAAGGGCCTCCGGTTCTCTACACTCACCATACGAAACACAGCAGCGTTAAGCTGCCACTTTACGCTGGTATTCTGTGAGAGCGTGGTCCTTCCCCAGTTGGGCCGATCCATACGTGCTACAACTGCATGTAAACAAACACTATAAATATACATAAACAAGCTTTTAATAGGGCTCCATTTAAGCTCTTGTATACAGTGTCTTTTGCCTATCACATATTAGCCTAAAGGGAGGTATGTCTTTTGGCATTAAGTCTGTCGTACGTGCTATTTTATGCATTACAATGCAATTCATTTTCTTAATAATATACCAAAGAAGAATACTAATTTATGACACAGAGAAACCCCGAGCATATAACTCTACATAGCATCGTTGGGCGAACTGAGCCTCCTGGTACAGCCAGCAGTGAAGGATCACATTTCACTTCCATGAGTTATCACTATCAACATACACTGCTTATACGATCTTGTTTTGAAGTTTTGATGTATGCCTGACGATAAAATGTGTCGTAATCTCCCGAACGCTGCTTAACCGAGTTGAATCCATCGATTCTCTTCTCAGTCAAAGTTGAAGTTACCGAGTCGGAATATTTGTGCCATAAATGAGGATGTCCGCAGTAGAATATGAGTAACCGACAAAGCCAACGGATTAGTTAGCTGAAGTGGCAATGAGCTGGCCATATAGCTCGAAGAACCGATGGGGAATAAAGATTCCCGAGTGTCAGCCTCGTACCAGTAGGGCGACCCCTACATTTTGCCTACTGGTTGATGGAGTGACGACCTAGTAAGGCATACAGAAAATCCATGGATATAGGTAGCTTAAAACCATGCTTTGTGGTGTTACTTGTGGGAGGCCTATGTTCAGCAGTGGCCTAGGGTTCGAATCTCGCACGGAGCAAGCGTTTGTACAGCCCACAATTAGATAATTGTTTAGGATCTGGAAATCTATCCGTCAGCAATTTATGTATGAAAAAAGTCTTCACGATACACGTGAATATCCAACTGTATAGTATTTTTAGACAACAACAAAATTATCTAATCGACTTCAAAAAAGGAGGAGGTTCTCAATTCAACTGTAAATTCTTTTTGTATGTATGTTACGTGACACCTTTGTGAAATGTGAATCGATTCTATGAAATACGATATGATCAGAAGAATTCCCAGCAATATATTGAATACCAGGAACAGTCATTATGTATCCTAACACGAAAATTTGTATTTTATGAGTTCATATAGCATCTGAACCCTACACTCGATAAGCAAAATCCCGTCCCGAGCCATCTGCATACATCGACTTAAATATGTACTTGCTTATTCGGGACTTCAACTAGGAGCAAAAGTCTCCTATCATTTCTGAGGGTTTGTGGGAGCATTAATCCACCGCGTTGACCTAGTGCGTGTCCTAGAAAATATTTTTATTCCTAAGAGATTCCCTTCGGAGATGCAAGTCATAGGGAGACTTTACTTCTACGCCGCGTATGTGATTATTTTCTTACAAAATTTCTTTCCTGTTTGCGGGAATCGAACCCCGCTAGTTAAATGAATTCAAACTCTTTATCATTACAAAATAACAACTTATAGTTTCATTGTTACAAAGAATAAATCGCTTGCCGGATTCGTACCCGCTACCAATCAATAAGCTTTTACACTCTACGAGCTTATCTGCCTGCACTAAACTTTGCCAAACAATTAATTCCCCAATAAAATTAAACACAGCACTGGGGGCGGTAATTCCACTTAAATGGAATAGAAGGTTTATTTTGAAAGAGTTCTATTTCTATTTTAAATTTGGCCAGTTCATTCATTTTATATTTATAAAATAAATATAACTCTTGTTAGTTATAATATATTATAATAGTTTATATTTTAATTTTTAATTTTACACCTTGAAAATACGACGGCGTAGATAAATGATTTTATAATGGTATAAATATAATTCATTATTAAATATTTGAATAATAGGTACTATCTTAGGTATCTTATTATTATTAATAATAAGTACTACTATTACGTATTAAAATACTTACTTTTAAATTCAAGACCCGACGTTTTGGTTTAAGTGGTGGGTGTCGCAAATGCGATACCGTGTAAATCCGAAAAATAGTTTTATTTAATGTGTAGTGTTGGCGTAAAAAAAAATCACTATTAAATATTTGTTAAATTTGAAAATGAAAAGTATTTCAAAAAATATTACTTATTATGGTGAAATATTAATATTACTTACATAATGTGTTTAATTGTAACTTTTTTGAGTTATTAATACTTTTTTAAAGTTTCTTCGTTCTTTTAAAGTATGACGTAATTTTCAACACAACATATTGAAATTACAACACAGAACCCTGTCAAAGTTCCCCATTGTTCACCCCATGACACCCCACGAGGATTACACTAGCGAATCTAACGAAGCTCAAAACGTATTGTTTGCGCGACCATAGTTTAAGTTGCTATCGATAATGGCTGTATATCAAACGGGCCCTTAAATTGCTGCATACACATTTTAAATGAATTTAGTTAGTTTATTCTACAGTTTACCGTGCAGTGGCGGGTTAAGAATATCCACTAGCCCATATCATCCCGCGGGTGTCGTAAGAGGCGACAGAGGGTACAAACCAGGAGATGGGCAGCAGCGGCGTCATAATAACGACTATAAAAAAACTGCGATTAACAACCCGCTTGCCGAGCGTGGCAACCATGGCAAATATCCCCCTACGATGCAATCTATGGTGTAGACCTATGTTCAACAGTGGACTTTATGGCTGTAACAGTAGCAATATAAATTCATTTATAACATCATATCGTAGGCCTCATCCAAAGATTGCCTCATGACCCTTAACGGTTGCCACATTACACTCTAACGTAACGGTAACTCTACAGTTCGATATCGCCATTGCAGACTATCACAGGCAATTGTTCTCTGGGCTGTGGAAATCATTGTGGAGGACAATTGTCAACCATGCAGTGTTGCCACTTTAGCGACTTTGTCGCTAAATCTAACGACTTTTTTTGTTAACTTAATTCAATGTTTAGCGACAAAAAATATTCTGGCGACTTTTAGCGACATTTGCACTTACTTCAATTTTTGTTACCATCTGACTACTATGGGCGTAAGAAATCCTATACTCTATCCGTTAAAAAAATAATAAAATGTAAAGGAACCGAAACAAAGGTTCTCTGGATGTCGCTTATACAATACTAAACACATTAGGAGAAGTACAACTACATTCCATCACCTATTACATACAAATAAATCACTTAACATATACAACATTATTATGCTCATATTGCTTATATATATATATATATATATATATATATATATATATATATATATATATATATATAACAAGTAAAATAGATAATGATAATTATCACAAATTTAAAAAAATAAATTCTGATTGCCATGGTCGTGGCGAAAGGGAATCCGCTATCCCCAGACATCTCATAGATGTCGTTAGAGGCGACACAGGGTAGCAGCAGGAGATGGGCACCAGTATCTTCGTGAAAACAATTTTGTATAATTTAAAAACTGTGGTTGCCAACCCACCTGAAAAGTGTGGCAATTATGGCAAATATGGGTGATATTTTCCATAATTACCACGCTTTCAGACGGGTTCATCAGCCCATGATTAGGTACTAGGTAGTAAACATAAATCATTCATCATACTTTTTTACTCTTCGGTCAACTATTTTTATGGCCTACAAATAATAGTTTCGAGTCTTGATGATTTCCCGTGTTAAATTTCTATTTTTAAACACCCCTACGGAGGTAATTCTTTAAAAAAGAAAAAAAATTGCTCTTTTCAGTACAAACGCAGATCGTGAACGTGATCATTATCTCAAATGGAATACTCTTGTGAATGTTTGAATAATGAAAATGTTTTATATAAAATCATGCTACAGTGTCTGTGATACGGAAACAGTGACAACATCTTAGTCGTAAATGAGTTGAAATATAATCTTCCTAGTTGTGACTCTCGAGCTTCTAGGCATTAAAATTTCACCAATTATTGTGGTAAAATGTAGTTTTTGTCGTGTAATAAGCTAATAAGACACGAGATACTTTTCTATTTCCATACTTAATTTTATTGGTATCCAACCAGTCGTTCAAGCGTGACAAACACAAGTATACCACACAAACAAAACTTTTCAAAATCTGCATAACGCGTAAGTACAAATTGCCTGGCTAACTTAAAACTGCTTAAAAATCACTCATAATCAGTAGTTCAATTGTTCCACTCAAACAACGCGCAGACAAATAAAGAACGCATGGTCACGCATACTGTCATTAGTGGTAGGCTTATTATGGCGACAGTTCACTACCGTTGGTGGCGATTAGAGCTACTACCGTGGCGGTAGTGTGACAGCCATTGTTTAAACAATGACCTGAATAACGACCTTTTTGTACTTTAGATCCTTATCTGTTAACTACGAGCTATTACTTTTGTTAATAGCATATAATTATCACTCAAGTCGACACAATTATATCAGTATTGAGCATATTTTTGCGACAATGTATTTTTGATTATAATTCGAATAGATTCTATAATTCAAGTGCACTGGCAACTCACATATTGAATTGTTTGCGTTATTTGTTAGTTTTTTGGTGTTTTCGTTATCCACTGGTCGGTTTTAATCAACGAAGAGTCAAGATAAAAATGCCCACCTTCAAAAAGTGCAGTTGTAAGATCTGGCACACGTGAAGTACAAATATGAGTTCTTACATGATATGGGTGGGCTAAGTAGCAAAAGCTAAGTTAATTGTGGAAATAAATCATAGTTTGGAACTATCAGAACTATCATGCGTGTTCTGAATCTGCTTAGTCTAGAGGCACTGAAAAGAAAGGGAATTATTTTATACGTTATATCGACACACTCTTGTACGTATGTACTCGTACTTAGCTACAATAAGCTATTAGCCAGTAAGTAAGCAAGTAAGTAAGTAAGTAACCAAGTCACAAAGTATCACGGATGATAATCTGTTATTTTACAAGTAATATTCTTTCCTAGCTTACGCCTCACTAACACTAACATTCGAAGCTAAAGTAAATATAAATATTTCATTACCCTTATCATGTACAGTATAAGTGAATACCACTGAAATACTTCAGCCAAATCATTGAGACATATCAATATTTAAGCGAAGCGCGTCAAAGGCTTTCACGCACTGGTCTAACATTACAAATTATAATTCAAGTGGCGTGTCGATGAAATCTGAATGACAAAAACATAGAGCGTGTAACACGGCTCACTTGAACACAGATCTATTGTTATTATAAACACTGTACCCAGCCTTTGAAATCCACAATCTTTGTTCTACTGCTGACTAGGAAACACTTACTGACTTTGAAAATTAATGAGCGACTCTATACGTAGACATCTCAATTCAGTGTTATGTTTGTTGTGAGCTCTCGTTCGCATTGTTTAAGGTAAGACTACCGCTTTACTTGTATCTTCTTTATGAAAATCTGTTTCATTTGTTCTGCTATATAGATCGAAACATTTGTAAGATTCAAAGATGATCAATCTGTAACAACGTCTTAGACTTCAACGAGTCTTTTATTAATATCAAATACTTTAATTTACATACTTTCTGAAAATGAAAGGAAAAATAAGAATCTGTCAGATAGATGTTTTTATTATAGGAGTACCCTTAACCGACGAGCATGTATGCGTAGGTATATGGATATGAAAGAGGCGAGAGAGATGTATCAGGATCATGCCAAATGGAGGTCTGTAGTCTCTGCCTACCCCTCTGGGTTACAGGCGTGAGTGTTTACGTATATGTATACTTTATATTCTCTTTGATACTCATATTATCTATAAACTCTTTTCACGATTTATTTGCTTAACAGATATTGCATGTGTTCAACAGTATACTGAATGAATTAATATGTATTCCTTTTTGATAACATATTCACTTTATTTCCTTAAATATTCACATTTTCCCAGTTCTAAGTTTACTCCTGTAAAAAAATAAAAATAAAGTTTGCTCTTACTATATGTTTATTGATTCGTCTCAAATTACTACTATCTGAATATTATAGATAATATATTAGCAATATCACTGTCATCATCGCCAGCACCGTCGTAATCATAGTCGTTATTATGATCATCATAAAAATTGTTAATCCGTTTATCAACTTGTGTATCACAGCTACAAAGATCTTTCATAAGTTTAGTTCCTTATGGAACATCTCGCCTGGCAAGCGGGCTGAGAAGCGCATACCGTCACAAATTACAAACACAATCATATATTTGTATCTTCTCAAAATCTAAATCATATGTATCGAAAATATATAATTTTCGGAGAAATAGTTTTTGCTAAGGTTATGATTTCTACACTTTCATCAACCTCTCTTACACGATAGTGCTCTATTGCTACTAATTTTTTTTATTCTATGTAATTAGGCAATTATTTGACAAGGACACAGCAATGATAAATTCGTATTCGTGCGCAGGTAGGACCGACGCAATACTAGAGGAGATATGATAACTTGGACAGTTGTTTTGGTGTTGTTTTCACACACACTATGATCCTTATTCTTTATTAAAGACATGCAGAACTTTTCAGAAACTTTCACAGTTTCACTGGCATATAGTTGACATTATAAGGAGTAACTTAGGCTATTTTTAACACATTTAAAAATCATAAAATAAAATCGCAATACATTACACGAGCTCGATATTATATATCTACAGAATAGCTAGTTTAAAATAAATATGTAGAGATTGTTACACCCAAAGGTGTAGGATCAATTCGCTTGACTCTATTCGCAAAATTTTACTATACTGTGGACTGTCTAACTCAATTTACGTCTATTTTGAACACATTTACACAAAACACCAACACGATGTAGCCAAACATCTGCTGCCTCTCATTTCTCAACTTCAATATCGTAGAATCAGTATACTCAATAAAACATAGGTTAATTCAATGGCGTCCTAACGCAAACGCTTGCGTTTGTTGTGTTCACAATGGGACTTGTGTTTCTCTGTCACTCAAAGTTAGATGTAACAAAAGAGATGCGCTTTAAGTTTCTGTTGCAACAATGGAGTATGAATAGCAGTGAACACAGAGGTGGAGAGATAGCGCTATGGGTGATTGCGTCTGTAGGGTTAGAAAAATATTTTTACCGATACTTAAATAATTCGAACCCAGGTTTCTTGCGTTCTGTTATATTTACAGCGAGCGCTAACCATCTGAGTTACCACGGCTCTCGCCGGCACCAATTAAATTGTTAATTGCAATTTTAAGTACTGATATACCACGTGCTCGGCGGTGGAGGAAAACATCGTGAGGAAATCTGCATGTCTGAGGAATAAGAAAAAAATATTTCAAAGACATGTGAAGTTGGCCAACACGCATTGGGGCAGCGTGGCGGACACTTCCTTGCCCTAAAACACTCTTAGAAATGAGGGGAGGCCTGTGCCCAGTAGTGAGACGTATAAAGGCTGTAACTTTACTTTACTTTACTTAAATAAATTATTTAAAAGGTGGCATAACTAATTTACCAATACTTTTAGAGAAATTCGAAATACAAAATTACAACATGCAACAAGAATAAAAGTGAAAAATTTGTTGCAAGCATTATTTACTAAAAGGAATAAATTTAAGTATTTAATCGTTTAAATATATAACCCTAAGTAGCAAAAGTAAAAATAAACCATACAACGAGTATCACGATTTAAGCAAACTTTCGTCTCTAACTTAAAAACAATATGATAGTAGATAGACTTGACGCGCCAACAACGCTAATTATCTCGATAGATAGCTGTAAAAACAAAACACGAACAGCCCTTTAGGCATCTACTGTTTTGTTAGTGTAATCTATGTTTAGTAGCAAGAAAAAATACAGATTTTTCATGTTATTTCCTGTTAGTTGTAGCAAATGGCTTAAATAAATATCACGTCGACGATAAAAGAAACATTCAAAATTTTGCATAAAAATTTCAAAATATATTTCCCTATCATTATTTATTAATATATATTAATATTAATTACAAAAATATTTTTGCAGACCATACAACGGCGAACATTGGCAGAGGATTAGTGGATCTACGCGCAGGAGTGACGTCATGAATATAAAATTAAAACCTTACGAGATACTAACTTGGACTGACAGCGCCAATTGTTGGGAACGTATTAACTATAGAACAGAGCAGGTAAAAGTAGAGGCTACAAATATTTCTAAAATGTACGTTATTTTAATATATATAAACAAATATGTCTAAAAATATAGGTCTAATTGGAGCAAGCAGAGAAAAATCCGACATGTTATAGTGGAAAATATAAATTTAAATGTAAAAAGTTACGATGTAAAAATTGAAAAGTACTTCATTTTATATACGCAGAATCAATGTTTAAATCGTAGGTATCATTAAATTTAAAATTTCCTAAATTTTTACAATTTTTCTCTCATGTAAAATTTTTTTGTTTGATGAATTTTATGCATTGTGACAAATATTACAATTAAAAAAAAGTTACAATTATTACAAATTTTTAAACCGTTATTGCATTGTCGCACTGGTATGTTTTCAAAACGAATAATTTAAAAGAAATCTCTGTTATTTCAATAGTCTTTATCCGAAAAAACGTGCACACGGTATTATATTATATTGTTCCATTAAACAATGATAAATTCGGCATCCATGTGCTCTTATTGTTTATTCGGTCATTCATCATCAAAATATGGTTTTAGAGTTAATCATTCATCAATCAATCATTAAATAATTTTTAGAGTAATTTCCATAATTTTGAACAGTTGTAAAAAGTTTTAATTTCAACTTAGCAACATTATTATCTATGCTACCACTAGTGCAATTTACAAGTAGATAAGCTCTTAACAAATTTAATTACTAAATCGAGAGTTTTGAGGTTAAAATCAGTTTACATTTTTATTAAGATAGGTATCTACCCTGACTTAAGGAACAGTTAATTAAATTAGAAATCAACAAGTGATTGTTTTTAATTGTGTTTTTTTTGATACACCATATCTTTCTTTCATATTCTTATATTGTTATCCGATCTAAGCTATGTTTAACCTTGCGATTGCTTAGCTCATCGGGAAGTTAGTTTAAAATCAATTACATACAAAGTTTTTTTATAGGAGAGGGGGCAAACGAGCGTACGGCTCACCTGATGGTTAGTGATTACCGCCGCCTATGAACAACTGCAACACCACTGGAATTGCAGATGCATTGCTGGCATTTCAAAAAGGAGTAGGCTTAGGCTTTTCTCGAAGGTCCCTAAGTCGTATGTAAGTTCAAACCGAACAGACATGAAAGCGGTTTACCTAGTAAAAACGTGGTAAAATATTTAATATTTTAAACAAATAATAATTAAATATTAAAGAATTGTTTTTATACAAACGAAATAACTATACACCATCGATATATATGCATGTACTACGCACTAGATATGGCATTCCGAACACTCACTATGTTCAACTGAACTGTACTGCAATCCGTACACCTGTTATTGTGGCTTCGATATTCATGCAGTGCAAAGCGGCGACAATAATAATTTTATATTAAATTAGCACATATGCAAAATAAACGAAAATTAAATAAAATGTACTCGATTATAATAAAAAATAAAAATATAAATTTCTTTGCAACTTTCCGCTAAACAAACCTTGTTTAGCGGAAAGTTGCAAAGAAATTTATATTTTTATTTTTTATTATAATGGATTTCCGCAAAGTAACGCCTGATTCTATCAATTGTACTCGATTAACAATACAATCTAAATAAACAATTATTTATTATGACAATTTTCGCGCGTTTGCGCGACTCTACTGTTTCCCGCGCATGCTCGGATACAGACTACTGCACATTTTTTGTTTGGTTTTAATAGCTTCTCTAGTACGTAGTACATATAACTCAATGCTGTCCACCTGATGGCAAGCAGATATTTGCAGTCCATACATACATACTGTCGAATGTAAATAAAGAAAGCTTGTGATGCGTTGTCACTTCTGAGGACTGAGATGTCTCACAGGTCGCAGCACTCAAATGACATTCTATAACCTTCAGACTAGAAGGTAGCAGTGCAAGCACTGCTATTAGGTGGCAAAAAGAGAGTGGGACCCACCCTGCCGGACTCCAAGACAGGCCAGTGGTCCTACCTAAAAAAATACATTTTATTTGCACAGACAAAAAACATGTCTGCTGTTCACACGCGGTAGAAGTGAAATTTTCAAATGAAGTGAAATTAAAATATACATTGCAATATAAATTTCACAGCAAATGATTTATTTAACATAATAGTTATCAATGTGTATATTTCAGTGCGGCATAAAATAATAAGATAAAAGTTTAATTTTGTAGCATATAAATGTTACAATCCTTTAGCCTAAATTCAGGTTAACAAATTATAAGAATATTTTCTGTCGAGTAAAATTAATTTGCAACAGCGCCATCTACTTAATTTTATTAGATAAAGTCATTTCATCGAAACAAAGCTGATTGACTCTTCCGACATAAACTAATTTAATTATAATTTAACCAATTAATATAACATTTTATCTACCTCATTATCTAGCAGGCTAAATCCTATACCTACATGTACAAGTTTAACTCTTTTTAGTGACGCTTTTTGTTTTATCTAATTTCGAATCACAACGATTCGTGTTCTCTTTTTTTTTTTAACTACTAAAGTAGTTTTCACTTTAAAAACCTACTCCATCCTTAAAGGAGTGAAACGCACGTTGTTGCGTTCGTTGGCGGGAACGTCTACTTAGGTTAACTGTTTGATTATTTCTGCTTCTATTCAATAAAAAAGAAGATAGAATTTCGTCACAAAAATGAATAAGACCATGAAGTTAGTAAGTCTGCGTGTCGTATATCAGTATAATATAAAATTGCCCCGGGCTATCACGTAAGGGGCCAGTAAATTGTGTCATCGTATCGTTTTCTTTAAGACTTGCGCGCACCTGCTGGGAAGTTAAAGGAAAGAGACTCTGAATAATGTTTCCACGGAAGCTGTTTATTGCTTTTGATAGAGAGTCGTTAATTTAATACAGTTAAGGGCGGGTTTAATAATTTCGTGGTAGGAGGAAAGTGTCACTTATAAGTCTTAAACTAAATTTAGCTTATCGACATGTTAAGATACATATTTAACGTTTAGCAATAATATTTTTAATAAATGCGAGCACATAATTTACCAGATGGTAAGTGGATGCTGTAGGCCACAGACATCTACATCTATACACGATTAGGAATCAAAATGTAGACGCACTGTCACCCCTGAGGACTAATATTAAAGCCTGCAATACAGCAGCATTGAGCTGTTATTCTACACTGATATTACTTCCTCGATCGAGCCGATCCATTCGTACTACAACCATACCTATAGCTGCAGCATGACTCTACACAGTTATTATACGACACACACCATAGAAGAGATTTGCATTTTTAATGAATAAGGGGGAATCCCTTAACTGTGTAGAATTTGAAAAATTGTAGGATATATTACATATTTTGGTAGAAAAGTGTTGCAGAATACCTTTACCTAATTAAAAGTAAATTGCTGAACATAAGCCTCCTGTCCAGATTACCTCATAGGGGGGATATTTGTAATAGATGCCAGCTTTCATTATATAGTTGTAATTAATAAGACGCTACTGTCCATCTCCAAGGTTTTTCCCCTCTGTCGTCTCTTACGACACGCACGGGACGATATGGGGTAATGGATATACTTAAACTGCCACTACACGTCACAGAATGCCAGCGTAAAATAGCAGCATGATGCTAGTATATTTCGTGTAGTGCGCTCAGACCAACGAAAGTAATAGACGGAGCGCTGAGTAGACTTCAAGTTATTCCTAAACCATGCTCAACTACTCGACACGCACTCACACACATATCTGTTCTTATTACTTTCTTTACCAGCGCGTTAAAGTCCACTGCTGGACGTACACATTTGCACCTAATCATGTTATTGTATGCGAATGATTTTAGATGCATGTGTGTACGTGAGTGTGTGTTCTTGCAATAAGTTTAACATGGTTGTGGATTGGTTTAAGCGTCACTTGATTATTTTTTATAGAATGAGGGTGACAAACGAGCACACAGTCCACCTGATGGTAAATGGATGCTGTGGCCCATAGACATCTACATTTATGCTCGATTAAGAATTAAAACTCAGATGCGTTATCATCCCTGTGGACTAAGATGGAACGCCTCGTTTCGAGTAAAAAAGAGTCTCCGGATCTCTACACTCACCATACGAAACACAGCGGTATTAAGCTGTTATTTTACGCTGGTATTCTGTGAGAGCGTTATCCTTCCCCGGTCGAGCCGACCTATTCGTGCTACAACCATAATATAGCTTCAGCGTGGCTCTACCACGTATAAACGAACCCACTTAATCAGTTGGCTTCAATAATGAGCAACTAGAACTAGAGACCCTTAGTAACGAAACATCCTATCTTGGTTTCAGAGGTAGCAGCAACGTATCTGCGTTTTGATTCTTAATCGAGGTCAGATAGAAGTAACTATGAACTACTGCAACCAGTTATACTTTCACATGGACAATGTCATCATCAGTCTTATCATGTCATCAGTCCATCTAGTGGGGGGGGGGGGCACCCCATACTTCGCTTACCGTTACGAGACTGCCACCCGAGAACCTTTCATCCCCATCGGTGATAGGTTCTTCGAACTATATGGCCAGCCCAGCTTCCTAATCCATGTCAGTTACTCTGGTTCTACTCCGAATATCTTAAATTCTAAGTTTATCACAGACAGTGGACAGTGTATTAGTTTGTAGATTTCGCTCGCGTGATAAAGTATCCTATATTGTTTACTAGTTAAAGCGACGTGCTTCAAGTGAAATTATGTAATATATTAACTTTATAATACAAAACAAAAGAAATTTCGAACGGCCTCTTATACAAGAAATAATTATGTCAAACAATTAACTGCTTATTTAATGACTTCAACTGTACTTAAATCATACAACAATGGTTGAACAAAATGCAATCCCGTGCCATGTCAAAATAAATCCTACAAAAATACTAACTTTTAACTTTTATGAGTCTATGCTTTCAGGCACGAAATGTCTTAACTTTCGACACTTCCAAAATTAAGCTGTAAAACATCTTGATAACGTTCTACGTTAAGGCTGTGGTGAAGTCAAAAATGTTTAATATGTTCACTGAACTTTTAATAGAATCGTTTTGAATGATTGTAAAAGTTTACTAGATTGTAGGACTAATTTCAGTCTAGAACTTCTTTGGGGTTGGTACCACCCTCTCAACTATCCCTGTCACCAAGCAGTGTGCGTACACTACAGTGCTTAGATCTGAAAGTTGTAGAGTTTTAGTTACAATAATGTGCTCCGGACCGATTTCCGCCACGGTGGTCAGCCTCAACGGAGACCAGCTATCACATATATCTATACACAGGTGCACTCTCTATTACCTCACTCTCATATTCCGATCGGTAATCCGACACGATGGGAGAGCGATCAGGCAAAAACGCAGTGAAAAGGCATTGAAACACCGGTGAATTTCTAAATCCGAGCTGCGACTAATAATTTCTTACAGAAAAACCTTTGGAGAAAAACTTTTCGATTTAGATTTTGATCTGACCCAGGATAAAAACTCGAGACCTTATGACCAGCAATCGTGCTTTGGTCCACTTGACCGACAAGGTATGATTGTAGGCTGTGAGGCATTCCGTTTATATCCTTAAAAGTGACAATGCGTTAATATTCTTATTTGTTAGAAGCTGGTAGCTGTATCCACTTAATATCAGGTGGACTTTAAGTACTTTTGTCACTTCAGTTTTTTTTAAACCGGACCGGAACCGGAAGCCGGAAAAATTTGCTCTTGCAAGCCATATAGGCTAAAATAAAAAGGGTGCTATCACACGGGCACCTGGGCAGAAAATAGATCTGCCATCTGAAAAGATTTTGGTCTTTAAAATAAATTAAACACCTCTAATATTAAATTGAAACCATATACATAATTTAAATAAATGACACAATAAAAAATAAATGACAAACAAAAAAAACGCTTAAAGTGCTTCGGGCGCAAAAAAAAAATCAACAAAACGATCAATATTACAAATATATATACCTATAATAGAAAAGTTCCTTCGTATTTTGTTTGTATAAAATTGAAAAAAAAAATCTCTTTGATTATCCTGTTTGTATCTGGCTGGCTTTAATATCAATACATAATAGGATATAAAGAAAACGAAAAATAAAAAGTTGAAAATATTTTTACGCCATTTTTCAATTGTTTTTCTTTCCACCAAAATAAATGAATCTAACGAATAAATCCGATACATTCTGAAGTTTTGTTACAAAAAATGGGAAAAATGCGACTCAATCCGCGAAACGAAATCATTGCGAAAAGTGCAGTGCCAGTAAGATTGGCACAACGTTAGTTCAAGCGTCCGTCCGGGAATTATGATATCAAAAATGCAGCTCGCTCTTGACGCATCATACGGATAAAGTCTATGCTATATTTGAAAACAACATAGAACAAGATCGGCGTATAAGTAGTTAAGACATAGCCATGGCCAAGATTGGCTATGTCGTAACTAATGGCCAATTGATTGAGTGTAAAACAGTTTTATCCCATTTGAAAAATTCTGACTTTATTAAAAAAAAAACTCGGTATTTGGGTACCACACGAGCTCACTGAAAGAAACCTAATGAATCGTGTGGTCACTTGTGATTCTCTATTGAAACGTAATGAAACCGAACCATTTTTGAAAAGATTGATCACTAGTGATGAAAAGAGGATCACCAAAGACAAGAAGGTGCAAAAAAGATTATAGTCAAAGGGGAGTCTAACACCACAGACTGAAACATAACTCAGATTAACATGCAATAACGTGATGCTGTGTGCATGGTGGAATTCATCATCATTACAGCCCTTCACAAGTCCACTGCTGAACATAGGCCTCCACCAAGTAAAGCCACAAAGCACGGTCCTGAGCCACCTGCATCCATCGACTTCCTGCATATCTTACCAGGTCGCCACTCCATCTAGTGGGGGGTCGCCCTACAGTACGCCTACCGGTACGAGGCTGCCACTCGAAAACCTTTCTTCCCCATCGGTTATCGGTTCTTCGAGCTATATGACCGGCCCATTGCCACTTCAGCTTACTAATCCGTTGGGCTATGTCGGTCATTCTGGTTCTACTGCGGATATCCTCATTTCTGAGTCTATCACGCAGAGAAACTCCGAGCATAGCCCTCTCCATAGCTCGCTGAGCGACCTTGAGCGTCCTCATACGGCCAGCAGTGAAGGACCACGTCTCAGATCCGTAATTCATCACTGGCAACACGCACTGATTGTACAATCTAGTTTTTAGAGATTGAGGTATACCTGACGAGAAGATATGTCGTAATTTCCCGAACGCTGCCCAGCCGAGTTGAATCCGTCGATTGACCTCTCGGTCGAAGTTGGACTTACCTAGTCGGACTATTTGTCCCAGGTAAACGTACTCGTCAACAACTTCGAGCATAGTGCTCCCAACAACTACCGACATAGGTGTGACATGGACATTAAACATGATCTTTGTTTTGTCCATGTTCATCTTAAGACCTATCCGTTGCGGTTGGGGCACTATTGAGGTCATTGAGCATAGTGCTTAAGTCCTCCAGCGATTCTGCCATAAGGACTATATCGTCGGCAAATCGAAGGTGAGTGATGTACTCGCATTGATGTTAATACCGTATCCTTTCCAGTCCAGTAGCTTGAAAACATCTTCCAATGCAGCGGTGAAGAGTTCCGGGGATATAACGTCACCCTGTCTTACACCACTCTGCAGTTGGATAGGTTTCGAGCTCTGGTTCTGTACTCGGATAGCCATCGTAGCCCTACTGTACAAACACTTCAACACTTCGATATACCGACAGTCAACTTGGCACCGCTGAAGGGACTGTAGCACCGCCCAAATTCCGACGGAATCAAAGGCTTGCTCAAAGTCCACATACGCCAGACAAAGTGGCAGTATGTACTCTTCAGTCTTCTGTACAATCTGTCGCAGGGTATGTATGTGGTCTGTGGTACTTTTCGGAAACCGGCTTGTTCGGGAGGCTGGAAGTCGTCGGTCTGCGTGCGAGACGATTCGTAATAACTCTCCAAAACAGCACGTAGACGCGGCTCAGAAGGGAAATCGGTCTGCAGTGCTTTAAGAGAGCGTTGTCGCCTTTCTTAAAGAACAAGGTACCACCGCACTTCTGCTCCACGCCTCTGGAGTAGTGCCACCATGGAGGACGGAATTGAAGAGCTTCTGAAGGACCTCAAGTACCGGTGTTCCACCCACTTTCAGAACCTCCGCTGTAATTCCATCCTCGCCTGCGGCCCTGCCGTTTTTAAGGTGCTGGAGAGCCATTCTAATCTGGCTTAGACTGACGTCCGGGATATCATCGGAATAGTGTCGAATAAGACTTGGTCTTGGATCGTTACACTTGCGTGTGGCTCCAACGATGATGTGTACGGGTGCCCATAGAATCTCTCAATCTCACTCAAAATCTCAGGTGTCCCGGAATCGATGCTGCGACACTCAGTCTTCAGCTTTGACAGTTGGCTCTTACTGGCAGACAGATCTCTGGCAAAGACTTTGGAGCCCTGGTTCCGCTCGATCGCTTCTTTAATACGAGCAGTATTAAAGTTGCGTAAGTCTCGCCGCATGCATTTGGAGATCTGTCTGTTCAGTTGCCTGTATGCTGTCAAATCTGTTGACGATTGCAGCCTCATCTCCCGTCTAACAGCCATGAGATTATAAGTGTGATCGGTGAGTTTTTGTGTTCTTCTCGGGCGGGTCTTGCAGAACTTAGCTCCGACCGCATGGACAGTTTCCACGAGCTTGTCATTCATATTCATATCATATGGTGGAATTGGAAGGGCATAATTTACAATGAGCTTTTATTGCCAAGCAAAACCATTGATTCGAATCTCTACTGCAACTAATGAGATTCAAGCAAGACATTACACTGAGTGGTCTTTCATGATGATAAAACCAGACCACACACATCTTTAGCCACTCAGCAAATTGAGAGAGTTTGGTTGGGAAGTGTTCATGCATCCACCATATATTCCTGATCTTGCACCCTCAGATTCCTGTTTCGGTCTCTTATGAATTCCTTGGGTAGTTCTGAGTTAACATCAAGAGGGGACTGTCATAACTACTTGTATTTTTATGATCGCAATTCCCAATATTTCTACAGCCACAGGATTATGTCACTAACTACAAGATAGCAACAAGTTATCAAACAAAGCGGCATATATATATATATATATATATATATATATATATATATATATATATTAATTGTAATAGGGTATTTTAAACCATGTAAAAAAAACAAAAATTGTATATTTATGATAGACTTTGTAAAAAGTAAACGAGAAGTATTGATTTCTACTTATAAAATTGCATTATAAATGTTATATTTCAATTTTAAGAATACCTATATACTTATTTTTGTCTGTCCCTCAAATCTGCAAAACGCTGTCGAGCTATTAGGCACTGTCGTGACGTCACTGATCCGGCCTAAAGGTAATTAGTGTTCTGTGTCACTGATTAAGAAAACTAGCTAATGTGCTGTGTTATTTAGAAAATTTTCAAGTTATCATTACGATTACTGAGTTTAATTCCGAATTTTATTGAAAAGGCATTACGGAAGACGAATTTGTAAAAGCAGAAAGTACTAATCTACCAAGGATAAATTTTTTTGCATGCAACCAACCCAAGTTTTGTTCTGCACAGTTGAAAAATGTTAAAACATCAATGTAAGTACTTATTACCAACTTCTGTTTATACAAAAACACAATACTTGGTCGGGGTGTATTTTGATAATATGTACATAGTTTAGTAGCTATCATAGTTTAGTTTATCTATAATTATTGTTACGAGCTTGAGGTTCGTGACAATAAAAATTGCCGATAGAATTACCTAAATTAACACTTTAATTTACTTTATACAAATTAAAGTTAAAAACACTAATAATTAAACACACTAATTCACTTAATTCCGCTCCGAAGCTTCGCTTGTGTCGCCGAGTTCAACTCTGTCCCGATCGCATCTTGCAGCGCCTATTTATTTAAATTAGCAAAGAAACATCCCGAATATTCAGGTAAATGCGCGCAAAGGGACGAGTGTGCGAGTATAGACTTTCCAGAAACTTGGCGCTGTCGGTTGAGAGATTTGTGATGTCATTCTCTGCAAAGCTCCCCTCGCTCTCGTTCCTGACACTAGATGGCGCTAGTTGACTTATTCACACAACACTGCCCCCTCCTAAGACATGCTCGTCCCGAGCATTATCGGTCCCATAATAACGCGCCAAGCGATCCACATGGACGATCTTAGGAGTCCCTCTTGCGCCTTTCTGTATCCGGTAGGTCACATCGTTCATCCTGGTTACAATCCGGTACGGGCCGTCCCATTTAGCTTGAAGCTTAGGAGATTTCCCTTTGCTGCGGACTGGATTGTGCAACCACACTAATGAACCTTCGTTGAACCCTTTATCGTTCATTTTGCGGTCATACCGGGTTTTCATTTTCTCAGACATTTGCTGGCCCGATTGTCTGACGTGCTCATAAATGTCATTCATTTTGTTCCGCAAGTCATTTGCATAATCGGTTATACTGCGTGGGGCATCAGGTGGTATCCCGGTGATCAGGTCTGCAGGCAGCCGTAATTCTCTTCCAAAGTTTGCGAAAGCTGGTGTCACTGCTGTACTTTCGTGAACAGAACTTCGATATGACAACAAAAACGGTTGTATGTGCTTGTCCCAATCTCGTTGCCGATTGTCTACAACTTTTGTTAGGTACCTCTCCAATGTCTGATTAAATCGTTCCACCATTCCATCAGATTGCGGGTGATAAAAAGTCGTTCTTGTTTTATGAGTACCCACAACTCGGCAAGTTTCCTGGAATATTTTTGGACTCAAAATTCCTTCCTTGATCGCTGTGAATCTCTAAAGGTACTCCAAAACGACAGAAGACTTCATGGACTAGTTTATCTGCAACTGTTGAAGCTTCTTGATTTGGAATGGCGAAGACTTCTGGCCACTTAGTGAAGTAATCCATCACAACCATGAAATACTTGTTACCGCTTTCACTCTCCGGAAACGGCCCCGCCACGTCAATGGCTATTCTCTCCCATGGTGCACCAACATTGTACAGCTTCAATGCACCTCTACAGCCGCACAACTTGTACATTTGCGACACCAGTCCTCGACATCGTTTCGACAGTGGACCCAGTAAAACCGTTCTCGGATCTTCAGTAGAGTTCGTTTAACTCCCAGATGGCCTCCTGAATAATCATTATGGTACAGCTGTAGAACATCCGGTACTTTAGCTTTAGGGACAACCATTTGTAAATGACAGCTGTCTCCCCGAACATTTTCCCATTTACGGCACAGAACTCCATCCTGAAGCAGCAAGCTGTCCCACTGAGCCCAATAGCTTTTAGTGGTCGAACTCATCGCTGAGACGTCGCTTTACTTGGGCTTGGGAGCACTGGCCTTCATCCATTCCAGGATCAGCTTGATGTCCGGATCTTCCTGCTGTGCACGTTGTAAGCTGTCCTTCCACTCGTTGCTGAGGTGGTCTGCCCTGAGCATCCTCACGGATACCACTTCCTTACTCTCTTGCCTAATACAATGTTCGCAATCTTCAGGACAAGGTCTTCTTGACAATGCATCTGCGTTGCAATGAGATTTCCCGTTGCGATGTTCGATCTCAAAGTCGTATTCCTGCAGTAGTTCAATCCACCTCGCAACTTGTCCTTCTGGATTTTTAAACTGCAATAGCCATTTTAGTGCAGCATGGTCAGTTCGTAAGTGAAATTTTCGCCCCAGAAGATATTTGCTAAAATGCTGCAACGACTTTACCACAGCTAGCAATTCACGTCTTGTGACACAGTAGCTCCTTTCCGGTTTTGACAACGACTTGCTGAAGTACGCTATCACGGCCTCTTGGTCACCATTACGTTGAGACAACACACCGCCAAGTCCTATATCACTTGCGTCTGTGTCAACTATAAATTCTTTGCTTGCATCAGGGTATCCCAAAATAGGTGTTTTGCACAAACGGTCCTTGAGCTCCTGGAATGCGATATTGCAACTTTCATCATAGCAGAAATGTCGCTTCTCCTCGGTTAGCTTGTGCAGAGGTTTGGCTATATCTGCAAAGTTCCTCACAAATCGCCGGTAATAGGAGCACAAACCCAAAAATGCTCTAACCTGCGTCTTGTCTTTTGGATCCGGCCAATCCTTGACAGCTGCGATTTTCTCCGGATCCGTGCGGATACCTTCTTCCGACACTACATACCCCAAAAGGTTGACTTGCCGTTTGAATAGTGAACATTTCTTCAGACTCAGCTTGAGATTGGCACTCTGAATCTTCATGAGCACGCGTCCCAGGTTTTCAAGGTGTTCCTCAAACGTACGGCCCACGATGATGATGTCATCCAAGTAGACCAGACAGGCATCGCCAATTAGCCCGGTAAGTACAAGTTCCATCAGCCTTTCAAACGTTGCTGGAACATTGCACAACCCAAACGGAATTACTTTGAATTGCCACAGACCCTTTCCCGTCGAGAACGCAGTTTTCTCCTTGTCCTTATGGTCAATTTTAACTAGCCAGTAGCCACTTTTTAGGTCCAGCGTGCTAAACCACTTTACTCCTGTAAGCATGTCCAACGTGTCATCAATTCTTGGCAAGGGGTAGCTGTCCTTCTTTGTAACGTCGTTCAGACGGCGGTAGTCAACACAAAACCGCATGCTGCCATCCTTCTTCTTCACCAGCACCACGGGTGAACACCATGGACTAGATGAAGGTTCCATAACACCATCCTTCACCATTCCCTCAATCATGGTTTCCACTTCCTTTTCACGTGCTACCGGCAATCTTCTTGGCCGCTGACGGATAGGCAATTCCTCTTCTGTGTTCATTTTGTGTTGAACTAAGCCAGTCTTTCCTAAGTTAGCATCGTTTGACGAGAATACATCGGCGTACTTGAGTAACAACTTCTTCGCCTTGACCAATTCGTTCGTGGAGAGAACACTGCGACAGTCTTCCAAAAGTGTGGTCACTCTCGTTTCTGAATTCTTGCTGGGGGTCCCACTCGATATATATTGGCACCGACGTAACCAATCCACTTCCTCACAAGTGCCAACCAGTGTGCCTTTTTCTATAATCTGTTCCCGGTCGCAAAGGTTCAGCACACGTATTCTTGAGATGTCAGTGGTTCTGACCAAGGTTCGAGCTACTTTCCATGGAAGGTCATTGTTTACCCTTTCCACAAGTACACAACGGTGAGCTTGCCCAGCGTTTCGGGGAAGACTAACCGGAACAATCGTTTCCGATCTCGGCGGAAGAACAGTCTTCTTAATGCTGTACACGTTTCCTGGTAACGCACCTTCCATAAAAAGTTCCTCCTGTCCACATTTCAAAACACCTTGCTTAACGTCGATCTCACAACAATTATTCCTCATAAAGTCTAGGCCTAGGATGCAGTCGTCCATTATATCAGCCACGATGACATTATGCAGGTAGATCACATTGCCAAGCTTCAACTCCATCTCGTTCTCTTCACGGACGGGTATACGCTGACCGGTGGCTGTTACCAAATTAATGCGTTCACGATTGTATGCAGATTCCCCAAGGAACTGACTTATAAGTTGGGAACTAACAACCATACGAGAGGCTCCAGTGTCTATGGTCAGTTTACAAAGCATTCCGTTGACCTCGCCCTTGATGATTAGACTGTTCCCATCATGGGTTTGTGAGATCGAGATCCTTGGGGCTCTTTTAACATCAGCCAGCACCCGCCCCGCAGTTCTGGCTTTTACTCGTTTCCCTGCTGCTGCTGGGCGGTGCTGTTGGCCGCACTACCCTCCTGGGATCGTTCACCTTCCCTTTCTAGGGTTCGCTTAGGGCAGCTGGATCGAAGATGGCCCTTTTCCCCACAGCCATAGCACCTTGGTCTGTATCCTTTGTTGCGGTCGCGAACTGTAGCTGTTGCAACCTCCCTGACGCGATGGGAACGATGATCCTGCCGCACGGCTTCCACTTACAGTGCATGGGCCAAGGCGTCCTTAAGCGTCTCGTGGTGCCCGAGCCTCACAGCAGCTCTGACTTCCAGGTCGTGGATGCCGTCGATGAATGTCTGCACCAGGTTCCCTTCAATGAGCGCAGGTACAGACCGGTATGCTTTCCGCACCAGCTTCTCCACTTCTAGAGCCCACTGCTGCAGGTTTTCGTTGATGCGCTGCACACGATCTTTAAGCTGCGCACGAAAGACGTGTTCCAGGTGAGCGTCGCCATATCTCGCCTCCAATGCCTCAAGGAGTTGCTCATAAGTCACTTCCTCACCGAGAGCTTCCAGAACTGTTAAGGCCTGGTCGCGCAGGCCTAGTGTAGAGCAGTCATGGCCTGACTTTTATTCCAGCCGTTCGCTTTCATAACAGCCTCGAACTGGATTTTGTAGGCTGACCAGGAAGAAGTCCCGTCGAACGGTGGCACCTTGAACCCACGTAGCGAAGGTGCTGAAGCTACTACGGGAGCTGTAGTTCCATCCCCAAGTTTGAGTTCGTTCAGCGTTTTCTTCACGTCAGCCATTACGTTGTCAACCCGATTGTTCACATGGTTGATTCGGGTTTCATGTTCTTCGATTCGGGTTTCAGCTTCCGACAGACGGTTGTCGTGTTGAGCAACCCTATCCTTCACCTGCCTTATCTCTTTCCCAAAGGTAGCGTGAAGGTCCTTCATGAGGAGCATCTGTTCTTCCGACCGACGAGCCTGTTCCTCCTACCGGCGGGCCTGTTCCTCCTGCCGGCGGGCCTGTTCCTCCTGTCCGCCCCGCAGCTGCTGCAGCATCACCATCAGAGCACCTAAGTCAGGTGCCACAGACGTAGAAGCTGCTGACGGACCGGCTTCCGTGGCCGGCGGCTGGCCCTCAGACATCTGCGGCGTTGCACCACCAAATCTCCTCTGGTCCGTCTCCTACTGGCGTTGACTTCGGGTACGAACACCCTCCGTTTCCTCCTTAGGTAAAATCGGCATTATTTTATCCCACTTCTGACACCAATTGTTAGGAGCTTGAGGTTCGTGACAATAAAAATTGCCGATAGAATTACCTAAATTAACACTTTAATTTACTTTATACAAATTAAAGTTAAAAAGACTAATAATTAAACACACTAATTCACTTAATTCCGCTCCGAAGCTTCGCTTGTGTCGCCGAGTTCAACTCTGTCCCGATCGCATCTTGCAGCGCCTATTTATTTAAATTAGCAAAGAAACATCTCGAATATTCAGATAAATGCGCGCAAAGGGACGAGTGTGCGAGTATAGACTTTCCAGAAACTTGGCGCTGTCGGTTGAGAGATTTGTGATGTCATTCTCTGCAAAGCTCCCCTCGCTCTCGTTCCTGACACTAGATGGCGCTAGTTGACTTATTCACACAACATTATTATCATTAGCAATCATTAGTTATAATATCTAAGTTTACGTAATTTATTACAAAATATGACTCGCAATAAACTTCACCTCATGATATTTTGTTTTGTATAATAATAATAATAATAATAATAATAATTTTTTTTTTGGCATACTCAGGTGGACTCAGACTGAACTTAACGCCCTGGATAGAAAAGTCCGCACTACCATGACGTCCCATAGGATGCATCATCCGAGATCGTCGGTAATGAGGCTGTACTTGCCGCGGAAGCATGGTGGTCGTGGCTTCTTGAGCGCGCTCACCATGCACAATCGCGACGTGTGCAGCCTCCGTGATTACTTCCTGGCGAGATCGGATGATCCATTCTATAAGGACGTCATTTCTTGTGATAAAGGACTTACCCCTCTATCCTTAGCCAACGAGCAATGGCAAGACCCGGCAGTGCAGAGCATTTCCGACCGGGAGACCGTATGGAAGGAGAAGGAGCTCCACGGGAGGTTCTACAAGGCTCTACATGAGCCTTTCGTAGACACAGTAGCCTCCCTCCACTGGCTACGCTTTGGTGATCTCTTCGGGGAAACCGAGGGTTTTGTCTGTGCAATACAGGATCAGGTTATTAAGACCAACAACTATCGGAGATACATCCTAAAGGATGGCACCGTCGACATCTGTCGAGCTTGTCGCCGTCCCGGTGAGTCACTTAGGCATGTTATCTCCGGTTGTTCGGCGCTTTCTAACTCTGAGTACTTGCACAGGCACAACCTAGTAGCCAGAATTCTACACCAGGAGCTCGCTCTGAAATACGGTCTCGTGGATCGGAAATTGCCGTATTACAAGTACTTGCCGGAAGCCGTGCTCGAAAATGATCGCGCCAGGCTCTATTGGGACCGGGCCATCATCACAGACAGGACTATTCTTGCGAATAAGCCTGATATTGTGCTGATGGACCGGGCACAGTCAAGGATATTTTTGGTCGACATTACCATTCCGTATGACGAGAACCTCGTGAAAGCCGAAACAGACAAGCAAACAAAATATCTGGACCTGGCTCACGAGGTGACCGACATGTGGGGTGGTCTGCCGACCGAAATTATTCCTGTAGTCGTCTCTGCAAACGGGCTAATCCCAGTCAGCCTCTCGGGTCATCTGAGGCGGCTGGGACTACGTGGCGGGCCGCTCCAGGTTCAAATGCAGAAGGCGGTGCTCCTCGATACCGCCCGCATCGTCCGCCGGTTTCTTTCCCTTTCCCCCTAACCCTCGGCCGTTTGGTCTCCCCTGCCGAGGGCCTCCATCTGGTTGGGCTTTTATTTATTTATGTACTTTTATATTTATTTTATGTTATTGATATTTATGTATATTTATCTTTTCATTTTCATTTATAATTATATATTTATAGCACCCAACCAGATGAGAAAACTATATAGATACCCCACAATAATAATAATAATAATTTTATTTCAGACCATATATTCAGGTCCATATATTGTTAGTAAAGTTGTTAGTAACAATAGTGGCTTAAAACTATGTTAGTATTGTAAGTAATTACACATTATATTAATCCTATGACTACGCCCACCCAGTGGTTCTGTATGGGACAGTCATATCTTACAGATATCGCTCTCAGGATGCTGTTATTACTGTTTCGTAAGCGTTGCAAGAGTGAGGCTGTTTTCTTTCGAATGATCGCTGGAAAAGTGTCAGTACGCGCTTGTGCAAACATACCTGATGCACTGCAATGCCACGGCAGCCGCAACAACATCCTGAAAGCGTTATTATACTGTACGCGCAGAGCATTGAAAGCTCGACGCGTATATGTCACCCACAGGGCACTAGAGTAAAATGATTGACAAAACGCTTTGAACAGCGTTATTTTAACTGTATCTGTACATCTAGTGAACCTGCGAGCAAGCATATTGGCTCTCACTGTCAACGCCCTGCGCTCCCTTTCTATGTCCTCGTCATCCCGGAGGTCTGCTGTCACAATGTGACCCAAATATTTGAAACTATCCACCAGCTTTAGAGGCAACCCATCGAGGGCTACTGGAGGCACACGGGAGGGCTGGTGTTTGCCTGCTTTGAACACAAGAAGTTGGCTTTTGTTAGCGTTATATTTAAGCCCGTGTGCTTCCGCATATGTCTCACATATTGACAATAAAGTCCTTAGTGCATTGATTGAGGGACTCAGCAGCACCATGTCGTCAGCATAGCTTATATTATTGAAGCAGACATCGTCAATATGACAGCCGACATGAGTACTACTGAGTCGCTCAATAAGCTGATTGATATACAAATTAAACAATAGAGGCGAGCTTAACCCCCCCTGTCTTACACCACATTGCAATCTATATTCATTCGAAAGCGTACCGGCCCATTTCACTTGATTTTTTTGGTTTGAATACCAGAATTTGAGGAGGGAGATGCACTCCATCGGCACACCCGCACACCCCAACTTCTCCCATAAGCGGTCATAAATTACGCGATCAAAGGCTTTTGACATATAAACGACGTTAAATATAAGTCATACTTACATCAAAATGATCCTCACAGAAAAATAGTCTAGTTTTTGTATACAATGTATTTGGGTAACTTTTTGCAAGTTTTAACCAAGTATTTCTTATACTTAAATACTTGGTACTTGAATCCATAACTTTCCAGGCGTTCTTACGCTCGTAATTTTGCATTCAGACACAACACAACAATGATTTAGATGATAACTCATTATTAAACAATAAAAATTATCTTATTCATTTGCAAAATTGGCAAAATTAGAAGACAGTGACGTCACGAGTTGATCAGCATGGCGGCAAGCGTTTACACACGCGAAAATTTAAAACGATAGATTAAAAGTAATTTTTATCGCACTATTTGGTTTAAAAAAAATTATATAAACATTATAGTGGTTCAACTCTAAGATTCTTTTAAATATTTTTTTGAAAATGGGTGTAATACTCAATTAAACTTTGAAAAAAGTTTGTCTGGAATTGGTATATAAAATACAAAGAAACTTTTTCCCTTACCTTAAAGATAAAGCCTGTTATTGGTCTGGTATTTCATTAATCATTGCTGTTTGACTGAATGTTGCAAGGATCTAACTATTAAACTCTTAAATCCAGAACAGATTTAAATAGAGACGATAAAAAATAAAAAAAGAAATTCAATTTTATCAGCCTGAGATGTCTCCAGGATATGAGCTTTTCGCGTAGTAGAATATATTAGATCATAAGCGTTTAGTGGCAACGTAAAAATAAATAAATAAATAAATTTATTGATAAATAAAGCCTTAAACCAAGCACAATGTTGTTGCAGATAAATTGTAACGAGATGCTTAAAGGAAAAAAAATGTCATTGTAAGGGGCATTAGAGGGAACCTGAAATAGGAGATGGGCAGCGGCATTTTTCTGATAGCAATTAAACATTATACGTGGTAGAGCCATGCTGCAGTTATATTAGTAGTATACTTGTAGCAAGAATTGGTCGGCTGGACCGGGGAAGGACCACACTCTCACAGTATACCAGCATAAAATAGTAGCTTAATGCTGCTGTGTTTCGTATGGTGAGTGCAGAGAACTTGAGACGCTTTTTACTGGAAACGAGGCATTCCGTCTTAGTCCTCACCGGTGACAACGCATATGTATTTCGATTTGTAATCGAGGATAGATGTAGATGTCTATGGGCCGCAGCAACCACTTACCATCAGGTGGACTGTGTGCTGATTTGTCACCCTATCCTATAAAAAAAAAACATTATTAAAAACCTGCAGTTGCTGACCAACCCGCCGAGCGTGGCAACTATGGCAACCTGCCCTATAACGAAATCGTATGGAGAAGGCCCATGTTCAGCGGTGAACGTTTATAGATTCTAATAGATGTATCAATCGCCACGCTTGGAAGAGAGATTGGCGGATAGTAATATTAAACGGTTATTTTATATCTGGCATAAACTCATTTTAGTGTAGGGCGACCCCACACTAGATGGAGTGACGACCTAGTAAGACATGCAGGAAGTCGATGGATGCAGGTGGCTCAGGACGTGTTTTGGTGCATTCCTTGGAGGAGGCCTATGTTCAGCAGTGGACTTGTGAAGGGTTGTGATAATGATGATGATGATGATGATTATGATATTAGACAAATTAGTAAATCACACAACACAATCAAAAAATCATTAATCATAGCACCAAAATGGTGTGATGAATTATCATAAGCCGCCACAACACTACATTAAAAGTTTATTTATTAAAGTTTGTTCATTTTTCAGTACTGTGAATTTTAATATCTGTACTTTTACATATTTATTTTTTTATTTAATTTGAGTGCACAGGTATACATTTGGCTACATTTATATTTTTTTTCATATTTTGATTTTATTTTAGAAAACTGGAGCTGGACAGTAAGAAACAATACAAGTAAAAATAACATGGATTATCGTTAGTCGGTGAAAGCTTTCACCTATGAATGTTATTTTTGTATAAAGAAGATTTAAAAGGAAAAAAATAAAATTGATTATATCACTCAATTTGAAAGGTTCAGCACTAGTTGAATAACAAATAATTTTAAAGACATCAAACGTGATACGTTTATTTGTTTCGGTGTAAAAGAGATCAACGCCATGACTTGTCCAACTTGATAAAATAACGGGTAGACCTAATAAAATGTTCTTAGTGCAGGAATACGTACTGTTTCGCCTTCGAGCTATTCTAAATTTTTAGCCTAATCGGTTCTCAATGTGACTATATATTTTTTCTTTCGGTACACCACTTCATAGTTATGTGAACAGATCATTCATGCTACAGCTACAACATAGCTGCAGCATGGATCTACCAACTAAAGGCTCTCACGTAAAAGTGAGCTCTTATTTTTAATATTTTAATCAGATTTAATAAAGTTTGTAACTGTACCGCTTCTTTACAATAAATGAGTAAAAATTGATTTACCGTGTTTTTGTTAACTCACTTTCGTGTATGCCTATTCTTGTCTAATTTTGTAATTGATTGTAATCTTTCTGATAAGACATTGTCAGAATATGTAAAAAATTACATCAATAATTATTAAGTCTGCCATATCTATTGAGGAAGTATAGAACAAAATCCTTAATAATAAAAAAGTCCCATACCATTCTTTTTATTAACGAAGTAAGGATTTTGTTATTTCTTAACCAAGCTTTATGTTGGGCCTATTACAACATACAGTATTATTGTTGGTTGTTTTACTACACTGTAAGAGACTTAAGATCCTCTAAATCATGAATACGCCCATCGAAACGCATCTTTGTTTTCCACAACAGCGAAAGATCTTATTGCGTTGTGGTCGGGATGCGTTCGAAATCATCTGGTAACGCAAGTGTTTTTGCGGTTAAGACGTTTAACTTTGCGGGATTATGAAACGTGTGTTGTGGGAATAAGTTTGGAAATTAGTTTTATGAACAGTTTAGGTTTGGTGGTGAAAGTATATCGAAATCAGACGAATGAAGTCATACGTCAAACGAGTCGAGCGGTTAGGCAGAACGAGCTGGCTCGGGTAGATTTTACGAGACAATATTTCAATATACTTACGAGGTGCCGTCCAGCTGTCCATTTGTTTCGACAGCACAAAAGGCGAACGTTTCTTTCGTTCCCTTTGTGCTCCTTTTAGTTCAGCTCTAATTGCTTAAGTCTAACCAAAACGTTGTACAGTATATAATATATAACCCTTTTAACTTTAGATTTGATAAATGTCTTTATTTAAAGACTCGCATATTTTTTTATGCATCATATGGTTTTAAAGTTATAAGAAAATATGTTATGAGTAATTTCGAACAACAAGCATATGAAGCGACTGTAACCTGTTGACAGGGTTCTGACCATTAACTCATAATAGTCGTGGTTTCGAACTCGCCATTCGACTACTGAGGTCAACCACTCCTAAGTTAAGCATTTTAAGCTTACCAGGAGTGCTTAAATGGAATATTAGCAATATTCATAGCATTGTTAGTATTTTTTTAAACACCTGAGGAAGAATTTTACAAATTGTTTTGAGGAAACTTCATCATTCTGAATGAAAACGAACTAACTCTGAATTATAGAAACGTTAGAAAATTTAACAAATTAGGGAAAGAAACCAGATTCATTAGTAGACATATCTAAAGTAGCCCATAATAAATTTAAATGAATTTGTACGCCGCTTGTCGTTATAAAATTTTGAACTTTCAGTTTATCTGAAAGCAATTACCATGAACTAAAATAGAGTAAACTATTATTAGTATCAACTTTCAGCCTTTGGCTACATCCACACTTGTCATCAGGTGGCATTATTACGCCAATCATTACTATATAACACTGGCTGGTAGGTAAAAAGTATTACTACAGTGGCATACAGCTTCGGACACTGTTAACGTATATACATCCATTCTTCCACCACAGTCTATAAAAGTCAACTACTGAACATAGTGACTGTGACCGAGTTAAGCCGGTCATAGTCGAGCGTGTGCCTGCTGTACTACCATATGTCAGAGGTGTCACAGACAAGATTGGCTACATCTTGAAGCGAGCTTCTATTAGAACATTCTACAAGCCGCCAAAGAAAACTAGTCAGTTCTTACCTTCCGTCAAGTGTCATATTCCTCTAAAAGATGTAGGAGTGTACAAGCTTGATTGTAAATATGGTCTCCCATAAATAGGGCAAACAAAAAGATCAATTAGAACCCGCGTAAAAGAACACACAGCTGACGTGAAGCATTGACGTTCCCGGAAGTCTGCAGTTTGTGATCATATCCTAGACGGCCCCAACTATTACATCAGATTTGATAGGTCACAAATCCTCGCGAAAGAACATCGATTCCTACCAAGGATGATACGTGAGATTAAGAAATTAAGAAAACATGGAATTAGGAAAACATCCCAATTTCAATAGAGAAGGAGGTTAGGTCCTACCACCTGTTGGGACCCTATAATTAATAAAATTAAAACCAGCTCTTAAAATAATTAAATTAGTCAAATCAGAAAAACAACGCAGTATCGCGATATCTCTAGATATTATAGCAGCCTTCGACAACGCCTGGTGGCTTGCACTCTTCCTCTTGGACTCATCCAGGATTATGTCCGCGATCGAGAGGTCATCCTTGACTATGCGGAGAGGCGAGTCACCAAGACGATGTTTAAGGGCTGCATACAAGGTTCCACGTGTGACCCTGCTCTCTGGAATATCATACTAGACGAGCTACTCGATGCGAGACTTCCAGCGGGCTGCCGCATACAGGTTTTTCGGATGATGTCTTGCTGGTTGTTACGGCCGGAAGTGTCAGCGAGCTGGAGAGCGCTGCCAACTTAGTTCTCCACCATATAGTCGAGTGGGGAAGGAACGTCGAGCTGGCCTTCGCTCCCACTAAAATTAAGCTCATTGCCTTCACTCCCAAGGCTAATGTAGCCAGCATTAACATGGATGGGCACCGTCTTTCCTTTGTGCCAGAGGTTAAACTGTTGGGAGTCATTTTAGACGAAAAACTAAACTTTAGGAAACACGTGAAACATGTTATTAACAAGGCCGTGCGGATCTTCAACATGCTCTGTATGTACTCGAGACCCACATGGGTAGCCCATCCTGAGAACATCAGTACCATTTACCAGCAAGTGATCGTGCCAACTATTACCTAAGCTGCTGGAATTTTGGGACACTTTGCCCGGAAAGGGTGCATCAGGATGGCACTCGGGAGCATGCAGCGCTGATTTGCCATTAAGGCTATTAGGGGATTCCACACGGTATCTTCATCCGCGGCCCTCGCTTTAGCCCAATTTATGCCTCTAGACCTGAAAGTGTGGGAAGCTTGCGCTGTGGAAAGGGCTCGGCTTCTGGGTACCTCTGACTACAACCCCAGCGACATCCCCTGGAAAAACCAACTCCCATCTCTGAGCTCCTGCATCCTGCCCAACGTATTTCCTTTATTCTTAAAATATTTACAAACTTCACATCTACGGGATCTGCATCTGAACAGACGACACATTTTATATTCACTAACGGTAGTAAGCAGGAAGACGGTGCAGTGGGACCCGCTTTCGTGGGCTATCTCCCTACTAATCTAAATCAAGTGACTTACATAAAGAAGTTTAAATTGCATAACCCATGTACAGTACTCCAAGCGGAGCTATTTGCCATTCTGCAGGCATGCAAGTAGATCAAAGAACACAAATATACACACACAGTCATCCATACAGATTCACTCTCATCTACGCACGCTATACAAAACAGAAGCAACCCACACCCCATCATTACATAAATACACAAAACTATACACGAGTACCGAGAAACAGGCATCATAAAATTGGGATGGGTCAGGATTCTGGCATAGCGGCAAATGAGGCAGCTGATAAGGCTGCGAATGCTGGCTCCAAGTTGCGCTATCAACCTGACTACTTGGCCTTTCCCATTTCATACCTCTTACACACAATCAGAACTTAAAATCGTGCGACCTGGCAAGCTAGGTATATAAATAGTAGGAAGGTCATAGAAATTAGTAGTAAATTTTTTTAAAGTGAACAAAACTGTGAAAACTACCAATATACTCGTGTCGGTGGTGTTGTACCCACCGACGGAAATATAAAAAAAATTAAAACTAAACCCAAGCATACCACTGCAAGACTTCAAAACACAGCAGGTTCATTCTGCGTAGATTGCACCAAAAATAATTAAAAAGCTGAAGGTACTCCGGGTTAACTTTGACATTGGGACGTTAGTCACCTCAGTCCCCCGTGACCATGGGTGCTGGAAAGCACCCAAAATTCGGGTATTGAAAATCAAATAAATTAAACGCGATAAAATCCGTAAAGCTAGTTTTACTCAATGTATAGTGTTCGCGTAAATACAAGAAATTATTAAAGTTTTTCAGATTTGAAAGATGACTTACAAGAGCCGTTTTCTGTGGCTGAAGCCCTAGTATACCATGTAAATAATATCATTTTAAATAAAATTGAATGTAGGTTAGGATTACTTGTTATTTTTCAGATATCTTTCATACGTGGAAATAAACTAAAAAAGAGCCGTTATTATATAAGTTATTATATAAGAGGTCATTAGTTTGGCCAGTTTCTAGTTTGGACCATTTGTGCACAACACGGTCCAATTGCGAGAGACTTACTTATATGCCTCGTGATATATGACTTACTTACATGCCTTATATGATTGTGTGACATTGGGCTATTGGAAATATCAGATAAATTTCATGACTTCTGATAGGTGGTATAGCCATTCAGTGGAAGCTAGATATGAAACACTCAGAACAGGGGCACCGGTAAAGATCATCTCTCGACATCTGGTACTGCGAACCACCCATCCGTCTGCTAAGCGTGTCTACCTGTTTTATAGAATAAGGTTAATGTGGCCCATAGATATCTACATTTATCGTCAATTAATAATCAAAATGCAGATTCGTGGTCACTCCTGAGGACTAAAATAGAAGGGCTCATTTTCAGTAAAAAGAGTCCGGTTCTCTACACTCACTATACGAAACATAGCAGCATTAATTAATATTTTGTTAGAGCGGGGTCCTGCCCGGTCGAGCCGACCTTTTCGTGCTACAACCATGCTCTAATGTGACTTTACCACGATATAATCCTCCTTACTGATTGCCCTGATGTTACTTGCTGATGAAAAAGAGGAGAAAACCCAAAAATAAAATTTACTTTACTCTTAAATGAATACGGGCTAAATAATCGATCAGAGACAATAATGGTATTATAATATTCGCAAATCGACGCATTACGTGCAATGAAGCTTTTCACATATTTATTTTATGCCTATATAAGTAAGTTTTATTCACGTTTCACCTATTTCTTCCTCCGAATAGCAGTTCTTTTACTACTAAATAAGGCTGCTGTGTTCCAGTTCCAATCTGGAGGATATAGAGCTGGTGTAATAACTATACTGGCTTTTTTATATATAGTATACAATTATTATAGGCTGTGAGGCATTCCGTCTTACTCCTGAGGTGACAAACGCACCTGTAGCCTTCTTTGTTCAAAGTTTTTGTCATTAATGTTTTATATAAAAAAAAAAACAGGTAAACGCAAGATAGTTTTTTTTTAATTTATTTATAAACGACATTCTGCGCGATATCGATATATATATTTGTAATAAGAATGTTTTCTGCATCATTTGCGCCGGTTCTGTTAGAGATCTATGATCTTCACTAATTTAAGAGCTTTAAGTCGACATTTCTTGGAAGTACATAAAGAAATGAAGCCATTTTAACATGAAGGTTGATTTGATGAACTTTTGATCGAGTTTCACTTTATGCTTTCTTAGTTTGCTACCCGATGTCGTTCGGATAATTTTTTCTCGCCTAGGTACATTTTATTGAAGTTTCCATTTTTTTTTACAAATAATTTGCTTAAAACAGCCTAATTTAAACAAATATCATGTCGCTTAAACCTTTTCTCTTGCATTGGTGCCTAACGAAAGCCTAACTCACGAGGACTTCAAACATTTTGATTTTTGTAAACAATACCTAATAGGCCAGATCAGCGTGATATAAGCGCGAACGATAGATGTTGCACGGTGAAACAAGGGATCTATCTGTGTTGATACTATTATATATATATATATATATATATATATATATATATATATATATATATATATATATATATATATATATATATATATACATATTAGCGACCCCTTCTACTTACACTGGTTAGAATTTATTAGTTTTTGAATAAAATATAGTCTAGATCACTCATGGCATATCAGTTCGTCATGTTTTTAACATTAGCCAGGACCAGCAGACTCTTCATATTCATATTCATTATTTATTGGTCATGTAATATATATATATATATATATATATATATATATATATATATATATATATATATATATGTATATATATATATATATATATATAATTGTAGAGTCTGTCGGTAATATTGAAACAACTGACTTATATTAAGCTCACAATAACCATTTTTATAAAGACAGCAATACCAGGTGGAGTACGGGCTGTATTTTATCCAAAAAAGTTGAAGATTTTGTTTACACATTAATTTATTACATTGAGTTACATGTTATTTATCGTGTGGCGGCGGTGTAGGAATATCTTCTATCCTATATCGTCCCGTGGGTGTTGAAGTTGAGGAGGCGTAGGTATGTTCAGCAGCGGACTTATAATATATTAGATTACACGCGTAAATCGTGTAGAATATTAGATATATTTTAACGTGGTAGAACCATGCTAAGGCTACATTTTGCTTGTAGCTCGAATGGGTTGGCTCGACCGGGGAAAGTCCACGCTGTGAGAGAATACCATTGCACGGTGAATATAGAGAACCGGAGACCCGTTTTACTGAAAACATTGCATTGCATCTTAGTTCTCAGGGGTGACAATGCGTCCTTTTATGGCATCGGATGTTACAGCACATAGCCCACCTGATGGTAAGTGTGGCTGTGGCTCATAGACGTCCACATTTATCCTCAACTAAGGATCTAAATGCAAATGCGTTGTCACCCCTGAGGACTAAGATGGAATGCTTCGGTTCCGGTGAAAAGGGCCTTCGGTTTTCTACGTCACCATATGAAACACAGCAGCCTTACGCTGGTATTTCGTGAGAGAGTGGTCCTGCCCCGGTTGTGTCGACCAATTTGTGCTACAATTACAATATAGCTGCAGTGTTGTTCTGCCACGTAAAACGGCTGCATTGTGATCCTGATGCTTATGAGCCATAGCATCTACTTACCACTAGGTTGACTGTGTGTTTGTTAGTCACCCTTATTCTATAAAAAAGATTATTTTTTATGTTGGACATGGTTAATCACCACTAAGCCCTTTTCATCACAATCACGTCACAACCGATCGCTAAACTTCAGTGTTAACGACTTGAGAAAAGCGAAGAGACCACAGAGTTGTCACGTGTTCGCTAGCTTGCCTGCGAAGCGTGTCGGCTTCGATCACTTTCATTATTTATCTGCCATTGTTCAACACGCATAAACAAGTCGGTTTACGATCGACGGGACTCAGTTTCTTAACAACTGCTTAGTGGGCAATAAAAGTTGCTTAAGGCGTTATTCGAAACGATGTTTTTTTTTTGTTTGCTCACAAAGAATGCGAGGTTACCACCAAATTAGGTATCTGTTGGTATTGTTATAAGTTTTAGTATTTTATTTACATTTTGGCATAATAATTTTTAAAAATAATAGCTTGCTCTAAACATCAGTACATCAAGGAAAATTGATTTTAACATCTAGTGACCCGCTCCGGGATCGTCTGGGTAATCTATTAATGCGGCGTTAGCCGTAGATTTAAAATAGTCTGAGATCGTCTACATTAATCACTTTTTCGTTTAAAAGAATTAAAAACTCCTCGTACTTTAGATAAAATATGGTCTAGTTCGCTCCTGGCATTGGTCTATATCTGTGCGTGATGATTTATAACCATCAGTTCGTAGTAGAGCCAGGCCGCAGTTATATTAGGAGTATGGTTGTAGCACGAATGGGTCGGCCCGACCGGGGAAGGACCACGCTCTCACAGAAAACCAGCGTGAAATAGTAGCTTAATACTGCTGTGTTTCGTATGGTGTGTGTAGAGAACCGGAAACCTTTTTTTACTAGAAAAGGGGGCATTCCATTTTAGTCCTCACGGGTGACAACGCATCTGCATTTTGATTCGTAATCGAGGATAGATGTAGATGTCTATGGGCTGCAGCAACAACTTACCATCAGGTGGACTGTGTGCTCGTTTGTTATCCTATCATATTAAAAAAAAATTAAACAGCTATTTCGAAGATTAATCCAGAAAGACGCAGACAATCGTTTAAAAATGGTTATTTTTGTTTTAATAGCATGCAAATTACTCCTTGAGCTAGTATATCAATATTACAGATAGATACATACATTTTATTTGTTTGCGTAAAGAACGCGTAATAAAATCTGTAACGAGGAATTTCTACCTAGATTTATTGCCAAACAGATCGGTAAGCTGAAGTGGCATTGGTCCGGCTATTTAACTTGAATAACAGACAAAGGATGGGGAAGAATCTTAGAGTAACATACTACTGTTACTCTAAGGGAAGAATGTTTATCAAGTTTCGGTTAGGAACCAGTAAGCACTGTGTAAGATGGCCTCGTACTAGATAGAGTGACGACCAGGTGAGATATGAAGGAAGTTGATGGATGCAAGTGACTCAGGAACATATTTCGTGGCAGTCTTTAAGGGATGGCCTATGGAGGATGAAGGGCCTATGTTCAGACGTGGACTTTTGAAGGGCTTGTTAAGAAAAGCCTTGCGAGGTTGTGATATTCCACTAGAAGTAACGAACTTGTGGGGGTTACTATTACGATTATAAATGCAATAAATCGATGGTCTGAAGGTGGCCTAGGAACTTGTTTTAGGGTACATCTTTAGGAATGACCTGTGTTTAGCAGAAACTTTTGAAGTAATGAAACTGTTTTTTCTCTCCTTGAGGATGACAGCGGGATAATATAGGAAAAATTAAAAAAGGCGATGAGAGGTTCTTCCTGATAACAACTCAAAATATTAAAAAAAAAACTGTGGTTGCCAACCCGCATGACAAGCGTGGCAACTATGGCAAAATGTAATCTGTAGGGGAGTACTGTAGACTTTAATATAATAAAATAAAATAATACGACGTAATTAATTGTCAAACTATTATTGAATTGTGAAAATGATCCTCTATTAAAATTATTTATTCTTTACCAAATACTTTAAGCGTATACAATTATAATATATCCGTAGCTTTACGACTCGTAAGTGAACTCCGTTAACAAACACAAGTGACAAACGAACCGTTTTGGGCCTCTTGGAAATGACTTAAGCACATATTTTATCGATGCCGGTGTTAATCCCGGATAAATACGCGCCTAGGACTTTAGTGTCAAACGCATTTATGGAAATAGTCAACGTCATGATTTCCTTTTTGAGAATTTTTTACTACTACGGACTGCTACATTCAACTCTTTGAGGAGGTCAGCTAAAGCTGTGACCACACTTACGTATTTCAATTACGTACATTTAAATACCGTTTTCCACTTTTTATATTGAATAAACTATATTTGCAAATTTTATTGCGTTAAATTAACTATTTTAACTTATTTTTAAATTCCCGATGTTTCGGGTGCTTTACAGCACCCATGGTCACGGGGGGACTGAGATGTTTGACGTCCCAATGTCATAGTTAGCCCGGCTACCTTCAGTTTTTTAATATTAATTTTCGGTCCAATCTACGCAGAATTAGCTTACAGTACCTTGAAGTTTTGCAGTGGTATGCTTGGGTTTGGGTTTAATTTTGTTAATTATAGGATCCCAAGCAGATGGCAACACCCGTCCATCTTCTCTATTAAAATTAGGATGTTTTTTAATCAATTCAAAAAATTTGTGGTTTATCAAATCTGATGTAATGGTGAATGGTGGATAGATGATGGACATATTCACTGTTGGCGACGCGCCTATAAGAATGTTTCAGTTTATTAAGTCAACCGATGACGAATAACTTTTCAAAGACTTATTGTCCAATTAAAATGTTCTGATAAGAAAATGCTTAGTTAAATCTTAAAGAAATGTCGAATTAATGGTATGAAGGTCTTGGGTTCGACTCCCAGGCCGGACTAGTTTACTGTTTTCTAAGTAATATCTTTCAATAAATTCATATAGGGAATTTTATGTTATAAATTATGTTACCGGATTTGTTCCCCGGTTGAAATCGTCTTTCCAACGATGTAAATTCAAAGGAATATTAAAGTGAAGTAAGAGATCGGATTTGTTCCCCGGTCGAGATGATCACTCTGTGCACAAACAGAATTAACGGAAGTTAATTACATAAGTATTGTCTTGTATAAGTATGATATGTTTGTACGAAAACAAATGCCTATTTGTTATGATTGATTAATGAAAACATTCACTTGTATTGTTATCTGATAAGAAACATGATAACTGATAAGAATCTTATCAGAGATAGTTTCCTACAGTTTGAAAATCGTGTAGAAGCACTTATTTACCTAATATTGTTAAAATTAAGTGTATTTGAGACTTTCATTTTTTCTGATAGCCGAGAGCCGTGCAAAGTTAGTTGTTCAAATAGTGTGAGTTCACGGAAGCACGCTGACCACGCCCCTAGGAGGCCAAATATGTAAAAATTTAAAATGTTTGTAATTTCAGCAATTTATGTAAAAATGACTTGTAAAACATTTCAGGTTGATTGTACGTGCTAAAAAGGTGAATTCTGTGTTATTTTTATGTGAAAATTCCTGTGTATAAGTGAAATAATGATAGTTTTGTATAAGAAATTTAAAAGTGTTTTAAATAGTGAAATAAATAGAGAAAATGTAAATTAAACTATTGTATTAGTTAACATATGTATAAATTCAAGTGGGAAACATTGTTTTAACTTTCTGTGTTAAATATTTAAGAAGTTTGGACTTTGAATTTGTGATTAAAATAGGCATATTTTGTTTTGTAAATTAAAGGATTTTTGTGATACGAAAATATAATGTATATCATGGTGTAGATATTGTTTTGTGCTATCTAAATAGATAACTTGTATTTGTGTATGACTTATGTGAATAAAGAAATTAAGTGAAACGTGAGAGAGTAATAGTACAAATTCATGTTATTAAGTTGCGCAGGCACGCGAATGGCGCGGCTCACTTTCGCGTATAGCTCTGGGGGTAGCTTAGTGAACGGGTTTTATTGCAATTCGTTCGGGGAAATAGTTCGGGAAAATAGTTCGGGGAAATAGTTCGGAAAAATAAGAAAATCCTTCGGGAAAAGTGAAAAACCAGCAGTCAAGAATAAGTGTAGGGAAGTGATAGGGAAAAGTGATTACTCTCTCACGGAACGGTTTGAAGATAATTGCTGTTTTATTCCCAAGAAATTCATCCCTCAAAGTTATACAGTCCACATCGAAGAATTAAGGCGTCGGGACCGGGACGACTTCGGAAGACCCGTAATCCCCGTCTGAACCTACTTGCTAAAAAAGAACGAGGTTATCGCCCTAGTGTGTTACTCCGTTGCGGAGATCACATACGTTGTTCCCGAACCCAACGTAGGCATTATAGGAGGCCAGATCGAGAGAAGCCTCGATTCCTCCCTTCTGTTTCAGAGCCCGAAAGTTTCCGCCCGCCTGTTTCCTTTTCAATTGGACCTTCGGAGCCGGATTAAAAGGACCACCCGAACCCCGCCAGCTGGATCAAGGAACCAGCTGTGGACTGCTGGTTGTGGAAAAGAAGACCTTCGGAGCCGAGTGAAGATCAGCAACCGAAGGAAGCCGGAGGTTTGAGCTGAAGCAATAGGACCAAAGGCCAGAAGACCAGGACGTCAGCGCTGAAGGACTGGACCTGGAACTACCGGAAGAAAGAAAACCGGGATTGCGGCCTGGGGCGTGTGCTCGCATGGGGCACGTATCGCAGCCGGGCGCAGGTGTCTTGTGAAGGCACTCATCGTGGCCAAGCAGGGCTTGGCATTTTTCCTGTCGGGCAAGCGTGCTCGGCATTTCCTGTCGGACGACCGTGTCCGGCATTTCCTGTCAGGTCATCAGAGGGTGCAAGAAGAAGCATCCACCGCTGCTGCTGCCAGGCGAGGGTGCGCGTGGGCACCTGACTGCATCGCGGCTGGAGGAGGGCGCTCGGACGAGGCGTCACCGGCAACTGGGCGGCGAGCACAGCATACATCCCGACCACCTAACGGTGCCAAACGGTTGGGCTCTGGCACAACACCTTCGGGTGGAGCAGTTCTCTCGAGCGAGACTGCGCTTGCACCACCGCTCGACTGTTTCGTCATATTCCTTGGCGGGACAGTTCCTAAACCTTTCCTCCATTCCATTCCTGCACGACTCCATCCCTGGACGGCTCACCTCGGTAGGCCCCGTCCAGGATTGATAGGGCTGATAGGGCTGTTAGGGTGGTAGTAGGGTTGTAGGGTTGGGATATAAGGGGGGGAGGGGTAGTGGTGTTAGGTTGGGGTGTAGAAGGGTTGTAGGTAAGGGGTTGTAGGGACCGTAGGCCAACAATCACCTTCCTGCAAGATGAAGAAGGCACAAGACCAGACAGGGAGAAGCGATGGGAGCAGGACAAGGACAGGGCTCTCAAGAAAAGCCAAAGAAGCGGAACCATCTGGAGCGACCACAGCTACTGCGTCAAATGGAGCAACTCCTTCAAGTGGAGCCACCACCGACACGTCCACATGCACGTGGGACTCAGGGACGTCCATGGCAACGACAAGCAACAGGACGGACACCAGTGGTACGCAGGCCAGCACCGCACAACAATCCGTTATATCCAGGAGTGAAACGGTGGTCGAAAAAGTAGGTCAAAGGACCGAAGAAGCGGCATCGCCAAGGACAGTAATCGGGTACACTAGTGATAAAGGGTCACAGAGAGGTAGTAGGTCATCGCGATCGGCGAGGCTGAAAGCCGAATTAGAGGCGCGGATTAAATTCGAACGCTCAGAGCTCGAACGAGCACAGGCAGCTACTGCCTTAGCCAAGTCTCAATTGGAGTTGGCACGACTCAACCGAGAAGAGGAAATCGACTCGAGTGAGGATGATGAAGAGCGGAATACTCAGGTGGAACCTTTCGTAAGGAGTTGGGTTCAGCAGACTATAATGAGCGCGCCGGTTAGTGTAGCACAACCCGATATTGCTGATAAGGAAGCGTGTAAAGGATCACGCCGTAAAGGGGCGGAGATCGAGCGCAACCAAGGAAATGCACAGAAAACACACGCGAGTGAGGTGTCAGAATTGACCGAAGCGATTGTGAGTGCAATAAAAACAGCTGGTAAAGAAAAGTCTTCCCAGCTTCATTTCCTCCAGGAATTACCGGTGTTCGATGGAGACCCGGGTGAATGGATAATTTTCAAAACGGTGTTTGAAGACACGAGAAGCCAATTTTCAGGAGTGCAAAATGTTGCACGCCTTAGGAGGGCATTAAAGGGCACCGCTAAAGAGGCGGTAAAGTCGCTGTTATTTACTTCGTGTGAACCGGAAGAAATAATGAACGCTCTCGAAAGAAGATTCGGTAGGGTTGAGATGCTCATTCTAGCCGAAATCGAGAATGTAAAGCGTATGCCAAGATTGGCAGAAGATTGCCGGAATATAGGATCTTTTGCAAGTCGTATTACGAACGTGGTTGCCACGATACAAGCGTTGAATCAACCACAGTATTTGTACTCACCGGAGTTAGTGAGCCGCATAGTAGAGAAACTCGGAACTATGATTAAATTTAAATGGTTTGAATATCGAGCTCAGTATCCTTTGGAGCCAGAGTTACAGAAGATGGCCAAGTTTTTAAATTTATTAAGTGAACAATTTGGAGCGTCCTTAAACAATGAAAATGCGCCTGAAAAAAGGAAGCGTCCTGAATTCAGGAAGCAAACTATACACACTTCAAAGGGAGGTGTACGCAGCTGTGCCGTGAGCGAGCGCTATATGCGCCGCAGTAATTCGAGCGAGCATCTAGAACGCCGAAATAGTAAAGGGCACAACCGACAAGTGGTTATGACAACCCAGGATAAGCCTGCAAGTCGGGTAACACATAAGTGTGTTATATGCAACAAGGAGCACTCTATAGTGAGTTGTTACAAGTTTAAGGACATGAATATTCGCGAGAAATGGGAAGCGGTCAAAAAAGCGAAAGTATGTTTCCAATGTTTGTCACCTAACCATAGGAGGTTAGAGTGCAAAGCGAAAAAATGTGGTGTAGAGGGATGTAGAATGTCACATCATCGAATGCTACACCGATACCCCAATGAAAAAACCTCGCCACAAGGGGACGAGGGGGGTAAAGATGCTCAGATCACAACTGTTAGTACAGTGAATGCACTGGCATGTGCATACTTAAAGATTATACCGGTCGAGTTGTATGGACCTAGAGGAAAGGTCAAGCTCTTCTGGATGAGGGATCGACCATGACACTCATAGAGGAGTGTATGGCTCAGAAATTAGCGCCTCGCGGACGTAAAGAGGGATTACGTATCGAAGCCGTGGGAGATAAGCGAATTAACGACGACAGTTCGTATCGCTTAAACGTTAAGATAAAAGGCATTTACTCGAGCGACTTAGAAGAGATAAGTGTACAAACAATTAAGTCACTTAACCTTTCTCCTCAGTCGGTAAGCCGAGAATTATTGCAACGGTGTTCTCATTTGACACCGATTAAGGATGAGTTGATGTATGAGAGGTCCAAACCTACCATATTAATTGGTCAGGACAATTGGCATCTCATAGTTACTCGTGAATTAATTTCAGGAGGTAAAAACCTACCTGTAGCATCGCTCACCAAACTTGGATGGGTTTTACATGGTCACATATCGGGTGGTATTAAACCGATCAAGATCGTTAACCACATTTCCACCAAGAAGGAGGAAGATATGGATAAATTGATCAAGGATTATTTTAGTTTGGAATCTCTGGGAGTGTCGGCTAGAAAGCCCGCGAACGACCCAGAAGAACGAGCCTTAAGTATTTTGAACAAAACGGTACGTCGTATACCTAATAATAGGTACGAGACTGCTTTGTTATGGCGCACAGACAATGAGTGCATGCCGTCGAATAGAGCGCAGGTTGAAAGTCGCCTGTTAAAATCGCCGAAGGGCGTAAATGCGTTAAGAAAGCAAGAACCGTTAAGTCTACACGACTACGGACGATTTAGCAGCTTTAAGAAATTCCTTGGGGCAACTACACGCACCTTACAAGCGGTAGAAAAATTCAAGAGTTTAAGAAAGTCTGTTAAAGGACCCGACGACGCAGCCGTAAAGTCGGTGTTCCAACAAAGTTTTAGCAAAGTCGGTTAAAGGACCCGATGGCGCGTTGGACATAGCGCTCTTGAAAAAAGCGGAATTATTAATTTGGAAGTTCATTCAAGACGAGTGTTTTTATTCGGAAATAAAATGCTTGAAAGCAGGCAAAAGTGTTGAAAGAAGTTCACGCTTAAGTAAATTATCTACGGAAATAGGAGAAGATAACTTACTCCGTTTAAATGGACGTTTACCTTTCAAGTCTAATTTGACCGAGGAAAGTAGAAAACCCGTCATATTGGACGGTAAACACGAAATCGTTAAAATGATGATTAGAGAAGTTCATCATCATTTTGGACATGCCAATCACCAGACGGTGATGAATGAGGTGAACCAGAAATTTTATGTCTTGAACTTACGTAATGTAGTACGAAGTGTGTCACATCATTGTCAGTGGTGCAGGACATACAGATCAAAACCGCAGAACGTGCCACAAGGAAATATTCCTCTGGAGAGAATAGCTCATCACGAACCACCTTTTACATGCTCAGCTGTGGATTATTTCGGTCCTATGAGTGTGACTATAGGAAGGCGACACGAAAAACGTTGGGGTGTTTTATTCACGTGTCTGACTACCAGTGCAGTACATCTGGAATTAGCAGCCTCATTGACACCAGCGTCAATGATAATGGCGTTGAGGCGATTTATCGCCAGAAGAGGAAAACCAGCCGTTATATACAGCGATAACGGGACAAATTTCAAAGCTGCGAATAAGGAATTATTGAAAGCATGCGAAGAATGCCATGAGAGCATGAAAAATGAGTCATTTAAGAAATATATTAAATGGAAATTTATACCTCCGGGAGCACCGCACATGGGTGGCGCCTGGGAGAGGTTAGTAAGATCGATTAAAATTGCGTTGACCGCTACGCTCAGAGAAAGGAGCCCACGAGAGGAAATTCTACATACGTTGCTTTTAGAAGCAGAGCACACAGTAAATTCCAGGCCTCTGGTAACATTCAGTATGGATAGTCCTGAAGAGGGTTTGACACCCAATCATTTTCTTCTGGGACGCTCATGTGGTGATCGACCACCTGGATTATTTCTAGAGCAGCATCTGACGGGTCAACTCAATTGGAAAGCTGCACAGAGGTTAGCCGACCATTTTTGGACAAGGTGGCTGAAGGAATACATGCCTACCTTAATACCGCGAATAGGTAATAACGGAAAGTTCATGAAACCTAAAGAAGGCGATATTGTTTTGATAATAGATCATTCGTTGCCACGAAATACGTGGCCGAAAGGCAAAATTAGTAGAACGTTACCGGGACCAGACGGTCACACCAGAGTGGTTGACGTCATTACTAGCACAGGTATCTTGAGGAGACCTACATCCAGAATAATAGTCCTGGTACCCGCGACGCCTCCCAAATGATGGTGCTAACGCACGGGGGGGGAGATTGTTGGCGACGCGCCTATAAGAATGTTTCAGTTTATTAAGTCAACCGATGACGAATAACTTTTCAAAGACTTATTGTCCAATTAAAATGTTCTGATAAGAAAATGCTTAGTTAAATCTTAAAGAAATGTCGAATTAATGGTATGAAGGTCTTGGGTTCGACTCCCAGGCCGGACTAGTTTACTGTTTTCTAAGTAATATCTTTCAATAAATTCATATAGGGAATTTTATGTTATAAATTATGTTACCGGATTTGTTCCCCGGTTGAAATCGTCTTTCCAACGATGTAAATTCAAAGGAATATTAAAGTGAAGTAAGAGATCGGATTTGTTCCCCGGTCGAGATGATCACTCTGTGCACAAACAGAATTAACGGAAGTTAATTACATAAGTATTGTCTTGTATAAGTATGATATGTTTGTACGAAAACAAATGCCTATTTGTTATGATTGATTAATGAAAACATTCACTTGTATTGTTATCTGATAAGAAACATGATAACTGATAAGAATCTTATCAGAGATAGTTTCCTACAGTTTGAAAATCGTGTAGAAGCACTTATTTACCTAATATTGTTAAAATTAAGTGTATTTGAGACTTTCATTTTTTCTGATAGCCGAGAGCCGTGCAAAGTTAGTTGTTCAAATAGTGTGAGTTCACGGAAGCACGCTGACCACGCCCCTAGGAGGCCAAATATGTAAAAATTTAAAATGTTTGTAATTTCAGCAATTTATGTAAAAATGACTTGTAAAACATTTCAGGTTGATTGTACGTGCTAAAAAGGTGAATTCTGTGTTATTTTTATGTGAAAATTCCTGTGTATAAGTGAAATAATGATAGTTTTGTATAAGAAATTTAAAAGTGTTTTAAATAGTGAAATAAATAGAGAAAATGTAAATTAAACTATTGTATTAGTTAACATATGTATAAATTCAAGTGGGAAACATTGTTTTAACTTTCTGTGTTAAATATTTAAGAAGTTTGGACTTTGAATTTGTGATTAAAATAGGCATATTTTGTTTTGTAAATTAAAGGATTTTTGTGATACGAAAATATAATGTATATCATGGTGTAGATATTGTTTTGTGCTATCTAAATAGATAACTTGTATTTGTGTATGACTTATGTGAATAAAGAAATTAAGTGAAACGTGAGAGAGTAATAGTACAAATTCATGTTATTAAGTTGCGCAGGCACGCGAATGGCGCGGCTCACTTTCGCGTATAGCTCTGGGGGTAGCTTAGTGAACGGGTTTTATTGCAATTCGTTCGGGGAAATAGTTCGGGAAAATAGTTCGTTGAAATAGTTCGGAAAAATAAGCAAATCCTTCGGGAAAAGTGAAAAACCAGCAGTCAAGAATAAGTGTAGGGAAGTGATAGGGAAAAGTGATTACTCTCTCACGGAACGGTTTGAAGATAATTGCTGTTTTATTCCCAAGAAATTCATCCCTCAAAGTTATACAGTCCACATCGAAGAATTAAGGCGTCGGGACCGGGACGACTTCGGAAGACCCGTAATCCCCGTCTGAACCTACTTGCTGAAAAAGAACGAGGTTATCGCCCTAGTGTGTTACTCCGTTGCGGAGATCACATACGTTGTTCCCGAACCCAACGTAGGCATTATAGGAGGCCGGATCGAGAGAAGCCTCGATTCCTCCCTTCTGTTTCTTTATCGAACGTTCCAGCCCGTCTGGTTCGTTTTAAATTGATCCTTCCGAACCTGTTTCCCTTTCATTCACAGACTGTAGACTTCCCGGATCGTCGGTGCTTCACGTCAACTATATGTTAATTAAACGCGATATAATCCGTAAATATAGTTTTATACAATGTGTAGTGTTCGCGTAAATTTAAGAAATCATAACTTTTTATATTTTATTAATTTTAGTGGCTTTATCACTAAAAAATAAGTACCCTTAGAATATATTTATCATCATAATCTTCATCATCATTGACAGGCCTGTTGGTCTAGTGGTTAGTGACCCTGACTGCTATGCCGGAGGTCGTGGGTTTAATTCCCACCCAGGACAAATGTTTGTGTAATGAGCATCATCATTTGTTCTGTGTCTGGGTGTAATTTATCTATAATATTTATGTATTTAGAAATATATAAGTATGTTTATCAGTTGTCTAGTACCCATAACACAAGCTCTGCTTAGCTTGGGACCAGATGGCGTTGTGTGATAGTTGTGGAATATTATTATTATTATTATTATATCATCATTATAGTCTATCAAAATTCCGTTGCTGAACATATGCGGGGGGGGGGGGGGATTTTGCCATAGATGCCGTGCTTGGCAGACGGGTTGTCAACCACAGTTTTTTAATTTTGTTTTATTTTCTGGCAACAGACCAGGAAGTTACTGGGGTAGTGCATATTCTTACACCGCTACTACACGGTCAGCATCTGTACTTATATAAAAATAACTGTCTTTTGTATGTGTATTCTATTCAACTGATTACGGTGATACTTTTGAGTGAGTTACTGTGCGAGCACCCGCGAATGTATCTAATAAAGGGGCATTACAAAATATGCCTGGCATAGCTAGTAAATATCTAACATGTAAAATTAAACTTGAAGATTCTTTCATCATACCTCATCGCTTCGATTAAGCGAAATGGTATGATATGTATTGATTACCGACAACTTTTTTTTTATAGGACAGGGGGCAAACGAGCATACGGCTCACCTGATGGTTAGTGATCACCGCCGCCCATGAACAGCTGCAACACCAGGTAGATTGCAGATGCGTTGCTGGCCTTTAACTGTTATAATTTGTAATTGTAACTGGCCTAAAACTGTTATAATTTAGCAACTAATTCACCTAGACCCTCGACGTAACGTAACTCAAAAAGTACGGTAGGTCTAGTATTGTAAACTGCCTCTAAAACGCAGCGATTGCAGTGAATCCTAAAAATAAGAGACAAAAGATTTATTGACATACTTTGAAGTATCAGTAGACAGAAGGTGAAAAGGGTCGGCCATATAGTTCCAAGATTCTCGACCGTTTGCCACGTACTGTCATAAATCTGAATAAATATTCAAGGATTCGATAACTGCAAGTTGCTTAGAACTTTCTTCTGTGGCAATCATGATGATGAAAGATGAAGAAATATTTAAAAAAAGAGATGCCAACGGTCAACTATTATTATAACGACATTGAATGTATGTTGGAATTGTACTCTTTATAGTTGCGGTGCTATTATTAACCTTAAAATAAAATGATAAAAATTTATATAAAAAAGTGTTGCTTCGGTGTTTTAAAGGTTATGCTGGTCCCCTATCACTCAAATCCTAAATTGAACAAGGAACAACGGGAATCCTGAGATCCCCTTTTAGATTGCAACTACAACCTTACTTCGACAAGCCAGCCTTAAAGATGATGTGTTTAAAGCAGAATTGAAGTACAAAATCGTCTCTTGTAACAAATAATACAAACAATTACGTCAATATTTATTAATAAATAGGTGTAGAATATTATATTCATGATTACCACATGGGTACTCGTAAATGTTTCCACTGTTTTTAAAAATACATTTGTGTGCATACATGTAATGAACTCGTGTGTACCAAAATAAAACAGTAATATCAAATTAAAACCATTTTTTTTTTCAAAATATAACTGCTTAATGGATGAAAATTCGAATCCCACACAGAACAACTGTATAACATACAAATAATTGTACCGGGACCGGATGTTTGTCCTTGCGTAATTCAGCTACAATGATACGGTGAAAAACTCTAATGTGTGGTTAACTTTTTTTATATTATAAGAGGGTAACGAGCACACAGTCCATCTGATGTTGAGCGGATCAATCCTCGATTAAAAATAAAAATGCAGATGTATTGCCATCCCTGAGGGCTAACATCGAATACCTCGTTTTCTGTAAAAATGGTCTCTACGCTCATCACTCTAAAAACAGCAGCAGCTGCTGTTTTACGCAGGTATTCTGTGAGAGTATTCTGTTTGGTCCTTCTCCGATCTACTTACTTACTTACTTACTTACTTATCGTCACGCACAATCCCTAACGGGGTAGCCAGAGAGAACAGATCGCCAAGTGTCACGATCCTTACATACCTCTTTCGCTTCTTTCAGGTTCATTAACTTCTTCATACATGCACGTCTAGGTATCCGAGTACTCTTGACCCTCCCCTCTTCGAGCAATTTGCTCACATGGTCTTCGAAAGTTAGTCTCGGTCTACCTCGACACCTTTTAATATTTACTTTCGCTCTATATATTTTCTTCACCATTCGGTCTTCACTCATTCGTTCAACGTGTCCAAACCATTGGAGTACGCCCCTATCAATTTTTGTGATAAGGTCATCTTTCAATCCTGCCATATTGCGAATCTCTTCGTTTCGTTTTCGGTCGGCTATGGTAACGCCACACATTTTACGAAGAGATCGCATCTCCACTGCATTCAACTTGCTTTTATGCTTTTTCTGGCATACCCAGGTTTCGCTGCCATATAACAAAGTCAGTACCAACACTGCGTTATGTATTGCAAGGCGTGCACTCTTCACCACGCCTTGCCTTTTTATTAATGCATTCAGGGCACCATTGACTTTGTTTCCGGCAGCGACACGCCTATCCACATCTAAATCACATCTTCCATCCCGGCTGAAAGCACTCCCCAACTACACAATTTCATTTACCTGTTCTAGACATTCCTGATTTACCCATATTTCACATTTCGTTCTCTCTTCGTCCTTTTCAAATACCAGAACCTTAGTTTTATTAGCATTCAAACGGAGACCTTTAATTTCACATTCCTCTTTCATACACGTGACTAATGCCTGCAGTTCTGCTTCTGATGGTGCAATAAGCACTGCATCATCAGCATACAGCAGACAATTAACTTTTATGTCACCCAATTTCACACCCAAACAGCTATCTTTCAGCTTCTGTAAACAGCTGTCGAGATACAGTATGAACAGCCAGGAGGACATGACACAACCCTGTTTTACGCCCGCTTGGACGCTAAACATGGGTGACAGGTCATGCCCTACCCGCACACAGGCTTTACAGTCATAGTAAAGTGACTGCACAGCCCTTAACAATCGACCATCCACACCATATCCCGGCAACAGTTCCCACATTTTCTTCCTTATAACCTTATCAAATGCTTTCTCCAGATCCACAAAAGCACAGAAAATCCTCTGGTTAACACTCAGAAGCTTCTCCGTGATCATGCGGAGAGAAAACATTTGATCCGTGCATCCTCTTCCAGGTCTAAATCCGCATCGTGCCTCCCATAAGAATCTTTCCGATTTCTCTTGCATCCTGCGTGTCAAAACCTTCGAATAAACTTTACTTGCTAAACTGGTCAAGCTGATCGCCCGATAGCTCCCGCAGTCAAAATGTGAACCTTTACCTTTATATAAAGGCACAATGACCGCGGATCGCCAATCATCCGGGACATCTCCCGTCCGCCAGCACAAATTGCACAGCAGATGAAAGCTGTCCCAGACGCGAGGCCCACCGTACTTGACCATTTCAGCAGTAACTCTGTCTAGTCCCGCAGCCTTACCACATTTCAAACTTCGAATCGCACGTTCAATCTCTTTCATGCTGATGACCTCAGTGTCATCGAGGTCCGTGTCTGGCGTGCCAGTCACGGCGTCACCCCCGGATCCTTCACTAAGATCATGACACGCATACAATTCTCTATAAAATTCACTCCATCGCTGCATGACGTCCGATTTTTCTGAGAGGACGTCATTGGTTCTCGAAAGCACTTTGTTCATTCTTAAAGCTGTCGCACCACTCCGGGACCTTCCAACCTCTTTCCAGAAGAGTTTGGAGTTTTCTCTAAAGTTGTGCGACAACCTCTCGTCCGCTTCTATTCTACACCTTTCACGTACTTCCTCAATCAATGTTTTCGCATGAACTTTCTGCAGCTTATATCTTTCTTTCATCTTCTCTCTCATATGCTCATCGTTACTAGAGGCTAAGTAGTCTAACCATGCTTTTTTCTTCTTTTTTACAGCTTCTTTCACTTCGTCATTCCACCATGCATCTCTTCTTTTACTAGGTACTACCTCTTTTTGTCGTACCACATACTTCTTCCGCTGCACTTACCATTCCATCCCTAAGGTTCTGCCATATTCTCTCCACACATTCTTTCCTGCCATCGATGGTGTCAAGCTTTTCGGCTACCCTCGTGTGATATTTGTCCCTAGTATCCGCTTCCTGAAGCTTCCAGCTTCGGATGCGACAGACCGACTGTAGTTCTGTTACTGCCGTCCGGTGGCGCCAACCCGCGAACAAACCCCTAAATCTAGTAATTACTAGATAATGATCCGTTCCCAGGTCAGCACCCCTGAACACTCGTGTATCCATCACCTGTTTTCGCAGTCGGTCATCCACCAGGAACAAATCAATCATACTTCTCTCATTCTTTCTTTCTTCTTCGATCTAAAAATAATAAAATAATTTCCACATAATGGCTTCAAAATTTGGTGCTAATACAAAGCTTTCATACTTCTAGTATGACAGCTCCGACTTCAGAAGCTATTGGAAATATTTTTTTTGGAAAATGATTTTATATTTTTACTTTTTGAAAAAAGATTAATTTTTAACCCTTTCGAATGAACTAAAGTATATCAACATCTGGAATGTGTTCTAAGATTAGAACATTTTATACCTTTAATGCAATATAAACACGCAAACTAGACTTACTGATGTAGAAACGCCGTCGTAGGAGACAAAATACAGTTTAAAATCCTATATTGTTATTTTCAGATGCGGGGGAGTGGACGTGCAAACAGCCCCACGTAGGTGTAAAGTGGTGCCACTACACACCCCGGTTTGTTTAAGTAATGGACTATGCCAGGAACATTGCTTTTGTGCACAGAGGTGGAATAGAGTCGTATTAAATTAAACTTTTTAATGTATTTTTTTAATCAGTTTTATTGGTTTTTAATGAAAAATATTTAAAGTATATTAAGTATTTGTGCTCATTTAACTTTTTGTAAATTGAATCAAGATTCGATTATTTTTTTAAAAATTTAGTAATTAATGTGTAACTTAAGCCATTTCGCAACAAATAACTAGTACTAAAAAGGTAATAAAATAAAGGTATAAAAATACACGTTTTAGAACTATAAATGTTGTATCAATATGTATATGTAACCGAAGATGATAAAACTAAGATGATAACGAACATGATAACTCTAACTTAGCTCTTCAAAAGGTAAGACAGATGCTGGATATTATACTCCCTTGTTGTACACATAACAAAAGACGTAGGGTGCAAAATAGTCAAGCTTCTGGTTACCTAGTGGAAGGGAGAGAGAGGAATTAAGTCATTCAATTCCTGCGTACACTCCGGCAGGTATCCGGTAGAAAACCAAAAGTGTGGTTAATTTGCGCCTGTACTCGAGACTGATAAGATTATGTTTAAACATATTGACGTTTATTATTTTTATTTTATAACAATAATAACAAACAATAAAGGTTTTTATAAGATGCTAAGTTTGATTTTGTGAAATAATATGCTTTTTATTATTTTATGCTTTTTTTTAATTTAACCACCCGAACTACTCCTAGCAATATTTGTTCCTGCTCCGGCGCGTACTACAGAAGTCTCTTTTCTTTTCGTAAACTGCCCACAATATCCTTCTCAGAAGCGTCACACACCCACTAAGTAGAGCTATGATCATTATTTGACCAAATTAACACTTTTAACCAGTGTCCTCTCTGAATTCTCTGTATTTCGCTCGAAAGACCTCTCTAACCGTAAGCTTATGTATGTCGGTTTCATTGATGAATTTTGAAGAGTATTTACTCTCTTATAACTTTTGAATCCTGTACAAAGCTACCAAATTACATCCTATAAATGCCAGGCCTCTTATCATTTATAAGAGTGTTTCTTTAATTACCCATTAGTTTTATTACTGCTCTAGTGCGTGTAGGCGGACTGTCGTCGAAATATGTTTGGTACTCAGTCATGCAAAGCAACACGGATGGAGTTTCATTGGCCGGTCAAGGGAACTTATTGAAACGCTAGTAAAAAAACTGACATTGATCGAATTTCGGTCACAACGGCCAGTTTCCAACGAAGACTAGCATCAGCATCACAGGTGAACTATCTATTCTCTTACTCTCATAGTCCAAAGGAATGGTAATGAAATACAACAGGAGAGAGACCAGGCATAAGACCAACGGCTTATTGTGCTTTCCGAGGCACGGAGGTGAAAGAAAAATAAAACACCATGGCAAGATGTAATGCTGATTTTTTGATACCGACAAGCTCAAGATATTTCTTTTAATTAAAAAAAAACCTGTATAGGTTTTATCAAACATAAATGTAAAAACTATTATATAAATAAGAATAATGTGATTACTTATACGAATTTTTCGCATCTTTTTTTAATTTTAACTAGTACATTTGTCAATAGAGAACCAAAAGCTTTGATATTGTATTGTCATTGTTCGAAAGTCAAAGTAGATAAAATTATCAAATAAAAATAAATATACATAGAAACCATACAGCCTATATACGTCCCACTGCTGTGCTCAGGCCTCCCCTCATTTCTGAGAGGGTTTAGGGCAAGGAAGTGTCCTCCGCGCTACCCAAATGCGTATTGACGAACTTCACATGTCTTTGAAATATTTTTTTTCTTATTCCTCAGACATGCAGGTTTCCTCACGATATTTTCCTTCACCGCCGAGCACGTGGTAAATCAGCACTTAAAATTTCAATTAACAATTTCATTGGTGCCGGCGGGGATCGAACCCGGGTTACTCGCGTTCTGTTATATTTACAGCGAGCGTTAACCATCTGAGCTACCACGGCTCTGATATACCAAAATATCAAATGTTAAAAGTTTATTGTATAAGCCGTTGGTCACTTTACGACTTACAAATCCAAACAAGTTCAGCAAACAATATCTAGCTCTGGACTATATTTCACAGAAGCTAACCCTCCACGGCCGATCTAATTTTTCTCTTTATCTCTTCAATTATCGCCCGCCAGAAACAAGCTGGCCGGAGCCAACAACGGTGTTTGCAGAACAATACATCAACGACCGGTGCCAAGCAGACGGACAAACATGGAATTGGGTCTTGTTTGAGTGTAAGATTGGTAGCTTTGTTTTCTTGGAACTCTAAGTGATAATCATGGCTTTGTGGGCTTCGGAATTTTTAACGACGCATTCAATCCTTTATTATGAAAGGCTTTGTTAAAATAGCAACTTATTTTTATTTCTTTCTTTTAATCTTTTAACTATTATACATATATATATATATAATTACGATCTAAAGGCTATAATTAATGCTTTATAACATTCTCAACCAGTCAAACTTGGAAGAAACAGATTAATAAAAGTACTAAGAATTTCTTGATAGAAAAATATTTAAATATTTTCATAGTCCACTGCTGAATAAAGACATTCCACATATATTGCCTTCTTGGGACTTTATTTACAATGAGTTATTACGACACCCACGGTACGATATAGGGTAGTGGATATTCTAACACTCTTTCAAATATTTGTTTAGCATCCAAAAACAGACGCGTTGCAAAACAAAACCTTTCTGTCTCCGAAACTGGAACAGCTTCGCAATCGCTCCGCAAGATTAACGAGCACAGATTTAAGTTACAAATTGACCAAACTCGTTACTCTACACACAAATTAAACAACAATAGACGTTTAATTTGAACCACGAACGGTATGAACCGACACACGTTTCAATGTCTTGGAACAATGTATTCCAATGATGAAAATGCACACAGCACGAAAAAACAATGAACATAGCATCTGCCATATGATCTTACGGCAGTCCAAGTGGTTGAAGAAACTTAACCATTTATTTTAAATATTACATTATCATCAATACTCGATCAATATTATATTATCATACAAAAATTGCTTAAAAATCCCCTGGAAATCAGGTGATCGCCACCATAGTACTGTTTTCAATAATTATATAAAATGTTGCTGCCGTAGATCAATAAGTTGACAAAGTTTTACAGCGAACTGATAAACAGTACGGAAGCGCATAAAATACGAACAAACAAACATAAATTTTTATATATTCGTTTATATTGTAAATTAATGTTTTAAACAAAATTCCCTGGGTTTCTTGTTGTTCTTCCCAGGACCGAGGTTTTTTTCCAAACCAGTGGTTAGCTTTAATGAATTTCAATATATATTCTTGCAATCTATATTGAATAAAAATGATTATATTCTATTTATCTGCTAGCAACAGTCCATGAGACAAAAACCTATCTGAATGGGTTTTGTCCAGCCGTGGTCTAATTCAATAAATTGCGGTGCCGTCAGACGTTAGCCGCTTGGCGTAGTATCTCGCTCTGTTAGCCGGACCCAAACGCACATAGCCGTAGGTAATTATATTGTAAACTGACAAGATGAAAAAAACGATATAGGAATAATTTTTTTCATAACCAAAAGTGTACCTTTCGTTATGAGGATATATTGTCTTAATCACATAAAGCAGTTCGTCCTGCATCTGATCTCCGACTATACCGGACCCGAACATCGGACAGTGAGAGTACAGGAATAAAAGTGCACCTTTTCTTGCCAATCCACTGGGGTAGGTACTATTAGGTAAACATGCCGCCATTATCGAAATTCGGTCTGGAGGACGTTATTATATTGCCTAAGTTGCGCTTGGCAAGCATGTGGGCTACCGCAGATTCTTTTTTTATTTTAGTTTAGCGTTCATTAGAAACATGCTTCTGCTAATCTTCCAGCTTATTTCTTTCTGTTATCTCTTATGATACTAAAAAAATCTCCGACGACGTGTAGCAACTTCAATATGCTCATTACTTTGATAAATACCGATGTCTATCGGTGGTCTGTACATTAACTGATATATTTTTCTAATTCTATTTTTATTTACTCATTAGAATCATGATTAGGATGAAAAAAAAAACGTTCGACAGCAAATCACACTGAAAATTTTCGCCGTTACTAATATATATATATATATATCAGTATAGTTTTACCGACGACAGTATAGTTTTAGTTAACCGACAGCCGGTGCGAAAGAAAGTTTATCAAGTGGTAGAGCCACGCTTCAGCTATATTATGGTTGTAGCATGAATGCGTCGGCTCGACCGGGGAAGGACCACGCTTTTGCAGAATACAGCAGCAGCATAACAGCAGCATGATGTTTCTGTGATTTGTATGGTGCATAGAAATATGAAAAAGATTGTAGGGATGCGGATACCCTTTTTTACTGGCAAGCAGGCATTCCATTTTAGTCCTCAGGGGTGACAACGCATCTGCGTTTTCATTCTCAAACGAGGATAAATGTAGATGTCTATGGGCTATATCATCCACTTAACATCAGGTGAACTATGTGCTCGTTTGTTAACCTTGTTCTATAAAAAAAAGTGGAAGCCTCGTAGCAGTGAGTGTGGAACAAACCCCAATAGATGAAATGACGACCTAGTAAGAGATGAAGTAAGATTGCATTCCATGTGGGATGCCTATGTTTAGCAGAAGACTTTAGATGGGCTGTTATAGCGATGGTGATGACAATTATTGATTTACAATTGTCAAAACTGCAAGATTATTTTACATAGCTTTATATCATTGAAGTTGGTTGCACTTGTCTATCGGCGGTAGCACCAACTAAACACCGGCACTATATATAGCACGTTTGTGATTTCAATGTTATAAGAATAGTAAATTTCGAACCCCTACCTAACAGACTACAGAGGAAGGATTAACTGACCGTAGAAATAACTAGCATCTACTTTTATTATCCATGGTGACGTTTACGTTAGGCGAGCTTATCAATCAAGAAAGGTAATAATAACTGACACATGCCCGTCAAAAGTAGCCCAAATCGCATCGGGGCTGATGACCCGTACTAACGACTCAGACCAAAATCCCCAGCAATTTGTTTTGTCCGATTTCCCGTCCACCGACACCCGTCTGTCACAAAGCGTTAGTCCCAGATTCTAACCCTTCGAACGCCGCGACAAAGCGAAGAAATGTTTTCTTAGTCTACACAATGTCAGAAAAATAAACTATCATATAATATCAATAATGTGTTCACGTAAGCACGGACACATGTATTTTAAATACGTATTATGTGAAACCAGTTAATAAATTTGTGGAAGGGAAGGGGTCGGCATTGTTGTCGGATCGCTACTTCTGTCCATGTTCCTCTATGGCATTGATTGAAATTCCCATGCTCCAGTGTTTGCGCAAACAATAGTATACTGTATCGATTTGTATGGTGAATGAAATAATTCGATATTAAAACGTTATGACGTGTATTTTTATGTTTTTGACGGGAGCGTGACGTGTACCTACTGTGATCAAGTTTGCATTTTAAATAGTTTTAAATTAACTGACGCCGTCCATCACTCGTTAGAGGCCACAGAGGGGAGGAGGAGGGAGTCAGGAGATGGGCAGCAACGTCTTCATAATAACGATTAAAAAAAACTGCGGTTGCCAAGCGTGACAACAATAGCAAATAACCCCCCTTTTGGACAATGAAGGGAGGTCTATGTTCAGCAGTGGACTTTAATAGGCTGTGACGGTGTAACGGTGTCCATCGATTGTAAAGGTTATATTAATGTAAAATGTAACGACATTGTCATATAATTCACCTGTTCAGAATTGCTAAGTCACACCTACATCCATACTTGAAAAATAATCATATGAGAGCGTATAATCCCTCATTACGCTATAAAATCCCTTTCCTATCCCACTTGTGCTGTTGTTGTACACCAAACTTCTATTTAGTTCATTACTTTATTGGTAGTTATAAATAATTAGAGTTGGTAGGAATTACCTCGCACACATCCGCTCAATAAAATAAAATGATGTGTCTTACCTAGTTTGAAGAGCACCTCCCGCCGTGTCCTAACTAATTTGGAAATAGGCAAAGTCTTCTTTATAACGACTAAAATTTAAAAAAAACTGCCGTTATTCCCCTCCCTCCCTATGAGGCAATCTATACAGGGACGCCTACAATTAGCAGCGACTTTAAAACGACTAATACATTTTAATAGAATTATCGAATGAATTCTATGTATTATGTAAGTTAACCACGTGCTCGGCGGTGAAGGAAAACATCGTGAGGAAAGCTGCATATCTGTGAATTAAGAATTAAAAAAATATTTCGAGGACATGTAAAGTTCGCCACTTCGCATTGGGGTAGCGTGACGGACACTTCCTTACCCTAAAACCCTCTCAGAAATGAGAGGTCTGTGCCTAGCAGTGGGACGTGTATATGGGCTGAAATTATTTATTTATTTTAAGTGTTTAAATAAGATCTTTTAATTATTAATACTTACTATATATATATATATATATATATATATATATATATATATATATATATATATATATATATATATATATATATATATATATATATATATATATATAAAATAAATGCGATAAATTTTGCATTTTCATATAATTTAGAATATACTATATTTATTTAAAACATATTATATTTCGTTTACTACTGATGAATTAACTTGAAAATGTTATTTCTCGCCTAATGCTTTGTATAGTTTTTATTACACCAAATACATTCTCACTCACATTTACTTGTCAACGTGTAATATATTGTTAAATACAGAAGACATCTAACGATCTAACTCTAAAAATGGTGATCATGAAAGTCACGATCGTTTTACGGTCTTGATTTACACAAACAGAGGACATATTCAGAAATTGAGGTTTAAAATATTAACAATGAAGCTATTTCCTCAATATAGTGTCATTATGACACTTAGAAACTTAATGGCATACCTTTATTAAAGCTAACATATATCACAGAAGACGCCAATCACAAGCATGGACGCCAATAACTTGTCCCATTAAAGCGTATAATACGTGCCTTCAATCAACTTTTACGAGCAATATCGCATAAAAATATTTAACTATTTGTTTGCACAGTATATTAACGACATGCACAATTATCCGTACACTGAACACCGACACGACTATCGCCTTTATATCGTTGTAATAAGAACTATGAGGTTAATACAAAAGTAAAATATTGTAGCGCAAAGTGACCCTACGGCGCGTAGAGGGTTGAATTAATTAATATAAATATTAGTTTTGGACAAATTACAAAGTGATAAAATTTGTAGCACTAGACAAGTTTAAACAACTGTATGGAAATGGAATTCGCAGATTTGTAACACAACTATAAAGTAATTTAATGTCAAATTTTGGATCTCAAGTTGGTTCTACAATCGAAGAACGTAACACGGCATGTTTACTTTGATATTATTTATATCAAAGTCCACTGCTGAACATAGGCCTCCCCTATAGATGTGTTTATAAGGGGGATATTTATCCTATTTGCCACGCTTGGTAAGTGCGTTGGCAACCGCCATTGTGGTATTACTACCACGTACGTACGCTAGTAATGTAGTTCGTTGTGATTTTTATTTTTAGCCGTTATTAGGAAGACGTTGCTGCCGATTTCCTGATTTGTCTCCCTTTGTTTGTCGCCTCTTACGACACCCACGGGATGATATAAGTTAATTGATATTCTTACACCGCAGTGGACCAGGAATTCTAGCAGGAATACGGTATGGCAAATTCCTAATGGTAATTGTCAACTCCTTCGACTTGACCCAAAAAGAAATTACAGTATCTTAAAATACCACCGTAAATAAGAAGGTTAATTATACCAGGCGGTCCCATAAAGAACTGGCCTGATATAGTTCAACGCGACATGTCGCTACATGTTGTGTTGCATTAAATAGTACGTTTATCGTGCACTTAATATAAGAAACATGCATCGACATGAAATGCTTAGTCTTAGTTTAACAGGCATTTGAATAACGAGAGTCGCGTATTTTTTCAAAATGTCGAAAACTGAGTATCGAAGTGTCATAAAGTTTCTGTTTAAAGAAGGTTTATCCCCTGCCCAAATAAAAGAACGATTGGATGGCGTGTATAAGGAGTCTGCCCCCTCCCATAGCATAGTGAAAATTGGGTGAAAGAGTTACGCCTCGGCAGAGAAACCGTCAAAGACTTTGGCCACGACGGTCGACCTGTGGAAGTGCTCACTCCCGAAACGATTGCTCTTATCGAAGAGGAGGTTCTGAGTGACCGCTGTTTGAAGATTAGAGAAATTGCAGCAAGGCTTGTGCTCTCTAAAAGTACCGTTCATCGCGCGACCCATGAACATCTTCAGATGAAAAAAGTGAGTGCAAGGTGGGTACCGAAACTTCTTCGCGCTGTACAGAGACAGGAAAGAGTGCGCTGCGCTTCGGAGTTTTTGGATCTTTGTGGCGAAAATCCAAAGACTGTGATCGAGCGGCTAGTGACTGGTGATGAAACTATGATCTTGTATTATGATCCACAAAGCAAGCGCGAGTCAATGGAATGGCGTTATAAGGGTGAAAAGCCCCCTAGAAAGGCAAAGGTGCAACAATCGACTAAAAAACTGATGTGCACAATATTTTGGGATTTTCAAGGCATTTTGATGGTGTATTTTAAAGAACGTAATACAGTCGTGAACGGCGAATATTATGCTTCTTTAATATATAAATTACGAGACAAGATAAAGGAAAAACGAAGAGGCAAGCTGTCTAAAGGTGTCCTGTTGCTCCATGACAACGCCCCTGTTCATACCGCTGGTGTTTCGAAGGATGCAGTTCGTCAATGCGGGTTCACAGAAGTTCAACATCCACCTTACAGTCCAGACATGGCCCCGTCCGACTATTATTTATTTCCAAATTTAAAGCGGGACTTAAGAGGAAGAAAATTTTCAAGCGATGAAGAGTTGCAGGCGGCCGTCTTCAGTCATTTTGAGGATAAAAAATGTGATTATTTTTATAAAGGTATAGAGATGTTGATTCACAGATGTCAGAAGGGTGTTAGTATTCATGGTGATTATATAAAAAAATAAAATTGGTTTCGTTTCATTTCCTTCATTGGTTCATAGTTGGGCCAATTCATTATGGGACCGCCTACGTATGTCCTATTTCCACTGAAGTACTACTTACTAGAAGAGACTTGGTCGTTTGCAACACGCATCTGGAATACCCATGGGCTCAAACTTCCCGCTTCGCTTCGTTCGCGGTGTCTGTTATAGCATTTAGTACATATTACTTCAACGTCTGTCTCCTGTTATTTCTGTGGTTTTTATATAAGATAAAGATGACAAAGAAGCACACAGTCTACGTGGTGGTAAGTGGTTGCTGTGGCCCATAGATCTATTCTCGATTACCAATCAAAATGCAGATGCGTCGTCACCCGTGAGGACTAAGATGGAATACCTCGGTTCCAGTCAACAGGGTCTGGTAAATGCAAAATATCAGATTTTGGACTACTTACTCGGGATATTAAATACTACCGTTACTATTAAAGACCACTGTTGAACACAGGTCTCCTTCATAAATTTATATTACGAGTAAATACTATGGAATATTATTGATTGGAAGCCCTGACGTATTCTCCCAATGTTTATTATAATTTTAAAGCAGTTGTGAAAATGGAAAAGTTGAATATAAATCAATAAAACACCCGCTACACAAATTTAAAATAAAACCGGCCAAGAGCGTGTCGGGCCACGCTCAGTGTAGGGTTCCGTAGTTTCCCGTCCGTCACAATAAGTGTTCCCACTTATGAGTTTAAAGGTGCTAAGATCCATTATGTTCGCACTCCAGCAGCGCTCCGCGCGCCTGCAACTGCTCCCGGTAGTGGGTACTGTTGTTTCCATCCAAGTTCAAAATGATTTTCCTAGAAAGTCCTTATAAAATGATTTCTTATATTTACGCGAAAACTACACATTGAAATAATACTAGTTTTTACGGAATTTATCCCGTATATTTAACTTTTTAATTACCCGACGTTTCGAACGCTTTACAGCACTCAATTTTAATCTATGGTAACCGCGGTTAACTATGACATATGGACGTTGAACATCTCAGTCCCGCCCGTGACCATGAGTGCTGTAAAGCGTTCGAAACGTCGGGTAATTAAAAAAGTCCTTATAAAGTTCTACTTTTCAGATTTTTTTCATATTTTCTAAACTTGTGGTTCAAAAGTTAGAGGGGGGGGGGACACATTGTTTTTTACTTTTGGAGCGATTATTTCCGAAATTATTGACATTATCAAAAAATGATTTTAAAAAACCCCTATTCATTTTTAAATACCTTTCCAAAAATATATATCACACGTTAGGGTTGAAATTAAAAAAAAATCACTTCCCACTTTACATATAGGGGGGCTACCCTAATAAAACGTTTTTTTCCAATTTTTATTTTACCACTTTGTCGGCGTGATTGATACACATATTGGTACCAAATTTCAGCTTTCTAGTGCTAACGGTCACGGAGATTAAGCGAGGACGGACAGACGGACAGACAGACATGGCGAAACTATAAGGGTTCCTAGTTGACTACGGAACCCTAAAAAAGTTAAAATTATTCAAAATGAGAATACAATTAAAAAAAATCGTTTACGGATTTTATCACGTATAATTTCAATCGTTTTTAATTCCCGACGTTTCAGGTGCTTTACAGTACCCATGGTAAAAAATAATTTAAATTAAACGCGATAAAATCCGTAAATAAAGTTTTGTTCAACGTGTAGAGCTTTTTTATAGAATAAGGGTGACACATAGTCCACCTGATGGTAAGTCGATGCTGTGGCCCATAGACATCTACATTTATCCTCGATTAAGAATCAAAACGCAGATGCGTTGTCATCCCTGAGGACTAAGATGGAATGCCTCGTTTCCAGTAAAAAAGGGTCTCCGGATCTCTACACTCATCACACGAAACACAGCAGTATTAAGCTGCTATTCTGTAAGAGCGTGGTTCTTCCCCGGTCGAGCCACTCGTGCTACCCATTCGTGCTACAACCATAATATAGCTGCAGCGTGGCTCTACCACGTATGAAGAGCTCACGTAAATATAAGAAACATTTAGAACGTAATGCTTACCAAGAAGATATACCAACTGCCCTCCTTAGTCGTACAGAGTAATGTTACGCCGCGCTCAAATCAGCGCACTAGCGCCATCTAGTGTCAGGAACGAGAGCGAGGGGAGCTTTGCAGTAAATGACATCACAAATCTTTCGACCGACAGCACCACCCGAAGAACTAAGTTTCTGAAAAATCTACACTCGAATACTCGTTGCCTGGCGCGCATTTACCTGAACGTTCGGGACGCTTCTTTGCTAATTATATAAATAGGCGCTGCAAGATGCGATCGACAGAGTTGAACTCGGCGACACAAGCGAAGCTTCGGAGCGGAATTAAGTGAATTAGTGTGTTTAATTATTAGTGTTTTAACTTTAATTTGTGTAAAGTAAATTAAAGTGTTAATTTAGGTAATTTTATCGGCAATTTTTATTGTCACGAACCTCAAGCTCGTAACAATTGGTGTCAGAAGTGGGATAAAATAATGCCGATTTTACCTAAGGAGGAAACGGAGGGTGTCCGTACCCGAAGTCAACGCCAGCAGGAGACGGACCAACGAAGATTTGGTGGTGCAACGCCGCAGACGTCGGAGGGCCAGCCACCGGCTGCGGGCCCGTCGGTAGCTCCTACATCCGCCGCACCTGACTTAGGTGCTCTGATGGTGATGCTGCAGGAGCAGGCTCGCCGACAGGAGGAACAGGCTCGCCAGCAGGCGGAACAGGCACGCCGATTGGAAGAGCAGCTGCGGGGTGGACAGGAGGAACAGGCCCGTCGGTTGGAAGAGCAGATGCTCCTCATGAAGGACCTTCACGCTACCTTCGGGAAGGAGATAAAGGAGGTGAAGGATAGGGTTACTCTGCATGACAACCGCCTGTCGGAAGCTGAAACCCAAATCGCGAAAGCTGAAAACCGAATCGAGAAAGCTGAAACCCGAATCGACCAAGTAAACTATCGGGTTGACAACGTAATGGCTGACATGAAGAAATCACTGGACGAACTCAAACTTGGAGATGGAGCTACAGCTCCCGTAGTAGCTACAACACCTTCGCTACGTGGGTTCAAGGTGCCACCGTTCGACGGGACATCTTCCTGGTCAGCCTACAAAATCCAGTTCGAAGCTGTTATGAAGGCGAACGGCTGGAATAAAAATCAGGCCATGACTGCTCTCACACTAGGCCAGCGCGACCAGGCCTTAACAGTTCTGGAAGCTCTCGGTGAGGAAGTGTCTTATGAGCAACTCCTTGAGGCATTGGAGGCGAGATATGGCGACGCTCACCTGGAACACGTCTTTCGTGCGCAGCTTAAAGATCGCGTGCAGCGCACCAACGAAAACCTGCAGCAGTGGGCTCTAGAGGTGGAGAAGCTGGTGCGAAAAGCATACCGGTCTGTACCTGCGCTCATTGAAGGGAACCTGGTGCAGACGTTCATCGACGGCATCCGTGACCTGGAAGTCAGAGCTGCTGTGAGGCTCGGGCACCACGAGACGCTTAAGGACGCCTTGGCCCATGCACTGGAGGTAGAAGCCGTGCGGCAGGATCATCGTTCCCATCGCGTCAGGGAGGTTGCAGCAGTTACAGTTCGCGACCGCAACAAAGGATACAGCCCTAGGTGCTATGGCTGTGGGGAAAAGGGCCATCTTCGATCCAGCTGCCCTAAGCGAAGCGCAGAAAGCGAAAGTGAACGATATCAGGAGGGTAGTGCAGCTAACGGCACTGCCTGGCGGCGACAGGATCGTCGTTCACCTCACGCTAGGGAGGTTGCAGCAGTTACGGTTCGCGACCACAATAAAGGATACAGCCCTAGGTGCTATGGCTGTGGGGAAAGGGGCCATCTTCGGTCCAGCTGCCCTAAGCACACCCTAGGAAGGGAAGGTGAACGGTCTCAGAAAGGAAGTGCAGCTAACAGCACCGCCCAGCAGCAGCAGGAATACGACTTTCCTATCAGACACTGCAGCGGGAAATCTCACGGCAACGCAGATGCATTGTCAAGAAGACCTTGTCCTGAAGATTGCAACCATTGTAGTAGGCAAGAGAGTAAGGAAGTGGTATCCGTGAGGATGCTCAGGACAGATCACCTCAGCAACGGCTGGAAGGACAGCCTACGACATGCACAGCAGGAAGATCCGGACATCAAGCCGATTCTGGGATGGATGAAGGCCCGTGCTACCAAGCCTAAGTGGAGGGACGTCTCAGCGAGGAGTTCAACCACGAAAAGCTATTGGGCCCAATGGGACAGCTTGCTGCTTCAGGATGGAGTCCTGTGCCGTAAATGGGACAATGGTCGAGGAGACAGCTGTCGTTTGCAAATGGTTGTCCCTAAAGCTAAAGTGCCGAATGTTCTACAGCTGTGCCATAATGGTCGTTCAAGAGTCCATCTGGGAGTTAAACGAACTCTACTGAAGGTCCGAGAACAGTTTTACTGGGTCCATTATCGTGACGATGTCGAGGATTGGTGTCGTACATGTACAAGTTGTGCGGCTGTGAGGGGACCTCAGACACGGAGTAGAGGAGCATCGAAATTGTACAATGTTGGTGCACCACGGGATAGGACATCCCTTGACATTTATGAGCACGTCAGACAATCGGGCCAGCAAATGTCTGAGAAAATGAAAACCCGGTACGACCGCAAAATGAACAATAAAGGGTTCAACGAAGGTTCATTAGTGTGGTTGCACAATCCAGTCCGCAGCAAAGGGAAATCTCCTAAGCTTCAAGCTAAATGGGACGGCCCGTACCGGATTGTAACCAGGATCAACGATGTGACCTACCGGATACAGAAAGGCGCAAGAGCGACTCCTAAGATCGTCCATGTGGATCGCTTGGCGCGTTATTATGGGACCGATAACGCTCGGGACGAGCATGTCTTAGGAGGGGGCAGTGTTACGCCGCGCTCAAATCAGCGCACTAGCGCCATCTAGTGTCAGGAACGAGAGCGAGGGGAGCTTTGCAGTAAATGACATCACAAATCTTTCGACCGACAGCACCACCCGAAGAACTAAGTTTCTGGAAAATCTACACTCGAATACTCGTTGCCTGGCGCGCATTTACCTGAACGTTCGGGACGCTTCTTTGCTAATTATATAAATAGGCGCTGCAAGATGCGATCGACAGAGTTGAACTCGGCGACACAAGCGAAGCTTCGGAGCGGAATTAAGTGAATTAGTGTGTTTAATTATTAGTGTTTTAACTTTAATTTGTGTAAAGTAAATTAAAGTGTTAATTTAGGTAATTTTATCGGCAATTTTTATTGTCACGAACCTCAAGCTCGTAACAATAATATACTATAGAAAAACCAAACATGTTTGAAACTTCTCTAGTGCAATTTTCATTCCATTCACGTTTCAGGTAAATGTTTTAACGAAAGAGGAAAGTAATATAGGTATGTTCCGATTGATAAGTTTTATTTAAAGCGAACGCAAACGGACCATTGAGGTGACGTAATAGGGGACTTTTATTATTATAAATTAATAGCATTAATGCAATTAAGACGCAATTAAAAACTTCATTTATTGTTTTAATATATTCAATCCAATAAAAAGAGTTTCAGTAAAAATTTACTACTGATATAATTTGTAAGCTAATATAACAATTCAAAGAAAGTATCCAGACCAGTTGATTTTGAACTTACACTTGAATTATTATAGATCCCTTAAAGACAATTATTTCTTATACTCGTATTCACACGGACACTACGCGTTGAATAAAACTTTTTTTAACAATTTAATTGCGTTTAATTTACTTATTGTTATAATTAAACGCAATTAAATTATTATAATATACGGTGATATTATAATATACCGTGAAACGTCAGGAATAATAAATAAATAAATTAAAGACGATAAAATCCCAAAAAAAAAAAAAACTATTATTCAATCCGTAAAGATAAGTTCAAATACAAACGAATTCTTGAGTAAAATTGATACTCGTACACATCTCGTACAGTAGCCTCAACGCTTTGATTCTATCAACAATGATCGACATGTCTACAAAAGAACACGTCTCATGGCTCTTCTCAAAGGGCTCGCTTATCAGAATCAAGATAATAACCAGTTCATGGAAGAACATCATTACTCGACTCATTGCACGAAAACTCTTATATTTATTTTAAATAAACTAGCGACCTGCCTGCCTTTGCCTGGGTAGTTATTAATGTGGTGTTATTTAGATTTAGGATAAATATTTAGGATAATAACCAAAGAACATTTTGTAAATAAATTTTTCGGTTTTTTAACTTCCTGCTAAGAAAATTGAAAATTTTCAAAAATCAACCCCGTTTTTCGAAAATTGAGTTTTCATCAAATCTTTACATTTTGGGGTCACAGGAAGCCACCTTGACAATTTTTCGATGTTGTCTGTATGTCTATGTGTGTGTGCGTGTGAGTGGGAATGTATGTAAACCTCTTATGACTTTTGAACGGCTTGACCGATTGAAATGAACTAAGCGGATTTGCAGTGTTTCATCAAACTTAGATATCCTACGAATTTTAACTAATCCGGACCGTTAGATTTTAAGAAATCTTAAAAATAAAAATTTTGAAAAACCGTTTTTTTTTTGGAATAACTTGTAGACGGCTTTACCGATCGATATATATTACATATATACTCCGATGTTTCATATTCAACGTCATCATTTGGTGAAATTTTGAGCACTTTGCATCGGAAATTAATGAGAAGTTCCGGGGATGGCCTGCAGGGTCAACCCATTTTTTTCGTGAACTTTCTGGTTACAATAAAGACTAGATCACTTCTGATATTGCTCTCTATCTGTTTAAAAAGTTTCATTACAGTCAGTTCAGGCAATACTAAGATTAATCCACACAGACAGACAGACAGATAAAATAAAGAAATGGTTGTTCATGTTTTAATATCTGTAGTTTTTCGATCAAGTAGATCGTTTATAAGTTTGTTTATTTGGGATGTGTATATAGCAGGGATAGTAGATATGATTATAAAGAAAGACGAGTGAACGCAGGAAATAGAGTGAATGGAGCTCTACACTCTATTGTGGGAAGTGAGAATGTATCAAAAAAGGCACGTATGGCAATTCACAATGCTGTATTAGTTCCTACTTTAACATATTGTAGTGAAAGTTGGGTGTGGCAGAAGCAGGACGAGAGTAGAATAAATGCAGTAGAAATGCGGTCGTTAAGGATTATGTTCCGGCTGAATCTGAATGACAGTGTGAGAAATTGTGTGATAAGAGAAAAGTGTGTTTAGCAAGATGATGTTGTGACCAGAATTAAGAAAAGAATACTTCGGAGGTTTAATCATGTAGAAAGAATGAACAAGAAAGAGTGACAAAGCAAATCTATGTTGCATATGTGAACAACAGAGTCGGGAAGGGACGCTTTGGGCGAAAGTTTACCGAGCTAATTAGCGATATATTGAAAATGGGCCAAATTAAGAGTACTCTTAACTAACAAGCACGTGTCCGTAGGTATTTGGGTATGGAGGAGGCGAGAAAAGTGTGTCAGGATCGTGCCGAATAGAAGTCCGTAGTCTCTGCTTACCCCTCTAGGTGAAAGGCGTGAGTGTTTATGTTATGTTATATGTTTTAATATCATGCAAAAAGCTGTCTCAGCTCAATATAAGGCAGATAATTTGATATACAGTTAGACACTTTAATCCTTATAACATGTATTAGAGCAGGAATAGATCCTTATCATAGCAGACAAAGGTGACTTCAACTTATGACGAGTAACAATCATTACGGTTCAACAGCGATCGCACAGATCAAATTAAAGAGCATTTTTCTTGTCTTATTCTTTATACAATGAATGAAAGTGATGTTAAGGAGGACACAAATTTTGGAATTTATTAGCTGAATTGTTTAGCCGCACTATTGGAGATGATGAGATGAAGAGATTCCACTTCCCCATGTCATGGGTGTCACGGTGATGCGCAGAAGGAAATAGAATAATCAGTATTTCCCTGATTGCAACTCAAATATTTAAATTAAGAAACTGCGGTCAACCCGCATGCATTGCGTGACAACTATGGCATATATCTTTCATCAATATAATTTCTTGGGATAACCTATATTTAGCACTAGACTTTTATGGGCTGGATTGATGATGATGAAGATTTTTTTGCAGTAGTAGCTCTTGCCGCAAATTTCATATTTCGCGGGCAACCTGTATATTATGGTATTTAGCATGAATGGATCGGCTTGACCGCGGAAGTACCTCGCTTTCACAGAATACCATCGTAAAATAGCAAGTTTAATTCTGCTATGTTTCGTATTCTTTCTTAATCCTCAGGGGTGATAATGCATCTACATTTTGATTCTTAATTGAGGAACTAATTTAGATATCTACGGGCCACAGCACCCACTTACTATGGTGGTCTAAAAGTGTTGATTTATCACGTGATTGGTAGTAAAGGAAAACATCGCGAGGGGACGATGGACGATGTTGTTCTTGTATTTACATGTATTTCGAAAATATCTGAAGTTTTTTTTAATATGACAAATGAGCACACAGTCCACCCGATAGTAAGTGGATGCTGTGACCCATAAACATCTACATTTAACCTCGATCATGAATTTAAATGCAAACCCTGAGGCCTAAGTTGAATGGCTCGATTCCAGTAAAACGGGTATCTGGTTCTCTACACTCACCATACGAAACACAGTATATAGTATGAAAATAGATGATTAGTAAAATCAAACTTTAACAAAAGATGAAGTCGTTATGATTTTCCACTGCGCAACATACTCGCGTATCTCATAGCCCGAAATAAATAATAAGTTATATATTATGTTTTTGATATATATTTTATGAATTCAATATTCGATTCCATTTACTTCCTTTGCCTTATTGTTAATTTTCTAAATTATTGTATTATTAATTTTAAGACAATGATTTTAAGGAGTGAACTTCACCCACGCGTTGAAGCCGGCTTGCACAATTTTTTTTTTAATGAAGTGTGTAAACTGAACTTACAGTCCACTTTATGTGGCTACTGCAGTCTATAGGAACCTGCAGCCAATTTTTTTTTTTAAAGAAAGCTACAGATGCGTTCCAACTCTGACGACTAAGATAGAAGGCCTTACAGCCTATAGTATACTGGCTCTCTATACAAAGGTAAAGTTAAACACTTCCATTGATATTGTTAAATAGTATATTATATTATATTATAGTATACTATTTAAAAATATCAAAGGTACATAGTAACATTATCAATATTTGACCTACCAGGGAGCTCATGACCAGTAGTCGCACTACTACAACCACTAAATTAACGAGGCAGTCAGAATCTAGGGTCGGGCCAAAAAATAAATCATTGAGATTTCTCGTCAAGAAATTCTCAGTAACTGCCCGGACTCAGGAAGTTGGCGGTGTCTCCCTCCCGTGCCTCGGAAAGCACGTAAAGCCTTTAGTTCTTTTCTCCGGTCGTGCCAGTTTACCGACCCATCAGATTATCTGAGTGAAGGAATAGAGAGTGCTCCTGTGCTTGTGCATACATTTGGGCATTATAATGCTGTCGTGCGCTAATGGTAAGTCTCCGTTGAGGCAGGCCGCCGTAAAGGAAGTTCGGTCTGGAGGACATTAATATTTGACCTGCAGAAATATTTAAAAAATCCGTTATTATATACAAAACTTTAATGATTCTGAAATCATCTTATACAACAGAAGTAGATAAGTGGCATTGATACAATGTTTGATTTCAAACTTTGAGCATTAACGTCTACGCAGCCTGCTGTTTCCCGACTTATATGATCAAATTGGACAACGACACGACAGAAGTGATGCTAAGTGGTATTATTCGAATGTGTACAAATCTGAACGAACAACCCTATTTACAAATGCTATCAAAATTGTGAAAAACTTCGGACAACACGACTGACGCGATACTATCGATATATTAAGTTACAGAAGGTGGCGGTTTTGTTTCGTCACCTGATTTAGTATCCATAGTAGACAGTACTGGCTATATAGTTACTTAATTTTTACCGACTTCAAAAAGGAGGAGGTATTCAATTCGACTGTATGTTTTTTATAAAATATGTGTTATCTTAGAATTTTTCTCTGGGTGAACAGATTTTGATGCCAGCACCAGCTTTCATATAAAATAAGAATTTCTTTTATATGAACGCTGGTACTTTTTTCGTGGTCCCATATAAATTTAATTAAGATCTGACAAGTAGTTTTTGAGTTATCCTTAATAGTGCGTATTTATTTGACTGTTGTTCTCTTTTTAACTAAACAAGTCGGTTGCACAAAATTTTTAAATTTACCACTTGTTAAATAAAGTGACAGTAAGCTATTGGTAGGTTGTGGACCGCGAACTCAACGGTAGTAGTCTAAAATATGCTATTCGTAATACAAGCATTTTAAGTTTACGTAATGAGAATATTGATAATGTGATTGCATCCTAGTATTTTTATTTTTTAATAAAAAAAATGTAATTAGTAATTAGCTGGACTTACCACGTACTGTGAGTATGGAATATGCAACTCAGTTATCTAGTGACCGCTACTAAAAAGAATGTACTAAAAATAACTCACAGGCAGAAATATGTTGTAATAAAAAGTTAAGTAAATTATAAAGAATCTTCCTTTAGATTCAGACATCGACCCTGTTTTAATAAATACAACGTATGTCATGGCCGCGACATTTCTCATAGTGGCTAGATTTTTAACCTCAAAGTCCCAATCTCGTAAAGCTGCGAGATCGGCACTCTGAAAGTTCGACCACTATAGACATTTCCCTGCTAATTTCCATTTGGTGCCATAGTTTTCATGGTACAGACATCCCGCACCTATGTATACATATACACATATACGTAATAACGGGCTAGAGCTGTTAGGGTGTTAAGGAGCAAGGGTTGTAGGACGTTAGGAGAGTTAGGTTGTAGGTCTCCCTTCAATTTTTTTAGTTAAAAGCTATTATAGAAAATGATAATACACTTGAATAGATATCCAACTTTAAACCCATTCGAGACATTTACCATACCAATACACATTAAAATAGTAAGTTGACTCGACATTTATTCCAGCAATGGTGATCCATAGTTTCTAGATCTCTATGTAATCCGGAAATATTAGGATTTTTCTGACCAACGCATATTGATTGCTCGCGAAATGAAATAAATTCTTATCCAAAAAAATCCAATGCAATATTCGGATTTTCTATTACTTGTGCTTCCGCTTCAAACCAAAACTTAAATCTGTGTATTTATTTTCATGTTCATTAACAATAGCAGCTAAAAATCACGCGCAAAATACGTTACTAATGAAAACTGTCGACAGTGGATTGTCGCGACGATTAGATGCTGCGTGAATCGGACAATTGCATTGAATTTAGAAGGATGTTTTATTTAGTCAATTTTCGGTTGTTATTGGCGCCACGGTTTGTAAATATGTAATAACAGATTGTCAGTGTGAGTTTTTTTTTTACTACAAACTATATTCGACTATTGTAAATAGAGTATTAAAAATGTGTAAGATAAAAGAAATAGTGTAATAATTCTAACAATCACTAGAGCTTATCACAAGTTGCCTGCTGAACGCCCATCAAAGGATAAAGGAAAGACCCCTGAAAGGAATGTTACCAAATACGGTCCTGAACCGTCAGAATCCATTGACTTTCCGTATGCCTTTCCAGATCATCACTAGATGACAAGTAGGAGGCCGGTATACGATAGTAGATATAGACCTATATACGTCCCACTTCTGCGCATACGCTTCCTCTCACTTCTTTAGAACACGGAAGTATCCGCCGCTCTGCCCCAATACGTGTTGGCAAACTTAACGTCTTCGATATATTTTCTTATTTCTGAGACATGCAGGTTTTCTCACGATGTTTTCTTTACCCGCAGGTAAATCAGCACTTAAAATTGCAATTAACAATTTCATTGGTGCCGGCGAGTTCGAACCCAGGGTGCTCTCGTACTATGCACTTTACAGCGAGTGATAAGCGCCTGAACAACCACAGCTCTCTACAAGCTTTTCTTTATACGCTGTGAAGCCATGCTGCAGTAATATTAGTAGTACAGTTGTAGCACGAATGGGTCGGTTCGACCGGGGAAGGATCACGCTCTCACAGAATACCAGCGTAAAATAGCAGCTTAATGCTGCTGTGTTTCGTATCGTATTACCGGAGACCCTTTTTACTGGAAACGAGGCATTTCATCTTAGTCCTCACGTCGCTTACCGGTACCAAGCTTTATGCCACTCGAGAACCTCACCTGCATCGGCTGACGATTCTATAAGCTATATGCCACTTCAGCGAGATAAATTTTGATGAAATTAAATAAATAAGTAGTAGTACCTAATATACTTGTACTAATTACGCTGTGAGGCATTCCGAATATAGGCGACAAAGTTCTCTAGCCTCACAATGGCTTTCATTACGATCGAGGCTCAAATGAATCATCATCTCTATTAATTCATTTTTATTCTAATCTATGTAAGTTTTACATTTGTTAAAATCTAAAAGTCGTTTTCGTCTACATAGTTTTCTTGCATGCACGGCCTTCTTATATATTACTCTGTGTCTGATTGTGAAAGTAGTTAATGATTCTTATGCCAGACGTAATAAGATACAATAGTGTTATTGAAGTAAAAAGTTGTAAGGTAAATATATTTACAAAGAACAATAATATAATCATACTACACACTTTGACAATGATTAAAATTAAAATGATAAAGGAGTTTCATAAAAACTATAACATTTTCCTATTTTTCACTCTATAATTCTTTACGTTCTTTGTTATTTCAACAGGGTGTCGATTTGTCGACGTCCATATTTATGAAACCATGAAAAACAATATTAATAATAAGAGTGTTTTTGACAAAAACAAGTTACGTGGGCATTTCAGAAACAAATTAAAAACTTTCGATCAATTCATAAAAATATCATCCTTATTCCTTCGTAGGATTGATTCATTTAAAATCCAGAGCCGCAAATTTAGCTTTGTCAAGGTATACTTTCAGCAATTCATCCGCAAACTCGGTTAACACAAGCCAATTTTTCATACGTTTTATGAAATCTGTCTTTAGATTTGTGAACAACGGATTTGTAGGTTTCTTTTACATGTATAAGGCAGATTTTCATGGTTTACAATTAGTACAATATTTTTGACAGCAGTAATACATTTTGAGTTAAGTTTTGTAATACATTATTAGCTAAAATTTACCAATCTGTAGAGAAATATGTGTAAAGCCATTCTATCATTTTGTCGCAAATTTTTAATATTTGTATATACTGCATATTACGTTTATTTAGTTTATCAGTAAACTAAAGAAGCTAAGTGCTTAAGAGAGAATAATTTATGGGATAACGGTCAAACCTATTAGCTCAACCCCTGATCATTCATGTGCTATTTTATCTAAATTACCACAGAAGGGTTATACTAGTTTATTCATCATATAACAAACAATCACAACACATTCTGACTCAATACTAACGATTTTTAAAATTATTTTACCATGTATTTTAATGCACCTACAAATCAAACCATAGGACCTCTGACTTAGAATACAAATACACTGACCACTGAACCATACTATCACTACACTACACACCAGGCATATGCTGTGGTTAATCGATTTCAATTTATTATATACGGCTAACGCAACGGACCCATAAATTCGCTTTTACTAAATTTGCAAGACGCAATACCACTTAAATAGCTCTCAATATATTCAAAGCGCGATACTTAGACAATCAATCTTGAACGGGACCTTTTTTGCATAGTGGCCTGTTCACATGAAGTGGTGTGCAGAAATGGGATGAAATAACAGTATAAGCGGACTAATTATTTAATTAAAATTACAGTATTTCAAAACTAATATGATTTAAATTATAAAAGAAGTAATATTTTTGTTATTTATTAATGGTTTCGATATTTACTACGTGTAATTGCAGGCAATATATATGAATACGTATGGAATTGGTTAAGTGAGATGTGCATTTATATACTACTTGTATTTACCTACTTTTATTTTTATTAGTCTATTTAAATAGGTTAACAAGGGAGGACCTTAAGGCATTCTTCATAGATAAATTAATGTAACTGGCAACCATTCACATTATATTATAGGTGGATTTAGTAAAATAATATAATTTTGAAAATCACACTAACTTTTTTAACACAAATTACTTATATAGATTTTTTTTATTAAATCCTTTTGAAATATATAAACGAAAAGGAATGTCCAAGAATGTATGAACAATATATCAAAGAACTTGATGAGGTACTTTAAATTAATTAATTTAGTAAATATATCTTTTCACAAAAAACAGGTTTTGCTGTTTTAACTTTTTACAAAAATTTTATTACGATTTTTATTTCAATCTGTGGTTATCAGACTATGTGTGTAGTCCACCTTCCTATAGTGATTTTAGGGTTAAACTGGCGAGTCACGCGTCCAGTCCCCAGGGATGCTACGGAACAGTTTAATGCATAGTTGGAGATTGTTAGGGGTCCTTCGTTCGTCGATTAGGATCAGCGAGATTCTGATGAGATAACAACAATGGGTCCATGACAGCGCTCTGTTGGGATGATGAAGGGATGCTGGGTATACATGTAAAGGCAAGAGTACTATAAAGAAAGGAAATATTGGTAGTTATTTTGAATATATTGTTTCCTACTTACTGTGTACGTGTGTTAATAGATATATACTGCGGGTTGTGTTGTATTCTTTTCTTTCTTTTTTGTGTATTAAGACTTTTAGTAAGTGGTTAACCCCAGCCACTTTTTAAAAAAAAATACTATTTTAAGGACTTCATCGCCTTTCGAAGGCCAACGAAATCCATAAAGCTTGATCACGTGTCGGCAGTCTCAAAATCTGTTTCGAAGTCACGTAGATAAATTATTATAGCTTGGTCAGCCGGTTGAATGCCTTTTTTCTTTTTGCTTTATTTTGTAGAGTTTGTAACGTCGAACTTAATGAAACTTAATAGAAAAATTGGAACTTTAGTCAAAGATGTTTAAAGTTGATGTTTAAAGTATGTAAAGTATGTTACCTAGCTTAAAGAGCATCTACCACCCCCGCCCCCCTCAATTGCACTATCTCCGTCACCATGAATAGCAACACCACACATTAGTGACGACACACCCTCGTCAACCTCGCCTCTTAACTGTGGATAGAGTGGTTCTGGTTATAGAAGCCCTGCTTGGGAGCAGGCAGCGGTATTCGATATTGTTTTCTATTTTGATAATAAAAGGTAGAATTACACATATAAATGTAACTCTTTGTTTGGAGATAGCTGCAATATTACTGGGTTGCACTAGGGCCGCTTAACATCAAGTGAACTGTCTCCCTAATGCTGTTTTATCACAACTTTGATGAAGTGCACTTTCTCTAAAGATCATCGTCATGCAAAGATCATTCTTTAAACTCTGTTGACATTCCACTACCCATTCAAAGGACAAAAAGATAACTTCGTTATCGACATTACACATATCACTGTTAACCATTCCAAGTTAATAAAATACATTAAAAATCATTCTTTAAAAATACACTCCGTGTGTACGCGCATAAATAAGACAATACAGTATATCGTATAAGATATATAATCGAAGACGACAATTACATTTTTACTGCACTATTCCAGGTAAACAATACCAAAACTACCTTCTTCACAAAAAATAGTTTAAGAAAGATATATTATAGGTACATTTTATATAAAATTGAAATGCCAAAAATGTTCGATATTTTGTACCACGATTGTTACGTGGTACTTTATTAATTTCAATGTCATGTAAATAAATAATGTATAAGAGCAAACTGTGCAGTGCCAAGACAAACATAAAATGTTTAATGGCACAAAGAAATTGTTTTTGTAATTAAAACTGTTACTTTGTTGAAATAAATAAAAAATAGTAAACTTAAAATGCTTGAGCTTTCTTTTAAGAATTACGACAGTATGCAAATGGCGGACCACGACTTTGCAGTCTAAGCGTCTAGATAGACTGATTATTCAGAATTGATTGACTAGATTAGATAGACTGTCAAATATTACATAAATGAGGCAATTTATGGGTGAGGCCTATGGTTCAGCAGTGGACTTTTGGTAAGTTGTAACAGTGACGGTTACGATCAAGTCGTAAAAAAATACCTTCAGACCAGTGAACCACATCCGTGCTTAACCGAATCGCGTCGCTATTGGACTGCCAGTTCATAACTCAGTGACTACATGTACATAATATTTTGAAACGTTATAGATATACATACCAGCTTACTATTTCATTTTCTGCTTTACTAGATTCATCGTCTATAATTTATTTTCGGAGCATAAGATGCTCCAAGTATTCCCCTCTTTTAGATTTCATGATTACGGAGTAGATAAGAGAAAGCGATGTAATAGATTTATTTTTTATATATTTATTACAGTAATAGATTTATAGCTCTTTCACTATGAACTATACATTTACAGAAATTTATCACGTTAACATTTTATACGTGGTAGAGCCACGCTGTAGTTATATTATGGTGTAGCACGAATGGGAACGACCGGGGAAGGACCACACTCTTACAGAACACCAGAGTAAAATAGCAGCTTAATACTGCTGTGTTACGTATATTGAGTGTAGAGATCCGGAGATTCTTTTTTACTGGAAACGAGACATTCCATCTTAGTCCTCAAGGGTGACAACGCATTTGCATTTTGATTCTTAATTGAGTAAAAATGTGTATGTCTATGGGCCACAGCATCCACTTAACATCAAGTGGACTGAGTGATATTTTATTTTAAACCACACTATCAATACCTATAGGTATATAAGAACAACTAGAGACGGCAACTCTTGTGTAAACGCTTAATAATATATGTTTTTTTTATGGAACTAAAGTAATAATCGAACTTACAGTTAGCCTGATGGTAATTGGCTACTGTGCTCTATGGACAACTGGACTCATCTTCAAACAAACAAGGCGTCGGATGTGTTGATTGTCACCTCAAACGAAATGCGTGAGGCATGTAATTAAAGTAACTCCCTATACCCTTCAAACTAAAACACATCACTGCAGTGCGACTTAACGGAAGAAATATAATTCATTTCATAGACCACTGACAGTCTTACAACATGCGGATGTGCAGTTTCGGCATAAAAGATTTTCATCACAATATGTTTTATTAAGCCCAAGACAGCCAGCTAATACTGAGCTGCACTAAAATATGGCAACGTTAATATATGTTCTTCCGTTTTGTTTTTAAATTTGAAATGGGAAATAATTTAGTAAGAAGCACTACTCTGTTTTCATTATGGAGATATTGTATATTCATAGTAGTATTACCGTTATAATGCGTTAATACTACTACGTAGCACGTAAATTAAGAACAGAAAATTGTACATAGGTACATAATATTACATAAACACTCACGCCTGTCACCTAGAGTTGTAGGCAGTGACTACAGACTTCCATTTGGCACGATCCTGACACACCTCTCTCGCCTCCTCCACATCCATATACTTACACATAGATGTTCGTCGGTTAAGAGTACCCTTAATTCGACCCATCTTCAATGTATCGCTAATTTGGTCGATAAACTTTCGTTTAGGACGCCCCTTTCCGACTTTGCCGTTCACTTCTGCAACATAAATTTGTTGTCACTTTTTCCTCATTCATTCGTTCTACATGACCAAACCACCAAAGCACTCCTCCTTGTCGCGACATCATCTTGCAAACCACACTCTTCTCTTATAACACAATTTCTCACCCTGTCACACAGATTCAGCCCTAACATACTCCTTAACGATCGCATTTCTACTGCGTTTATTCTACTCTCGTGCTTCTTGTGGCACACCCAACTTTTAGTACCATACGTTAAAATCGGGACTAACAAACAATTGTGAATTGCAATACGCGCCTTTTTGACACATTCTGACTTCCCACAATAGGGTGTAGAGCCCCATTTACTTCATTTCCATTTGTATGTTGTGTATATAACATACATCTAACAAATATACAGCAGCAACGGTGTGCTGGTATTTCGGATCCAACCTTTCAAAACTGAAGTACGTATACAAAGAGTATTCATGCTTAGTATCGGTTTCAGTTATCGTGGCCACTTCAGAGCATAAACAAAAAAAATGACAGAGAGCACAAAGAGCGACAGAATTTCGACCTTATTACAATGGAACACGTGATCTCTGAACAAATCAAAACCCGAATGCAACAATGAGCGGTTTGAGTGAGCGGATCCACTTGAAGACCGGAAAGTTCCCGTCAGTTTTCGCGCGCGACCGACTCCGAATGAATACTTTTTGATGTACACCGTACCTATATCTTTTTAATAGAATTATAATAACGCAATTTAATAAATATGAGAATGAATACAAGAAGACAACAAAAGACATGGAGCTTCCTTGTTACATGGGTTTATTCAATCATTTTGCCTTTAATTTGGAGAGTGTATTTCTGTTAGTTTTTGTACTTGTATCATTGTAATTATGTTAATTGATTGTAACCGGCTACATCTAGTTGATGAGAAATTACTTTTGTTCATTATTTGTCTAAACTTCGTCGTAGAAATCTATTGGCTACATTAGACGTTTAATCAGCATGTGGAGTTTGTTTCACCGATATAATAAGCCTAATAAAGCTAAACTTTATTGTATATACGTACCACTATGAAATTACGAGATAAAAATAAGTTGCAGCGCTACGGGTTAAGGGCCGCAAGTTCAAATACCGTACGGAACGAGTATTTGTATGGCCTACAAATAATTATTCCGGGTCTGGATGTTTGTCATTGTGAATATATGTTAATTGCCCCCTGACACAGGAGAAAATTCTGGTATGGAGGTAACGTTTTTTAAAGGAAAAAACAATTTTTATATAATCTTGGTCTTAAAAATAATCTGTCTCCTTCGATATTCCCTTGTGATGGCCGAAATGCATGCATTTCTTGAAAGAGTTTCTCATACGAAGAGTAAGAGTAACAAAGCACATAGTTCACCTGAAGGTAAGTGGATGCTGTAGCCCCTAGACATCTACATTTATCTTAAACGCAGATGCGTTGTCACCCCTGAAGACTAAGATGGAATGCCTCGTTACCAGAAAAAAATGTCTCCATTCTCTATACTCACCATACGAAAAATAACAGTATTAAGTTGCTATTTTACGCTGGTATTCATGTACAGGATATGAGAGCGTGGTCCTTCACCAGTTGAGCTGACCCATTTGTGCTACAACTATAATATAGCTGCAGCGTGACTCTACCATGTATAGAATTCTAAATGAGTATTAAACGCATGATATTAAATACATTAAAATAAATCTTCATTATTATCATCGTTAGCCTGTAAAAGTCCACTACTGAGTCCCTTCCCATCGTTGGTATAATTCGCCTTAATCTCCACGCTTAGCAGGCGGAATGACGACCGCATCACCAGACGTCTCGCACCTTTGACTACTTCTCTTCGTAGATCTGTGTCACTCAAGTTTGGAGTAAACGAGATGGATATAACACCGGCTACCATAAATCATTAGATCTTTTTGGAATATCTGCATTGTTACCACTAACAACATGCACAGGATGAAATGGAATGATAGATTCTCTTAAGTTGCGGTACATTAAATAAGTATTATAAATAACGAAATCAGGCGTAACTTTGCAGAATTCCATTGTGTTAGAGATGTTAAAAATTTATTCACTAACATTCGCTTAAAAAACTAAAATGATTTTTACGCGAATCTTGCTAACGCTAATTCAATTTCAACATTTTATAAAATAATCTGCAGTCTCTGATTCATCAGATTTGATAAACCAAAAATCCTTGCAAAAGAACACCGGTTCCTACCAAGGATGATACGCGAGGCTATTGAAATTTAAAAAAAAACATCCTAATTTTAATAGAGAAGATGGATGGGTCATGGATGGGATGATGCCATCTGCTTGGAATCCAATAATCAACAAAATTAAATCCAAACCCAAGCATACCACTGCAAGACTTCAAGATACTGTATGCTCGTTCTGTGTAATCGGACCAAAAACTAATTATTCAAAAACTGAAGGTAGCCGGGCTAACTCCGACATTGTGACGTCAAACATCTCAGTCCGCCACCCCCTCCCCCCGTGACCATGAGGGCTGTAAAGCAGCAGATACGGCGCAAATGAAAAAAAAAGTTTTAAAAAAATCAGTTAATTAAACGCGATAAAATCGATTAACTATAATTAGTATAATTAGATTAAATTCAATGTGTAGTGTTCGCGTCACTTTAAGAAATCATTATAAATACATGAGTATAATCTATTTCCTTCTACCACTATCTCTTCAATACTATATTTGTATTTAAAATATAATTGTATTGAAATAAGCATATAATAGAGTAAGGCGCACTATAGGTTCGCGCTTGTTCACATCATGGAGCGCGTATTATAATACGCCATGCCTTGTTATAGGCGAGCTCTTAGCCACGAGCACTTGGCGACAAGTCGCACGTAAACAATTTGCGGTGGGACCCTCCTCGCTTCGTTAACGGGACCTCGGTAACGATTATCGATACCGGATTTAGGAGAAAAAAAAACAAAAATTTACCAACCATAAAATTAACTACAATATATATTTATTTTTTTATAGTAGAGGGGGCAAATGATCATGCGGCTCACTCATGCGGATGGTAAGGGATAATGTATATAATTTACTTTGTCCCGCTTGGTTTCTTGCTGGATTTGCCTAAGACAGAGGTTTTTCCGAACGAAACCGAAGTAAAAAATTAATCACAATAACAACTACTTTTAAATCTATCTAATATATAAAATTAATTTTTTTTGTTCGTATTTTATGCGGTGCCATACATATTGCTTGCACTTCCGTGAAGGTTATAGGCAAAGTTAGACTCTGTAGGTGTCATCATCATCATTACAGCCCTTCACAAGTCCACTGCTGAACATAGGCCTCCCTCAAGGTATGCCGCAAAGCACGGTCCTGAGCCACCTGCATCCATCGACTTTCTGCATGTCTTACCAGGTTGTCACTCCATCTAGTGGGGGGTCGCCCTACACTTCGCCTACCGGTACGAGGCTGCCACTCGAGAACCCTTCTTCCCCAACGGTTGTCGGTTCTTCGAGCTATATGGCTGCCCCATTGCCTCTTCAGCACTCTAGGTGTCACTGTTGTAGAATCCTGATATCACTCGTGCGAAGCCGGGGAAGATAAGCTAGTATTGAATAAAAAAATATTTTAATCTATTCTATTCTACACTTCCCTTAAACTAGGCGATCTGACTTCGTTTTCAGGGCAATCTAACTTAGTTTTCACAACACAACTTTGGTTATTAAACGTAGGATATAAATTCTCTATGGGTCTAAGCATTGGCCGATTGGCCTTTAAGGTTTATAAACAAGTATTGGCTAGTTATATAGCTTGAAGAAGTGACAACCGATGTCGAAGACTATTGGTTGTAGGAGTTTCGTACTTATGATTAAACGCAGTATCAGACAATCTAAGTAGACTCTCGTAATGACAATAAAACACCAAGGCAGTCGATGAATGCAGATGGTTCAATACCGTAATTTGTGACATGCTTCTGAGTTGTGCTTGGCTATAACGATGATGGATTCTGTTATTATAATTTCCTTGCATTTTATCCGCTAATAAAGAAAAAAGTAAAATCACAAAACTCCCTAAGTCACTATGAACGCAATTTAGCAAATAAACATTTCCATTACATATGGTGAGCGCCACCAGTGGAGGACCCCTCGCACAGATAATAAAACATATGCAAATTAATTTATTGCCAAATAGAGGGTGCAGTACAAAAGATGTGCGTGAAAATTGAGCTAAAATTACATTAGACATTATAGGGTTGGGAGAGACAATATGCTACGATTTACAATTTCTCGGTCACGTTGTAGCAAACAAATAATATAATGTGGTATGGTCAAAAAGGGGCATTATATATGGATAAACTATAAGCTGAACGCCTGCTCCTTTCTAAAAATTTCCAGTTAATTCTATCAACAAAATCCCTGTTTTCTATTAATAATAATATTATACAATTAAGTACTTCTATACACTTTCTTTTACTTGTATTATCCAGTTTATTATTTAGAAAATATTATAAGATTAAGAATGATTTAGCATTTAGCATTCATTGCTATGCGGATGACAGCACTGGTGATGCTCTTTACACCGGCCGAGCCAATATTTCTCGGGAAAACGTCTCCGAGTGCCGGGACAAACTTGTGTCTGAAGTCGAGTCTTTTCTGAACAGAGTCTCGGATTGGGGACGACTAAATCTAGTCCAGTTTAACCCCCAGAAGACACAAGTTTGCGCGTTAACCGCTAAAAGGAACCCCTTTGTCGTATCCCCTCAGTTTCATGGCACTCCCCTTGTTGCCTCAGCCAGTATCGGAATCCTAGGCGTCGACATATCGAGTGACGTGCAGTTTCGTGGTCACTTGGAAGGGAAGGCCAAATTGGCCTCTAAAAAGCTTGGCGTGCTCAGCAGAGCGGGACAGTATTTCATGCCGGCACACCACCTGCAACTTTACAAGGCGCAGGTTCGGCCGCACATGGAATACTGTTCCCATCTCTGGGCTGGGGCTCCCCAGTACCAGCTCCTTCCACTTGACCGCATCCAGCGCAGAGCGGCTCGAATCGTCGAGGACCGAGTGCTTTCCGATCGGCTCGATTCACTGGCGCTGCGAAGAGATGTTGCATCTCTTTGCGTATTTTATCGCATCTATCACGGGGAGTGCTCTGAGGAATTGTTCGGATTAATTCCAGTCGCCAAATTTCGTTAACGCACTACACGGCAAACGTCCCGATACCATCCACACCATCTGGATGCTTGGCGGTCCACCACTGTACGTTTCACAAGGAGTTTTCTTCCACGTACAACCTCTCTGTGGAATAGTTTACCACCGGCGATTTTTCCGGACCGATACGACCTGGGGACCTTCAAGAAAAGAGCTTACTCCTTTCTAAAGGGCCGGCAACGCACCCGCAATTCTCCTGGTGTTGCGGTTGATCATGGGCGGCGGTAGTCACTTAACATCAGGTGAGCCGCATGCTTGTTTGCCCCCTCTTCTATAAAAAAAAAATTAGGCATATTAAGGACTCAGAAAATACTAACATTCGCCTGCAAAAAAATTAAAAACAACACTGCCAAACAGTTTTATATAGATATCTCCGAGGTTATCAATGTTTAAATTACAAATTGATTATGAAAGCTATAAATTATACAGCTAAACATTATGAACGTTATACGTTAGGTACAGTGCAGTGGCAGAGTAACGAAAATTCACTTCCCAATATCATCCCGTCGGTTTCGTAAGAAGAAAAGGATATCCTATCCATACCTTTTTGAGGCCTCAAAGGTCTCAGCTAGCTTCTCTTTGTCGTTTCTTACGTCACCCACGGGACGAAATGGGGTACCTAGTGGATATTCTTACAGGCCACTACACATTGGTTGATTTAATTACCCTACATTAATATAATATTTACCTGTACTAATAATCGACCTTAACAATAGTAAATTACTCTGTTAACGCAAACGGTTTTCTAAATATACAAATCATATTTAACCCAACAATTCACCATAAAGGCTATTGTAACCGATATGAAGCTTTTGAAATAATAAATCAAAAACATACAAAAAGCCATTGATGTATATATTTCCTCATACGCTAATGGAACAATGCGTCCACTTGACATTTACTTTTAAACCATTGAAAAGAAAAACAAAATTAATGATTGCGTCTAATTCGCAATAAAAATGCCGCAAGCGAGCAAATATGAGATGGAGGGGACAATTATAACAAATTAATAACGTACACTACCCTCAAAACTCGAGTGGAGATTTGCATTGAATGGCATTCTCCCTTTGTTGGTTATTCATACGATTCCCAGCCATAATTAAACTTTACGTCTCTTTTTTTATAATTCTAATTCGTCTGTATCTGCAATCGCTTCTTAATTCGTTTTGTATCTAAACAATAGCGGAAGGGTCATCTGAAACAATCACGACAATTTCAACTTTATATCAATTGTTTTAAAACTCAAAACGAATCGTTGTAACGTATGGAATCACTTGAATATTAAAAGTCTTGGTAATTATTCAGGAATCCATCCATCATTAATCACACCCGAGGGTGGTTTGCAGGGAAATGCTGTAAAAATGATTGTTAAAGAGATAAATCGCGTAAGACATGGCGGGTGACGTTTATTCGCGGATTGCCGCGGACACGTGTGCCGTTTTTTGCGTGACACACACCGACAAACATGCATTGTATATTTTATAAGCGGAATTTATTACTATCATAATCCTGTTATAAGGGATGATGATTTTTGAATACTAATTGGGAGCTTATGACGTGATGCATTATGTCATTACACTGTGGGCAATGGTACGGCTTTAAAGAGAAGCATGTAGTACCTAGTTTTAAAATAAATTTTTAGTTCTTTTTCTAGCATTGGGTGAGCACACAGTCCTGATGGTAAGTGGATGCTGTGGCCCATAGACATACACATTTGTCCTCAATTAAGAATCAAAATGCAAATGCGTTGTCACCCCTGAGGACTAAAATGGAACGCCTATATTCCAGTAAAAAGAGTCTCCGGTTTTCTATACTCACCATACGAAATTCAGCAGCTTTGTGCTGCTATTTTACGCTGGTATTCTGTGAGATCGTGGTCTGCCCCGGTTGAGCCGACTCAATCGTCCTTCAGCAATAATATAGCTGCAGGATAGATCTACCACGTAATAAATCATGTCTACGGGAACGTAGCCTAGAGTAGCTTAATGTCAATAATACTTATAAGTTAATACTTATAAGTTGTAACGAATAGATTTAATGTGAATTTTGCATTGGTACCTAGTGATTGTGTTAATAGTAATGGTTATGTCATAAAATGACATATAATACGTTTGCGTTGAGCGATTGCTCGAGAGTGGCTTTATATGAATCCGTCAGATTACCAACTAAAGTAAATCTGTTCCTGCAGCATTATGCCTAGCCTGTTGAGTCTTATTGTTGCTGAAATTTTAAAGTAACTATTTTGTTATTAGTATTTTTTTATAAGACGGGACCAGCGAGCATGCTGCTCACCTGATTGTAAGTAACTACCGCCACCCTCAAACAACCACAACACCAGAAATCGAATCGAAGAATGGAATCGCAGACGTGTTGCCGGCCCTTTAAAAAAGAATAGGCTCTTTTGCTCCCTAAGTTGTATCGGTCAGAAGAAATCGCTGATGGTCCTAATCCTGATTTCGTTTTTATTATTTTTACCTTAAATAGTTATATTGTAGCAACGAACAAACATGTTGTTTCTTTTAAAGTTTATTAGTTAATTCCCTCGTAGGTGAATGAAGTCATTAATGTACGCATGGGTGCTCGTCGTTCAACCGTTTTCAAAGTATAAGGTTAGTGTACTCTGAAATATTCGGGTTCAGAACACTAACCTATCGTCCTAAAACAACGTAACAATGAAGTAAATAACTATTGTGTCGCCGCAGGACACCATTAACCCGACTTGTAGCTGTCAGGCCGAAGTTTAACAATTAATGCCGGCTACAATAATAGAAACTGAAGCACACAATACTACACTACAAATTAATATATTCATAGAGGTCACTCACTGAACTGAAGAAACAGGCAAAAATCAACATTATCCCATTGCAATATGGTCACAATTGTCTTACAACACGCGTCTTGCGAATATTTATGAGGTTAAATGAATTTGGGCTGTAAAACTCTCTTCCTAAAATACAATTTGCTTTGTCCATATAATGTAAATGGGAGTATTTTGTGATGTTTTTATCATTATAATTACCCACAGCGCTATAATATGATCGCGATTTTATAACACCGAACATCGCCGATGATAATACATTCGCGACAGTGTAATAGTGTGCATTATTCATTGTTGAACGAATCAAAGCCCATTGTGGCTTGAAAAATCATGTGCGAAGCGCGCTTTAATTGAACTTTTATTGCATTGGTACATTTCTTTTAAGCCTGTGACAGCTCTTCATATATCTCTGTCGGTACATTAATGGTTTATTTGGCAGATTCATTGTTCACATCAAGATTCGTGAAACAAAGTTGTTTGAAGTGCAAAAGTTGAACAACACAATAGGAATGCTCATTCCTACTTAATTTAATGAATCATTACTACACCGAATCAAAATTCTACTGCTAAATAAAAACCTCCCCCATATGAGGGGGATTTTGTCACGTTTACAGCATTTGGCAGACTGTTAGGCAACCACTCTTTTTTATAATTTTTTGGAAGTTATCTAGAAGATACTGCTTTGTTCCTGTTTGTTTCCCTCTGTCACCTCTTACGAGAACCAAGAGATAATAAGTAGATATGCTTACGCCGTACACTACGCAGTTCGCTACGCAATTAGGGATGCTCATTCCAAACAAATTCAACGATGAATAAAGATTTTTTTTTACTTTATAGTGACGGCGTAATCCGTGAGGACTACGAATGAATTCCTATAGCCTCTTTTCCAGTAAAAAGGATCTCCGGTTCTCTACAGTTACCATACGAAACACAGCAGCGTTAAGCTGCTATTTTAAGCTGGTGTTCTGTGAGATCGTGGTCACTCCCCGGTCGAGACGACCCATTTGTGCTGCAACTATACTACCAATAACTGCCTCGTTGGTCTAGTGGTTGTAATAGTGCGACCGCTAATCATGAGGTCCTAGGTTCGAATCCCGGGTCGGGCCAAACTAAATTAATTATCGAGTTTTTCTGTCAAGAAATTCTCAATAGTTGCCCGGAACATGAAGTTGGCGGTGTCTCACCCCCGTGCCTCGGAAAGCACGTAAAGCCGTTGGTTCTGCGCCTGATCCCCTCCGGTCGTGTCGATTTACCGTCCCATCGGATTATGAGAGTGAGGGAAGAGAGAATGCACCTGTGCTTGCGCATACACTTGGGCACCATAATTCTGTCCTGCGCCGATGGCTAGGCTCCGCGGAGGCAGGCCGCCGTGGCCGAATATCTATCTATATACTTTTTTTTTATAGAAGAGGGGGCAAACGAGCATGCGGCTCACCTGATGTTAAGTGACTACCGCCGCCCATGATCAACCGCAACACCAGGAGAATTGCCGGTGCGTTGCCGGCCCTTTAGAAAGGAGTAAGCTCTTTTCTTGAAGGTCCCCAGGTCGTATCGGTCCGGAAAAATCGCCGGTGGTAAACTATTCCACAGAAAGGTTGTACGTGGAAGAAAACTCCTTGTGAAACGTACAGTGGTGGGCCGCCAAGCATCCAGATGGTGTGGATGGTATCGGGACGTTTGCCGTGTAGTGCGTTAACGAAATTTGGCGGCTGGGATTAATCCGAACAATTCCTCAGAGCACTCCCCGTGATAGATGCGATAAAATACGCAAAGAAATGCAACATCTCTTCGCAGCGCCAGTGAATCGAGCCGATCGGAAAGCGCTCGGTCGTCGACGATTCGAGCTGCTCTGCGCTGGATGCGGTCAAGTGGAAGGAGCTGGTACTGGGGAGCCCCAGCCCAGAGTACTGTATACTATATACTGCATGGCTCGGCTTTACCACGTAAAAAAGAACTTTGAACTTGCATTGAAGACACTCAAATTGTAATCGGGTGGAAAGAGAGATGCTGGTAACTTATTCCACTCCTTTGCTGTACGCATGACGAACGATGTAGCAACTGTTTGGTTCGAATGCGTGGTAAGTCAAAAACGAAAGTATGTGGACTGGCCGAACGTCTGGTTATGGAAAGAAGGTCTGATGATGGAAAGAAGACGTAGGAATCAATTTAGTTAAACATACGAATGACTTTCAATATATATTATTATCTAACACTTTTCTCATGATATCCCTGACGTCAGTCTGAGCGAGATTAAAATGGCTCTCCAGCACCTTGAAAACGGCAAGGCCCCAGGCGCGGATGGAATTGCAGCGGAGCTTTTAAAAGCTGGTTGAAAACCAGTGCTTGAAGTCCTTCAGAAGCTGTTTAATTCTGTTATCCATGGTAGCACTACTCCGGGAGCGCGGAGCAGCATTGCGCTGGTCTTGTTCCTTAAGAAAGGCGATAACACTCTTTTGAAGAACTACAGAGCATTTCTCTTCTTTTCCAAAAAGTCTTTAGCACCATAGACCACACATATACCCTTTGGAAAATTGTATAGAAGACCGCAGACTACAATTTGTCACTATATGTTACGTATGTGGACTATGAGAAAGCCTATGATTCCTTAGAAATATGGGCGGTGCTGCAGTCCGTTTAGCGGTGTCAAATTGACTGACAGTATATCGAAGTGCTGAAGAGTTTGTACAGTAGGACTACGATGGCTATCCGAGTACAGAACCGGAGTACGAAACCTATCCAACTGCAAAGAGGTGTAAGACATTGTGACGTTATATCCCCGAAACTCTTTACCGCTGCATTGGAAGACATTACAAGCTACTGGACTGAAAAGGATACGGTATTAACATCAATGGCGATAATACGGTATTAATATTATTATCGCTCACCTTATATTTGCCGAGATATAGAAAATCTCGAAGATCTAAGCACTATGCTCAATGACCTCAATAGTACCTCGCAATGAGTAGGTCTTAAGATGAACATGAATAAAACAAAGATAATGTGTAACGTCCATGTCATGCCTATGCCGGTAGTTGTTGGGAGCGCTAGGCTAGAAGTTGTAGACGAGTATGTTTACCTGGGAACAAATAGTCCGACTAGGTACGTCCAACTGCGGCCGACAGGTCAATCGACGGTTTCTACTCGGCTAGGCAAAGTTTGAAAAGTTACAACACATCTTCTCGTCAGATATACTTCGAAACTTGAAAACAAGACTGTACAACAAGTGATTCTAAGACCTGGTTCTTCCCTGCTGGCCGCATGAGGAAGCACAAGGTCGCTCAGCGAGCTATGGAGAGGACTATGCTCAGAGTACCGACATAGCCCAAAGGATTAGTAAGCTGAAGTGTCAATGGGTCGGCCATATAGCTCAAAGAACTGACAACCGTTGGGGAAGAAAGTTCTCAAATGGTAGCCTCGTACCGATATGTGAAGTGTAGAGTTCCCCCCCACTAGATGGAGTGACGACCTGGTCCGGAGGAAGTCGATGGATGTAGGTGGCTCAGGACCGTGCTTTGTCGCACTCCTTGGGGGAGGCCTATGTTCAGCAGCGAGTATTATTTATATTATATTCCATAAAATACCTAATACTATTTTTATTTCTAGAAACGTGACGGGAAACTACTGATGAGCGCTGCCGGACACGTGCATTAAGCTGCCATTTTACGCTGATATTCTGTGAGAGCATGGTCCTACCCAGTCGAGCCGACCTATTCGTCCTACAACCATAGTACCTATAGCTACAGCATGGCTCTACCACTCTAAAACGTCTCTTACTAAAGCGCCATAATGCATATCGAAATATATTACGTACAATGTATACCTACCAAGACAATAACTACACATTCATACCAGAACTGTCAAGTTGTTGTTTTTTGACAAACTTTGGCTCTGATTGGGATCCGCATCCACACAGACGCAGAAGTAACATTGACTACTATGAGTGTCTTTCGTCCAGTTACGCAATATAAAGAAAATTAAATTGGGAAGTACCTATAGTTGTGCAAGTAAGTAGTATGTGTAAAAATAATTACGTGTCCTCACCGAGATCACGATTTTGCGATTATATGGGAGGATTAATAAGGGCAAAAAAATCTGATCGTGATTAAAACATTAATAAGTTTTTTAGCTAAGTTTGAATTGTGATGCGGGAAGGTACCTACCTCCACAAACAAATATATATATATATATATATATATATATATATATATATATATATATATATATATATATATATATATATATATATATTCCGCAAACATCTGACTCACTCAATCTAAACAGCCAACCATTCCAACGCGATATCACAATAATGGATTAAACAAATGGTGAATTTAAAAAATTGTGCAACCGACTTCAATATAATTAAAATGAGAATAAAAGTCAATTGAATACGCATTATTAAGAATAATTCAAACACTACTAGTCAGATCTTGATAAAATTTAAACCACTGAAGAATCATCCAAATCAGTTCACCCAGAGAAAAGTTCTAAGGTACACTTTAAAAAAAAACATACAGTCGAATTGAATACCTTTTTATTTTTGAATTCGTTAAAAAAAGAATACTTTTTTTTGGGCAAGGTTTTTAGGGCAAGGAACCCATTTAGAGAGGAGGCCAAAGCCCAACAGACCAACAGTACGTCTATAGGTGGTTATTTTATTTTTTAACTTTTAAACCAATAACAATTTAAGAACACGATAAGAGATAAAAAACAGATATGGCAACCTCCAGGTGGACTAAACAAATCGCTGCAAGTAGAAGATAAAAATGAAACGAAAAATAGAATCAAAGAACACCCAGCTTTTCCTTCTTGACACAAGACAAATCAAATATCGCCCTTTGACGATCACGAAAAATCGATCGTATTAAATTCAAAGCACAATCCGTCTCGAAATAAGGGTTCGCAATGCGACAAAAATCAGAATAACATATTCCTTATTCAGTATGTACTCATTGAAAAGCTATTTTTTTTTCTTTACAACTCTTAACATTCATAGGGGAGGAAGTAATCCTCCAGTGGAGGCGAGTATTATGTGGAAAATATTATTTGTAATATCAACGAATGTTTGTTAATCTTTTAACTGGAAGGTTTCAGTTTGTGCAATTTTTATTACTAACTAGTGACCGGCTCCAGTGTGGTGTTTAAGGTAATCAAAGACTAACAACTTTACGTTTTTCTTTATTTGTTGTTCAGCCATTCCGATGATTTGAGCGGACAGACACACTGATAAAAATTTTAAAAATAGTTGTTTATATTTTAGTGGCAAGCAAACAACCCCTGTGTTTAACGTGAATCTAGTTAATTCATTGTTACAGGCAGATGCTTCAATTTTATCCATGTGTATAGACTAGTGACACACCTCGGCTTCATTCGCGTGCTGCTACTTCTCCATAATCTATACACAAAATATCTATATTGTGCACTAAAACTTTGCTCTTTGACTTTGACTGTAACTTAAACTTTGTGGCAGAGCTACACTGGTTGTAGCATGAATGGGTTAGTTCGACCGGGGAAGGACCACACTCGTGCAGAATACCAGCGTAAAATAGCAGCTTAATACTGTGTTTCATATGATGTAGAGATCCGGAGACCCTTTTTTACTAGAAACTAGGCATTCCATCTTAGTCCTCAGGGGTGACAATGCATTTGCGTTTTGATTCTTAATCGAGGAAAATGTACATGGCCACGGCGTCCACTTACCATCAAGTGGACTGTGTGCTCGTTTGTCACCCTTACTTTATATTAAAAAAATAACTGATATGGATAATGCACCTGCCTAGAACCAAATTTTCACATAATGACGCGTTGCTTCGATCGAAGCTTTTCACTTATTTATTTTGGTTAGTGCGAATTAAAATCAACAATGATGTTCAGAGTGTTTCGAACACAGTAATTAGGAAAATGTCATTATACTTTACATTTAACTAGTTGGTAGGACTGTTTTTCTGCCTGGGTGTCCATATGGATAGGTACCACTTTTTTCATATTTTTTGCCATCAAGTAGCAGTGCTTACACTGCTGTGTTCCGATCTGAAGGGTATAGAGAAACAATATAATTACAAGCTCTGAGGAATTTCATCTTTTTCTAAGAAGTGACAACACATCCTTGGTCTTCTTCGTTTATTTTTTTATAGGATAGGGTGACAAACGAGCACACAGTCCACCTAGTGGTAAGTGGTTGCTGCGGCCCATAGACATCTACATCTATCCTCAATTACGAATCAAAATGCAGATGTGTTGTCACCCGTAAGGACTAAGACGGAATGCCTCGTTTACAGTAAAAAGGATCTCCGGTTCTCTACACTCACCATACGAAACACGGCAGTATTAAGCTGCTATTTTACACTGTCTTAAACTTAATCTGTGAGAGCATGGTCCTTCCCCGGTCGAGCCGACCCATTTGTGCTACAACTTTACTGCTAATACAACTGCAGCATGGCTCTACCACGTATAATGTTAGTTGCAGGTGACCATGAACTGCAGTAGCCACTTCCAATTAGGTGAATAAGTTCGCAGAATGTGTGAAGATTTGCTGCGTATCCTACAGTGAGTAAGACAGCAAGGAAGACCCTATTTACTAGTAACTAGACAGTTCTTCTCAGTCCTAGGGTGACAATGCATCTGCATTTTGATTCTTAATTGAGGACAGATGTAGGGGAGTAAAATCCTCATTAGGCTGTGTGCCCGTTAGTCATCCTTCCCATCACCAGTCCACTTTTGAGAGCAATCTCCTTATTTATTATCACAAAGCACAAATCACGGATTAAGTTACGTGAATGCGTCTAATGTTCACCACTACACCCAGTATTAGACGTTTCTATATTGTGCTTGTCGGCACGAGGTTGACACTCGTTGTGTCTTGAAATTTAAACGTAGCAAAACGAAGACATTTTAATAAGATTTTGTGAACTGTAAACATTTTCTTTTCTGTGTGTTCATTGACCTACTGGCACACATTTGCAGCATTAAAAACATAATACTGGCTACAAATAATGTTACGTAAAATAGAAAAAAAATATTTAAATAAACAGTAAGCACAAGGCTGGTACACAAAGTCCTCATAAAAGAATCGCTCTAACTATGCAACTGTACGATCTGAATGAACACAAAAAGCTACTCGCAGTGCTGCCTAACTAACTATTTAAGCAACTCTTTGGCTTTAATTAATCTTGACAACACTATTGTAAACGATTGGTGTATCATTTATCACTTTCAAAGTTCGAGGTATTCGAGCGAGAAATTTTTATATCACGTTGTAAACAGAATTGAACGGAAATACTTGGACTGTGTATCATAATGTGGCGAATGATGTCGGATAATCATCGTTATGAGCCATAATGAACCGGCAAATAAAAAAGTTTTTAACGGTACATGTTAAAAGATGATTTCTTAAGAATATTGTGAATACAAATTTACCTACAATATTTGCCGTGCAGTGGCAAATATATATGAGAAGCTTAAAATAGCCGCTTAATGCTGCTGTGTTTCGTATGGTGAGTGAGAGATCTGGAACCCTTTACTAGAAACGAGTCATTACGTATTAGTACTCAGGGGTGACAATGTATTTGTGCATTTTGATTTTTAATCGTGAATATATGTAGATATCTATGGGCCACAGCATTCACTTAGCATCATGTGGACTGTGTATTCGATTGTGACCCTTATTCTATAAAAAATGAACTGTATGTGAACACCTCATGGCTCAACCTATGTAAACTACTGTCTGTTTGTGTACCTCATCCAATAAAATAAAATAAATGTCCGAAAGATCTATATAGCACACAGGAAATTGAAAAAAAAGATAAATAAAAAAAGAAAAATTATTTCCTAAATGCTATCATTTAGTTACTTCTTTTCTGTCTGGGAAGAACCTGAGATCGCCCACTTTCAGGTTGTGAGACATTCCGCCTCGGTCCCCAAAGTTGACAACGCGTCGGTAGACTTCTTTGTTTAAGCCGGTCTTTAGTGTACAGTACCCACAAGTAGGCTGTAAGTTCGTTTACCACTTAAGTTTTATTTAAAAAAAAAAACATAAATACGCGATAAAATCCGTAAAAGTAGTTTTAAACATGTGTAGTGTTCGCGTAAATATAAGAAATCATTATAAAAAGCAATAATTCTTTAAAAAAAAGAATTGTCTTTACCGTACTATACACAAGACTACCTTTTCAAATTCTGTAGCGTTTGAAGAGTAAATAAAATTCTGATTATTAATGCGAGAGGATATTTCTCCGAACGTTTCTAATAAAAGTACGGGAAGGGTTTCAATTATTTGCCAACCCGTTGCCTATACGCTACTAGTCTCGATTGCCTCCCGTCTGAACTCGAGAATCGAACCCGTGCCTACAATGAAATATATCTAAATAAATAACGTGGACCTTCTATTGTATCGTAGCCTCCGTACAAAATATATTTTCTCTACAATGCCCTTATGCTGAGAGGAAAAATGGGGCCTACGCCAAGCGGAAGAAATCTTTCCAATGTTCTGGTAACACTCGCTGTAATGAAAATTTGTTATTTGACTATTTAAACAAAGTTCGAATTTAATAACGGCACGTTATTCATATACTTTTCTGCCTCCATACCACCAGTGTTTTGTTAAGTGCACGTAATTGTTATTAGCTGAACGTAACACGTTTTATGGAAGATATTGAGAGCACTACGCTCGGGGTTTCTCTGTGTGGTTAATTTAAAAATGATAGCAATAGCAGTTACTCTTAGTTAGTTAGACAAATGGATAAGTAAGCAGAAGTGGCAATGAGCCGGCACTATAGCTTGAAGAACCAGCAATAGATTGAGGAAAAAGTGTAGGGACACAAGTTGGAGTAACAACCTAGTAAGACGTACAAGAAGTTAATGGATGCAGGGGCTCAGGACCGTGCTTTGTGACATTTTTGGGCAGAATTCAGCAGTGTACTTATAAAGGACTGAATGAATGAATAAATTAACATTTTTTTAAATATTCTTGTATTTTATATATTAGCAGTAACATAACCCTTCATACAGCTCTCAACAAATTCGATGCCGGCCATCTGCATCCATCGATCTGCTTTAACTAATCTTAATGATAGCATAATGAAAGAAAATACTCCAATATTAAGAAACAGTACCTGGATGACCGAACTTTCTCAGTATTTTTTAGGAAATCGTGTGTTTTTTAAATTATATTTGGATACAAATTACATACTGATGAAACATAAATAATATTTTTTGATCTTATTGACATAATAGAAAAAACTGAAATGGTTATTTGAATAAAAAATCGTGAGTGCAATTAGTTTAATTAAAATTTTCGTGTTTTTAAAAAAATATTAAAAAAGGGCTTGAAATAACAGATTTGCTCACAAAAGAAGGGGAACTTGAAAAAAAAGGAAAAAAGTTGGACCGAAGACAGGATACAAACCAGGGCACCTCGATTTCCAGACCGCCGGATATCTCACATGAGCTATTACGATCATTACTACACTGCCAAAATTTACCTTCTTATATTGTAGCAGCTTTTCATTGCCTAGAAACACGGACAAAACGACATTTTCTAAAAATCAATCCAACTAGATCGATTTATCGCCCCCGAAACCCCCCGGACACAAAATTTTATGAAAATCGTTGGAGCCGTTTCCGACATTCCGTTTATATATAAAAATTGCTCGTTTAAAGGTATAGGATAATGTCAGTTTTGTTTACAACAGTATTGTGATTTGAATCTTGAAAAAAGTAGTACACAGTGGCCCCGACGGTAAGGACTACAGGCATCTACATCTATGCTCGATTAAAGTAGTACACAGTGGCCCCGACGGTAAGAACTACAGGCATCTACATCTATGCTCGATTAAAGTAGTACACAGTGGCCCCGACGGTAAGGACTACAGGCATCTACATCTATGCTCGATTAAAGTAGTACACAGTGGCCCCGACGGTAAGGACTACAGGCATCTACATCTATGCTTGATTAAAAATCAAAATGCCGATGCTTTATCACCAGAAGACTAAGATTAAATGTCTCGTTTCCAGGAAAAAAAGCCCAGAATTCTCTACACTCATCATACGAAACACCCTTTAGTTACTGTACCTTTAGTCCTTCTCTGGTCGAATTGACCCAATCGTACTACAACCATAATAAAGCTGCAGCGTGACTCTACCACGTCCGAAATTTTTATCACTTTACCTATATGACTTTAAATTATAAATTCGTATCATAAATTTTTGAATCAATTAAATCATTAATTTACTTCCGAAGATAAATCCACTTTAGCTGATTCAACAAAGAAGTCACCAAAATCTCTCTGAATCCTTCACTGACAACAATGACCTGGCGAACTAATAATTAATTCAAAAGTTGCCGACATTCCCTTATAATTGTGGCCATTAAATATGCGTATTATTCTAAAGAGATAGGAAAAATTATATTCCCTATTATATTCCAATGGTTCAAATACAAGCGTAAACATAAAATAATTAATTCATTATTTATTTTCCTACCCACCTAACCGTGTAGTAGCGTTGTAAGAATATCCACATCACCCGGAGGTGTTGGTAAGAGGTCGGACAGAGGGAATCAAATCAGGAGATGGGCAGCAGATCTTCCTAATGACGACTAAAAATAAAAAAATCTGCGGTTGTCAAACCGCTTGCCAAGCGTGCCAACTGTGGCAAATAGTGCCCTTATGAGTGAATCTATGCGGAAGCAAATGTTCAGCAGTGGATTTTAAAAGGATATAACGGTAACGGTTAAGGTTTCCTGACATCCACAACAGTTGGCGTACAGTGTTCCTTGTTACTGAGTTATAGCTCATTGACTCAGTCCTTGGCTCAGTTAACCCATTCCCAGTCCCAAGCACCACATATTATGGTTCATTTGTACTGGCTTACTGTTGACTCTGCAACTCGGACAGTGTAAGTAAATTTCATCACATTAATGAATTCGGATGGTCTGCGAATAATGTTATTATACGTGACCTGTTGTGATTGGACTAGGGCCTTGGCTATGTGGATCTAGAGTCTAGACATATAACAATAGCTTTCAACTTCGTAAACTAAAGTTTTAGCGCAGAAATTGATATCACAACTTCAGTATGTATAAAGGCATGGTCTTGTAAGAATGTGGTTATTTAATACAATTATCCATAAATTAGCTAACACATCCCAACACCTCTAATATATACCACAACAAACAAGCCCCCAACTCCTCTTTTTATAAAGTATAATTGTGACAAACGAGCACACTGTCACTACTGACATAGTAGTTTAATGCAGCTGTGTTGCGTATGGTGAGAGTAGAGAACCGGAGAGCCTTTTACTGGAAACGAGGCATTCCATCTTAGTCCTCAGGAGTGACAACGCATCTATACTGTGATTAGTATTCGAAGATAGATGTAGATGTCTATGGGTCACAGCAATCACTTACCATCAGGTGGACCGTGTGCTCGTTTGTCACCCTATCCTATAAAAAAATGGGAATTGATCGGATCAATATTAGCCGACAAATTCCAACAACGCACATTGCGACAAAACTTACGATATAATCCAAACCATCTGGATGATTGGTGATCAACCACTGTGCGAATTACTAGAAGTTTTATTCCTTGCACTACTTCTTTGTGGAATCGTTAACCACCCCCGATTTTCCGGACCGACAGGAACGACGTAGGGAACTCGTACCTTCAAGAAACGAGTTACTCACCCTTACGAGAATTAATTAAATATTGATTACAATATATTATTTCATTTAGAATTTTATGTATTTACTCGCGTAAACGTATGTAAGCTAGCTTCTAAGTTATGTAAATATGTATTTAAGATGTTCTATGATGAGACGATAATCTATTATAAATTATAAACTCAAACATTAAATAAAAACTAAATGAATAATTCCACTTGATTAATTTTCAAGAGTATAAACGATGATAAACCTCCGTAAAGTTTATCCTTCATAAGGTCAATTAAGAGTAATAAATCATCAATCATAATCGTCAATAGAAACATCTTGATTTAAATGCAATAAGAAAATTACACGTCATTGTATCAAATGTCAACGATTATTTATAATACGTCTTTTTTTCAATAAAGATTAAACATATTTTTCCGTTGCATGACAGACTCATCCTGTGAATGAAATTATTAAAAATACTAATGGGTACGGTATGGAACCATTACCAGCATTCAACAAGTCACTATTTAGCAATTCTTGTCAAAATATTTAACAAAAGAATACGGCAGTTCTCAAGGTTGTATCTACCGAGCGTTACACAATGTTTGTATATATTTCATTCCAAGCACTTTGGACTAAAGATGAAAATTATTACTTTTATTTTGATTTCATACAGCTTGAAATTAGAACTACATTTTTATTTGAAAAAAGAAAATTTGCAAGAAAAATTATAAATAATAAAAGTCGGAAAAAGAATACTCAATAATCCTTACTTTTTGAAGTAACGCTCTATAGACAAAAGCAAAAAAATCTTTATCACCTTCAACGTAAGGTTTAAAATTGAAGTTACTTTAATATAAAATCACAAAGTTATGGAGATTTATAATTTTGTAATTGTCTAAAATTTTAAAGTATTGCCGGCTTACAGAATCCACTATCCAATATCATCCCTTGGTTGTCGTAAAAAGCGACATAAAAATGGAAACAGGAGATGGCTGAAACAGCATCTTCCAGATAATAGCTCAAAATAATAAGAGGTTGCCAACCCGCTTTGGTAGACTTTTTTTATAGATTTAAGGTGACAAATGAGTACACAGTCCACCTGATGGTGAGTGGATCCTGTGGCCTCTAAACCTTAATTAAGAACCAAAATGCAGATGCGTTGTCACCCCTGACGACTAAGATAGAATGCCTATTTCCAGTAAAATGGATCTCCGGTTCTCTACACTCACCATACGAAACACGGCAATTTTACGCTGGTATTTTGTAAGAGCGTGTCCTTCCCTGGTCGAGTCCCTATTCGTGTTACGACCACAATATAACTGTAGCGTGGCTCTCCCACATATAAAACTTTGCGACTATGGCAAATTGTGCCCATAAGTGGGAAGACATGATGATAATGATGAATCTAATACGTAATTCCTTAACACCGAAAAATAAACAAATTATTTATTTATATTAATTAATTCATTTTGTCTCAAGTATATAATTAGTTAGTAAAGTCGTCCCTACTTTGCATTCAAACCCGGTATAACCAGTTAGTACCTACTACTGAGTCGGAACCCATTAGCATAATATTTAGTAACATTTTCCGTATTTAAAACAGAAACGTTTCTATTTGAAATAATAAAAAAGTGAGCTTAATTAATCATAATAAAACGCTGATTTATATAAATTAAGTACTTATACAAAATAGTATAAATAATACATACAATTTTAATTAAATTAATTATGGTCTCTGTAAATGATCATTATTTTAATATTATCAGCTGAATATGAAGCTTTCCCGTTTGTTACACATTTTTCACGTGGTAGAGCTACACTGCAGGTGGGCACCCAACGACTCTAATACTAATGGGTTTTTCAGTTCAACCAGGTGGGCATCACGCTCGCATTAAATATTAATTATTATAATATTGTGTTTTGTATACACCGTGTAGTCGCGGCGTAAGAATATACACTAGCCCATATCATGCTGTAAGAAGCGACAGAAATATATTATATTCTTACAATAGTGATATAGTTTAGATATACATAGTTTTTCTCATTATTTTATGTTAATTAAGTATGTTTCTAAGTTAAGTTTGTGATGATTTTCATTTGTACATTTTTAATAACATGTGTGAACTGAGACAAATAAAAAGCTTATTATTATTATTAAAAAGCTGCGGTTACCAACTCGCTTGCCAAGCGTGGCAGCTATGGCAAATATCCCCTATATGAGGCAATCTATGGTGGAGACTAGAGTTGGGCCGATTAGCCGCCGCCTAATCGGTAGAGCCGATTAATCGGCCTATTTGTAGTCGGCGATTAATCGGCTAAAACGGCCGATTAATCGGCTTTTTATTTTATTAATTTCGGCAAAGGTTTTTCGTTATTTTCTGCGTGGTACCTGAGGCTACATTGATATTTATAAAGCTTTAAATTTAAGAAAAGTAGGTATGGTTTCTCTCCCATGCGTAAACTCACGTCAGATTTATATGTAGGTAAATCAAATAAATAATAAAATAAGTAGGTTCATACATAACTTTTATTGAAAAATCAGCGTCACATGTTTTAATGTTAACTATTCTGGACATAGGAGCTTTGGTAAAAAAAAGAATCCACTAACTACTTTTTAACTTTTTCAAATGGTAATGCAGAGTATTGACACTGTTTCATTTCATTTCATTTCAATGTTATTAAATAAAGAATCTATAATCATCTAATGATTTGTTAAAAAGAAACACTTAATTTGAAAAATTATTGAAGGCTTTTTAGAAAATATTTAATTTATTTGCTATTTTTAACCAGTGGCTAATTGTGATGCAAAAAAGTCAAAATCTCAAGCTTTTCTGGTTGAAGTCGATTTCTTTTTGTTTCGTAGATCCTAGATATTCCCTGCCTCAGAAAAAAGTTTCTCACTATAACCAGAGCTGGCGGGGTAGCAAAAGAAAACTTTGGCTAAACGGGACATTTCTGGATATCTGGAAGAATTTTTGTATTTATCATCGGATAGGGATTAGGTTTATGGACCAGTATGGTTCTTTTTCACGTCATTTAGTGTGGTGCCACAAAAAATCATAATATCAAAACCCGATAGGTGGCGCTGTCTTTAAATAATAAATAAGTTTTATATTTACACTGTAAAATGCCGAAAGGGAATTCGGAGTAACAATCGTCACGCGACCTACCAGAAAGAACAGAACAACTGCTGGGTGAGATGGTTAAAACATAAAGCTACTGCGAAAAAATCTCACACTATTTCAATGACTGAATTAGTTAGTTTAACTTGTGAAAACTAACTACGTTAGGAACGCAACATCAGGCATGCACATTCCTTAAATTATAAATACCTAAAACTAACTAAACCAACTTAGAAATGAGGATATCCGCAGTAGAACCAGAGTAACTGATATACTCGTAGCCTAACTGATCAGTAAGCTGTAGCAGCAAATGGACCGGCCTTGTAGCTCGAAGAACCGACTACCTATGGGAAAGAAAGTTCTTGAGTGGCAACCTCGTACCGGTAAGCGAAGTGTAGGATGACCCCCCACTAGATGGAGCGACGACCTGGTATGGTATGCAGTCAATTCATGCAGGTGGGTCAGGACCGTCCTTCGTGGCATTCCTTGGGGAAGACCTATATGTTCAGCAACGGACTTGTGAAGAACTGTAATGATTATGATGATGAAGAAGAAATAAATTAAAACAATGTATAATCAATTACATCTACTTGTCCGCTTATTTAGTGACCCTTAATATAAACTCTGAGGAAGGCTTAAAATAAAACAATCCAATTCAAAAACGCCCCCTTCAGAATAATTCCCCCGTAATTATTAAATTGAAAACCATGTACCCTCTCGACGATTGAAAATAGAGGGTTGACAGAATGGAAAACTTTGATTTTACAAATACAGCCCAATGCGCTCATGAAAAAGACAAAAAAGTCATTCCTTCATTTGTAGAAAACATTTAAGGAAATGAATCGGTAAATACGATACTATAATGAAATGAATACCTACTATAATACTAAACTTTATTTCGTGGGTGGGATGTTAATTCAAAAATTTCATATTTCATCTAACTTTATTATAAGCTATTGAATTGAACGCATCGATAAATACATCCATTGAAAAGAGTTATATTATTTCATACTATTTTTGTCCAAATTTGATATAAATCATCATTTAAAATTATCGTCAGGACAGGTTATGTGTTGTAAAACTGTACAGTATTTCATGTACAATTTACCAACATCTGTTTTTACAACTCAACAATATCATTAGAATAATTTAGAGTTCAAAAAATAAAACAGCACATTTATTCAACAGGTATGATGATACTCATGATAATATTTGGTTATAGTCATGACATTATTGTACCGGTTTAATTAATCGAATTATTCAAACTTCCGGAAGTGTGTGTAAACTGAAGGAAGACGTGAGTGGATGAAGGGGTTATGTAGCATTAGAAGAAATTTATAAAAGTGCATATATTAAAAAAAGGCAATATTATATGTAGGAAATATTGAAACTTAATTACATTTAATAATTTATTATTTTGAAATTAAACGTGTTGGTAGAAAATATCGAACAATTTCTGCAGAAGAGAAAGCTATTATTAGAGAGCTGATAAAATTGGTGAAATCTGAATATCAATACTTTTACCGAAATATTGTCAGCCAAGATTAACCTACCTAAAATATCTAAATAAATATTTTTTACTTATTTTAATGATAGATATCCCAATCGTCTGCTATTTACTTTAGATTTGTAATTTTATATCAATTAAGCGATGAATGATAGAATTAAGTACATGTTTTGCGTTTAATAAAAAAATACAATCCAAAAACTTTATATCTAAAATATAAGTAAAAAAAACTTTATGGTCCATTTTCTCAATATTTACAAATTGCATCGTATTTCTTTCATCCACTCATGTCTTTTTGAGAACTCTACACACAGCTCTAACTAAATATAAAAGCGTGTTAATAAATTATAATATTATAGGACGACGTTATTACAGTATGGCCTGGTAAGACGTGCATGAAGTCGGTGAATGCACCTGCATGCTTTTTGCACGGCTCACGACCGTATTTTCGTTCCTTGGACTAGGCTCATTTATGTTCAGCAGTGGACTAATGGAGGGTTGCAATGATGATATTGATTGTAGCATGATGAAATAGTTTCATACTAAAGCGTTATGATTTTTTAATAACAAAGAATCAGACTGTACATAGCAAAATATTTATTTCTTATACATAAATAAAATGATCCATTTTATCAGATCGCGCTTCAAGCGAGCGCCAATTTACACTTCAAAGTTACTCAAGCCGCTTAGACTACGGGAGGCTCGACATAAAGACATATACAAACATATATACATTTATCCCCAAAAACTATTACCCTGTTTCCCAAAGAATATACGTATCAATACACAATACTTTATTTTTATTTTAATATTTTTTCTCAAATAATAAGAATTAAAGTTACATTTTTAAATTAAAAGAATACCATTGTATAAACATTGTATAATTATCTGAGTAGAATTAAAAAAATCTAATTAGTTTAAAAAAAAAGCAATCAAAATTATTTTTACCCGTTTCTTCCTACATTATATTCGACGCGTTCCACTACTAGCGACACCTAGTGTTGAAAACCTTTCTCAATTTAGGTATCGACTAAGCATGACTTCAACCCTAGTAATATATAAGTCAATGCTTCCTACCACTCTTCCGTACGTGCTGACCTCAACCTAAGTGTTCACGTAGTTTAAAATACAAGTCGAAGTAAATTCTTGCGTATGATACGAATTATTCCAGACCAAACTTCTCGAGACGATCTCTGACACAACGTCAGTACCATTTCTTTATAGCAATAATAGGTAGGGTACATTGTAATCATAAGTCTCCTCATGGATAATCTGTGTCTGCCAATTTTTTTAATAGGATAAGGCTGACAAACAAACGTACAGTCCACCTGATGGTAAGTGGTTACTGTGAACCATAGACATCTAGAAGATGGAACGCCTCATTTCCAGTAAAAAGGATCTCCGGTTCTCTACACTCACCACACGAAACACAGCAGTGTTGAGCAGCTGTTTTACGCTGGTGTCCCGTGAGAACGTTGTCTAGCCCCGGTCGAGCCGACCCATTCGTGCTACAACTATACTACTAATATAGCTGCAGGCATGGCTCTACCTCGTTTAATAGCCCCCATATTTACCGCATTTGCCACACTTGGCAGACGAATTGGCAACCGCGGTGCTCATGTTTTCTAGTAGTTTTTAGGACGGCGCTGCTGCACATCTCCAGGTTTGTTTCCTATCACCCGGGACATTATCGGGTAGTGGATGTCTTACACCACCGCTACATGTTCAACCCTTTGCTAAATACTTTTATTTCGTTTAATTGTATTAGGTAAGGAAATGAAAGGTAGCAGGAGTGGGAGTTGACGAATGCTGGTGGCTGAGGACACTATGTAACAATCTATACGGGAGATCTACGTTCATTGAACTTCTGCTACTAATAGACCGTCATGCTAATGAATACCGTATTTATTATCAGTAATTTCTATAACTACGTCTTTCCATATACTCGAATATGGCGCAATGTCATTAATTACCCATCATTATATAACCTATATGAAAAAATAATTTCAAGTAATTATAAAATTACTATATAACATTCATTCCAACCCATAAAAAATATCAAAAAGTTAAAAATTTAAATTTATTCATTTAAAATCAAATCTGTGGGTAATTAATTTAATAGCTCATCACTTATAAGTTATTGACACTTTGAATTTATAATTTGTGCTTCGAACACGTTTACAGTCTTGTATGGTTGAGACATGTCGTATCTAGCCACTCATTTTAGTACGTTTTTATTTATAAAATTGCAGTGCATGGACATCAGTAACCGACTTCAAATAAAAACGACTCAGATGCATTGTCAGCTCAGAGGTCTAAGGTCGAACGCCTCACACTAGAAATACACTGATACTCAATACCCTTGCAGAATATACGTGGTAGAGCCACGATCCAGCTATATTATGAATGTAGCACGAATATGCTGGCTCATCTAGAACCACGCTCTTACATAATACCAGCGTAAAATAGCAGCTTAAAGCTGCTGTTTCGTATAGTAAGTGTGTATCGAATGAGCGTGTTTTCTATGACATGAAGCATTACATCTTGGCCCTCTGCATTTCGATGTTTAATCGAAAACAGATATAGTTGTCTAAAGTCACAGCATCTACTTATTATCAGGTGGACTGTGTTCTTGCTTTTCTCACTTAGGTATTCCATTTTTTTTAAATCAGCAGTTCAGGATACCTAGCTGAATGGCAATAGAAATAGGTAAGAGAGGATACCAATACAGATTCTAAGCCAAAAATGGATTACTATTACCTAACACACAAATACAACGTGCTATCATTAAAAACCAACCCTAAATACCTACCAATTAATTAGGACCTTCACAAGCATATATACTCGTAACATATGATAGGTGACTGACACATCTGCTTATCGAGGATAGACGCCTCCGTGATGCAGTGGCTTAGCAATAAGTTGCAGCGCTGGGGGCCGCGGGTTCGAATCCCGCATGGATATATTTGTATGACCTACTACGGAGGATATATTTGTATTACTACAACTAATAACTGTTTCGGTTCTGGATGTTCGTCCTTGTGAAATTTATAATATAAACTGCCGCGCGATACAAGACGCAATCCTAGTGTGTACGAGTAGATTATGTTATTTTGAGCGAAAGGTTGTGTTCGATGAGAAAAAGTAAAAGGTTGAAGTTACACCATATATACGCCCCACAGCTGGGCACAGGCCTCCTTTCAGTTCTGAGTATGTACGATGGAAAAATCATTTTTCTATTATTTAGATCGAAGTATTATCGTACATCCCACACCTAAACACCCCCCCCCCCCCCTATTACTAAAAGGGTTAGGTACAAAGCACGAAACAGTCCGCCGCGCTGGTGCAATGTCGCAAAGGCATACTTAAACAGTCTTTAAAATACTCTTTTTTCTTTCTAAGACACGCAGGTTTCTTTATTCGAGTTAATCAGCACTATAAATTATAGTTTAATATACTCAGAGCTTAAGTAAAAAGTTACGTATAGAGGCTAATACGTCCCGCTAGGCATAGGCCTCCTTACTTCAAAAAGGGATTACTAGAGAGAGAGAGTTCTGGACTAATGCGTGTTGACGATGTCTTCGAAATATTTTTTTAGAAGTACAGGTCTCCATGCGACGAGAGCATTCACTGCCAGGAATACTTGATAGAACTCGGACATGCATTATACGAAATTGCAGATGAGATAGACAAGAATTTACCTCATAATAAATAGCTCCCTAATCGTCGACAACATGCCGATCGAGGGTCTGTAGGTACGTCTAGCACACTATTCAACCCTTAAACTGCTGTCGGTCACGTTTTAAATGCAATACATACTCCGAAACAGCTCGCGGCCTGCGAGGCCCCTGCGTCAGATGAAGCTGTATGAGCCGCATAGCCAAACAGCACTTACATCTCACGAAATAGCTGCCACTCCGTACAAAGTAACTAACACGGCAGTCAGAGGCCTGAGTAGATATTTGTCTAAAGTTTGATTGAGTTAAAGTTAAAGTTACAGTCTATATGCATCCCACTCCTTTTCACAGACCTCCGCTCATTTCTGAGAGGGTTTTATGGCAAGGAATTGTCCGCCGCTCTGCCCCAATGCATGTTGGCGAACTTCACATGTCTTCGATATTTTTTTTCTATTTCACGATGTATTCCTTCACCGCCGAGCACGTGATAATACAGCACTTAAAATTGCAATTAACAATTTCATTAGTGCCGGCGGGGATCAAACCCTGTTCGTTCGCTTACTGTGAAATTTACAGCTAGCGCCAACCATCTGAACTACCACGGCTCTTTGATTGATTGTTAGTTAAAACTTCGATGTGAAAAATAAATTAAAATTAAAAGTGATTAAATTAAAAATTATTTTTAATGTGTTGTGGTTGCATAATACCGTATAGTAATATAAAATTATCATTGATAATTTTTATATGTGAAATATAATCATTACCTATAAGTTGACTTCAATCCTACCAAATAAATCAATATTTAAAATGTTCCTAGCTCTATCTTTACCTTTATTTATTATTCTTTTTTATTACCATAACTTGCATAAAAATTTTTAGCGGAATAACCATAAACAAATATAACTTTTTAAAAAACAATGGGCATTTTACGACTTTCAATCGGATTATGTCTAAAAGCTGCAGAATTAATATTTGGCCGGAGTCAAATTGTTATTTAATAAAAAAAAGTCATTCAAGATTTAAAAGTGGCATAATTCCTTATAAAATTACATGAAGGTCTCATTAATATTTAAACGATATCGACATATAATTATATAAATGTGAACATTGAACAATCTACTAAAAATAAATAAAAACATGAGCATCGTCTTACCTATCGATTTTATGACCGTAGCGTTAGCTTTAAAAAATATAAGGTACGGTAAATAATCATTTAATATTTTCTCAATTTCACATTGGTATGTAAATTTTTAAATCAACAATCCAATGAAAGTAAAATTTTAAATTATAGTTAAAACAATTTTTTAACCATTTAGCAATTTTAAATATCGCAAAATGTAGTTTTGTTAAAGTTATATTAATATATTATTATATATACAATAGTGTATTGTTTCACTACCTAAATCAATTACTATTAATTGCTGGTAACATTTCTGCTTCCATTAAAACTTAAAAAACTTTTAAAACGGTCCCAAAATTCACCTCCGTTTGGGAATTGTCAGTGTGTTTAAGCTATTAAGTGAGTAAAAAGAATCCCTTAATTTCGTGAAACTTTACCGGCTATGATCTACATTTGTAAATTTTATTTATATTAAAAAAAGAAAATGATTAACTATTTTAAAGTTGCGTTAAGCCTTTTTTTTCTTAATTTATTATTATTTTAAAAACTTTACAAACTATGTACCTAGTATATTAAATATTTGTTGTACTTACACATAGAAAGGAGTTATCGCAAAAGAAAACAAATTCGTAAAATAAAAACAATTCAGTGTTTATTTATATGGCGTTAACAAAGTATTCCCTTATCTCAAATCCTATAATACATCGTTGGTAATGACATCGATTCCGAATTAAAACTAATATATACAATTGTGACGAACTAGTGAACATACAATTAAATCAACTAATTTACAATTACACCATTAAATCTACACTGGACCTCATTAAATAAATTACGCGGCATGATCTAAATTAAGCAAAAGATCCGTCGGATTCAGTGCGTGTAACACTCAAACTTAACAAAACGGAAAATACAAACAAACAGTCAGCGAGTCACATCGACACGTTTAACTACAAGGCTAAATATAGTGACACCTACAGAAAATAATCTCTTTTTGGTACCAATCTCACTTCAATAGCTGATTGAACGGAACTACTTAAAACTAAACGAGAAATGTATCGATACTCAATAGAAAATCACAGTTTAAATAATCCGTTACCGCGGGCATATTCATCCCAACATAATATTTACAAGCCACTTGATACAGGGCGCACACTTTACAATTCTCAACTAACTGTTACTCTAGAAATCAATAAATAAGGTTCGTGAAACCTACGTCACTTCGTTACACTTAGTCTTTTTGCCGAACCTCAAAGGCGAGTCCTTCAAGGAAGGCAGGTTGGTCTTCAATATATAACAGACACTGGTCGCCTTAGCTGATCGTCGTGCGGGCTGTGCTGTGTTGGCGTCGCTGGCGAAACCGGCGATGAAGGTGCCCCTCCGTACTGATGGAAGAGCGGTGACGAAAACGGCTTCGGTGGAGCCGCTGGTGAAGTATACAATGATGAGTAAAACGATGACACTACCGCAGCGGCCGAAGAAGCCGTCGGCATTTTCTCGGCCGTCGGCGCCATTAGTTTCGAGAACTGTAGGTGATCCAACTGATGCGGGAAGTAAGGTGGAACTGCAGGGTATGACAGAGCGTCCAAATGTCCAACGGTTGGTGCCGGGCCAGCGAAATACGGCAGCGGAAAACTTGGGAATGCACCAGCCCCCGGAGCACCACCTGGTGTAGGAGGTTTGGGCTTCCTGCGCGGTCTGTACTTATAGTCCGGGTGCTCTTTCATATGCAGAGCTCGCAGCCTTTTCGCTTCATCAATAAATGGCCGCTTTTGCATCTCGCTTAACAACTTCCATTCGGCACCGAGTCTCTTTGAAATCTCGGAGTTGTGCATCTTCGGATTGTCCTTTGCTATCTGGCGCCGTTGAAGCCTCGACCACACCATGAACGCGTTCATAGGCCTCTTGATGTGGCCTTCCGATTGCGGTGAAGACGCCGGCAACGGCTGCGGTGCGCTCGGATACTCCGGCAGCATACCGGGATGCATCGAGAACGCGTACGGGTGATGGCTCAAAGTTGACATGTTTACAGAGTAGAATAAAAGTCTAAAGATCTGTTATAGCATTAGCTATGGCACAATGTGATGAATCGGACACAGGAGAGAAGACGATTGTATCGCGTTGAAGTCGTGCGGTAGACTGACGGGTCTGAGTAATGCCAGCATGGGTATCGGAAAGTGCGGGGCGCGGTTTGGGGCGGCGAGGCCGGTTACCAATGGGCGCCTCGCGTGTAAAGCCTTCGCCCCTCCTCTACTGCGACACTCTCTCTGTCCCACTCACAATGCGACTCAGTAGACACCGCTCACTCACAACAATGCCCGTACCGTGGCTCCCAACACTAGTACAGGCTGTTTAGAGGCATGTCACGAGCTAGGCGACTTAATGCATGATATAACCGTTGTAATAGAGTGGTGCTTTACATTTGTATTGTGTTTAGATTTCTTTATTTTATCCGTAAAACATTTATCATCATTAGCGTCTTACTTGCATAGTTTTAAGAACTTCCTAGGAATAAAGTTGTTTGAGCTGACAAAGCTGTCTACAACTATATCAATATTATTCTATCGCCAAGTTGCAAAAAATTCTTAAACAAAGATTGTTTTAAAAAGAGTTCTTATACAATTAAATAAATACGTGGATTGTAATAACTCCTGCGATTGAGGTGATCGTGCTAAGCTGTTTCTAGTATTATTTGTAGGTATAATAAAATATTGTATAATAAACACTTATTTGTTGCAAACATTTATTTAAACCCGCTGATTTCTTAGTAGTTCTTCGCAAGGTTAGAGGTATTTTCCGAAACAGTAGTAAATTAATTTAATGTTAATATTATATAATATAATTTCTATTGCATTATTCTGTTTCTATTTATTTTATTTTAATACACATACACGTGCACGCAGCTGATTGAAAAACGTGACATTGCTGACCGACTAATGTCGAAAAATCAAACCAAAAACTCCGAACGAAAATTTCACAAACTTGTGAATTGTGGCAGAATCTAGCGCGTTATCAGCCATGTGTTTGACCCATTTGCCTAGCGTGGTAAATATGACATGTATATTATTTTGCTGACACATTCTTGGAAAGGTTTGCTCAGCATTTATTGAGGTGTGTGATGTTATAAATGAAATTGCAACATATCATTTTTAAATTTAAATATTTCAGGAGCTAAAATTCAAAACGTGATTTGTCACTCAGATCAGATTGTTGGGAAAAACTTGTTATGACCTTTTTTATCTCTTTCTGGTAGTTCTTAAACATATTTATATATTGTTATAAGTTTTAAATAAAGTATTATGTATATATCAAAATTAGATTGTTTTTTTTAACAATTTGGACAAATCATGTTTTGAATGAATAGGTATGCAGAAATCACGTTTTTCTTTATGATTCAATGATAATATGGGATAGTGGATATTCTTACTCCGCCAATACACGGTAAGTACGGTCTCTTACCATAAATAAAGATTTTTATTTTGTATTAAGTTTGTTATAAAGGCAGCATAGAATTATTAAATCGAATGAAATTTTTCAAAGAAATACTTATTTACAAACTATAGTACGTGAGGGTGATGTGGTCGTCAGGTTAATATGGTCCCTTTCTTGTAACTCAAAAAGTACAGCCTAGTTTGCATAGATGGCTGTGTAATAAAATTGCTCATCAGTCAATCAAATAATAAACGGTCAAAAGGGCGATGTTTTATCGATGCCATTTTAACAGCTGCAATAAAATTTGAGTAGATTTTAGTATGGCGTATTGTACCTAGTTAGTTTTCTTTAGGTTGATTTTTCGAAGTGTTCCTAATTATTGCCAGAGCTTGTTTGCTAATTTTTCTTATTAAATTAGTTATAGTATACGAATTTGTGTTTTTGTCTCTGTCTTTCTCGTATTTTAGGTTTTATGGGGCGGCAAAACATAAGGTGATCATATTACTGTACTTTGTTACATTGTAGTCTTATTGTATCTTCTGTTAAAATGTTACATTATCTTCAAAATTATCTTTACATACCTATTATTTATCTAAAACATTAAAAATATTTTTTGTTTGTTCGTATTTATGCACTGCTATACCGTTCTACAGATTGCGTTAAATCTTTATCAACATATTGCTTACACTTCCGCTAAAGTTGTAGGCATAGGAGGGTACGGTAGGTGGCGCTGGTGTAGAATCCAGCTATCACCCGTGCGAAGCCGGGGCAGATCGCTTGTGTAGATATTTTGCATAAAATTTTCATAAATTAGTTTTCTTGTTCTTAATGGTTTATATAAGTATTTATTATGGTTTCTAAGAGTTACTAAATAAAAATGATCTTATTAAATATTTAATGTTAACTATAGTACCTAGGAACTTATGCTTTTATAAATTAAAATAAATACTGGTATTTTTCATAATGTTTGTATAAATTTTATATGCAATGAATAATAAATATATATTATTCATTTTCATTAAAGTCCATTTCTTTCTATAGAAGAGCGGGCAAATGAGCGTACGGCTCACCTGATGGTAAGTGACTACCGCCGTTTATAAACAACTGCAACACCAGGGGAATTTTACGTGCGTTGCCGGCATTTTAGAAACGAGTACCCGAGCTCTTTTCTTGAAGGTCCCTATGTCGTCCATTAAAAGTGAAAGTAATTTAAGTAAAAGTGTCTCTAGTTTAGATTGCCTCATTTGTTATAACAATCTTCTTTGGCAACCGCAGTTTTTTTTATTATGTTGAGTAATTATTAGGAAGATGTGGCTGCTGATCTCCTGCTATCTTCTGTCGCCTGGTATAAAACAATATTCTTGATTTATAAGATTCTCTATCGCTGCTAATTCACGGCGATTATAATAATTACAGTTTTACATTATTGTTTTTTAAAGCTTCGAATATGATTTATTTTTTCAACATTTACTTTTGTTACTTAGTATAAATAATTATATAGTGGCACAAGTACAGTAATATAGTTACACCATGGCTCTACCACGTGGAAACGTGTTGATTCAATGTTCAAACTTCCTTATTAACGCGGATAGTGGTCGTTGTGCTCTATAGAAGCAGTGCTTTGATCGTGTGGGACGAATGCACGACGTGATGAGATTAATGCATGTACTAAGGCTTTACAGTCGTGGGCTAAAGTGGAAAGGTTGTCTCACAACTAACGTAAGATTCCAAATCTACAACAACCAAGAGTCTGGACTCTTCTAAAATACTAGTTTTGTCAGGCGTTGCATTCTTGCTCGAAACGTCGGAAATTAAAAATTAAACTACTTAGATGAAATTATAATTCGTTTTATTGAATTTGTGGTATTCACGTAAATATAAGAAATCATTGTGAAACATAGTTGGTTCTAAAAATTGTTTTCTTCTAGGTAGCTCGTATGCCAAAATATTATACTTACCTAAGTGTAATTTTATAGGTAGGTACATACTTACGAAGTAAAACTTCTTTACGACATATAATTCTTCTTTAATTTATATATTTACATAAGTACCTAAGTTAAATATGCAGCCCCACAATGTATTTGATTTTCAATACCGTAGGTACTATGTTGCACCACTTCCTCGATAAAGAAGTTTCACTTCAAAAATGTAACACATATATGTTCAACATATTCTACAATTACAATTAGCTTAAATACTACTATTACACTTCTGAGCATATGCTGTCTCTCGTCACTGGCAATACACTAAGTTCGTTTGTCGACACGAAAATCGATTTAATTTTACTAAAAAAATAAGTGCTAAGATATTTTGAAGTAAGCGCTTATCCCATAATTTACCTTGGCTGTATTGTAACTATATAATTATACCTACACTTTTTATTAATATCAATAGATATATCCCATTAGGTTCTACTAGCAACTTGGGGAAATTTCCACCATCTACCCATATTATAGGGTTACCTATTGTTTTAATAGAATATAACCATTTTTATTGAATATAGATTATTATGTAACACTTATTGAAAATATTTTTTTACTACTGATTCAGAACATACCTCTGTTCTGGGCAGAACCAGCAAGAAATTCATCGGTATAATTTTTTAGACCTATACCTTTAAGTACCATTACAATAATTATGTGCAATGTTTTATTTGTATTAGGTTTAATAGAACCATATTCTCATAACTCACTCCCATGGGTTTATTTTCATGCATGTATTTTTCAATTGGCATTGCTGATCGATAGCTCCTTTAAATTTAAATGTTTTACTATCAAGCTTGCAGCTTTTCATCTAATTATTGCCTAAAACAAGGATCACTTGCAGAAAACTATATGTACGTTACGCACACTCCAACGCACGCGCATTCATAAAAGTAACAATTTAAGTGATTGTATTAAAACCACTCAGTTTATTACAGCGCAAATTAACTATCTAAATAACAAGTAACTTTTATGACACACTCTGGAGCGGTGAAAACACACACAGCACCGGGCTGTGTCACAGATTACCCCCTTTAGGGGTAATTTGTGGGTTATTTACTTACTGCTTTCCATAGTAAATTTTACTGATCCAACAACTAACGCCATCTAGTAGCAACGTATAACAATATGGGTCCTTAAATTTATTAAATTATTCAAATTCAAAGTAAGTAAAGTGCACATATAAGTTTCGGTATATATTTTGCCAGAGAAGCAGAAAAATGAATTAAAAATAATTTTAGGTTATTTAAAAATGAATAATAGACACATGGAATACAAAATTATATCATTTGTGTTCAAAATTTTATTTCTAATAGCAATAATCACTTTTCTGAAGTTAACCCATATACAATTACGGGATTAAAATTAAAAACAAAAGATTCTAACAAATAACTGAAAGACAGACGTCGGTGACACTTTTGTTTTTGTTTTAGGAAATAGTTTGCGGGCTGTCACACAATGCCCTTTAGTAACGGGATGACCACCATAAAATATTAGAAACAATCATAAAATGACTTATTCCATTACACTTGCATCGCCGTCACCAAAAAATCTTATGGAGCTTTCGAAAATGTACAAAAAAGACTCTATCACTGTTCAATAAGACACAAATTGGTTTAAAAACAATGTTCGGCAGCGTCCCGGTCCTTTGTTCCATTGTCTTCACGAGCATCGTTTCTTAGAAGCGAAACAGCTTTTACGCTGCATAATAAAATAATTATTCCTCTTTCCAAAGTGCTATATTTCTCGTTAATGTTTTATTACTCCGCGAGTTTGTTTGCCGCTATGGACGCCATTGTCTATGAGTTTTATTGCAGTTTTATAGTTTTAAAATAATTATATTTGCGCGCGTGTTTTGTTACCTTCGCGCCGTTTTTATTGACAATTTTTAGAAATGAAATCTCATTTAACAACTAATAAAAAATGAAGCAACTAGCAATTAATAAAAAATGAAGTTGAATGGTAAAGGTGGCAATTACATTCTGAATATACGAGTATCTCGTATATTCAGAATGTAACTGCCAACTACACAACAAATTAATAAACAGTTTCAATTTTTTTATTAAATCCTCAGTATATCTTAGTAGGTACTAGTATTTTTAAATGTGGTAGAGACACGCTGCAGCTATATTATGATTGTGGCTCGAACGGGTCGACTCGAACGGGGTCTCTCTTAATTATCATCATCATTACAGCACTTCAAAAGTCCACTGCTGGATATAGGCCTCCCCCAAGAAAACCACCTGAGCCACCTGCATCCATCGAATTCCTGCATGTCTTACCACTTCGTCACTCCATCTAGTACTGCCTAGGCTAGGCTAGGCTGCCACTCGAGAACCTTTCTTCCCCGTCGGTTGTCGGTTCTTCGAGCTATATGACCGGCCCATTGCCACTTCAGCTTACTAATCTGTTGGGATATGTCGGTCCTATATCCTCATTCCTAAGTTTATCATGCAGAGAAACCCCGAGCATAGCCTTCTCCATAGCTGGCTGAGCGATTTTGAGTTTCCTCATATGGCCAGCTGTGAAGAACCACATCTCAGATCTATAGGTTATCACTGGCAACATGCACTGGATCTACAATATAGTTTTAAGATTTTGACTTAAGCCTGACGAGAAGATGTATCGTAATCTCTCGAACGCTGCCCAGCCAAGTTGAATCCGTCGATTGACCTCTCGGTCGAAGTTGGACTTACCTAGTCGGACTATTTGTCCCAGGTAAACGTACTCGTCAACAACTTCAAGCTTAGTGCTCGCAAAAACTACCGGCATAAATGTGACATGGACATTACACATGACTTTTGTATTTTCCATGTTTATCTTAAGACCTATCCTTTGGGAGACACTATTGATATTGGTCATTGAGGGTAGTGCTTAGGTCCTCCACATAATACCAGCGTAAAATAGCAGCTTAATGCTTCTGTGTTTCGAATGGTGAGTGTATATAATCGGAGACCCGTTTTACTGGAAACGAGGCATTACATCTTAGTTCTCAGGGGTGACAACGTATCTGCATTTTGATTCCTAATTGAAGATAAATGAAGATGTCTATGGGACACATCATCCACAAACTATCAGGTGGACTGTTTGCTCGTTTGTCACCCTTATTCTATAAAAGTACCTAATATCACGACGTACTTTTGGCTTATGAGAATTCCTATTTTTCACTATTCTGTTTTATTTTATTTTTACTATTCTCCACCCATATTATCCCAAGGGCGTCGTAAGAGGAGACAGAGAACTGAATTTACCTTAAAATTTAAAAAAGAATAGAAATTCTATTTAACCAAGAGTTTTAAGAAGTAATTGTAGTGACAAAGTCGAAAGGCTTTTGTTAAGCTGTGGACTTAAAATGATTAATATATAGCGATCAGATTGTAAATTTTCAATGCCTGAAAAAGGTTTTTAAGTTGGAAGTAGATAATATTTAAATTTATACATTCAAAAATGACGAACTTCAAGCTCAGACAGCGTGAGATGGCAATGGCAAAAATTTTCAAATAATTTAGTCTAATGGGCACGTTCTTGAAAAGGTCACCACGAAGAGTAATTTGAGGAAGATATTTATTTCTTAATAAGAAATCAATACAATTAATGAGAAGGAATGAATACGAAATAGCATAAATTCTTTCTGTTACGCCAGTGGTCGTCGTTCAGTGTCTATGCAATAGCCCGGCTATGCAGTATGCTTTTTTATAGAATGGGGTGACAAACGAGCACACAGTCCACCTGATGGTAAGTAAATGATGTGGCCTACAGACATCTTCACATTTATCTTCGATTAAGAATCAAAATACAGATGCGTTGTCACCCCTGATGACTACGATAGAATGCCTCGTTTCCAGTAAAAAGAGTTTCCGGTTCTCTAAAATCACTATACGAAACACAGCAGCATTAGCTACAGCGTGGCTCTACTACATATAAATGCTAAAAGATTGTTTCCGATTAATGACAATATAAATCTCGTTTATTGGTACCTAGTAGGTGCAAAATACAAAGGTCCATGACTGGAAGCATATCGATCATCAATTCTTCGATCAAGAGTGAGCGTGAAAATTAACGTAAATTTTCTCTACAACAAGAAAGTTCCATGAAAGGCATTTGACTTCTACGGGCTGATGAGGTTGTCTACTATGCCTGTTTGTCCAAACTAAAGTTTCTTCGTATAATTAAAGCCAAAAACTAAACTACTTATCATATAACGACTTCAACTATACACTTATGCAGAATTTCATTAAATACAAAACTTTCATTTCAGATTTTGAGTTAAATAATGATACTTACTGTTGCATCAAATTATTTTAGTGTCATCAATTTCTATTACATGGTCAATAATTTGGAAATAGGTCCTAAAGAATTGTTTACATAGTGTTAACTTTTCGAATACTTTAGTCAGTAAACCTTGTAAAAAGAAATAAATAAATAAATATTCTAAACTAGCGATCTGCTCTGGCTTCGCACGGGTGATATATGGATTCTACAACAGCGCCACCTACTAGATCCAACTATGTCTGTAACTTTCGCGTAAGTGCAAAAAATATGTTGACAAAGAACTACTGCAATCCGATTGATTAACAAAAAAAACATTTTCTGTATATTTAGATAATAAATATATTATTATAATTTATTTACAAGAGCTGTAGTATCCACTTTTGTGGATAACCAAGGATTAACTAAGATACAATAACGTCTGCAAATTTCATGGTGCGCTAGCAAACCAAGTTTAGCAATTGTAAAAAATTTAGGTACAATTTCAGGTACGAATTGACCACGTGCTAGGTGGTGAAAGGAAACGTAAGGGGAGGGGAGGGAGGGAATTGCGTGAGAACAAAGAATAAAGTTATTATTAAGGTGGTAAAATTTGGGCTCTTCTAGTTTCAGTTCAGTTCTTCTAGTTTTCTCTCAACTGATGAAGCAAAATAAAATAAAATAAAGTGTATATTAAGCCATTATAATACAACACCTTTTTTGGAGTTAGGGTTAGGGTAGGTTAGAGTTAGGGTAACCAATTATTTTTACCAATTCTGTGATTTTATTATGTGGAGTTTTTTATGTGGACCAACGAGAACACAAGTCCACCCCAGTCCAACACAGTTCAATAGAAAGAGGATACTGTGGACCATAGACATCTACATTTCTGTTCGATTAAGAATCTGAGGCCAAAACGAGGCCTATTATTAGTAGGCCTCGTTTCCAGTAAAAAGGGTCTCCGGTTCTCTACACTCACCATACGAAACACAGCTGTATTAAGCTGCTATTTTACGCTGGTATTCTGTAAGGGCATGATCCTACCCCGGTCGAGCCGACCCATTTGTGCTACAACCATAATATACTTGCAGCTTGAGCTCTGCAACGTAGGTACACCTTAAAAATATTTCGACAAATTCGTTAGAGAACTTTGATAGTTTTGCTTATCGTTTGTAGCAGATACCGACATAAGGGACCACTAACGCCATCTGTTTATTGTTTTGAACAATATTAAAAGCAAGTGATGTTGAACATGAGACAAGGCGCCGTATAACGTTATGTTACTAGTATTACTTCGTTCAAACCTACTTGAAGAAAATAAATACCACAGTTTAGTACCTCAAAACTGAAATGGGTTGTACTGCGTCAAACATTGCTTATACGCACTATTAATGCCAGTATATTTTTATAACGTAGAATATTTTCTAAAATTAAAATAAACAAATTGTCATATATTTAATTGTTATCTAATATTATAAACAAACCGTAAATAAATCCAAAACCAAGAATGTTTTGTAAAAATATCGAATAAAAGAAAAGGAATAGAAATCCATTTAGATTTTTATCAGTTATATTTTTCTTATAAGCTTCACGTGGTGGGGCCATGCTGTAGCTATATTATAATTTTAGCTCGAATGGATCTACTCGACCCGCGAAGAATCACGCTCTCACATAATACCATCCTAAAAAAGCAGTTCAATGCTGCTGTGTTTCGTATGGTAAGTTTTTTTTTTTGCGCCCGAAGCAAATATGGGCAACCCTCCGGAAAGCGGGGGAGGGAGGTTAAGAATGCTCATAGCATACCACGCAGCCGGCTGCGTGGTTATGTGGAGACTTTTACCCACTAAACTCAACCTTTTAGGAATTGGCTTAACGATCTTACTAGAGATCTCTAAGCCGTATACGAACGCGACCCTCCTTGGCAGAAAGGAGGGCGCAAGCGGCGAAAAGTCGCTTAGAAGAGTGCCTAACTAAGGCAGATTAAGGGATGTGTTATGTAGGTTCGGCCTGAGCCGCCAGGAGGCAGTTCAGGTCAGCCTAGAGCTTGTTGGGGGGGTCCGAGAGAGAGTTTCTCGGCCTGCGCACACTATAGCGAGTGTGGATAGGGGCTGCATAGGCAGCTGTTTCACGAATGAGATGATTTGGGTGGGACTCTGAGGCTTTGAAAAATCTCTCAGAGAGTTATTTAAGAAACTGTTGAATTGTTGGCAGCTCTACGTCTCGATGTAGGTCGGCATTACGGACATAATAGGGCGAGTTAGTGGCCCTACGACAGAATAGATTTTGAACTATTTGAAGTTCATTTATAGCTTTGGGCTTAGCATGTGCGAAAATGGGGGCCGCGTAGGTCATGACAGGTCGTATGCAGACCTTATATAGGGTTCGCTTGTTGCGGAGGGACATTTTACTGTGTCTGCCCAACATGCTGTTGAGCCTACCCATGTAAAAACGTGCGGTGCGAGTAACCTTCTTGATATGGGGCTCGAAAGTGAGCCTTGCATCAAGGGTGACGCCTAGGTATTTGGCTTTAGTTTGCCGTGGGACAGGGGTTCCTAACATCCTGATTGGCGGAGTGGTGGTGAGACGACGTCGTTTATATTCGAAGCAAACGCCGGAGCTTTTCTCCGGGTTTACGTCGATATGCCATTTTTGGAACCAAGCTCCTAAGTCGCTTACTGACTTTTGGATCATGTTCCGAATCTGTAGTAGTGAGTTGCCTTTAGAGTAAAGGGCTGTGTCATCTGCAAAGAGGGCTAGTTTTACACCATTCGACGGGATAGGGATGTCGTTGGTGAATAGTATGTATAGGAGGGGAGCAAGCACAGAGCCTTGAGGGACACCGGCTTTTATTTGACGGGTAGAGGATAGCGTGCCTTCGTGTCTAAAACGAAAGGTACGATCCTTCAGATAGGAGGCTACAAGGCGAACGAGACGGTCTGGGAGGTATGGTAAGTTTTGAGAACTGAAGATTTATTCTATCTTAGTCCTCAAGGATGACAACGCATCTGCATTTTGAATCTTAATCGTGGATGGATGAAGATGTCTATCGGTCTCAACACCCACTTACCATCACGTGGCCTGTGTGCTTGATTGTTACGGTATTCTATGTAAAAAAGCTAAAATACCACGTACTTTTCCATCAATGACCTCTGACGTAGTAATTAGAATCTGCCGTTATCGGCATGTTTGGCAGACGTATTCGAAATCGTTGTAACAAGCGGCGTATATCCAATATCTTTGACCGATGTGATCTTGTTGCCGAAATGTGTTTTTTTTTTCTAGTAATCAATTTTTAAGACAACTTATGCTTAGAGCAGGTATATTCAGTCATAGAAAAAAAAACCGGAAATAGCGTAAAAATAAAAGTTAAAAGTTTTGAAAAAACCCACGACGGGTGTAATTGTCGCATTTAAAAAAGAATCATATAAAATTTATAAAAAACCTCCCACTAAAAGGAAGTAAATTTACCGCAATATATAATACCTAACAAACCCAAGAAAATCCCTCGTGGCTGACAATTTTTACGGTATACCATTGTGCGGTCGTAAATAAAATTAAGGTACAATAATATACAGCTGTAGTAGCGTAAGCGCTGTAAATATCTTATTTTTACCCAAATTTGACATCCAATGAAGAAGACAGAAAATGTTTTCAGTTTTAAGTTTTTATTTACGACATACTAGGCGGCGGCGGAGGAAAGCATACTGTAGACATCAGCATCTTTTTTTTGTAGGTTTAGTAGTGTAAGGGTGACAAACGAGCACACAGTCCACCGGATGGTAAGTAGATGCCGTGGCCCATGGATATCTACATTTATCCTCGATTAAGAATCAAAACGCAGATGTGATGTCACCCCTGAGGACTAAGATGGAAACCTCTTTTCCGGTAAAAATTGGTCTCCGGATCTCTACACACACTATACAAAACACAGCACCATTAGGCTGCTATTTTGCGCTGGTATTCTGTAAAACACGATCCTTCCCCGCTCGAGCCGACCCATTTGTTCTACAACAATAATATAGCTGCAGCGTGCTCTACCACGTATGAAATCTATGTAAACTATATTGAGTTTGCATGAAGTCCGTATATATACGTAATATTAAAATATATATCAGTCAGTAATTCATTCTTGGGGCGATCAAACATTTTACAACAAAATCCCAGAAAATATACAAAATTTGTCATACACAAAGTTCAAAAATGTTATTAAACTAAGTTTGTATAAAAAGGGTTATTAAAATATTAAGGAATTTATGGATGATAATAGCCCCTGGGAAGGGTGATCGCTACCAAGCTATTTCTAATTTGTCTTGTGTTGTTAATTGTAAACATGATTGTAAGCTATTATTGAAAAAAAAAATAGTCCCGCTGGGTTTCTTGCTGGTTCTTCGAAGGATAGAGGTTTTTTTGCGAACCAGTAGTAATTGATTAAAACTACTTTTACGGATTTTATCGCGTTTATTTTACTATTATTTTTAATTCCCGACGTTTCGGGCGCTTTCCAGCACCCATGGTCACGGGGGACTGAGATGACTGACGTCCCGATGTCATTGTTAAACCCGGAGTATCTTCAGCTCTTTTAATTATTGTTTATGGTCCGATCTATGCAAAATGAACTGACTATGTCCTGAGGTCTTGCAGTGGTATGCTTGGGTTTAGTTTTAATTTTATTGATTATAGGATCCCAAGCAGGTGGTAGTACCCAGCCTCCTTCTCTATTGAAATTAGGATGTTTTTAACCCTTTCACGGCGAATGACGAGTACCGCTCGGCATCCGTATCAAGCGGCGCCTTAAAATACTCCGCTGTGAAAGGGTTAATTTTCATAGCCTCACGTATCATCCTTGGTAGGAATCGGTGTTCTTTCGCGAGGATTTGTGGTCTATCAAATCTGCTGTAATGGTTGGGGCCGTCTAGGATATGATCGCAAACTGCAGACTTCCCGGAACGTTGATGCTTCACATCAGCTATATGTTCTTTTACGCGGGTTCTAATTGATCTTTTTGTTTGTCCTATATAAGAGAGACCACATTCACAATCAAGCTTGTACACTCCTGCATCTTGTAGAGGAATATGACACTTGACTGATGGTAGGAACTGACTAATCTTCTTCGGCGGCTTGTAAAATGTTCTAATAGAAGCTCGCTTCAAAATGTAGCCAATCTTTTCTGTGACACCTCTAACATATGGTAGTACAGCAGCTTGTTGTCGTGCAGAACTTGCTTGACGTGCTGAAGCTCGGCGGCCAGGTGTTTGCTGTGACAGATCCCTCATGCTCTCTGTAACAAAGATTTGCCCACGGTAGCTAACTGTGAAGGATGGTGGTGAGATTCACCGTTCAAATATCGGTTTGTATGGGTCTTTTTCCTATACACAGTGTGACCAATGCTGTTGTTAGGATTTCGGATGACTAACACATCTAGGAAAGGTAAGGAATTATTTGCCTCTAACTCCATAGTAAATTTAATTTTAGAGTTTATGGATTTAAGATGTTCTAAAAATGCAGTTACTTTGTCTGATGGTAAAATTGTGAAAGTATCGTCTACGTACCGCTTGTAGATCCTTGGTGTAACAGGTGCAGTAAGGAGGACTTTCTCCTCAAAGTCTTTCATGAATATATCGGCGACAATGGGAGATACAGGTGAGCCCATCGCAACACCATCTACTTGCTTGTAAAACGCTTCCTTCCACAATAGATAGCCAGATGTAAGGCAATGTCTGAGTCTGAGAGATCGGGACGTCAGTCATCTCAGTCCCCCGTGACCATGGGTGCTGGAAAACGCCCGAAATGTCGGGAATTAAAAATAATAGTAAAATAAACGCGATAAAATCCGTAAAAGTAGTTTTAATCAATGTGTAGTGTTCGCGTAAATATAAGAAATCATTATGTAAACCAGTAGTAAATAAAAAAGTGACTTTCAATAAGTATTGTTATAACCTACATTTAATAAAAAAGTTTCTGTTTCTGTTTCAATAAACACGTTTTCGTGCTGGTAGCTTAGCTTAGCTTAGTGGCTTGGCAATGAGTTACAGCGCTAAGGGCTGCGGGTTCAAATCCCTCACGGAACAAGTATTTGTATGGCCTACAAATAATTGTTCTGGTTCTGGATGTTCGTCCTTGTGTAATTTATGTATCTGAACTGCCCCCACGGCACAGAAGAAAATTCTAATGTAGAGGTAACGTCTTTTTTTTAAAAGGGTCCGTCTGTCCTACAGTTAAATATTTATAGGTTTTACATACATAAATATACATAAACACTCACGACTGGGTTACAGGCATGAGTGTTTATGTATACACTTACCCAGGTAGGCAAAGACTACAGACTTCCCTTTGGCATGATCCTGACACACCTCTCTCGCCTCCTTCACATCCATACACCTACGCATATATGCTCGTCGGTTAAGGGCACTCCTAATTTGTCCCGTTTTCAATAAATCGCCAATTCGGTCGAAAAATTTTCGCCTAAGACGTCCCTTTCCGACTCTGCCATTCTCTTCTGCAACATAAATTTTCTTTGTCACTCTTTCCTCATTAATTCTTTCCACATGACCAAACCACCGAAGCATTACTTTCTTAATCCTGGTCACAACATTATCTTGCAAACCACACTCTTCTCTTATTACACAATTATAGGTTTTATTTTTAGGATAATATGAAAACAATGTAAGTCATTACAGTACTATCCATCGCACCTTTACAGTACTATCCATCCCTTTTATTATGAAATGTTTTTGTGTAATACTAATCGTTTTTAGTATCTACAAAGCCATTTTGGAGGTCTGCAATGAAAACAACTACCTGTCGGATATTTTATTGCGTTGTTCTTTTGTGTACTATTACAACCGCTTTAAAGATTAAAAAAGTCTAAATTATTATTAAAGAAAAAACAAAGAACGCGAATGTACTGACTGCACTGATGACTAGTGGTGGCAAGGGTGGCTGTTAATCATGTGGTATTTGATTTAAGTCGTCAAATAATTCTAAGTAGCAGCCCATAGTCAGTAAGTTGGCGGTGTTTCACCCCCGCCGTGCCTCGAAAATCACTTGGCCCTGTGCCTGATCTCTATCCGGTCATGTTAGCTCCATCAAACTATAAGTTTTTTAAAAAAAATATAGAATAATGGTGATAAACTTGTACATAGTCCAACTGATGGTAAGTGAATGCTGTGACCTATAGACATCTACATTTAACCTCGATTCAAAATCAAAATGCAGATGCGTTGTCACCCCTGGAGACTAAGATGGAATGCCTCGATTCTAGTAAAACAGGTCTCCGGTTCTCTACACTTACCATACGAAACTTACTAACTTAATACTGTTGATTAAGCTGCTATTTTACGCTGGTATTCTGTAAGAGCGTGGTCCTTTCATATATAGCTGCAGCCTGGTTATACTACGTACAATTGTGTGAGGAAATAGATAATGCGCCTTTACCTTGCGCACACGCGTGTACAGGTATTATAATCCTATCCAGTGTAAATGTCTAGACTATGTTGAGATTGAAACTTTTGACCGGAAAACGATCTGAAGAACATTATATCAGAGTATTTGACGAAGACGCTACATAATGCCACGATATGATTCTATTGCTATGTTTTCCGTGTGATGACGGGGCAAGAGAACCCATATTCCACTCTTGTCCCGTATATAGAGAAACAGAAACAGAAACTTATTTATTCAATACTAGTGATCTGTCCCGGCTTCGCACGAGCGATATCTATATTTTACAACAGCGTCACCTACCGGGTCCAACTATGCCTATAACCTTCGCGGAAGTGTAAGCAATATGTTGACATAGTTATACCGCGATCTGATGAATGGTATGACACCGCATGAAATATGAACAAACAAACATTATTTTTTATACATTAGATACATTACAAATAATACATATAGAAAGTCACTATTTTGTTTAATTACTACTGGTTTGGAAAAAACATCCGTCCTGGTAAAGACCAGCAAGAAACCCGGCAGGACTCTCAAAAAGCGGGGAGGCAAAAAGTCCCGCAATTCAAATACAATGAGAGATGAGAAAGAACTCGGTCGTCGACGACTCGAACTGCTCGTATTTTGTGCTGGATGCGGTCAAGTGGAAGGAGCTGGCACTGGGATGCCCGGCCCAGAGATGAGAACAGTATTCCATGTGAGGCTTTGTAAAATTGTCCCGCTTCGTTCAGAATAAAACACGTTACGTAAGCAGCCACCTTAAATTACGTCTGGCGTAATCGAAATTGATAGGTCTACCATTATTAGTCGGAAGACTTTTTACGTTTCCCATAATCGCATCTTATACGATATATGATGTGGAGATGTATGTTTCGTGGGGATATGTATACGCTTTTACAACAAAATCCCAGAAAATATACCAAATTTTCCCTGCTCAAAGTTGAAAATTTTATTAAACTAAGTTTTTACAAAAAGGATTATTATAATATTGAGAAATTTATGGATGATAACTCCTAGGATCGCTATCAAGTTATTTCTAATGTGTTTTGTTAATTGTGTAACATACATTGTAAATGTAATTGTCTTGCATTCCTTGTATTTGAATTTTTTTTGCGCCCGAAGCAAATATGGGCATCCCTCCGGAAAGCGGGGGAGGGATTATGTGGAGACTTAATGTGTGGAGACTCACTAAACACCGCCTTTTAGGGACTTGCTTAACGGTCTAACTAGAGATCTCTAAGCCGTATACGAACGCGACCCTCCTTGGCAGAAAGGAGGGCGCAAGCGGCGAAAAGCCGCTTAGAAGTGTGCCTAACTAAGGCAGATTAAGGGATGTGTTATGTAGGCTCGGCCTGAGCCGCCAGGAGGCAGTTCAGGTCAGCCGAAAGCTTGTTGGTTGGGTCCGAGAGAGAGTTTCTCGGTCTGCGCACACGATAGCGAGTAAGGATAGGGGCTGCATAGGCAGCTGTCTCACGAATGAGCTGATTTGGGTGGGACTCTGAGGCTTTAAAAAATCTCTCAGAGAGTGATTTAAGGAACTGCTGGATTGTTTGGAGCTCTAAGTCTCGGTGTAGGTCGACATTACGGACATAATAGGGCGAGTTAGTGGCCCTACGACAGAATAGATTTTGAACAATTTGAAGTTCATTTATAGCTTTGGGCTTAGCATGTGCGAAAATGGGGGCCGCGTAGGTCATGACAGGTCGTATGCAGACCTTATATAGGGTTCGCTTGTTGCGGAGGGACATTTTAATGTGTCTGCCCAACATGCTGTTGAGCCTACCCATGTAAAATCGTGCAGTGCGAGTAACCTTGATATGGGGTTCGAAAGTGAGCCTTGCATCAAGGGTGACGCCTAAATATTTGGCTGTAGTTTGCCATGGGACAGGGGTTCCTAACATCCTGATTGGCGGAGTGGTGGTGAGACGGCGTCGTTTATATTCGAAGCAAACGGCGGAGCTCTTCTCCGGGTTTACGTCGATACGCCATTTTTGGAACCAAGCTCCTAAGTCGCTTACTGACTTTTGGATCTTGTTCCGAATCTGTGGCAGTGAGTTGCCTTTAGAGTAAAGGGCTGTGTCATCTGCGAAGGGGGCTAGTTTAACACCATTCGACGGGATAGGGATGTCGTTGGTGAATAGTATATATAGGAGGGGGGCAAGCACAGAGCCTTGAGGGACACTGGCTTTGATTTGACGAGTAGAGGATAGCGTGCCTTCGTGTCTAAAGAGAAAGGTACGATCCTTCAGATAGGAGGCTACAAGTCGAACGAGACGGTCAGGGAGGCCTAAGTAGTACAATTTGTAGATAAGGCCCTAGTGCCAGACTCTGTCGAATGCCTTGGCAATGTCGAAAAAGACCGCGATGGTTTTTTGACGACGAGGATAAAACCGCTGAGGATATATTCCACTATGCGGTGAACTTACGTGGTAAATCAGCACTTAAAATTACAACTAACAAATTCATTTGGTGTCGGAAGGGATCAAACCCAGGTTGCTCGCGTACTGTAAAATTTACAGCGAGCGTTAACCATCTGAGCTACCACGACTCAATCCCTAATTAAGAGTAAAAATACAGACGCGTTGTCAACTTTTGAGAACTTTAATGGAATAACCCGTTTCCACTCAAAATGGTCTCCGGTTCTTCACAATCGCCATACGAAACACTCACGCTTTTATTTTGTGAGAGCGTGGTCCTCTCCCGGTCAAGCTGATCCTCATGTACTAGAAAAATAACTTAAATGGCTTGACCTTGCCTAAAAACATTAAGTCTTCCTTATGTATTCATTATTTTTAAGAATACAATAAAATATATGCCATGCCAATCCGTTGTATCTCAGATACTAAGAGCTCACTGTAAATTTCATAGTACACGATTGACCTAGGTTCGATCCCCGACAGCACCATTGAGATTGTTAATATTTAAGAAATGAGATGGAAAAGTGAATTTAGCCAACACGCATTAATTCGGCAGGATTATTGCTTCATAATCCTTTCTGAAATAAGAGGAGATCCCAGCTGTGGGAAGTGTAACTGCAACTTTAACGTTTTTTAAAATGAATATTAATATGAATAACAAAATACGTAAATTATAACACAGATGTAGAAAAAAAATTCTCGCCTAGAAATATATACGAATGTACTGCCAGCTTTTTTGCTTTCTTTGCTAAAAACAAAAGAAATAATAACTATGAAGCCTAACTAGTATATAAAATGCAGTATTTTTAAAGGGTATGAAAAGAAACTCGCACCTAATTACTTACTTCGCGACCGCATCAATGCAGCCAGAGTCTCTCGCCGCAACAATATGACCCGCCACTAATGCCCTGCCCTCCCTTTCTAATTGCATACAGCGCGAGAGGGACAACGTAATGAAAAGCTAGTTAGTTTTTCATCCAGTTCGCAATGAGTACAATACCGCACCGCAGCCTTATTCGGCCTATCTTCCTATTTTAATTTACTCAAATTTCCCTTGACACCTCACCCGACATACCATTAAGGAATTTTATGTGGCCGACTACAAAAATAAAAGTTAATGTATGTTGCACTTGTATATCAGTCGATCCTTGCCTTTGAAATTTTTCTAATAGAGAGAGTTTCTTTATTTTTCTATAACAATCAGAACTTACTTAAAAACAACTTACGAAGTTTTGGAGAGACCTTGACCGCAAGGGATTGCTACACCCGTCAATTAAATAACGGTTTGAAGTTGGTAAGTAAAAGTGGTGCGAATTTGTATTTTTAATATTTTTTATAGATTTATATTATAAGTGTGACAAACGAGCACACAGTCCACCTGCTGTTAAATAGATGCTATGGCCTATCTTTCCTCGATTAAGAATCAAAATGCAGATGCGCTGTCACCCCTTTTTTTTTGCGGATGGAAAATCATCTAATGACGCCTTTCGCTCTGGGTGGAGCGTAAGGGAGTGTCAGACTTTTACTGACTAAAAACAATCCGTGTTCCTTCAGTGCCCTTATGTTCCGGAGCCGCGGTATCTCTTTCGAACAGCCCGCAGCCCCGGCAGGCGTCGGCCCTTGCGGGCCCCTTCACGCTGCTGACAGCTCTTTGAGGCGCGCGTGGAACAAAACGCGCCGTCGACACGGCCTGTCGTCGTTAGACGGACGGACGGTGAGTTACCCATTGCTCGCCGTCCACAGGCCCGCGCCTACGGTGGCCGGGGGCCACGACGTAGCCCCCGACGCCCGGGGCGTCTCCCGCGGCGGCCGGGGTGGAAAGCTGCTGCTCTCTCCTTCTCCCGCTACGCCACCTCCTTCGCTAGCATCACTGCTTCGCAGAAGGTGGTGACGGCATCCCATTCCGTCTCGCTCCGGACCATGGCTTCGACCAGGGCCGGACGCGAGATGTCGCCGCCGCCTATCGCCGCTACGAGGACACGACGGTGCTCCGCCCAAGCAGGGCACACCTCCACGGTGTGTTCCACCGTGTCCTCCGGTCCATCCTCGCAGTGGGAGCACCCGGGCGTTTCCTCCCGCCCGATTCGGTGCAGGAACCTCCCGAACACACCGTGTCCGGTGAGGACCTGCGTCAGGCGGAAGGTGAGGATGCCGTGGCGTCTCTCAAGCTACTCCTCAAAGCCGCTATAGTGGCGTGCCCAGCACGTGCATCGTGCCGGAAGTGTGTCCGCTGCGCGACAACTTGCCGCGGCAGCGGGGTTTCCCCCAGGCATAGTGCCTCCACGCGCCATTCGTGCAGGCGCGCGAGGACTATCGCCTCCAGATCCCATGGCGGCAATCCGGCAAGGAGGCTCGCCGCCTCGCGGGAGATCGTGCGGTAGCCGCGAACCATTTTCACGGCAACCACCCTTTGGGGCGCGTTCAGGTGGTGGACGGCAAGCCGCGCGCTGTCACCCCTTAGAACTAAGATTGTTACGCCTCCTTTCCAGTAAAAAGGGTCTCCAGTTCTCCACACTCACCATACGAAACATAGCAGCATTAATCTACTATGCAATACTGCTATTTCGTGAGAGCGTGTTCCTGACCCGGTCAAGTCGATCCAGTCTAAAACCATAATATCTATAGCTGCACCACGGCTCTGCTACGTATAACGTATGCGCATGTGAACTATTGCTGGTAGCTATCAAGTGAGTGCTCTGATGGTAATATAATATATATATATATATATATATATATATATATATATATATATATATATATATATATATATATATATATATATTAGGTACGTATTTTGTGTACTTCGGTGTGCACTAAAAAAGGTTAGTAGGTAGGAGCTACCAGTAAAGAAACTTGAACTTGAAGTAAAGGCTATAAAAAGGCTAATTTTCATATTTAATAAATAATTTAGGGTCAAAGTTGCTTACTATTTTTAATACATGCTTAAAAAATTCAAGTAAAACTGAGATTAAAACAGCTGGAACTCAGTGCCACCGGGCCTTCCTGCTTCGTATATGGCGGGGAGAGCGGGTTGTTCTATTATTTTTCAGCAAGAATGCTCTCCGTTAATGGCCTCCAATGATAATTCCCATTGTGGGAGGGAGCAGTCGCATAGGGCAATCTGTATAATGTACGCATTATGCCTACCAAGATTCAAACTTATGGATTTTTTAATGATATTATCCAATTAATTCAATTAGTTGATGCGCTGGAGGTGTGTATATTTTTTCATAGCAATTTTTTTATAATTTTCCAAGTCGGTGCGTACCGAAAAAGGTGGGAAATTTTCTTATTTCCTTGCGGAAATATCAAAGTTATGTGTTAATGGATACATAATTTTATATGCTACAAAAAATGTTTAGTTACCTCCGGTAAATAAAATATGTATCAAACAAACATGATCGCTCTGCGCTGTAAAGCATCTTTCCCTGTTATTCATTTAACCTCAGTAAAAAAAAAACATCAAAATCATTTTTATTTTTTCATTTTATATTTACCTACCGTCAAAGACCTGAAAATCAATTACCTAGGGAATCCTTAGTCAAACGCTGTCCTATTAAAAACGCCACACTTTTCATAATTTTCAAAGTGCCCAGGAAAAATCACTCTATTCAATGAAAGCCACTTGTCAAGTATTAGAATATATGTTCTCCATAATATAACTTTAGCTGCTTTTTAGCGATTAAATCACAGAGTAGGTACTTTATGTGGGTACAACTGAAAAATTAAAGTAAGTCATTGAATATCAGCGTAAAATAGCAGCTTAATGCCGTTTATGCTGGTATTCAATGACTTACATATGTTTCGCATAGTGAGTGTGGAGAGCCGGAGACCCTGTTTACTGGTAACGAGACATTTTATCTTAGCCTTCAGGGGTAACAACGCATCTGTACCTACTTTGATTCTTTGTTAATGATAGATGTAGATGGCTATGAGCCAGAGCATCCACTTACCATCAGGTGAACTGTGTGCTCGTTTATCACCTTTGATTTGTAAATAAAATATACACAATAATATAAATATACACAATAATATAAATATACGCAATAATATAAATATACACAATAATATAAATGTTATTGTGTTCAATAATTGTTAAAATATCCGCTACGCCATATCACCTGGTGGTGTCGTAAGAGGTGATTGTGGCAAATAAACCATTAGATGGGCCGCGGCGGCTTTCTAAAAATAACTAAAAATGAAACACTGCGATTTCCATCTCATCTGCCAAGCGTGGCAACTATAGCAGATATCCACCTCATGAGGCATTCTATGAGGATGCCCATGTTCAGCAGTGGACCTTGATAGGCTTTAATGAATGAATGAATAATTAAGCCTTGCGCCGTAGTAGCTCAGATGGTTAGCTCTCGCTGGAAATTCAGGCAACCTGGGTTCGATCCCAGCCGGCACCAATGAAATTGTTAGTTGCAATTTTAAGTGCTGATTTACCACGTGCTCGAAGGTGAAGAAAAACATCATGAGAAAACCTACATGTCTGAGAAATAAAATAAAATATTCGAAGACATGTGAAGTCCGTCAACACGCACTGGGGCAGCGCGGCGGACACTTCCTTGCCCTAAAACCCTCTCAGACATGAGGTGAGGCCTGTGTCCAGCTGTGTGACGTATATAGGCCGTAACTTTAACTTTTTTTAACCTTACAAAGTTTTACCATATTATTATTACATAACATAATATTATGTTATGTAAAACAATTTAAGGAAGGTGGGAGTTGCCCTTCGAACTAGGTAAGACACATCGTTTCATTTTATTACGCCGATATAAGTAAATTAATTTTTAACAACTTAAATATAATGCATTTCCCCAAAGTAACAGCTCATTTTATTAATAAACTAGTTTATCTTTTTACAGTTAGTTAATAAAACAAAATTGCACTTGTGCCATACCGTATTCATTTCTCTTGCTTATTCAGTCACATTGGGTACCTATTTTTGTTATTCTTGCATTCCTGACTATTGATGCACACAAAATGTCATTTACAAGGTACGTGTATTGCTAGTTCTTCTGACATGGACGATCTAATGTACTTAAGTTATATATTAAGTGTTCAATAAATGTAAATGCTTACTTAAAATTAAGTAACTTATTACTTCGTAATACGTGTACCTAAATCGGTCTTTAGATGTGTGTATTGGGGATTAATTTTTGCGACGGCTAACGGACCTCCTTCGTTCTCTCCTAGCACAAAATTCTAGAAGAGTATCCAATGTTATCGATCTCATTATGAAATTTAATTTTCAAAGAAACTAACTGGCAGCTAACAATAAAAATCTTTACTATATTACACTACGGATTTTATCGCGTTTAATTTTACTTTTAATTATTTTTATTTTTAATTACCGACGTTTCGTAAAGATAATTAAAAGCAAAATTAAATGCGATAAAATCCGTAAAAGTAGTTTTAATCAATGTGTAGTGTTCGTAAATGGTGAAATCATTATATATTACACTATATTGTCAATGCTTTTGTAGGGAGATTATAGCAACACTTTATTTCCCTTGAAACGAAATAAATATCTTTGCAACACTTTATAGCGCTTAGAAACAGTGTTGAAATGCCGCTAAGCAATAAAAAAACAATATCTAAACTTAATAAAATGTAAAAGCTATTTCAACATGTGTTGAAATTAAAAAAAAATTGTACAACCGACTTCAATATAAATGAAATCGTAACATCATCAATGTTGTCAAAGTCAATTAAATACGCATTATTAAGGATAATTCAAAACTACTGATCGGATCTTCATCAAATTTATATGGGGCCACATGAAAATTGCCAGCTTTCAAATAAAAAGAGAATGATCAAAATCGATGTAATGTTAAAAAAAAAATCTGAGTTATTTAACACACATAAAACATAAATAAAAACGCAGTCGAATTGAGAACGTCTTCCCTTTTTTGAAGTCGGTTGAAAAACAACTTGATAAAGACGTTGCTAGAACAAGCATATGGGTACATCATAAGATCAGTTCCGTGGTATCCTGTTGTGGCTACATTACATACATTTATATTACATTGTCATAGAAGTTATATACCTAAGCATATACAACGTCAGCCCAATCGAATGCCAGCAGATGGTCTAAAATTGATTATAAACTTCGAACCGGAAAGACATGCGAAGATAGAAAGTTAAATAAAAGCTCGTAATTGTCTTTTGTGCGTTATATACAAGAAAGTTGATAGCAATGTGAAGCACTATTCAATGCAACTTCTTGTGGTTCACACTAACCTACCAAGTATTAGCTCTCCCAAACATTTGACAGACAAAACTATCCCTAATCGGCGCATTAAATGTACTATTCCAGAAACAAAAGAAAACAACAAACAATACGAAGAATCACTTTTGTCTCCTTTCCACAAAAACGCGCTCATAACCGCAATAAACATGTTGTTCTAAACAAAGCTAACGGTTTGCCTGTTAATACATAAATATCCATAAAGCATCTTTCTGCTGTTTTTGTTTCCAAAAAAATTCAAACGCTTTAGATCGGTAAACCGTCCATTTAAACCGTTATTTTCTACGAAACTCATTCTTATATTTCAATCAAAACGTCGACACATAAAGTAATTTAATTTGAAAATTAAACATTTAATAAAAAAGTAAAAATCAATTTCAGTAAAATTAAAACATTTTTATTGTAACATAATTTAATGTGGAATAGTTTATGGAAGAATTATAATCCCGATATCAGAAGCTTTTATATTTTATTTTCTTTTTATTAAAACTTTAATTATTAACTGCCAGTATTACGTGAGAGGTTAACAACCGGATGACCGGATTATACATTACAAGTCCAAAGCAACAACTTGTATATCATCATCTAAACAGTTACTCTCTCTATTATCTTGATGTTAGTGCTGTTAGACTATGTGTCTCTTACAGCTACATCAATAACTTACGGTCTTACTTAGAAAAGTCGGCTTGAACAAATAAAATGCATAAAGTTGCTGTTTCGCTCTTTAATAAATGACAATAGAGACAGGTTCTTTAATAGAATAAGGGTGATTAACGAGCACACAGCCCTCCTGATCACCATCAGTGGTGTGTCAGTGGTAGTCATCACGTACGTGATGACAAACAACCACACATTATTCCTAAAATCGATGATGTGGCGCATCCAAACATACACATAGGTCATCGATTTACAATCAAAATACAGACGCATTCACCCCTAAGGACTAAAATGGAAATCTCTTTACGAGTAAAAACCTAAAAAACACCCCGGTTACTTTAACCTACCACACAGTATACTACTACTTAATTCTATTATAGTATTATGTTTCCTTACTTACTTACTTACTTACTTATCGTCACGCACAATCCCTAACGGTTTAGCCAGAGAGAACAGGTCGCCAAGTGTCACGATCCTTACATACCTCTTTCGCTTTTTCAGGTTCATTAACTTCTTCATACATGCACGTCTAGGTATCCGAGTACTCTCGACCCTCCCTATTTTATGTTTCCCTTTATTTATTTAAACTTTATTGAACTTTAAATCAGTACAGGATCAAAAGGCGGACATAATTCTAAAAGCATTGTCTGCCAGTAAACCATAGGGCAGTGATAGGACTACGAAGGTGGTTACAAAGAAATTAAATATATATATTCACAGCAGAAATTGTAATAACTTTCGCATTATTTTAAGACCTGTATCTTTTAACAAGTGTTTTGTTTTCCAAATGAAACAACCAATAGATCTACAAATCAAATCAAATCATTGATTTGCATTAATTAAGGCACATTAGATGGAAAACGTTTGTAACATAATCACATAATATTCTTCCTTACTTCAATCACTTCCATAGGTACAAACATGCAAAACACTGGACAAAATTTATAAAAAATAGTGATTTAAAGTGAAACAAAACTATAAACTACTTAGAAATGAGGATATTCGCAGTAGAACCAGAGTGATCGACATACCCCAACGGATTAGTAAGCTGAAGTGGCAATGGACCGGCCATATAGCTCAAAAAACGGACAACCGATGGGGAAGCAAGGTTCTCAAGTTACAGCCTTGTACCGGTAGGCAAAGTGTGCGGTGGCCCTCCACTAGATAAAAAGACATACAGGAAGTCGAAGAATACAGGTGGCTCTGGACCGTGCTTTATGGCATTCTTTGGGGGAGGCCTATGTTCATTAGTGGACATGATGATGATGATGATGATGTAAACAGTATCATCATCATCATGGATGTCATTATCATTATAATACACGTAAGTATGTCAATAAGAATTAAATGACTATTTTAAATCAGTCACTATAAAAATGAATGTCAAAACCTATTTATTATATAATAAATACGAGTAAATGTAGCGGCGCGTGATCCTAACTCGCCGTTACCGGGCAACGATTCCACTGACCAACACTTCCTGCTTACCTAATTTTGCTGTCATCTCACTAGATGCTGTTCTCAAGAGCATGATGGCAAGACGCTCGCTACATTTCTTCACGTCGGTCTCTTGGAATTACCCAAACGCAAGAGGGCTAAAGGCTATAGGGCTATAGGCTAAAGGCTGAACCTGAAGAAGTTTCGTCAGCTGTAAAGGCTGGAAAGGACGTGCTAGCGGCATGAACCGTACTTCTGTATCTTATTCTGGATAAACATATTATTTATGTATCAACACAATTATATATACGAATTAAATGACTATTATATTTTCCAATGATTACGCCTTTCTTTTATTATTTTTATGCCAGTCAAAAACAACATACAACCTTAATCTCTGTCTGGATATGTTTAGCACGGTCTTTAATATTCCAGAATTAAGTTAGATTATACATGTATTTGCAAATAATATTCTGAAAATTTTTAAGATACTTTGTACCAAAAAAATTCACGTAATTTTGGGTAAGGGAGCGGTGGATAGCCTAAAACCTCACCAGCTATCTCCATGGGGGGAGAGGGTTTTAAAAAGTTTTTAAAAACATTACATGAATCAATCAATTTAATCAATTTGTTTATGCACTGCGTAAACTTCAAAATGTAGCAGGTCCACAAGCAGCACGTATTGCTTACTACGGGTACGTTGAATCCGTCTTAAGATATGGACTACTCTCGTGGGGCAACTCAACTGACGCAAACAAAGCCTTCCTAAGTCAGAAGAAATGTATTCGTGCACTGTGTAATGTAGGCCCTCTTGAAAGCTGTAGACCTTGAACAGGGGGTTCAAGGAAAAAAGTATTCTCACTTTAACTGGTTTATATATATTAGAAATTCGTGTTTTCATTAAAAATAATTCTAATCAATTTGTTACCGTGCAGGAAAATAATAACTCTCTAGCAAAAAGAGATCCGACACGTCTACTTCGCCATCTTGTAAAACTACATTATACCTGAGGAATTGCCTCATAATGTGTATCAAGGTTTATAATAAAGTTCCTAAAAATATTCGTGAACAGCCATTAAGGAAAATGAAAAAGAGTTTAAAGCAGTGGCTAATAAATACTGCCTTTTATAATATCAAAGAATTCTTTAAACATAAATTTTGATTTTATTTTTATTGATTTTGCTTAACTAAGTAAATTACTATTGATAGATCCAGGATTTTGCGTGATACTTCTCAAATGAACAAAAATTATTTTTTCTATTTTTGTTATGTTTTCCTAAAAACATGAATATCAATTGTTTATGAAAGAAAAAGAAAATTTATAAAAGTGATTATTTCTAATTTTATTTTTTTAATTTTAATTTGTTTTTTAACATATTTATTTTATACAATTTTTATGCATGCCACAAAAGGCAAAACATGTGGAAACAAATATTGACTCTGTATCCATCCGTCTGTACCCATGTTTTAGCGAAATAAATGATTTGATTGATTGACTGATTGATGATAGACGACCTTCTTACTCGTACATAATTTTACTAGCTGCTTCATAATTTGTCATTTAAATACTCTAGCACTGTTTAATAACATTTGTCCAAGAGAAGTTCAAGTCGAGTCTTAAACATGTTCAAGGGCAAAATTTTAATGTCTGCTGGCAATTAATTATACATTTACAACTTAGATACATTATTCGATAGACATTGAAAACCATTTTTTTCCTTTTTAAATTTGTGAACATCGTGGGTAACACAAGTTTATTCCACAAAGAGATGACAACCGCAAGTTACTATAATGTCTATGATTTTAATGTTTGTATTTAAAGCAATTCGTTTTTATACGCATAGTTTTCACATGAGCATAAATAAGTTGTTGCTCTTTAAATTAACTCCTCGACGATATTTGCGCAACCGAACTTTCTAATTAACCCGTAGAAACAAAAGCGAGTGTGCGCTGCAGACAACACCGAGGGCGACAAGAAGAGGTAGTTGCTTCCTATTTTAGTCTCTCTCAACAAAGTACGTTGAAAAATATCTCTTAAATATAAGTGAATAAAACTTTTATTCCAACCACTGTCATAGCGAAAGGGTGAACAGAAGTGAGAGCGCATCAGTCGAAAATAAATTCTAAATATTTTACACAAAGTTGATTTTGCAAAGTAGGTTAGTTTCAAAGTTCCGTAGGGTTGTCACAAACAAGTTCATTATGCACTTAGACAATTAGTGTACGCCTGCGGCCGGCTCAGTCATTGTCAGCCCTGGGCCCTTCCGCTGTCGCGCCTTCCTGGCCCCGGGTACCTATTTGATTATGCTCATTAGGGGTTGAGACCTCGCCGAATGAATAAGATATTCTCGTGCCCTGAAAAGAGTTTCACACTATCACTCATTATTTATTCAGCTAGTTAGAATATGTGCTTCAATTTGACTCTTATTGATGTGTCTATTTAATACGTCTTATTGAAACCTAAAATATTTTTTCGAAGCGTCTTTCAATCTGCATAACAATGTTCTCTAACCTATCTCGATCTTAACGATATTTTATTGTTTTACCAACAGAAGCTGTTAACTTCGTAGGCTATAACAATATACTCGTATTACATATTAGATATGTATTTACGTTTTTGTATTAGATTAAGTGGTATCGCAGACGTTGTTGTTTGTTGTCCTTTTCGGTAGGTGGCGTGAAACTCACTTCAAATTCACTCCGGACTTTTTATAGCGTAAAAATATTTTTAATAGCGTGACCACAATTGGGACCTATTGGGACCAAATTTTTTCATATTATCTATAAGAAGTAAACTAACATTTAACGGATATTTTTCATAAATTACGACAATAATTGTTTTGTTGACAATTTCAAATTAGTATAAAGCTATCTGTTTTGATCCGTTAATATCAAATAATAATCTAAGCCACAACGATCCCCAGAAGACGAAAGGGAAATAGGAAAATAAAGTTGTAACATAATAATCATCCCACGGCTAAGGAAAGGCTTCCCAGTTGTGGTTATTAGCAGATTTTACGTATCTTTTAACGCTTCGAAACAATTTCCACAGTCATATTTCAAATAATTCTCCTTGACTTTCAATAAATATGATTTGCAGTAAGACGATATTTGAAATATCGTCCATAACTAAACACAAGCTTGATATCAATGCACAACCGTCTACCGTGTTATATCAGTTCCAGTAAAATCCGGATATAACTAGTGCGGTAGCCGCACGAAACCGACATCCACCGGACTAATCCGGTCATCGGATTAATTTCGCAAAGCCCGACGGCGTGTAAAGTCGATTTTCATTTCACATATGTATTGATTTAAACATCATTCTACCAATTTCTTCCTTACTTTAACCCAAATACAGTAAATATCATTACCTACATTAAAATATATATAATGTATAAAGATGTGGCATTAATAATAATTTGTATTTGACAAAATATGTTAAAAATAGTCGCTCCTTTCTCTTCTCTATACTCTGTCTTTCTCTTCTAAAGACAATGTTGTACTCATGGAATCAAAGTAAGAAGTAGATTACATTTTTGAATTTCTATATATTCAAACGTTGGACCACAATCCACAAATAAGGCCAATGACACATTGCGTGCGACTGTTGAGGCAGCCGCACGCAATATGTCATGGGCCTTTTAGTTTATATCTCAAGTAAATCCAAAATATAGCAACCAGAAAAAACTAACTCCTGCGCTGGACTCCATTCTTTCGCTGTTTGCATTAAAATATAATAACCATTTGTACGCAAGTGTCGAGACACTTCAATAAATAAAATCTTTCACATGGACCATATATGAGTGAAATTCGACAATAAATCTAATGAGTCGTTGTTGGAACGGTGATATGCAAATTTCTCGAAAATGTACAAAGATATTGTAAGACGGTCTGATAATTTGTCGGCGCTTTATAAAAATTGTTATATTTTTTAAATAATAAAAAATCTGCATCTCTAAAATAGATTTTTAAGCAATTTAAAAATTGCAATTTGCTTATTTTTCTACTACCGACTAAGTTTATAGATCATTGCTACCAACGATTTTTTAAAACTTACTTACGTTTACCCCTTAAAATTAAAACTTCCCTAATTCGGTTAATTTATACCGGAGAAAAAAAAGACTTTTAAAGAGTTTTTAAACAAACTTTTTTATCTAACTTTTACCGTTTTCGAGTAAACACTTTTGACAATTTTTTTCAACCCTTTCCATGGGTTGCAGACACGAAAACCTTACACATTGTTTTTGTATGTGCCAAAATTTTGATTTCAGTCCTTACTTGACTGGATTACTTGCTTAATCCCTAATTAATAACCCTTAGTGATGATCTTTTTTTTAATACCTATACTTCATGGCTCAGGCAATATTTTGTAGATTTTTATAATAATAGTATGTACTTAAACAAATAATGCAATTTTATTTTGCATACGATTTAAAACACACCGACACATGTTTGAAAACAGTGGTACAGGACAAACGCAGTATAAAATTAAGTGCATACATCTAAGTAATGTTCAAAATTATGAATATCATACATGTACTTCGTAAGTTATGTTGAGTAGGCGATGACAAACTATACTCATATAAGTACATACTTAAATGCAGTATAGAAGTTGAATAACATTTCATGATTATTCTAACTTTTACATAGATTACTTTAAGTAATAAACCTATTGTTGTTGTGCCCAGCTTAATGGATGCAAAAAGTATTGAGTTCTAAATATCATACAGTAATTACAGATTTCACACCGTGAGGTGGTGGCTCACTTAAGAGCCTCCTCTACCCCATATCCTCCCTGATGCTGTAAAAGATAACAGAGAAAGTCAAATAGAGGATGATCAGCAGCATCTTCTAACGTATCTAATAAACTAATAATAAAAACTGCGATTACCAACCCGCCTATTAAGCCTGCTATCTGGCAGTCTACTTTTGCTTGGCTGTAATGTCAGTTGTCATTTGGTAAAATAAGTAAAACAAACACCAACACTCACATGAGGTAAAAAAACGTAGATATCGCACCTAGAACAAAAAACTGTAACCAATTTTATAATTTTGTGTGAGTCAGAGAAGCGTTGCCACTCTCTAGTGAGCATGTAAGCATCGATAAAATATACAACAACAACGTATGTAATGTAAAACAAGTTTATTATAAAAAATATCATAATACTGAAAAGAACTACTTGGACTAAAAAATAAATTTCTATGAAATAAAAAATAAACTTTTCTAAATAAAAAAGTAAAATTTAGTAAATGCAAAATAGAACAAACTCCAGCCGGGGGCACAAAAGAGTGTTCTAATTTGTACCCCGGGTATGAGAGATATGAAGTATCAGCCGGAGAGGACACCCGAGTCTCGGTTAAAAAGAGCAAGGCTGGCCTCGCCGTCTCCGGGTGGTAGTGGACAGCGTTAAGATTGGATTTAAGTGTCCTGATGTTGCAAAAATTCACAAATAGCGTGACAGAGGTCGCCTTGGTCTTATTTCTCCGCTTGCCTCCGGCAGTTATAGTCGCGAGCAAAATTCCCCCCTCCCTCCCCCAGAATTCGCGGAGCAGCTTAAGCACCCACGCTCAGGGAGAGTAAAGTAGCTTGGTCGTGGATGCACAGCGAAGGATTCTCCACCACCAGGAGTGAGGGTACCCTCTTGGGATAGTTTTTATTTGATTCCGCTACGACGTTAAGGGGGAGGAGGAATTGGGTCTCCAACCCAAGCGAAATGCGGAGGTAAACCTCTCTTCACGCAGGTATTCTGTGAGGTCGTACGGTACCACACCGGTTCAAGCTGGTCCATCCATGCGACATCAATAGCCGCTGCGTGGCTCTACCACTGTCAAGTCAAGAGGATGGCTGCCATTTTGGTTCATTTCAGCTCAGTCTTATAGCAGCTACCCATAATTTTTTACAGGATAGAGTGACAAATGAGCATACAGTCCACCTGATGATAAGTGTATTTGTTGTGGCCTATAGACATCTACATATATATTTACGAATACAATACATATACATATATAATTACGAATCAAAATGCAGATCCGTTGTCACTCGTGAGGACTAAGATGGAATGCCTCGTTTCCATTAAAAAGGGTCTCCGGTTCTCTACACTCGCCATACGAAATAGCAGCTTTAAGCTACTATTTCACGCTGGTATTCTGTGAGTGCGTGGTCCTTCCCCGGTCGAGCCGATCCATTCGTGCTATAACTATACTACTAATAGTGTAACTGCAGCATGGCTCCCCACGTAAAAAAATCATATCTTATTAAAATATTCGTTGGTAGCCTAAAATCATAAATATTTTTGATAGTAAAATAGTTTGCAAGTACTCAACAATTAAAACGCAAACATCAGCGACTTAAAAAATTAAATATTTACGTTGACTTCAATTTGATGTAACATAATGATGACAAATTAAAAAAATATCCTGACTACACATATTTTTATAACTTAGCCTGAAATCAATTACCCAAATCTTGGACCATTAGAAATAAGAAATACTGGCAACATTCTCCCGTTACGTAATCTCGAAACATTGACATTCGTGCTTCGAATAACCTTCTAAATTGTGTTGAAATAACAAATTAAAATATAGTTTAATGTGTGTTTGCGAGTGAAACGATATTGCTTCAAACTTTTTATTAACTTTCATATTGTTTTTGCATCATTTAACTACACAGGACGGCCTTTTTTAGGCAAATTTACTGCATGGCGCCCCGGGAAGTAGTGAGCGAAAATGAGCGTAGTTTGATGCATGTGGTTTGTGTGTGTTTTTTGGCTTCACCAATAACAAAGGCCGTCCTGTATCTACCTTTTTTACTTCATCTGAGCACCAACATAATTATATCCCATTGGGCCTTTTCTTATTTCTGACAGGGATTTCAAACAGAGAAACACGTGTTGGCAGACTTCAATGTTAGGGAGCTAGTTTATTACTAACGATGTTTTCCTTCGTCGTGGAACAAAGAGACAAAGAACAAAGAGGTAAATAAGCTTAAATACGCAATTAACAATTTTATTAGTACCGGTGTAGACCAAGCTTAGTTTGTCTGTGATGACACAGCCCTTTACTCTAAAGGCAACTCACTGCCACAGATTCGGAACAAGATCCAAAAGTCAGTAAGCGACTTAGGAGCTTGGTTCCAAAAATGGCGTATCGACGTAAACCCGAAGAAGAGCACCGCCGTTTGCTTCGAATATAAACGACGCCGTCTCACCACCACTCCGCCAATCAGGATGTTAGGAACCCCTGTCCCATGGCAAACTACAGCCAAATATTAAGGCGTCACCCTTGATGCAAGGCTCACTTTCGAACCCCATATTAAGAAGGTTACTCGCACCGCACGATTTTACATGGGTAGGCTCTACAGCATGTTGGGCAGAAACAGTAAAATGTCCCTCCGCAACAAGCAAACCCTACATAAGGTCTGCATACGACCTGTCATGACCCACGCGGCCCCCATTTTCGCACATGCTAAGTCCAAAGCTATAAACGAACTTCAAATAGTTCAAAATCTATTCTGTCGTAGGGCCACAAATTCGCCCTATTATGTCCGTAATGCCGACCTACACCGAGACTTAGAGCTCCCAACAATCCAGCAGTTCCTTAAATCACTCTCTGAGAGATTTTTCAAAGCCTCAGAGTCCCACCCAAATCATCTCCACACACTATAGTGTGCGCAGACCGAGAAACTCTCTCTCGGACCCCCCCAACAAGCTTTCGGCTGACCTGAACTGCCTCCTGGCGGCTCAGGCCGAGCCTACATAACACATACCTTAATCTGCCTTAGTTAGGCACTCGTCTAAGCGGCTTTTCGCCGCTTGCGCCCTCCTTTCTGCCAAGGAGGGTCGCGTTCGTATACGGCTTAGAGAGCTCTAGTTAGACCGTTAAGCCAGTCCCTAAAAGGCGGTGTTTAGTGGGTAAAAGTCTCCACATAACCACGCAGTCGGCTGCGTGGTATGTTAAGAGCATTCACCGCCTCCCTCCCCCGCTTTCCGGAGGGTTGCCCATATTTGCTTCGGGCGCAAAAAAAAACTTGGTTTGTCAGTGTCCTATAAATTATTTCTAATGCTCTTGTTGTGAAACATCTATAGCGGTGGATCAGACCGACTAGCCGCTATAGTTTGTTGGATTTTAAAATGTTTGTATATAAATGTTTATTAAATAAACGGTGATCTTTTTCTTGAAAAAAAAAATATAACTTAATACTTTATGCCATATTTATTTCCTGTCGTAAAATATCCTTTTATGCATATATACATATATAGTACCTGGTTGACCGAGCTTTGCTCGGTATTTTCCGCTCGATTTTTTTTAATTCGTGTGTTTTGGAAATTATATTTAGATACAAATTACATACTGATGAAATATAAATAATATTTTTTGATCTTAGCGACATAACGTTATTTGAATAAAAAATCATGAGTGCAATTATTTTAATTTAAATTTTCGTGTTTTTAAAAAATACTAAAAAAAGGGCTCGAGAAAATAGATTTTTTTCAAAAAAGAAATGAACTTGAAAAAGTCGGTCGGTCTGGGCTCGAACCGGGGGTTTTACGATTCTGTGACCGCCCATTATACCAATTAGGCTATTTACAATCATTAACAATCTGTCAAAATTTACCTTCTTATTCTAACGATATTATAGCAATTTTTCATTGCCTAAAAACATGGACAAAATACATTTTCTAAAAATAAATCCTAGCTAGATCGATTTATTATCCCCGAAACTCCCTGGACACAAAATTTTATGAAAATCGTTGGAGCCGTTTCCGTGATCCCGATTATATATATATAACACGAGAATTGCTCGTTTAATAGTATAGGATATTTCTTGTACAAAATAATTTCAATGTTTCACATCTGCCAGGCGTATCGCGATGGCACACTTTTTTTTTGTACTAATTTGTTCAAACACTCCTAGATTTATCAGAACTAATGCATATGAGATAAGATCTAAGGATCTATTGGAGACAAGAAAGCCAGAGTTTACAGGGAGTACGTAAATGTACGACAAGTTTAGTTTTCTTATTTAATAGAACTAGCTATGCCTGGATAGGATTTGTTAATGCGGCGTTATTTTGGCTTTATAATCATCAAAAGCTATAGATCACTCTTGCCGTTGATTGCTCTAAACCTGTTCGTCAAGTTTCATTACAATATGTTCAGGCATTCCGAAGAATAATCCGAAAATGCAGACACAAATTTTTTCTCACTTATAATGTACGTGGTGTTCTCACTTTTTTGTTGGTCTAAGTCCTTGTCACACAATCTGACCACTGGACTATACAAAAGAATGACTAAAATAAGTCTACATCTGTTTACATCTAATTTCAAAACATAAAAACTTTGTGACCGTAACTTGACACTTATTAGCCAAGATCAACAAAACAAACAATCGCACTCGGCTTTCCCAAACCGCCCACGGCCCGCCCAAGCCGCTAATCGGGCTTGTAATTGACGGCGACAAATCAAACGCCGTGCCGGGGTACACGGCACAAAGCTGGCGAAATTACCGGTTTTCACACGAGTCCGCGTTAATCATTACGTGTTACAGCGCGTGTGCGTGCGTGTTCGCATTGTTGCACGGCATTAAAATGCAATGATTATGTACTAAAAATAATTAAACTATCAAAACAGAACCTGAATAATCATTAGAATCGAAAAGGTAAAGTTAAAGTTAGAACCTATACGTCCCGCTGCTGGGCGCAGTAATTCTCTCATTTCTGACAGGGTTTAGTGTAAGTGCAAAAAAATGTTGTGTTTGCAAATGCAAGTCTTTATACGTGGCTGAGCCGTGCTGAAGTTATATTAGTAGTATAGTTGTAGCACGAACGGGTCGGCTCGACTGGGGAAGAGCCACGTTCTCACAGAATACCAGCGTAAAATAGTAGCTTAATGCTGCTGTGTTTCGTATGGTGAGTGTAGAGAATAGGAGACCCTTTTTATTGGAAAAGAGGCATTCCGTCTTAGTACTCACGGGTGACAACACATCTGCATTTTAATAGCTGATGATGACAACCCATTCGTGCTACAACTATACTACTAATATAACTGCAGCATGCAGCATATAGTCAAAGACACCCCTAAGGACGAGTGGGAAAATTGCTTTTCTCAGTAGTTCCATCTGATGCAGCGAGGTATTGGTGGTAATGGACACTGTTTTAAAAAGATATAACAAAACTAATAACTTGCAAGTTTGTTCAGTTTTTGATTTTCTAAAAACTTTCCGTGACATCCTCGTTAGATCGCATGCATAAAGATGCGTGCGTGTATGCCCATATGTGTTTGTGCATTTGTTCGTACGTGGGTATATGTGAGCGTTTCTCAATTATGTAATATAGTACGTGGGGGTAATATGGTCAACCGGTTATTATGGTCACATTATAACTCAAAAACTACAGCCTTGTTTGCATAGATGGCGTTGTGATACGATAGCTCTTCATCGATCAATAAACATCAATCAATCAATAAATAGAAATCCTTCACCGTAACTGCTGTGCGATTGTGGAACTCCTTACCTCTCCATATTCGTCGTGCTAAATCTTTTCACTCTTTCAAAAGTCTTGTTAAATCGTATTTAGAACGCTATTAGATAAAATACTTTACCTTTCTAGTACTCTTTTCATTTAATCTATTATATGATATTTTATATATAATTTTCACTTATCTTTATTTGTATGTATTATTATATTTTTTTATTATTATTTTGTATACCCCCCGCCATTTTAAGTTTTGTTTGCATCATTCCTCTACGCATAGGTTGTCTGGAAGAAATCACTTTCAGAGTGATAAGACCGCCTATTGTACATACTTTAATTTAGTTTTAACTGTACTTGATGTTTCTGTATTGTGGTGTACAAAAAAGAATAAATAAATAAATAAATAAACTAATAAAGGTTCAAAAGGGCGCAGCTTAATCGAGACCATTTTGACAGCTGATATTACCTATAGTAAATATTTTAGTCAATTTTAGTATGGTGTAGTGTAGTTTGTTTTTAAATTGATTTTTCGAAGTGTTCTTAATATTGTCCAAGCCTTCTTGTTTTTTTTTTTCTTAATTTATTACTAATATATTAAATACAGTATACGACTTTGTGTTTTTGCTTCTGTCCTCCTCCTAGTTTTAGTTTTATAGGGCGGCAAAGCTTAAGGTGACCTATATTATACTTATATTACCCTCACGGACCTTATTTTGTTCCTTAAAAGATTATTAATCGTTAATTCGTGATTTATCCTAAATTAAATATTCAGGAGCATCCCTACCAGAATTGGTGGTCTATAAATTCTCAAAAGAGGACACCGATTCCTACCTTCGCAGGTGAGCAAAGGATATTTTGGATATTCATGGGTGTTTTTTGTAAACGTTTTCTTTTCAAATTACGCCGAAGAATTAACTATTATTGATATAATTTTAAATATGTACTGTGCGCTTTTTGAGTCCAAACTAAGATATAGCCAAAAATTCTGTGGAAATAGCTATAAATAGAATATGAATATAGCATTTACTGCTCAGTAAACTACTATAAGAGCAATGGTATGTATTCGTCCTTGGGAATCGTGTAAAGAATATTTCAAAAAGCTAAATGTAATTATAGCACCCCGCCTATATACTTAGATACTACTGACCGACGTCTTTAAAAACAGACATTTTTATGAATCTGGTGAAGAAATGAAAGAGAAATGAAGCACCAAAGGGATAGACTTGACTTTGTCTATTATACCAAAACTGGAGATCTTAGAACACTGTCCTCGTTATCAGGCAATCTTACTTTTTAACAAGATGCCTCATAATACTAAAGAAAGAGAAAAGTGTTTTTATAACAGAGTTGAAGGTACTACTTATAGATAAATATATTTATAATATTGACGAATTTTAACTGTATAGTAGTTCGAATATTTATTTTTAAATAACAGATAGAAAGACATTTATTACTTAATTTATTTTATTTTTTACTTTATTTAATTTTTGAACATTTATTTTATATTTTTAATTATGGAGTAGGGTTTTCATTATTTATTAGAGTTAATTTATTACATATTTTGTTTGATTGTCTAATTTATTTATTTTGTTTAACTAAGTTAAGGCGTAGCAATATAATAAGGACTGTAATATTCTTACACAATTTATTATTATTGAATAAAAAGATTCATTGATTGATTAATCAAAAATTTAGATAGTATTTGAAAAATTCTTGGAGTTTCTCTGCATGATAGAATCCATAACAAGAATATTCACGGATGAATAAGCCCAGCGGATCGTACCAGAAGTAATTATAAAGTGCCATTAAGCTCGAAGAACCACAAATTTACTAATATTTACCACGTAAGAAGATCTGACTAACAATAGAAAAGGAAAGTTCTTATATAGCAACCTCGAACAAGCAAATGCAGCAACAATACTACGATGATCATAGATCTCAAAATGTAACTTGAGAGTAATATGGTCATCCGGTTAACATGGCCACTTTATTATAATTCAAAAACTACAGCCTTGTTCGATAGATGGCTGTGTGTTACGATAGCTCTTCATCGGTCAATTGAACAACAACAACAAGGGGTCAAAAGGGCGCAGCTTAATCTAGACTATTTTGACAGCCGACATTATAGTTAATATTTTTGTCTATTTTAGTATTGTGTAGTGTAGTTAGTTTTTTAAGTTGATTATTCGAAGTGTTCCTAAATATTTCTGGAGCTTGTTTGATTTTTTTTTTCCAAATATAATAGTTACAGTATACGACTTTGTGTTTTTGTCTCTGTCCTTCTCCTAGTGTTCGGATTTTTAGGGCAACATATCTTAAGGTGACCATATACCATACCCTCACATACCTTATAGAAAGCTCCATTTGTACAGATAAGGTAAAAGTAATACTTGAAAACTCAAGGTAGATACAGTAGGCGCTCGATAATGCGGCGCTCGCTAATCCGGCACGCTCAGTAGTCCGGCACTTTGGAACTCAGGTAACCCGCTCTATAATCCGAAGTTTTACACAGCCGAACGCCGGACTACTGAGCGTTTGAATTGTTCGAGTAGTTTCTCTCTTCTCTCGTTCTGAATAAACTTAACATAAACACAAATACATACATATTTGTGTTTATGTTAAGTACGTAATTTAATTTTTATAATATTTATTACTTTAATTTTTTATTTAATTATTATTTTTAATTTAATTTAATTTTAATATGGTTAGGTGAATTTTCACCTAACCATATTAAAATAATATTTTACTGTGGATCTATTTTACTTCCTATACAAATTCGATAATCCGGCAGTTCCGACAATCCGGCATAAAGGGAAAAAATCGGGTACCGGATTATCGAGCGCCTACTGTAGTTTACTATGATATGGCCACGTTACCAATCTTATTTTTACTGTTATCATGATCACAACAAAAGTGCCTTTGAAACGTCAGAAATATACATATAATAAATTAAAAATAAATCGTTTTACGTTCTGATCAGGTTTAATATCCGAGAGATATATACATATGAGAATATCCGGCAAGATGTGACGTGCCGTGGTACACTTAACATTGCGAATGCGCAATGTGGGTGGCAGCTGAAGCAAATTGCTAGTCGCGGTTCAGACGCGACCACGCTTAGTGTCGTTGACGAATTAGCTGTTTTGTCCCTGTTTACCTTTGCTTGTAAACGTCATGTAAGCTAATATAATTTACTGCGCTAATTGCAGCAACTGACTAATTAAAAAATAAAATCGTTTTTTTTTCATAATTTGGTACACCTGCTTCATCTTGCCGGCAAAGTAAAACTAACCTGCGTATATCATATAAAAATTTAAATCTTTATCAATGTCATGTATGACTATGATTTTTTGAGTGCATTCCTTTTTCAGCCTTCGAATGGGACGAAACCAATCTTGTGAGCCTCGACACCTACAAAATAGAAGCGTATCTATCGAGTAAAGGAGTCCTCTTCGCTGTTAGCTCCTGGCTTTGAATACACCGACCGCCTTCAGTTGTCAGTGGTTAAGACTTCTTCGAAACTAACCTTAGGTTTGTTTTTAGAGTAGAATGACAAAGCAACTACAAGAAAGTAAAGGGTTCTTGTAAAGGGGGAAACATTACTTGTCGTTGGGATAACTTCTTACATTGCACAATATTATATAACGTAATTAACGGAAATACGGTAATAATATATATTATTACCGTATTTACGTGGTAGAGCCACACTGCAGCTATACTATGATTATAGTACAAGTGGATTGGATCACGTTCTCACAGGAAACCAGCGTAAAATAGCAGGTTAATCTAAATAAATAAATGTAGATAGCTACGAGCCGCAGCATCCACTTACCATCAGGTGAACTGTGTGCTCGTTTGTTCACCTTTATTCTATAAAAGAAACTGGAGCCTGCATATTGAACGAGCCGCTACAGAACTTAATTAATCAGCTTAGCCTTATTGTTAGACTCCTAACCGTAAACGTTTCGATACATTTTAGTTCGCTGACATTCAATTTCTCCAGTACAAACCTAAGGTACAAACCATTAACAAAAGAAATGCGAATTGTACATATTAAAATCACCATATGAAATCAACAAAACTAGTCCGAAACAAATGAACGAATAGCGAGCGAAACTAATCTAAACGCTATCGGCCGTCGGGATCTTGAAATTATAACAAAGTTTACAAAACACATGCGGAACCCCGCCGTAAAGAGCTCCTTTATGCGCTATCAAGATCGCTCCTTGTAAATAAGAATTAGGCACAAAAGAAGTGAAAACAAAGCCCGAGTCGAGTGCCTTTCAGTTCTCATAGCGAGGGTCCAAATGAAATGCCCACTCGATTCGAGTGGCATTGCACTAGCATTCGTGTAATCGATATTTTTGTTAATATCACGATTAATCGATTACGCTCAATCTTCATCGACTGTTCATTCCCATATACTGAGCAAGATTATAAAAGAATGTGTACGTTGTATGTATGGTTCACATAGACCGTCTTGTGCAATGAATAAAACAGTCTAGTGTGAAGAAAATAAATAATAATAATTAAAATTTAATAAAAATCGGTCTTTTTCTTACCTATCTAAGGAAAGAAATAATTCTGTGAAAAAAAACACAGAATATGTGAAAGAACCTCAGAGTACATGTATTTTCTTTATTTTTCATTGTTAAACCTTCAAGGTACAACGACATCGGGACGTCAGTCACCTCAGTCCCCCGTGACCATGGGTGCTGGAAAGCACCCGAAACGTCGGGAACTGAAAATAAAAATAATTAAAATTAAACGCGATAAAATCCGTAAAGGTAGTTTTAATCAATGTGTAGTGTTCGCGTAAATATAAGAAATCATTATAAAAAAAAACTTGTTCGAGAACAGTTTAATATTTTATATCAACACTGAACGACTGGGTTATTGTAATTTGATCACTCTTTGCAATTGTAACAACTCCTTATAACTATTAGTTTTAGCATTGGCATTATTTAACTGATTTACTTCATCATCATCATCATCAGAGTATATCCGCTTTTTTGGATGCAAATGCCAATGCTAGATAGGAGCTTTTTTGTCGCAGAGAGAATTTTTCGCAACCTTTCATCGAATTTGAAATTTGAGATTTTCTTTTATTTTAGACTTGGTAAAATCGGGTATTATTTTGCGAGATTTTTTTAAACCAGATGTAAAGACAAGACGATCCGAAACATTGAATTAATCGATTCTGGTCCATTGAATATCTTACGAGTCTACTGTAGAAAATACCAGAAAGATGTAAGTGACGATATAGCCATGGAAAGGTGTTGAAGCAGAAAAGTTTTTTTTCAATATAGATTAATAACAATACTTATTGAAAGTCACTATTTTGTTTAATTTATGTTTAGTCCAGCTTTTATAAACCTTTCGCTACCTATAGGTTAAGACAAGAAAGTATAAACAAAGGCCGAACAAACGTTAGCGCTAAATTTCTTCTACTGTAATCAACAATTCACCTGCCTGTATACGGGAAGTTTAACTTGCTATGTGAGCGACCTATGTTCACAGATAAACTATGGACAGGTTGACAAAGGTAGAAATAAAAACTCACAATAAGGTACCTACATTAGTGTAATATGGTCACCTTAAGCTTTGCAGTCGTATAAAATCAAAACTAGGGGAAATATAGATACAAAAACACAAATATTAATAAAAAAGTAGAAAATAAGCATTGGCAATAATGGGGAATACTTCGAAAATGAACTTAATAAAAACTAACTACATTACGCCATATTAAAATCGACTAAAATGTTTACTATTATATTATATATACATGTTTACTATGTATAATATTAAAATGGCGTCGATAAAGCTGCATCCTTTTGACTCTATTATTTTATTGACTAAGAAGCGCTATCCTATCACAGAGCCTTCTATGCCTTATTGGCTATAGTTTTTGAGTTATAAGAAAGTGACCACGTTAACCGGATGACCACATTACCCTCACGTACTTTATTGTAGAATAAAATATTATCCGTTACCGTTACTGTTACAGCCTATTAAAGCTCATTATTGAACATAGGGCTCCCCCATATATGGGGGGGGGGTGTTTGAAATAGTTACCATGCCATGGTTGCAAACCGCAGTTTTTATGTTTAATAATTATTAGAAAGACGCTGCTGACTCAGTCCTGATTTCTTACACCGCCACTTCACGGTTAATGTTATCCGTTTTGTTTTATTTATAAAAAAAATAACTTCAGCATTTGAACCTTACACAGAACATTTTTTATAAGATATCGTGACAAACGAGCACACAGTCCACCTGATGGTAACACAGTCCATAACATATATGTTGATTGTATATCAGCGTCTATTAACTAATTAAATATCCATAACGGTTTCTTATCTTATGCGATCTTGTACGTTTTCACAGGGAATCTGCAGTTTGTGAATGCGTACAAGGTCAGAAAGAAGAAGAGAAGACCGCCAGCGTCACTACATCGAATTTGACAGACTGTGGTCTGTCCTCCTAAATCCTGGCTAAATTACACCGATTCCTTCCTGCCTTCCTGGCCGGGTGGTACCATCTGCTTGGGATCCTATACCTTAGTCCCCCCCCCCCTCGTGATTATGGGTGCAGTAAAGCGTTGGAATATAAAATAAGTAAACTCACGCAGGAAATAGAGTGAACGGGACACTACACTCTATTATGAAGAATCAGAATCTGTCAAAAGGGCACGTATGGTAATTTATAATGCTATGTTAATCCTTATTTTAATGTATGGTACTGAAAGTTGGGTGTGGCAGAAGAAGCACGAAAGTAGAATAAATGCTGTAAAAATGCGGTCTTTAAGAAGTATGCTAGGGTTGAATCTGAATGACAGGGTTAGAAATTGTGTGATAAGAGAAAAATGTGGTATGCAAGATGATATTGTGACCGGGATTAAGAAAGGAATACTTCGATGGTTTAGTCATGTAGAAAAAATGAATGAGGAAAGAGTGACAAAGCAAATTTATATGGCAGACGTGAACGGCAGAGGCGGGAAGGGACTCCATAGAAGAAAGTTTATCGACCAAATTGGCGATATTTTGAAAATGGGCCACATTAGAAGTATCCTTAACCGACGAGCGTGTATGCTCAGATATGTAAAGGAGGCGAGAGCGGTATGTCAGGATCGTGCCAAATGGAAGTCCCTAGTCTCTGCCTACCCCTCTGGCTGACAGGCGTGAGTGTTTGTGTTATGTAAACTCGCGCAATATAATCCGTAAAAACTAGTTTTATTTAAATAATTAAATATCCTTCTAGAAAAATGCACACGGTCAACCGGACCAGTAGCGGGGACCAAATCGAATCAGCCGCCTAATTGAGCGCTAATTCGCGGTGCAACACCCGTGGGAGCCGATCGCCGCGGGCAACCATGCACTGAATAGGGTGACTATAATGTAGGGTGTTGCAAGGGGATTCTTCGATGTCTTTAACTATCTTCTTTATCATTCCTTATTAATTCAACATCTTGCCACAATCCTGTCCTCACACAATTCACGCCAGCAGATGAGTATGCATTTCGTTTTTTTATAGAATAAGGGTGACAAACGCGCACACAGTCCACCTGATGGTAAGTGGATGCTGTGGCCCATAGACATCTACATTTATCCTCTATTAAGAATCAAATCGCATATGCGTTGTCACCCCTGAGGACTAAGATGGAATGTCTCGTTTCCAGTAAAAGAAGGTCACCGAATCTCTACACTCATCATACGAAACACAGCGGTATTAAGCTGCTATTTTACTGGTTTTGGTTTACTGTGAGATCGTGTTCCTTCCCAGATCGAGCTGACCCATTCGTGATACAACCATATTATAGCTGCAGTGTGGCTCTACCACGTATAAATACAAAAAATTCTGAACAGATTTGGTCGAATCGGATTGAATTTTCAGCAGAATTTACGTGTGTTCCATTTAAAAATGTTATATACAGCCTTCGGGGACGTATTGAAGTGGTTTATCCATAAATGCGTCCGAGTGCAAAATATGCCCATATGTCGCGACATAGTTCACGTTTTTTTTGCGGCCGAAGCAATTAAGGGCACCTCTCCGGTAACGAGGGAGGGAGGTGGTGAATACTCATAGCATACCACGCAGCCGGCTTTGTGGTTATGTGGAGACTTTTATCCACTAAACACCACCTTTTGGAATTTGCTTAACGATCTGTCGAGAGATCTTTAAGCTGTAAACGGACGCGATCCTCCTTGGGAACGTCTCGGGCGTGGTAACTATGGCAAATATCCCCCCCCTTTTAACGCAATCTATGAGGGGGGCCTATGTGCAGCAGGCAGTGGACTTTAATACGCCGTAATAGTAACGCTAAAATGTTTCTAACTTATGGTTTTCCGTTATTAGAATCTTTCCAGTTACAAATTGGAGTAATAGGGTGTCTAACTCCGCCATTATAAGTTTATATTTTTTTCTCTGCTGAAACCTATTATTACATTAGCGGTAAACGAATTATTTCTTTTAAGTTGGATACAAAATTGACTTTTAATAATTTACAATGTAGACAAAACAATATATTAAAATAAAGACTGTCTTTCTAAAATAAAATTTCTGTACACCACTGTAGCAACGGCTCCCTCTAGCGTCGCTGCCAAAACATCACCCCATGAGAAACCACGGTACTCTACACTCAAAGATATAATCGCGCTGTTTTTGTTATTTCCTTTTTGAATTCGGAACACTGATTGTTTTCTCTATGACCAGTAATGTTTTTTAAAAAGTTTTTTTCAATGAATTTGAAGTGTTTTGCAAGTGGCAAGGATATTGAGAACCTCTCAGTATTTAATATTAGTTCTGTAGCGCGTTAACAAAAGATTGCGAGTGCGGGAACTTTTGACTTTTACGGATTTTTCTCCTATTATTTCTCGGTAAGCCTCAAACTCAGTAAATTGTTGTACGCATATTAAATGAAATAATTATATAAGAGCATTTTGTGTTTAAATATTTTTAATTTTGCTATATTATTTACCAAGTTATATTGATTAAAATTTAAACTAAAGATCTCGTTTGCTATGCGCCGTCGTATAAATGCAGCGGTGAGTTCATAAGGTATGAAAATGTACAGAGTATCATATGCTTTGATTTTAATTAACCTGTGTATCATCCATTATTATCCTCAGTGAATTACTGCTTCTATAATAATAAATGTCCTTTAACAGACAACGATAAAACACTCATCAGAGAAGACATGAATCGGAAATGAAAACGTGGAATGAAATCAAAGTGAGAGGGACGTCGAATTCGAAACAGATTGACGCAGTGTCCAGATAAGCAATCAGCAAGTAAGGTTAATGATACACTAATGCATAAGCATTTTGTCCTCCAGACCGAATTCCGGTCACGGCAACCAGTCTCAACGGAGGCTAGCCGGCTATGCAGGACACAATTATAGTGTACGAGTGGATACGCATGCACAAGTGCATTCACTTCATTCGTGCACTTCCTATTCCTACACTCTTGTACTCGTAGTCCGATGGAACGGTAATCCGACACGACCGGAAGGAGATCAGACCCAGGACCTACGACTTTACATGTTTTCCGAGACGCGGGGTGAAGCACCGCCCACTTCCTGACTCCTAGCTGCTGCTGAGAATTTCTTGACAGAAAAACTCAATAACCGATTTTGGCCAGACCCGGGATTTGAACCCGGAACCTCATCATCAGCAACCGCATTTACGACCACAATGTCAACGAGACAGACAGCACAAGTATATATGCAGGTACATTGAACATGAGGTGATAGCGTAAGAAATTCTAGCACGCTATTTCATCTTGTTAGTATTATAAGTGATGACAGATATAGCTATAGCGGCATGTAGGAGTACATCAAATATGCGCTTGATGAATGGACGCCGTGCAAAAATCGCCGCAACAAATTTTGTGATACCATCGTACGTTTCACTAGGAGTTTTTTTCCTCGTACGACCCCTCAGTGGAATCGTTTACTACCGGCGATTTTTCCGAATCGGTACGACTTAGGGACCTTCAAGGAAAAAGGTTACGCCTTTCTAAAAGGCCAGCAGTGCACCTGCAATTCCCCTGGTGTTGCAGTTGTTCATGGGCGGCGGTAGTCAATTACCATCAGGTGAGCACCGCATGCTCGTTTGCCCCCCATTCTATAAAAAAACCATCTTCAAAGATATGTTGTACGTGTGTTAGGAAGTGTCCATTAGGTACAGCCTATAAAAGCCCACGGCTGAACATAGGCCTCCCTCGTAGATTGCCTTATGGGGGATTTTACCACAGTTGCCACGCTTGGCAAACGAGTTGTTAACCACAGTTTTTTATAATTTTGAGTTGTTGCCAGGAAGATGCGGATGCCCATCTCCTGTTTCATTTTTTCTCTTTTGCCTCCCATGACTCCCTCGGGACAATATGGTGTAGTGGATTTTCTTACACCGCCGCTACACGGATGTATATAATACATAAAACGTTATGAGTAACTATCACAGTTTACACAAAGAAATCGTTTAATTAATATATTCAGCCATATGGCTCGAAGAACCTAGGAGAACTGGATGTGGCCCAGGCCCTTGTTTTGTAGCATTATTTGTGTTCAATACTTGTGAAGGACTGTAACAGAGATTCCATTCATTTATATATGCATTCATTTATTAATTATAGCGTAATTCGTACGCAGCCAGTATTGAACTTTCGCGGAGTGATGAAGATGAGAGATAAAAAAATGATGAGAGATTTAATTATTCCTACTTTCAAAATACCATCTTTCTTTCAGTTAATAAATTACGTTACGAAAAGATTAAACTATATTTTTATTTTTATTCATAACGTGAAGGGGATGAAACAAACACGAATAACTTTATGGAAGGCCGATAGGACTAAGCCTTCAATAATACAGTTTACTCCTTTTTAAACGCCTGACAATGTATCGACAATGCCTCTAGTATTACGTATAGGCAACAGTGGTCGTTTACCATAAGGTGAGCCACCCCTTCTTTATATATACATTCGTTACATCAGTGAAACAGCACCCTTATTAAAGAATATTGAAAGCAGATCAATTTACTTATATATATATATATATATATATATATATATATATATATATATATATATATATATATATATATAATATTATGGAGTGAATAAAACAGTCAAAACCGATTGTATTGACTTTAAAAAACCTAATTATTATTAGTATTATACCCTGTTATTAAAAGCAGATTTGTAATAATCAGCCGTGGTAGCCCAGGGATTAAGCACTCGCCATAAATAATAAGTCGGGGAAAAAGTTTCTTCCTATTTTATATATCTACAAATTCAAGACATTTTCTTTCAAAGTTTAATTACATTTTATTATAATATATGTATGCGCCATTTTGTTCGATATCTTAATACGTGACATAATTCCGTTGCTGTAGAAATCTTGGGATATTTGATCAAAAAATGTGACAAGTAGTTTTGACAGTCCTCTCTTGATGTTAACCTAACACTACCCAAATAATTCTGATGAGACTGAAACAGGTTAAAATCAGAGAGTGTAAGGTCAGAACTACATAGTAAATGCATTAAGACTTCCCAACCAAGTTCTCAGAACTTTTGCTGAATGGCCAAAAATCCTTGCGGTCTAGAGTTATCATGATGAAACACCACTCCTTATCTGTTGATCAATTCCGGCCGTTTTTTTTTTCATTTTCTTGCTTGAGTCTAATCAGTTGGTGGCAATAGAAATCCGAATCGATGGTTCTGCCTGGCGGTGAAAGCTCATAATAAAGGACACCCTTCCAATGCCACCATACAGACAGCATCACCTGCTAAAAATTATTGCGTGTTAATCCGGGTTTCGCTACAGTCTGTGGAGCTTGACTACCCTTTGACCATCATCTTTTTCGAACGTTCTTGTCGTAGGTGATCAACTTTTCATCACCAGTGATCAATCTTTTCAAAATGGTTCGGTTTCAATAGGGAATCGCAAATGCATACACGATTTAGGTTGTTGTTAGGTTTCTTGCAGTAAGCTCATGTGGTACCCAAAAATCTAGCTTTTTTGTATAGCCAAACTTCTTTAAATGGGTCTACTAGCTATTTTGTGGTCAATCCTTATATACTATATGATCTTGCTTTACTTTTTCAAAAATGGCATCGACTTTGTCCATATGACCAGCGAGTAGAACGAACTGCATATTTGACATCAAAATTCACGGAGTTTAAACGCTTGAACCAAATTTTGTGTTACCCTTCCTAACACTGCATTAGATACATAAACGTCAAAATATTTTTTCGCGGCTTGAGTCGCATTTGTCCCTTTTTTTTGCAATAAAACTTCGGAATATATCGAATTTCTTCGTTAGATTCGCTCGTTTTGGCGGACATAGAAACAATTAAAAAAAGGTGAGAGTGTTTTTTCTTTTTACTTTTTTTTGCTATTACACAGGATATCAGCGTGAAATAGAAGATAATGCTAATGCGTTTCGTACAGTGAGTGTAGAGAACCGGAGACATAGGACTTCATGGTAACGCTGCTTTCCATCTAAGTCCTCAGGATAAATGTTAGATGTCTAGAAGTCATGGCAATCACTTACGTCGTACGTCACGTCATCATATCACTACGGTATAGGCGGTATAGTGATTATATACTCTTTGAGGTGGACTGTGAACTCGTTTGTCACCCTTACTCTATAAAACATTGTGCGTGTAATTGTGTACACACGTACGAAGTGAAACTTTTTTACGACGTATCAAAAAAGTTCTTCTTTTATTTTATATTCTACATAAGGTTAAATCCTATACTATTAAACGAGCAATTCTTGTATATATATATAATCGGGATCTCGGAAACGGCTCCAACGATTTTCATAAAATTTAGTGTCCAGGGAGCTTCGGGGATGAAAAATCGATCTAGCTAGGATTTATTTTTAGAAAATGTCTTTTTGTCCGTGTTTTTAGGCAATGAAAAACTGCTACAATATCGTTAGAATAAGAAGGTAAATATTGACAGATTGTAAATGATTATAAATAGCTTAATTGGTATAATGGGCGGTCACAGAATCGTAAAACCCCGGTTCGAGCCCAGACCGACCGACCGACTTTTTTTAATTTTTTTTTTCAAGTTCCCTTCTTTTTTGAGAAAATCTATTTTTTTCTAGCACTTTTTTAGTATTTTTTAAAAACACGAAAATTTAAATTAAAATAATTGCACTCATGATTTTTTATTCAAATAACCAGTTCCGTTTTTTCTGTTATGTCGCTAAGATCAAAAAATATTATTTATATTTCATCAGTATGTAATTTGTATCTAAATATAATTTCCAAAACACACGAATAAAAAAAACCCGAGCGAAAAATACCGAGCAAAGCTCGGTCAACCAGGTACTAATATATTATGCAGCGTCGGCGGTGAAACGTAACATGTAAACGTGACGTTTTTGTTTTTTAATACCGTACTAAATTTCTTCACCACGTCGATAAAGAAGATTAACTTTAAAATATTATAAATATAAATAACAACCTTGGGATTGAATCGATTTGAAAATAGAACGTAAATATTATTATTTTTTTCAATTTATAGGGCAATTGCTACAAGGCATTCAACCATAATAATGCAACAAACTCTGTAATACATTATTATAATGCAAATCACATTGCAAATTTTTGGCAGATTTTAACTTCTCGTGTCGAGAAGTTAAATATAATCTAGTAGTGACTGGGTACACCTGTAAGACTAAATAATTAGCAAAAACAAGTACCTTTAACATTAAAATAGCAACTTTTGACGTGACAACGTCTTATAAATTGGTTTGCCGGGTGACACTTCAAGAAACTGCGTTACGCTCCGCTCACGTTATGCGCTCACAATGAGAGCGAGTGAGAGGCACGCGTCCCTTCCACTCGGGCATGGTTAGCCCGCCTAAGAGCGAGAGAGACAGACATAAAAAGTGTTATTTCATCCTTCTTCCTACTATACGAATGAATATTCACATTAAAATTATTTTACCACTCAAAGTCGTTGTCACGTAAAACTTTCGCCCGTATACCGACTTTACAGGCAACCAATTTTTTTATGCAATCTGTTTATTTTTAAATTATTTTACATTAGTTTTTTTTTATAAATAGGGGTAACAATCAAGCACACAGTCCACCTCTTAGTAAGTGAATGCTGTGGCCCGTAGACATCTACCTCTCCTCGATTAAGAATCAAAACGTAGATGCGTTGTCACCCCTGAGGGCTAAAATGGAATGCCTCGTTTCCAGTAAAAAAGGGTCTCCGAATCTCTACATTCACAATACGAAACACAGCAGTTTTAAGCTGCTATTTTACGCTGGTATTCTGTGAGAGCGTGATCCCCCATTCGTACTACAACCATAATATAGCTGCAGCGTGGCTCTACCATGTACAACGCCTTTGGAATAGTTTAAGAAACGTATGAAATTTGGTACGTTGTTCGTTTACAGTGTAGACTCATCATTTTTACAAGAATCTCATTAAATTATTAATAACTAGCTATCTGCCCTAGCTTTGCACGAGTTAGCACCTACCGGGTCCAACTATGCCTATAACATATAAGCAGCGCAAAAAAACGAACAAACAAATAATTATTTTTATATGTTAGATTGAAACACAACCCACTTTCGTAAATACGTGGTGTAATTAAAACTATAACATAACATAACATAAACACTCACGCCTGTCACCCAGAGGGGTAGGCAGAGACTACAGACTTCCATTTAGCACGATCCTGACATACCTTTCTCGCCTCTTCCACATTCATATACCTACGCATACATGCTCGTCGGTTAAGGGTACTCTTAATTTGGCCCATTTTTAGTATATCGCCAATTTGGTCGACAAACTTCCGCCTAGGACGTCCCTTTCCGACTCTTCCACCCTTACGCCCTAATTAAAACTAGTGTACGGTATTCTTTAACATCTAACAATGGTCAAATGTACCACGTAATAACGTTAGTACGCAAAGAAAACATAAAGAAAGTTTTCTTTTACAAGTCGAGAGAACAGTAGACAGCGCCAAATGAAGGGAACTGAACTGACTTGTGTCAAGAGTCGAGAAAAGTGCATTAACTAATCTCCTTTGAAAAACATCTTGTGTCCTCTTTACTTTTGTTTCGTTTGGATCTTGGTGGAAAAGAAGTTCTTTTGCCCCCCGACTGCAGCCGAGATCAAAAGGAGGGTGATAAATTCGGTTGTTGGGTTACTCTCTAATATGTATCGGACACACCTTATTATGACGATTTTAAATGTTCCTTGAATTTTGAAAAATTATTTCACAGTCGTTTTTTATAATTGCGGAGGTAAAATTTAACTATAATACGTCATAAAATAAATATGGCAAAAAAACGGTCTGAAACTTAGAACCTAAAGATAATATTAGGTGAGCAAATGTAGTCCTACAATGGGACCCTACGTCCAGCAATGGATTCTAAGCTAATGATGAAGAAGAAGAAAAAATATATCATATATCAGATAAAAGGTATTAGTACATTCTAAATAAACATAATACAACTTAACCCTTCAATCACTAAGGAGTCGAATTCGACCGCGGCGTTATTCCGTCAAAATTCAAGCGGTCGGATTCGACCGCGCACACACACAGCACTTTGAAATGAATTGAAATGAAATTTTCTATACTCTAGTGCAATAAAAAACAGTTATACTATGGATATTTATTTACAATCTACGTTCATTTTGTACACCATTTTCGCGTGAATATTATTGTGTTGATTTTTGAATTTTTCTAGTGTTTTTTTTAGTGTTTTAGTATAGTGTTTTATTATAAAATTGTCATGAAAGTTTTTGTGTGAATATAATTTATCTTTTTACGTAAATAATTTCGAGTAATATAAATTGAAATAATTGTGATTTTCACGCAGCCGACATTCGCTTGGTATGTTTTGTTTTTGTTATCAAATTATAGTAGTCTTTTTGTAATGAAGTAAAACCTGACACTTGTATAGATTTTATAATGCCAAACTTCTTCGTAGAAAAGTAGTCTCTAAATATAAGTTTTAATGGTTTAAAGAGCTGTGGGTGGGTGCGGTCGCATGCGACCGCTCGGGATTTGACGGACCTATGCAACTGCATGGGAATTTGAAGGGTACTGAGGGGATAAACACTCAGGCCTGTCACCCAGAGGCAGAGAATACGGACTTGAATTTGACACGATCGTGACAAAGCTCTCTCACCTAACTCCTCTCCATTATACCCATATACCTACGCATACATGCTCGTCGATTAAAGGTACTCTTAATCTGGCCCATCTTCAATATATCGCCAATTTTGTCGATAAACTTTCGTCTAGGGCGTCCTTTCCTGACTCTGCCTTTAACTTTTGCAACAAAGATTACTACTCTTGATATATTATGTATATTGTAAATATAAATATGTCATAAATATGCCATCAAAAAAATAATTTGTAAAAAATAACAAGTCTCGCAACTCAGTTATTCTACCGTAATAAATTGTGAGATCCATGTAATACCAAGTCGGCTAATTTATTCAGTCCCTACTTAAGGGTCCTTCTGTCTTAAGTTATTACGTAATTAGCTAACTTAACAACATCTGGTCACAATGTTATATCAATATTATGTATAATAAAATCTTTTATGTTTTAAATAAATAGACAGACTTGGCCATCGCACGAAAATAGAATGTATACATGTAATACATATTATATTAAATTAGATTGTTTAGTGCGATTGCCAATTCAATCTATTCTGTATCTGTTTAATCCACAGAACACTTATTCCGCTATATTAGGTGTTCTGTGGTTTAATCTTTTCAGGCTTCTAGTTTTATCCACAACGAAGTTATATGGCCATCTTCGTCCGTCCTATGAGTGTCGTAAGAGGCGACAGAAAGTAAAAATTCGGTTGGAATACCGCTTGCCATGAGTGGGTCACCACGGCAAGCGGGTTATCTATAAATATATACAACTATCCTCCTTTAGTAGACAATCTATGGGGAAGCCTATGTTTATTTGTGATTGGCTTGTGATGAGCTGTTATATAATGATGATGATAGAATTATAATAAAGCATCTCCAGGTGATTGCGACTGCAACTTTGTCAACTAAATAGAAATAATAAAATAAAAGCGGCCAAGAGCGTGTCGGGCTACGCTCAGTGTAGGGTTCCGTAGTTTCCCCTCCGTCACAATAAGTGTTCCCACTTATGCGTTTAAAGGTGGGTATCCATTATGCTCGCGCTCCAGCAGCGCTCCGCGCTCCTGCAACTGCTCCCGGTAGTGGGTACTGTTGTTTCCATCCAAGTTCAAAATGATTTTCCTAGAAAGTCCTTATAAAGTTCTACTTTCAGATTTTTTTCATATTTTCTAAACTTATGGTTCAAAAGTAAGAGGGGGGGGACACATTGTTTTTTACTTTTGGAGCGATTATTTCCGAAATTATTGACATTATCAAAAATGATTTTAGTAAACCCCTATTCATTTTTAAATACCTTTCCAAAAATATATATCACACGTTAGGGTTGAAATTAAAAAAAAATCACTTCCCACTTTACATATAGGGCGGCTACCCTGATAAAACATATTTTTTTCAATTTTTATTTTACCACTTTGTCGGCGTGATTGATACACATATTGTTACTAAATTTCAGCTTTCTAGTGCTAACGGTCACAGAGATTAAGCGAGGACGGACAGACGGACAGACAGACATGGCGTAACTATAAGGGTTCCTAGTTGACTACGGAACCCTAATACAACTTATCAATAAAAAAACACTTTTTCCAACGGTTGTTTTCATTTTTTAATTTGTGAAAATATTACTTGGATTTCATATGAATTTAAGTATCATTCATACGACAAACAACAAAAAGCCTTTGCTCGTATTTAAACTTCTGTTCGTGAAAAACCAATCGATAATTTTTTGTTTAATTGAAATTTGAACTCTAACGTTTTAGACATAAGCCAAGTCAAATGTTTAAATAATGTGGCTGGGTTAACAATGACCGCTTTCGGCGGGCGGATGCAGGTTTTTTGACAAATGGCCAGCTACGATTTGTCTCGCGAGGGGCGGCTCTGCCACAGACTAACACAGTGCTGATATGAGGTTTATTCACTGATTGATGTTAAAATTATACTGTTTTTCTGAAATTCGTTTATATTATAACCAAATCTTCTCATTGACAGGTAAACAGCCCACTATCCAGTCTTTAGGTAAGTAGGTGACGTGGTGGAGATCGTCTAATTTTATATTTTCTTTGTATTTTTGGTTTCTTTATCCTAAAATTTAATAAAACACAATAGGAAGGCCCTGAAAACTTAGATTTCATGCATACGGTATATTTGTCAAAAGCTAACAAAAATACGAGCTTCTTCTTTCTCATTCTGTTGTCCATCTTCTCGCTCAGTTTCCCTCTTTCGTCTTACGACACTTACAGGACGATAATATGTGAAAGTGGATTTTCTTACGCATCTACTACACGGCTACGGCACATTCGTACAGTATACCAAATAAATTAATAGCAGTTATTTTATTCCATCGTAAAATATTAGCAATGTTTATTATTTTATAGCATTAGCTGTTGTATGTGTTTCGTATCATAAGTAACGAGATTCTGGACCGAGAATACTAGACATTACTTGTGTTCACTTTAGCCACTTTAAGCTAGCTTAGATTACTTGTGATAGTTGTGGTTTACTAAAGTAGTAGAATGGTGCATTCGAACACAGGACTCTCTGAGTTTGCAGTCCACTCCCTTAAGCATAAGCCTGCCGATTCTATCCTATATGAAAACGCGTCTGCAGTTTAATGTTGGCCATCAAGTTGGTAGCCTATGCTAATATTTAGCCTTTATTTCCATAAAGACTAAATATTATTCTATAGAAACTAAAAGACTATAAAAGTCTAAGTGGTGAACTTTGAGTAAGTTAGGAGGTCTTGTATTGTGATCTACATTCTGAAACGGGAGCCCAGCAAATACTTTTCATGGTAAGTCTGATGTTAAGCAAAGATGTTATTACTCGTATAATATCTATCATAAACGTATAATGTGTGTTATTCGATCTCTCTGTAATAAATAGTCTGTGGAAAAACAGGGCTGGCCGGGTTCAGCGATGGTCATGAAAGGATGTTATGATATTACATCATTTTTCCCGCGCACAATACTATACGTGTACGCCGCCATTTCCTCCGCCTAATGCCCGCCGGTGCCGAACGACGTTCGCATAATACCATAATGCCATAGCGCAATAATGGACGCCGACTATTTTCATTTTGTATCTTTTCGTATACTCAGAAGTATGGAATGAATTGAGAAAACGCTTTGGGGAACTTTGAGGTTTATATTATGGCCGCTAACAATGTGCCGGTGCGGAAAGAACTGTTATTCCATTTTTAAAAATATAATTTTTAAATAAAAGATTTGTTTGCCACATTGAGCTATTATCTAATATATATTACTTTAATGCTTTGCCACCATACGCTCTTTATGTGACCTTTTATATCTTTTAATGAATGTTGTATTAAAAATATACTTTATTGATAATTATTTTAAGTAATTAATCGGTAATGGCTGGTAGTGTTAATTTACCAATTAGTCGGAGGTGAAGGAAGACAAGGTGAGAAAACTTGTGTGATATATTAAATACTTTTAGTAGTACAGCCATATTGTAATTTATTTATATCGAATTGGTCAACTCGACCGGGAAAATACCAACCCTTTACAGAAAACGAGCCTGAATAGCAACATCATGCCGCTGTCATCCGTATAGTGAGTGTAGGGAATCGAAGATCCTTTTTTGTAGCAGTAAGGCAATCTATCGTGGTGAACCTGCATTATGACCTACAAATTCTCTACCGAGGATACATGTAGTTGTCTATTATTTAACCTTATCTTACATTACCAAATATAGTGTAAATTCATAACTCTATTCACTAACTCAGATATACACTTGTATGCAAACACACACACACACACACACACACACACACACACACACACACATACACACACACACACACACACACACACACACACACATACACATACGCACACACACACACACACATACACACACGCACTCGCGCGCAAACACGCACGCACGCACACACGCACACACACACGCACGCACACACGCACACACACGCGCACGCACACACGCATGCACACACGCGCACATACGCACATGCACGCGCACACACGCGCACTTACGCATACACACGCGCACGTACTCGCACACGCGCACACTCACAAACACACACACACACGCACGCGCACACACGCACAGACACACACACACACCCTCCCGGGCGCGCACACGCACACGCACGCACGCACGCTCGAACGCACGCACACACACTAGCAAATACACGCGCACGCACAAGCACACGCATACGCACACGCGCACGCACACTCACACGCACACGCACACACACACACACACACACGTATGCACGCACGCATGAACACACGCACGCACGCACGCACGATCGCATGTAGGCTTGCTCGCACGCGTGCACGCACGCACGCACGCAATCACGCACGCATGCACGCATGCACATGCCCAAGCACACGCGCACGCAAACGCACACGCACACGCGCATGCACACGCGTACGCACACGCGCACGCAAACGCGCACGCACACGCGCACGCACTCGCGCACGCACACGCGCACGCACACTGTATTTTTTGTAATCTTGGGAAAGAGCGGGGTCCCCTAACAAGTGTCATACTTACAAGGAGATTCCAGCCATTAGTTATGTTACTAAGTAAATTATACCTGAATAAAGATTTTTCATTTTCATTTTCATTTTTTTTCATTCACTTTGTGTTTGTGTGTTTCTTGTTATTAATACTTTAAAAAAATATGAAAATTTACGTGCTGTAAGATCTATCAACATTTATTTTGATTTTAATAAACTATAAGCCATAAAAGAAAAAAAGAAAATAATCCATATATATTTAAAAAATAGAAAAGCATATTTTCACACTGCTATCCATAATAATAACAGTGTGAAAATATGCTTTTCTATTCTTCGAGGGCTAACTTGCAATTGATGCATCCGTAAGATCCATCCAACACGTAAAAACTTTTGCTGACCGGTGATAAGCAAACAACGGGTCCTACTCAAAAAGCGTTTGGCATCCATAAAAGTGTTTGGAAACTTTGAAACTAGAAGAATTTGGGTTAGGTTTATTGATGTAAAGGAGCGAGAGAGGTGTGCCTTGATCGTGCCAAATGGAAGTCCGTAGTTTCTGTTTACTCCCCTGGGTGACAGACGTGAGTGTTTATGATTTTATAAACGCTGGCTCATCACTGAAACGCCTTATCCAACAGTGAACTAAAAGAAATTGTATTGGTCCGATGAATGTTATAGCATTTTCTTTTAATTTGTTTTAAAACCTTTATTGAACCGTCTATGGCGCACTGTTGGTCATTTGCATTTTACAACCCAAGCCATAAAAACTTTATCAGTATACAATCAGTTTGAAAGCCAATCTAATTCGCTCTGTCGCTCACTTAGGGTGAATGGAATGAGACAAAGTTGCTTCTTCTAAGTCCATTAATGTTCTCTATTACTTTCTTATGTATAATAGGATTGGCACGTACTGGCGTAGAAAAACATTTTTTTAGTAAAAATAATACAAGCAGTCCCAAGGCTGCTCTACCTTTGCAGTTTCGGGGCTAACAATTTGCCATAAATTTTATTATACGCAAATGACCCAAGTTCGATCCCCACCAATGCAAACACTCTCACTCACACTCTCACTTCAACTCAGCGAAACGGGCAACTTGAAGACATTAGAGATCATGTGAATTTCACCAATATGCAATACGGCAGCATGAAGGACTTTTCCCTATCCTAAAATTCTCTAAGGGAAGGGAGTTTATGGAAAGTAGACTGTTACCATACCTTTTCATATATTATAAAAAACTTAAGTAGAAAACAAACTTACAGTCCACCTGGTGGTAAGTGGCTTTGGCCGTGGTAAGATAAGGGGAGATCCCGTCAAGCTAAGTGTTTAACGCGCGTTATGGCTAACGCTCCGTGTGGTAGTTCCGAGATATTCTATATATACACCGTAGTACATCGGTACTTTGATAGCGCGATTTAGGGTTCGGTGTGTTTTTCTGTCAGTGCCGCCAAGTGCCTTCTGGAGGTCATATACACACAACACCTACGGGACGATTTGGCATACTGGATATTCTTATACAGCGACTACACGGTCGGCCAGATTTTAATTAACAGTAACAATTACTTTAATTAACATATTTTAACGAGCAACTTGAGCCAACCTCACTACCCACCGTATCTTTTGAAACGCAATGTGTAATCACTATAATGCAAATGCAAGCAAGTAACGATGGATGCTCATGGACATTTGCATTTTACTATCAGAAAATAAACATTGTCTCCTTTTCTGTTCGTATATGTGTAATAAATAGGCCTACATTTAGCAATGACAATTTTCTTCTTCTTTTTTTATAGAACAAGGTTACAAACGAGCACACAGACCACCTGATGGTAAGCGGATGCTGTGACCCATAGACATCTATATCTATCCTCGATTAGATACGTTGGCACCCTTGAAGCCTAAGATGGAATGCCTCGTTTCAAGTAGAAAGGGTTTGCGGTTTTCTACGGTCACAATATGAAACACAACATAATTGAGCTGCTATTTTATGCTGATATTTCGCGAAGAAGTGGTTCTTCCCCAGTTTAGCCGACCAATTCGCAACTTAGCTTTACCACATAAAAAACTTCTCAATTCTTTCTTCTTTATCAATGTTCAATATTATTTTATAAGAATTTCTGTACTAAAAATTACTAAAACACAGATTGCGACTAGTACTTATTCGTTAATTAGTCATATAAAATGCGCACAATAGCATGCACACGCACGCACGTACGCACACAATATCTATATATCTTTAGTTTAACTATAAACTAACTAATTTTAACAAGTGTATTTTTACAGAATTTGGGTGACAAACGAGCACACAGTCTATATGATGGTAATTGGATACTGGGGCCCATAAACACCTACATTTACAACCATTATCACAAATGAGTAATATCACAAATGAGTCGGCTCGACTGGGGGAGGACCACGCTCTCAAAATACTGCCAGCGTAAAGCAGCTTCCTGCTATGTTTCGTACGGTGATTGTAGAGACCAATCTCACTGAAAACGAAGCACTCCACCCTAGCCCTCAAGGATGACAACGCATCTGCATTTTAATTCTTAATTGAGAATGGATGTAATGTAGACTTAATTTCTTTGAGCCACAGCATCCACTTACCATGTAGTGTGTGCTCGTTCATTGTATAAATAAATTTTAAGTATAATTGCTGTACTCATTGTAACATTTAAACAGAATTGTATACATAAAAACAGAAGTATTTCAGATTCAGAAACAAATTTTTATCACATTCCTCCACTGGACTAAAAAACTCCAACATTTCTCTATCATCATCACATAAATATGTAGTACACGTGAAAACTTTCCACACAACGAAAACCGCATCAAAATTTATCTAATGTTAGTAATATTATTGGCTAATATACAATCAGATAGTTAAGGGAGTTTGCTTTACATTGAAACAACACAATAAACACAGATTAAACATACTATGTTTTTATTATGTGTGTTACCACAGAACTTTTTTTAAAAGATTTTATTTAGAAATAAAATTAAAAAAAGATTCCTCTACTTTTTTCTTTCTTCGTTTTTTTTTAATTTAAATGCTGATGCTTCTCGCGTAGTTCAAATGGGTATAGATTTTTTCAAGATCCGACTAGTAGTTTTTAGGTTATCCTTAGTAATGTGGTAATGCGTATTCAATTTACTTCGAATACATTGATGATGTCATTTTGTTTATGTTGAAGTCGGTTGTACATTTTTTTTTAATTTTACCACTTGAACTATTTATTGAACTTACAAAAAATTCATTCAACATTGATTCATTACAGCCTATTATAACTTCACTTTTCTTTCACTCATATGAGGGATATACCATGTTATATACTATAGTTACCATGCTTGCAATGTTAGCAACCGTAATTGTTTTATTATTTTGACCTCTCATCAAGAGGACACTGCTGCCCATCTACTATTTCAGATTTCGTCTGCCTCACTTACGACATCCATGGCATAATATGAAACACGTTATTAATGTTACTATACTACACGTTACTAATATATTACAAAAAGTTACAATAATAATACACTACAGGTTACTAATATGTTACTATGCGTTAATATGCTACACGTTACGAATATGTTACTATTCCTTAATATACTACACGTTACTAATATATTACTATATGTTAATATACTACACTTTAATAATATGTTAGTATACGTTAATATGCTACACGTTACTAACATGTTACCATACGTTAATATACTAAAATATTACAATACGTTAATATACTACACGTTACTAATATGTTACTGCGTTTATATGCTACACGTTACTAATTTGGTACAATACGTAAATACCAACGGGTACCAACACATTACCAACGTGTACTAGTCGGTACAAATGTGTATTGACTAGTTTCAGTGACTACGAATATTATCAAACGACCTTATTTTCCCTATAAAATATTTCCGCAAAAATAACGCCTCAGCCTGTAAACTATCTAAAGATGTTATCTGCTACAGTTATAACTGTTATATTTGACAACGGGCGGCCCCCCGCGGCTTCGCTTGCGTGGATTTCATTAAGATTGTATTTCATGGATTTTAATTATTTTGCGCGGTACTCTAATTCTTTTTCTAAAATAATCATATCCTAAGTTACTCCTTATAGCATCTGCTATCTGCCAAGAACGGCCCTTTGAAATCGGTCCTGCCATTTCGGAGATTAGCCGAAACAAACAGGCAGACAAAAATTTTAAAAATTGTTTTTTTTTGTTATTAGTACCATATATATATATATATATATATATATATATATATATATATATATATATATATATATATATATATATATATATATATATATATATATATATATATAATAATAATAATATAATAATATTCCACAACTATCACACAACGCCGTCTAGTCCCAAGCTAAGCAGAGCTTGTGTTATGGGTACTAGACAACTGATGAAACATACTTATATATTTCTAAATACATAAATATTATAGATAAATTACACCCAGACACAGAACAAATGATCGTGCTCATCACACAAACATTTGTCCTGGGTGGGAATCGAACCCACGACCTCCGGCTTAGCAGTCAGGGTCACTAACCACTAGACCAACAGGCCAGTCATATATATATATATATATATATATATATATAATATAATGTCTAAATAAGACCTTTATATATATATATATATATATATATATATATATATATATATATATATATATATATATATATAAAGGTCTTATTTAGACATTATATACAGATACTTTAATTTTATTTATCTGTATAGATTCCGTCGTAGGTCCATTTAATATAGCGCTTAAGAAACGAAATCAATATTTTCGGGTTTAGGTTAAATTTATCAAACTGTATTAATATTTCTTTGTAGTACCTAATTTTTGTATTAATTTTTTTTAATTGTGGATTAAAATCTATGTATATTTTTAGTTATTATACAAAGGCTTGTAAGCATGCATTACCTATTATTAAATGTGCATAGTAGTTTATATTACTGTTTTAGAATTAAGCATATGTATTAGTGTAACATTTGTTGGTGAACCAAACAAATAAATAAACAAAATAAATAAAAATAGAAATGTCAGTAATCTGGTGATACAGTCATTAATCATCGTCCAGTATAAACAAAACAATATAAACAAATATACTAAAAATAAAATAAATAAACATAAATTAACAAGGTTTTATTAGCTACAAAAAGGACTAGTGTTTTTGGATAAAGTTTAGCCTACATCACTCCTAGTATAGCTCTTTACCAGTTCTTTGGCGTTGGTGTTGCGTCGGCGAGACGTATCGCATTTCAGACGCTAATAACAGTAAAAAAAATTCTAGCATCCTCTAGTTGCTAATAATAACTGCAATTATGCGTCACTCCGAAAGAATATAACATGGATATCACTGATGGCTCTTCATTGTTTAAAGCAATTAAGTCTCGTCTCTCTTAGGACACCCACGGCAAAATTTGGATAAGTTCACAGAACACCTAATATTTCCGCTATATTAGATGTTATGTGAATAAGATGATTCTCTTACACGGAACGGAACTTGAAATATGAGACTGAATTTAACCGAGCACTTATAAAACACTTAATTTTTACCAAGTCCTTAGAGATATCTCAGTAACTATTTATTTTGGCAACTTTACCCTTAACACAAGATTTATTAATCATAATACTACTACTCCACTTCCCTTCTCATGATAATAGACCATCAAAGACAACATCGCACAGATTAGCATAAAACAACCATAAACGACAATTTGTCTCTTAACGCCAGCGCCAAAATAAAGTTAACGGATAAACATCATGAAAATAAATATATATCCCCCGTATAATGGCCTCCCTAAATGCACTGCACAATGCTCAAAATCGCTGGCGAAACGGGCAAAATGAATTGTGTACGGAAACATATTACCGACGCGTCAAATGAGTCGGAACTTATGCTCGAGATGAGTGCCTTGTCCCACTGTGCATCATTTAGTTTTGTTTATGTGTTTACTCAGCACATTGGTGGACTCCACTGTGGGGTGATTTCATAACTCGCGCTATAAATAAGGGTCAACACTGTGGGATCACTTTATGAGATGTTATATCCCAATTTTGTAATGTGCCGAAGTGAATGAAACGTAAATCTACGCCAAATAATTCTATTGTCTTTTTATAATGTTCTTAATTTTAAATAAAAGGAATTCGGTGCAAAGACGAAATAATAGCCTTTTATCGAGCTCGTGGGGTTATTTGCAAGACAATAAAACATTAATTAATTTTAGTTAGTTAAAAAGTTGAGAGCCGTGGTAGCTCAGATGGTTAGCACTCGCTGTAAATTTCACAATACGCGTGCAAACCGGGTTCAATCCCCGCCGGCACCAATGAAATTGTTAATTGCAATTTTAAGTGCTGATTTACCACGTGCTCGGTGTAGGAAAACATGGTGAGGAAACCTGCATGTCTGAGAAATAAGAAAAAAAATATTTCGAAGACATGTGAAGTTCGCCTTCTCAACTTCTCAGAAGAAAGTCTATACTCAAAATTGGAACGTATGGGTACGTTACTTTATTTTACCTGAGTTTAAGTATATTAGAAAAGAAAATATACTCGTAAAATTGTATAAGGATACAAGATTGAAAGCTCATAGGCGTAGATCAACTTCCGTTATTAATTAAAATTCAAAACAGCAAAATATAAAAATACGAATTTAATAAATCTATAAAGTCTTATATTCATTTTATACCAAAATAAAAGTTTTTTTAAAACTAAGTAAAAATTATAGCTTCGTTCATCAATTACAAGAAACACCAATCGAGAAAGCTTTGTGCTCCACCCTCTAGTCTTTATCGCGCCAACAAACAAACAAACGCGATTAAATTAAACAGCACCCGCCTCGCCCACCGACGAGCAGATGTTCAAACAGCCAGAATCAACACTAATTCTATCAATCACAAATCCATTAACGAATATTTTCAATTAGCCCATCGAATTATTTATTTCACGCCCCACACTTCGTTGTAAATAGTGTTGTCCCAATAAAACATCACCGTTTGTGCTGATTGAAAATTGTGTTTTCACTTCCAGATCATTACGTATTTCGTATCATTAGGTTTTTGATTGTTTAACTTGACGACATTTGCAGCAACTATTTTTTAATTGTAGTTTGTAGATTTACAAAAAAATTTATGGCTTGGATTTTATTTTCATTCAAAACTTTGGATTATTATATCATTTCAGGAGTTATACGTACTTTCTAGTAACAAAGCATGCCATCTTTGCCCTCAGAGGAGACAACCTATCTGGAATTTAAGTCTTAATAGAAGATACATAGAATTGTATAAATGTCACCAGGCCATTATATTGATTGTGTGCTCGTTTGTCGCTACTAGTTAAAAAAAATCTTGACGAAGTTATGTTACGAGTTCGTTTCAGTCACAAACTATATTTTAATTAAATATACTTTAATATAGTTTTTAATCTTTTCATTACAAAAAATTGTTAAATAAAAATTATAATTAACACGATATTTTGATAGTAATGTTCTTTGTTTCCATACACCTAGATCCAGTTCATAGGGAGTATATACCCGGTCTTGAATTGTCAGACTTTAGTCTCGCACTATTTGATAAAAATAATAAAGGATGTATGTTTCTTTTACATAATAAGGGTGCCAAACGCGCACTCAGTTCACCTGATGCTAAGTAAGTGCTGTGACCCGTAGACGTCTACATCTACTCTTGATTAAGAAACAAAATGCAAATGCTTTATCGCCCCTTAGGACTAAGATGGAATGTCTTGTTTCCAGCAAAAAGGCTCTCCGGTTAAGTGTACAACTTAGCATACGAATCACAGCAGCATGAGCCTTCCTCAGTCGAGTCGACTCATTTGTACTACAACTATGTATATAGTTGCAGCATACGTCTATATCTATAGTATATGGTGATGGACTCTCTTAGGCTGCCGACACACGGCAATTTGTTAGCATCCATATAATATAATATCACAGCCTTTATACACAACAAAAGTATTAATGAAATGGCGCACAATACCTACGTATACATCATTGTCATCAAAAAGGCATTGCGAATAAATCCGCGTACGTTTCACACGTTCTTTCAGAAGGCGGAAAGGGTGGAGGGAAGTTGTTAGGCGCCCGACAAACGTAAAAATACCCTGTTACGGGCAAAGTTGGATTTACTTGTGTGTCCAAATATCATAGTGACGTAACGAGGAACGTGGATTCAAGAGTATTTAAACTGGAAGCGACATAGATTTAAAATTAAAAAATATGTTATTTTTTATAGAATAAGGGTGACAAACGAGCACACAGTCCACCTGATGGTAAGTGGATGCTGTGGTCCATAGACATCTACATTTAGACATAGACATCTTTATTTATTTTCAATTAAAAGTTAAAATGCAGATGCGTTGCCAGCTCTGAGGACTGATATGGAATGCCTCGTTTTCAGTAAAGAGGATCTCCGGTTCCCTACACTCACCATACGAAACACAGCAGCATTAATCAGCTATTTTACGCTGGTATTCCGTGAGAGCGTAGTCCTACTCCGGTCGAGCCGATCAATTCGTGCTGCAACCACAATATAGCTGCAGCATGGCTCAAATACATAAAAATTGTTTCATTGTATCACTTCTATTCTTTCTGTGATTTTTCTGTGGTCCCGAAGTAAGATGAAATTTATGAACATCCTTCTAACAGTATATCTATCTCATTTACGCCAGGCAAAAAATACTAAGACCAGCGACGGGAAGTAGCTTCAAAGGTGTAAAAAGTTTGGTACTGCGCTCTACTGCGCGGTACTGCGGGTATTTGTAACAGGCACGAACGAAATGTTTATGCTGCCTTATATCTGAAGATGTTAGATCGAATTTAAATTTCCCTTTTCCAATTTCTGTCCTTTCCCATTTCCAGACAGGTCTATAGTGCAATAGTTAGACCATAACTTCCATAGTCCCTGAAATAACCTTTGAGGACCTATATTAAATGCCTTAGTACAAAATAGTTTTTATATGTTGTAGAGCCATGCTGCAGTTATATTTATAGTATAGTTGTAGCACCAGTGTAAGCTCAATCAATGCTAAGTAAAAGCTCAATGGTGCTGTATTTCGTATGGTGAATGTAGAGAACCGGAGACCCATTTTACTGGAAACGAGGCATTCCATCTTAGCCCTTATGAGTGACAACACATCCGCATTTTGATTCGTAATTGAGATTAGTTGTAGATGTCTAATGGCGACATCAACCACTTACCATCAGGTTAACTGAGTGCTCGTTTGTCAACCAATCCTATAAAAAAAGTTACGTTATGTGGTGGGGCCACGTGTCTAAGGCTGCCGAAGTCTAGTTCCCCGGTCGAACCTTAAACCTATTACGCGAGATATTAACTAAAGTGGACTGTATGTCCACTGTATGAGGAGGGTATGAATGATATCGTTTTTCGGAAAGGAACAAGCGACTTGACACTCCTACCGTCAAATATAATAATACGAATGGTTTTCCGCGCAACCATCTCCCCCGCCCTTGAAGGATTTCCTTCAAAATTGACTAATACAACTAGAGCTAAGATCAACTAACAAAATAACTAACTAACGCTAAGATTACCTAAATTCGACTACAATTTAATCTAGAAAGCTAATTTAAATTATGGAAGAGGCAGGGGGCACAAACGGACAACCGGACGCAAGTAAGACCCAACCGTGGTCTTAACGCGAGCTATCCTAACTACTCCGTCGGAACCGGGAAAGACCTCTTCGACAATTCCTAACGGCCAGTGGAGAGGCGGCGTATTCTCTTTGGTGAGCACAACTACAGTTCCCACAGCTAAAGGCTCAGTTGCTGTGTTCCATTTTTGTCGAGACTGCAAAGTATGCAAGTATTCCATCCTCCATCGTTTCCAAAACGATTGCACTAACCGATCTAATAATTTGTGGCGTGCGGAAATGCTAAGTCTGTTCTCATCCATATCTGCGGCTGGCAAATACTTTAAAGGCGTTAAATTCAAAAAATGTGCTGGAGTTAGAGCCAGCGGTTCCGAGGGGTCACTAGACAACGTACGACAAAGTGGGCGACTATTCATTACGCATTCAATTTGAGCGAGCACCGTACTTAGCTCTTCGAAGGACAAAATTTGATCTCCTATTACTCGGTATAAATGACTCTTTAGACTCTTGATATTAGTCTCCCAATTGCCCCCAAAATGACTCGCGGCTGGGACGTTCAGAGACCACTCAATGCGGTTCTCGGCTAGAATGTGAGCGAACTCCGAATTATAATACTTGCTAGCTAAGAGCTCATGTAGTTCCGATAGAATACGTTTTGCACCGACGTAGTTCGTACCGTTATCCGAATACAATTTACTTACAGGGCCACGGCGGGAAAGAAATCTTTTAAATGCACCCATAAAGCCTGCTGTGCTTAGATCACCAACGAGTTCTATATGCACCGCTCGAGTAGTTAGACATACAAAAATGCAGACGTAAGCCTTTGTGGATCTTATACCACGCCCGCGAGTGAGCGTGACCTTAAACGGACCAGCGAAATCAGACCCGGTGTGCGTGAAGGGCTTTACTGATTGTATTACTCTACAAGATCTAAGTTCCGCCATTTCCGGAAATGACGGCTTGGGGCGTGCCCGAAAGCAAGCTATACATCTGTGCACCCGATTGCGTATTAAACTACGTGCAGAAAGAATCCAATAATTCTGACGCAAAATCGACATCAACAAGTCGGGGCCAGCGTGCGAGTTCAATTTATGATGGAAATCGACTAATAAGTTCATGATATGGTCTTTACGCGGTAAAACAATAGGGTGCCGTTGGTCGAAACTCAATTGCGAGTTGGACAAGCGTCCACCTACCCTTACAATCCCATCCTGTAAAAATGGCTTAAGGCGTTGAAAGGCGCGACTACAAGCTCTATTCGATTGTAATCTTCTAATTTCTTCAGAGAAGTGCGCACGTTGAAGTTCACGTAATACTAGCGACTCAGCATAGTTGTAATCGGATGCTAAGACATACGAACGTCGCGGTAACAGCTTCGCGAATCGACAAACGTAAATTACGCTACGCAATAATTTCGACCAAGAGGACAAGCGGTTCGCCAAAGCAATGATTGGAGAAACCTCGCTCGAAACGTTCGCCACTAGAGCGTGTCTCTTCTCTTCCGGCGGTTGTGACACTGACGAAGGTTCGAAGTCGGTTATTGGCCATTGCGAGGGATCCAAGTGAACCCAAGCAAGTCCGTGGAACCAAAGCGGGTGGTCCATTATTTGCATCGGGGTGAGTCCACGGGATAGACAATCGGCGGGGTTTTCCGTACCGGACACGTGATAAAAGTTCCGCGTTTCTAACTCGTCTTGTATCTTGGCCACTCGGTTCGCAACAAACGTATCCCAACGGTGGGGTGAAGAATGAACCCAGCATAAGGCGACGGTGGAGTCGGAAAAGGCCAATATCCTTTCTATGTGAACTCTATCCCTACATGCGCTGATAACTGCGGTAATAAGCTTGGTGAGTACTAATATTGCGCAAAGCTCTAAGCGCGCCAGAGAGACAACCTTACGGGGGGAGACTCTCGACTTAGAACTAATGAGGCTAATCGAATTTCTACCATTATTCTGGACGTGGAAATATACAACGCCCCCGTAAGCCTTCTCGCTGGCGTCTGCAAACCCAACGACTGTTATGGCGCTATTTCTATCTACGTTTATATGACGCGGTATTTTAATTTCTCTTAATAAAGGAAGTTCCTCTCTAAAGCGCTGCCACAACCGAACAATGCTGTCAGGCGGCGAGTCATCCCAGTCGCATTCCAATAACCAAAGTTGTTTAATTAAAAGCTTAGCGTATAATACCACTGGAGCTACGAAACCCATGACGTCCCATAATCTAGCAACGCATGACAGTATTGTGCGCTTTGTGCATTTCTCTACGGGCGGATTTACCTTAAGGCTAAACACGTCGGACTCTGGTGACCAACACAGACCGAGCACCTTGTGTGTATCAGAATCGTCGAATTCCTTTATCGCCGAAAGACAGTGTGATAGTGGGATTGTATCCAAAACCGGACGCGAATTACTAGTCCACTTCACAAGATCGAATTGACCCGATTTCATGAGCCTTATAACCTCGGCGGTGGTTAGGGTTGCCTCCTCCACGCTATCGACCGAGTACACAAAATCATCCATATATAATCCGCTCTCAATTGCCCTCTTAGCTTTAGGATAAGAGGGACCTTCATCGTGAGCGAGCTGTCTCACCGTGCGTAACGCATGAAATGGGCTCGACTTTAAACCAAAACAAACGCGGTTAAATTCAAACACCATTAGAGGTTCCTTTGGGTTGAAACGATATAAAATGCGTTGGAATCTACGGTCGCATTCACGGACCCCTATGCAAACAAACATTTGACGAATATCGGCGGATAGTGTTATACTAAACAAACGAAAATTGACTATTATATTAAATAAACTGCCCTGTAAATTTTGCCCACTATAGAGGATATCGTTAAGCGACAGGTGAGTGCTAGTTTTAGCACTAGCGTCGAGCACTACACGTAACTTAGATGTAAGTTTGTCCTCTCTAATGACTCCGTGGTGTGGTATGAAATACGACGGTGTGTCTTCGTAGTTATCTAATTTCGAAGCCACAAGTGATATGTAACCTTCTCTTATATATTCGTTAATGACGCCGTCGTAAGCTTCCTTTAACTGGGGTGAAGCGAGCATCCTACGCTCCAAGCTGTAGAAACGTTTTTCCGCCATTTGACGCGAATCGCCGAGAGATAAACATCTCCTTTAAAGGGTAGCGCTACACTATATCTACCGTCGCGATCACGAATGGTCGTGCGGACGTAAATTTCCTCGCATAACCTGTCATCTGAGCTAGCTATGGGTGGGACGTTCACCTCCTCCATCTCCCAAAATTTGCGGACTAACGACTCGAGCGGTTCGACAGCCATACCACAATAAGAGGTTGCCGAAATACTATCTATGATGGGGGCGGAGCCAAGGATCACATAGCCCAATACGGTTTCCAGTGCGTAAGGCGCGGTATGCGAGGAGTTGCCCCTGACCTTATTGTTTAACAAAAGATGAGGGAAAAGCGATGCTCCAATGAGCATGTCTATGTTTCCAGGAACGGCGTAAGTGTCGTCCGCCAGAGTCAAATTCTTAAATTCAATCATTGCCGAGGTGTCAACCGAAACGGTTGGCAACCGTTCAGTGACCCTATCTACTACTAGTGCATTTATATCAAAGTTAACATTACGATCTATCCGAGAATAAATTTTTAAATTTATATATCCCTGTGTCGATTTACTAGTGCCTCCGATGCCTTTAATTACAGGACATGAAAGTGACCTATTTATTACTAAGCCTAAGCGCTGACAACATTGTCGCGTTATAAAGCTATTTTGGGCTCCGCTCTCCAGCAGTGCACGGACGCTTTGTTCGTTTCCACGCGAATCCCTAACCAAAATACGTGCCGTACCCAGTAACACGGTTGAAGGAGGTTGTGCTCCCATATTTGCCAATGAGCACAGAGCGACATCACCAGGTCGACCGCTAGAATCGTTGACCTTAGTAGGGGCGAATTCCTTATCCGCTTTACTTGACGCCGCTATGTTGCTATTTTCAAAATGTAATAGCGTGTGATGTTTCCTGGCGCACTTGCTACATACGGAACTCGAATTGCATTTTGCAACTAAATGCTTATCGCTTAAGCAGTTCAAACATAGGTTGTTTGTCTTTACTAATTTATAACGCTCGCTTGGTGAATATTTACGAAAAGTCGCACAATTATATAAATTACCGTGTCTATCTTTACATACTAAACAAGTATGCTGGAGTGATGTTGGCGTAGCGGTTACGTAAGTTAACGACCCTGCTATTTTAGATGGTTGAGTCTGTCTACGGTCGACGCACCTTTTATTCTCCTGTTTAACGTTCGGAGAGCGCTGCATCACCTTTATTTGATCTCGCACGAACGATGCTAATGAATGAAAGGAAGGCATCTCCGAGCTACGATGCTCCATTTCAAACGCACGCACGGTGTCGGTGTCTAACTTCTTCAGTGCAATATGGAGAAACACCACGTCCATAAGATCATTAAATTTCAAATTCTTAAGTGCAGCCACCGATGCCACAAATTTATCTAGAAATTGCTCTAAGCCGTTGATGTTCGCGGATGATATAGGTTTAAGATCGAATATCTGGTTCAAATATTCAGAAGCTAACATTCTCCTATCTTCATATTTAGTTTTAAGCGTTTCGAATATTAATAGGTAATTGTTTGCTGTAGGTGTAAAACCAGAGCAGATCGACTGTGCCCTGCCACTAAGTTTACTGATTAAGTAATATAATTTTTCGGCGTCCGATAACGATGGGTTATTGTGTATATTGTTTTGAAAACTACTGAAGAAGAAGGGCCACGTCTTAATATCACCATTAAATACCGGAATATCTGTTGGCGGCAACCTAATCGAGTCGCTTGGACGTACCTGTTTTTCCGGCTTTGCTTCGTTTTGAGATAGTAGGGATCTCGCAATTCTTTTCACGCGACACAACATATCTTCGAATGCCAGCAGCGGTTGGTAGTTCACTATGTATTTCGGGTCGATTTGTAATTCCAAATGATTAATTTGGTCTAATATTTTTTCGTAATCCATTCGTAAAGAATCTATTGTTTCGATTTCAGTCAAAAAGGTTTCCCGCACTGCTTCTATATGAATGTTCTTTATATAATCACTTATATTCTGCATACGCGAAAAGAGTATGTCCCTCTTGGCATAAAGCGTTTTAATTTTGATTTCACTTCCACTAACTGCCATTTTAAACTATTATAATAAAGTTATATCAATCACAATTAATCTCACAACGCACAAACAATGAAGGATGGACACTCGGTATGCCGTATTACGTAATTAAATCGAACACCTGCGCAGCGAGTCGAGGTGACGCGTCATTTGCACTCAATAATTTTATCAAGATTGTGGGTAAGTGTATCAAACGGTTCCTATTACACTGTTTCAATTATTTAATAGGCTTTAAATTTAATCAAATACGAGCGCTATAAAACGAATAATTCTGTTTGCGAGTACCTAATCAAAATTTAAATTTAAACGAACACTATTTAAGTCTATTCTATAAATTAGAGTGCATTATCTAATTAATTAATTCAACAATTCGACCAAAATCCTGCTCGAAGTGACCATAAAATGGTGGGGCCACGTGTCTAAGGCTGCCGAAGTCTAGTTCCCCGGTCGAACCTTAAACCTATTACGCGAGATATTAACTAAAGTGGACTGTATATGCGGTTGCTTCTACGCTTACGTAAAGGCGACTACTATAGCATGCGGTATAATGCACTCGCTCTTCCCTAAAACTAAACTATTATTGTGCCAAATCGCTGAAAAGGAATCCTGCCTTATTAGGAGAACAACAAAATTGGAGCGGGTTAAACTATGTAAGGCAGGAGCTAATTAAAGGAATATTGACACACCGGGGTTTCTTCTATCCTGTTGAGCACTATAGCTGCAACTTCTTCTAGACAGACACTCTGGGGCCCCAGGGGTGCGTCGGGAGAGAAGCGTTGTGGTTTCAACGACGACTGCGGTGGAAAGAGGACGCGCAACGGTCGCGCGTGCCTTATATGTCCTCGGCCCCGTTGATTACGTGACATTCTAGAATCATCTTCTTGCCCCTCCCACCCCACCACCCCGATGTGTCGATGGAGGATCGAGGAGGGTATGAATGATATCGTTTTTCGGAAAGGAACAAGCGACTTGACACTCCTACCGTCAAATATAATAATACGAATGGTTTTCCGCGCAACCATTATGTTTACACTGCAGTTACACCGCTGCAACGTCCAACCAATTTTCTTTCAGCATATAGTGTTTCCAGTTCAAAAAAAATTAAAGTATGTGACCAATGATTGTCATAAACCCGGTTCCAAGCCGCCTACATCTATTAACTTCCTGTACTCTACAGGTATAATTTGATTACCGTTACTATTTATTTATTTAAACTTCATATACACACGTGGTGTATAGACTTAATGTCTAAGGTATTCTTTACCAGTCTATGTTGGGGTGATGCGAAGATAGTATGAAGTAGGTGTAGTAAAACTAAACACAAAACTAAAATAACAAAAATTCTATAATACATGGAAATATGTATAAATACATAATGGTACACCACAAAAAATATAAACTATTATAATGAAATAAAAAACTAAGATTATAAAAATGTATAGTATAACATTATTATATATTATTACTATTATAACCTTTTATATATTACTATTAGATACAACATATTAAAGTCCCCTGCTGAACATAGGCCACCCATATAGATTGCGTCATAGCACAGGATATTTGCCATAGTTGTCACGCATGGCAAGCGGTTTGGCAACCACAGCCGTTTTGGTAACCGCGGTCTTTTTGGTAACCGCAGTCTTTTTTGAAGTTTTAGGCGTTATTAGGAAGATGCTCCCGCCTATCACCTAATCTATTTCCTTCTGTCGCCCCTTACGATAACCACGGAACAGTGGAGTTGTCGGGGACTAAAATTATCTCTAAATTATGACTAAAATGATATTTTTCATGGTTAGCAATTGCAGTTATTTTATTAAATGTTTCAGGAAAGGCTACTTATTTCCTGGGTCAAGTCGATAGTTTAAAGTGAACAGGACATAAGGACAGGATATAAAAAAGTGAATAGAATAATTTGGCAAATGGAAGGGAAAGATTATAAGAAGGATTCCACTAAGCCGCAACTATAAAAAAAGCCAATGGTAGCTCTTTTATACAGGATACGAGTGACAAGCGAGCACACAGTCTATCTGATGGTAAGTGGATGCTGCGGCCCACGGACATCTCGGCTGCCACCGATTAAGAATCAAAATTCTGGAGTGTTGTCACCCCTGAGGACTAAGTATAGTGTAGGATAGTATAGGGTGGAGTGCAACGTATCCAGTAAACTGGGTCTCCGGTTCTCTACACTCACCATACGAAACACAGCAGCATTAAGCTGCTATTTTACGCTGGTATTCTGAGAGGACGTGATTTTACCTCAGTCGAGCCGACCCGTTCGTGCTACAACCATAATATAGTTGCAGCATGGCTCTACCACGTGTTATACATCCTTGGCTGTCCTATTTTCCACATACAACTTTTGGCCCGTTTGCGACTCGTTTGAATATACAATGATATCGACTTGACAATTTTAACAACAACGCCACCTTATACTTCATTTATCTTTATTGCCTTTGATATAAAGTATATTTTGTAACGGAGTTTGTTATTGCAGAGGTGAGAATGTTTTGGTTTATCTATACACGGAAAAAGCTGGATACACTGCGCGATTCATCTATCATTCATTCTTCGTGTGCGGTGTGAAGGACGCCTATGACGATTATAACGCTCGCTGCTGTGTGACAACGGCCACGTTTTCCAATGCCGAATCTTTTATTGTCATTGTCGTAGGGGCTTTTTTTCTTCGTACTGACTCGTTGCTTACTTTGCAGGTCTTTAGACACTTTTATGCACTACATCAATGCACAAACGTCGTGATATGTTCATCATACATTCCATTTTCATCTTACCGTCTACAATTTTACGAGTTAAAATAACTTGTGGGATAAAATTTCTAATAACCGTTGGATACTGTAAAGAAACTGTAACCAAGCGGTGATAGTACTTACTGCTTATTTGACAGAAATTTATCGGGATAAAGTTTCTAGTACTAGTGCTGCCTTATCTTGATGATTTTAAGGTTTATATTTGCTTAAATCCGTTATCGGGTGCAGTTATAGATGGGAGCGCGTTAGACAGTATTCTAGGCATTGTTCAGAGCTCTTGTAGAGATGTTTTGATGAAAGAGCCACGATAGTTGACAGCTACACGTGAACGCGTCGAGGACCACAAGTGACACGCTTTGTCTGGAGGAGCGTTATCTCCAAATACGTATAGAAATGTATACTGTATCGTGAAAACTGCAACGCTCGAGACAAAACCTCGTACTGTGGTTAAAGCGTATATACGGGTGATTAAAGAGAAGCTAAATCAATGTTATTAAAGCGGCAAACAGATTTAAAGCTAAACATTTTTGCAGAAATTGTAATTTCTTTATTCTTAGTTTAAAAAAGGTCAAAACGGAAGACATTTTTAGTATTGTAGTAAACTAAAAATTTCTTCCGTATCGTAGAGGCGTAATGGTATAAATTACGTCTGGACGAATACCAGGCCTAGAACAAATATTGGTAGGTCATACAAATACTAGCTTCGGGAGTGAATCGAACTGGTGTCTCGCAACGCCGCAGCTGAATCCTAAAGCCTAAACTATTTTAAGTCAATGTTTCAAAGTCAATTTTTAAAAAAAAAAACTGTTCCACAGCTTCAACAGGGCTAGAAAATCACAAGTACATATTTTCTTCCAACAGTAAACATTTAACGTTATTAAATATATTTACGCAAATTAAAGTTGTTAAGAATTAATTCGCAGACATCCGCTCAATCAAATAAAATAATGTGCCTTACCTAGTATGAATAGAACCTCCCGCCCTTCCTCAATTGCGTGCACTAATCCCGTTACCACTAATCCCAGTACCACTACTCCCAACACCACTACACTAGGAAAGACACACCATCGACGATAATACGACACGTGTTTCGCCTCTACACGAGGCATCCTCAGGTGATGTAGACTTTGCTGTGGCTGACCGCTAAGATTCTTAGCTAGCTAGCTATCACACCTGATGGTAAGTGGTGGAAAAGATCTAGATAGTAAATAGTACCGGCTGAGATTAACAAAAGCACTTCTGCCTTGAAGACACCCACAATGTCATGGGATGAGAAGACAGATGCTGGCAAACTATTCTAGAACTTTTATTCAATAACTATTGAATCTTAATCTTCGATTGAATCGTATTAAGGTTACGTGTGCGATCGTGTGTTTTAGTAACCTTATTAGAATGAGCACCCTTGTATAAAAAAATCTTGGGTAAATCGTATTATATTGGACTCGTACTAATGAAATAAAAGGAATCACAGAAGTTTTACGATTCCCAAAACTTTCTTCTTAACTTCGCTCTGTATTTATTATAAGTAGTATCCTAACCTGTTTTTGGTATTGTCCCTTCAAAGAATAAACTAGCTATTAAAAATATCACTTATTATATTAAATATCTAACATGTTATTTAAAATACTTGACTTATGACATATCATGCTATCAAATCGCATGCTAAGAACCTAAGAAAGAAAGTAAGCTTTGTAGAAAACCCAGAGTCACCTCTTTTTATAAAATCGTATCTTTAATATTATTATAGAAATTTCAATTTTTTTTTAAAAGCGACAGTAACCGTAGTAGTAGTAATGGCAGGGCGCGGACCGCAAACTCAAAAAGGTCGTGGTTTCGAATCCGCCACTCGACTACTGGCGTGTACCTCTCGTAACACAAGCTATTTAAGCTTACCACGAGTGGTTAAGGAGAATATTAGTAATGTATATAGCATTGTTAATATTCTTTTTTTAATTAATTAGCAGATCTAGCTCGGGTAAAATGGTCTGTCATATGCCCCGGCTACACGCTCCGTCTTGCCCGCACAGTCCAGGCCTGTGCAGTCATGACTGTACAACGGCTCGTGCAGGTAAGTTTGTGTAAACTGGACTGTGCAAATTGGACTGTGCAAACTGGACTGTGCAAACCTCAAAGTGTTTTTGGAGCTAGTCACGTCACAATGTGGCCGGAAGAGGTTTTTTTTTAAACGGAGCCTTATATTATTGTTTACTTGTAAAAAAGCAACAAATAAGAAAGTTAGTTTTTCAATTAATAAATGATAAGCTTCATTTTTTTTGTTCCTGTCGGAATATTCCTTACTTTTAATTATCCACAACGCCGGCAACAATTTGTACGATTCTACGAATTCAGTTAAAAAATCCCTGGAATAATTGCGTACATTTCTCATTTTTAAGATTTTATAACATACATGTGTCGTCAACAAGAATTTTGACGGACTAAAGCGCGGCTTGAATAACCGGCCACACGCTCAAGTAAGCTCGCAGGCAAAACCGTGCAAACCAAGCCCGCGCAGTCCAATCTTCAGCACGTCAACGATTACGCAGGTCGCCTGCGCGAGCCACCGTCCACACGCACGCGCTTACCTGTGCAAACTGGTTTGTGCAGGCATGCTCACAGGCAAGACGGAGCGTGTAGCCGGGGCATTACGAACATCTTCCTCCCTCACTCAGTTGCGTGCACGATCATCTTCACAACTCATCCCAACACCACTACAAACACCATTTTATAAGGAAAAACACAACATCGCCGTTAATAATATAACACAGTAATGTAACAGGAGGAATACACGCTACGATAGCTGACGTAAACGTGCCGAATTTTTCACATAGCTATGAATTAGTTCATTTCCGCTAAGTAACGCCTGATTCTTTTAACAATCTTAGAAGAAACAAATTTTATTCTATAAATAGATAACGATATGGAACGAAAGAGACCCTAGTCTTGTAATAAAATAATTATGGACGTAATTATTTATTCTAATTTATTTATTACCATATTGAAAAAAACTAAACTAAGAACATAAATTATCATACAGTCCCACGTCCCACTCCCTATGGTATATAACTGGTATGTTTGTAGAGTTTACAGCTACATTTACAATCTAGGTCACATATTACATTACATTTAGAAATTATGTCAACTAGCCGGACACCTAGTCCAAGTATAAGGTCCAATTGTGAATCTAAACCATTCAAGGACCCACACAAACACAAACACAGACACACACACACACACACACACACACACACACACACACACACACACACACACAGACACACACACACACACACACACACACACACACACACACACACACACACACACACACAAAATCATCAAAATCGGTTTTGTTTGTTTTTTTTTATAGAAGAGGGGGCAAACGAGCATGTCGCTCACCTGATAGTAAGTGACTACCGCCGCCCATGAACAACCGCAACACCAGGGGGATTGCAAGTGCGTTGCCGGCCTTTTTAACAGAAGTTCTCACTAATATCTCAAAATCAAATAAATAGTCCTTCGGTTCTTATATCTACTTTTGAAAACAGGCAAATGCAGGCAAAAGCTAATAATGTCATTCATTTATTCATTACAACCTATCGAATTCCACGGCTGAACATAGGCCTCCACCAATGATTGCAATAGAAGGGATATCTACATAGCAGCCACGCTTGTCCGGTCAGTTGGCTACCATTTTTTATCAGTTTTAGTTACGTTAGATAGTACTCTTAACTATTTAAATAAATAAACACTCTCGGTAGACTTTACATTATAAAATATTCTTCCAACGTGTTAGAAGTAATTACAATATAAGGTACGTGAGTGTAATATGGTCACCTTAAGCTTTATTGTCCTATAAAACCAGAAATAGAAAGAGGACAAACACCAAAAAACAAAGTCATATACTAAAAGTACCATATTAAGAAAACAATAGCAAACAAACTTTGTCAATAATTAGGAACACTTCGAAAAATCAACTTAAAAAAACTGACTACACTACACAATACTAAAATCGACTAAAATGTTTACTATAATTTCAACTGTCAAAATGGCGTCGATAAAGCAGCGCCATTTTGAAACTTTGTTATTTGATTGAGTGATGAAGAGCTATCGTATTACAGAGCCATTTATACAAACAAGGCTGTAGTTTTTGAGTTATAAGAAAGTGAACATATTATCCGGATAACTACATAACCCTCACGTACTATATATTCTAAAATAAATGATGTATGTAAACCAACAGCCACATAGCCCATCACGATGTGACACAGTCTGGCCTTACTGCAACGCTGGTGTTAAAAGTCCTACCAAGATGGACAGAATGACGACAACAATTGATACTCGTTGAATGACCCAAGGTAGTTGTCTGAGCAGTTCTTTATACTGCTTGTACGAGTGGGGGAGCTTAACCGCTTATGGGTAATCCATCCTTACTCTTAACAATTATTAAAATGTACTGTTGTGATAAAATATAGTGGATACACTGGTGTTAGCGAAGTGGATAGAGGATTATCTCTAATGGCGTGTCTATTCTGTGCTCTGTGTCATGAAATAACTGCCAGTTTTCAGTGTATTTCGATAGATATAGTACTCTACGTGATAGAGCCAAGCTGCAGTCATAGAATAGTTGTAGCAAGAAAGGGTCGGCTCGGCAGCGGAAGGGCCACGCTCTCACAGAATAGCAGCGTAAAATAGCAGCTTGGTTGCTGTTCTGTTTCGTATGATGAGTGTAGAGAACCGGAGACCCATTTTACTGGAATCGAGGCATTCCATCTTAGTCCTCAAGGGTGACAACGCATCTTCATATTGATTCTTAATCGAGGTTAAATGTAGGTCTATGGGCCACAGCATCCACTTACCTGTGCTGATGCTGTGACCCATAGACATCCACATTTAACCTCGATTAAGAATCGAAAAGCAGATGCGTTGTCACCCTTGAGGACAAAGATGGAATGCCTCGTTTCCAGTAAAAAGGATCTCCGGTTCTCTACACTCACTATACGAAACACAGCAGCAATAAGCTGCTATTTTACGCTGGTATTCTGTGAGAGCGTGTTCCTACCCCGGTCGAGTCGATCCACTCGTGAGCAACCTAATATAACTGCAGCATGGCCCTACCACGTAAAAAACTCAATAATAACTGATATTTTTTTGGCCAGACCCAGGAATCGAACACGAGATCTGTAGTCGCGTTTACGATCACTAGACCAACAAAGCAGTCTCTCTTTCCCTCTCTCTCTCTCTCTCTCTCTCTCTCTCTTTCAATATACATATATTAGCATAAACATCCAGACCAGTATAAAATATTAATATGTATGCCATACAAACATTAGTTTCGTGTGCGATTCGAACCCGCGGTTCTGCAATATTGCTGCAGCCTAATGCATAGTCACTGCGCTATCGAGCTATTAAATTGTCATTATGCTGCTATTTTATGTTGATACTCTGTGATAGTGTATTAGTTAAGATCGGAAAACAACAGTACAGGCACCAATAACTGATTTTGGCCTGATCCGTGATACAAACTCGAGACTTCATGATCTTTTAAGACTACGAGATCAACGAGGCAGTCAAGAGGATATCTAGACAACATGCAATCGATTAGTGAGGTGCGCTCTTCTACTCCCAAACTATTTTAAAATTGAGAGAGTTCTTGCGCTCAGCCATGGGGGCTGTTCATTGTTTTTTTTTTAAATAAAATAGTGAACTACTGATAGACTCATCTGCTTCCACACTATCTCAAAATTTACAGTGGGCCTTTGCTCAGTAAGGGTTGTTTGCTGTTTTTTTTTAATAAAACAGTGACCAATAATCATTCAATCAGACATCTTTAAGTCCACAGCTGGGCATGGGCTTCGGACGATGTGGGGAATATTTGCATTGATCATTACGCTTGGCAGGCATATCGCAGTGCCAGACGCCTAGCACCTTCGTTGTTGCTGCTCGACGTCGGTCTAGGTATTTTGCGTTTGAATATGAGGTGACCACTACCAAGCTACTTCTAATTTGCTTCGTATTAACAATTATTGAGTAACCTTAATTATTGTAAACTGTTTTTTTTTTCAAAAGACCCGTTGGGTTTCTTGCTGATTCTTCCTAGGACAGAGGATTTTTTTTATAGAATAAGGGTGATTTGTCACTAGTACACAGTCCACCTGTTGGTAAGTGGATGCTGTGGCTCATAGACATTCACATTTATCTTCGGGTTCTTTCTAAAGTAAGATTTATAATCTATATAAAATAGAAAAGATTATATGTCTATTCATATGACGTATACGTTCGGAAACCAATGGATTTCTCCCATATTCGAGTCTTACAGCACTTACGAAAAGAAATGGGGTAATAGACTCGCTGTCACAATACGGCCCCATCGGAAATAGCTTGCGACAAAATATTCCAATGAAACAATTACGTAAAAACAAAAACAAACGTTAAAAGTTCCTTTAGAAACATTGTCCTAAAGAACAAGTCATAAAAAGCAGTTTCAAATAGAAGAATTTTGTTTTTCAAGAACAAATAAATCACAAGTTTGTGTACAAACAATTATAACATTTATTAAACGGAATTTTCCCCAATACCCTAACTTCAGTCATTTTGATATTTCAAGTATTAACAGGGTTGAATCGTAAGGTTTCTTTAATTAAATAGTTGCTTACATTCTAACACAGTTGTGTAAAAGCAAGAGTTGCTAAAACCCCTATATTGTTATAGGTATAAAAATAATTTGAACAGTTTAGGTTTTCTTTTTTTTATCATTACCTCTACACTAGGATTTAGTACTGTATCGTGGGGGTAGTTTACATAAATTTTACGAAGACAAACATTGAGACCCGGAAAAATTATTTATAGGTCATAGGTACAAATACTACTTCCGTGCGGGATTCGAACCCGCGTGCCTCAGTGCTTCAATTTATATTATGGATGATAATAACATACGGTTATTATCATCCATATATTTCTTAAAATTATAATAACCTATTATAAACAAACTTAGCTCAAAAAAGTTTCTGAATTTTGGTCAGGTCAAGTTTTGTATATTTTTTGTATATTATAAAGTAATCACAACTCTATAGAAATCTTAGTGATATAACTGTAACCATTAAGTACAGAGAAAGCCTATTATAAAAATTGCTGAACATTTTGCAACAAAGCTCTCTCAAGGGGTAACACGACAATGAAAACTTAATTGACACCATTTTCCACCGCCTCTGATCTTTCCATTGCTTACGTGCATTCGAGCAGGTTCCGGGTGAAGGTTGTTATACAAAATTCAACTAATTAGGTATTAGTGAATAACAATATAACAATAAAATATACTTAAGTTAAATTAACAAACTGATCATAAATGTAAAGCGATCGATAGAGTTTCCTGTCTGAAGAATTTAACAAGGAGTCTGGTTACACGTGCTATTAAGGATTAATTTGCTAATATCCTAGAAAAAAAAGTATAAACGTTGTGTATCTCATATGTTCTTTACGTGGATGTTGGCTTATTCATTTTTAACGTTTTATTATAGTGGATTTTAGGAAAACAACGCCGGAATCTTTTGATTATCTTACATGCGTTGCATTAATAACGATTAACGGTACCGAATCCGGTAGAGCTCTTGTGTAACTGTGGTAACACTAAACGGTGGATCTATTTTGACGCAATTACTTGACATTAAGTATAATGATAAAAAATTACTGCTACTGAATGTACCACATTTTTAGGTAGTAGTTTAGACAAACATTGTTATTGAAAATATCACACATATAAAGCTTGTTCTAAAATATTATTTAATTTTGCTTTCTTCTGAAACTTCAATTTCGTCACGAAACACTTCTCTAACATCATAGGTATAATGCATATGTCGCTGCTGTATTAAAATTTGGCCTCATATTATGAGGAACTCGACAGATGTAAACAATCTTAAAGTAAATCTAGAAAAGTAAATAAAAAAGTAATCTATATTGAATAAAAAATTATTCTATTCTATTCTATTCTAGTCTAAACCGTGCTTTTATAGCACAAAAACGCTGTATACGAGCAATTTGTGGCCTCGGGCCACTCATTTCTTGCAAATCACTATTCAAAGAATAAGGTGTGCTTACTCTGCCATCCATACGTGGTAGAGCCATGCTGCAGTTATATTAGTAGTATAGTTGTAGCACGAATGGGTCTGCTCGACCGGGGAAGGACCACGCTCTCACAGAATACCAGCGTGAAATAGTAGCTGATGCTGCTGTATTTCGTATGGCGAGTGTAGAGAACCGGAGACCCTTTTTACTGGAAACGAGGTATTCCATCTTAGTCCTCACGGGTGACAACGCATCTGCATTTTGATTCGTAATCGAGGATAGATGTATATGTCTATGGGCCACAGCAACCACTTACCATCAGGTGGACTGTGTGCTCGTTTGTCACCCTATCCTATAAAAAAAATGTACCTTTTCGAACGTTCAATATTCATAAAAGAGTATCCTCATTGTTTTACTAAATTAAAATATACAGTAAAATATACTATACTGAAAAATTGTTATGTGATGGCCATTCAAGTGTTTAAAAAATCCCAAATTAAATAAGGCAATTAGATTATAAACGATTGAGACGCAATTAATTAAAGTGGCTTTTGGAAAAACTATTTTATTCCCTAAAAGAACTGCTAAATTTAAAAGAACGTTTCTATTGACTGTGAAACGCTGTTTATTCTTTGATCGCGCTTTAAAAGATTAATATCGAAATTATAAACTGATGCACGTTTAATTTTACTTAAGTACCTATTGTATATTCTAACCATAAGTTTTCATATACCAGAATTGGTGAAATATGTAATACTTTATTATTTTATAGGGACATTTTTGCAGCATATTTCTTATGAATAAATACATTATTACAAGTATTATTATTCCATCCAAGCTGAAGTGACAATGGGTGAACCATATAGCTGGAAGGACCGACCGATGGGAAAGAAAGGTTCTCGAGTGGCAGCTTATTATTGTATGTACAGTTGTTACACGCTATGAACTTGCTATTGGTTGATACTAAGATAAATTCCTCAAATTATAAACTAAGTTTCATAACTTATCTACTAAGGTTTAAAATAACCTAGATATTTTACTCTATAATGAATATAACAAATTATAAAATATGATAGGTAACCTAAAGAGAAACAAATATTTCGAAGACGTGAAGTCCACTGATACGTATTAGGGGAAAAGCCATTTTCTTGCCTGGCCGCGTATACACCGTACACCTATATAACCTGAGTGGTTCTCACCGTCCAGAACGTCGACCGTCACGAGCTAAACAGTCAGAGATAAAGCTGAGAACAAATTATCGGACGCGGCTGACGGACGCGGCTGACAGCCGCGGCTTATTGAGATCTAGCCCGTACATTTAGTACTACACTGTGCAAACTATCGGCCGTAAGACGCGGACATGACCTTGCGTCGCTCTTGAGCGTTCGGACGTCCGAACAGAATCTGGCCGGCTGGATGTTTGGTGCGTCCGCGGACAGTGTGAACGGGGCACGGGACGCGTCCGCGGACGTTTCGAGTGTCACAAGCGAACCAACTGCGCTCGCGACATGATGTGTAATGAAAAAAAAATTTATTGAATGTGTTCATGGCCACGAGTGCCTATACTTATAGGTACATATTAGTACATTCATAAGTACATTTTTTAACGTTTATCATCTTTTTGTAAGTCTGGATACAATGTATGAAATTCATCATACTCGAGTCGTTTTACATTAATATCATGGCCAAGGAGTGTTTGGGTCCCCTATTTTTTGGAGGACGACATAAAGCAGCTGCCGCTAACTTTATAAATTCGTCCTCGCTGTCACTGTTTGTCATGTTTCTCGATTGACAAAACCTTTCTGGAATGACCGAAGCGAGGCGTCCGAGGACGCCGTCTCAGCTACCGTGCACACCGCTAAGCCGCGACTGTCAGCCGCGGCTGACGGACGCGTCCGATAATTTGTTCTCAGCTTAACTCAAGAACCACCACAGAGGCGACATGGTGATTGGTAACAATACCAAATCATAAACCATCATCATCATCATTATCAACCATTGCTTTTCTCTTTTTAATCAGCCCTAAGTCAGATAAAGCTGTAAGAGCCGTCAACCGAGACGACTCCGTGGCGCAGTGGCTTAGCAATGAGTGGCTGCGCTGGGGGTCGCGGGTTCGAATCCCGCACGGAACAAGTATTTGTATGGCCTACAAGTAGTTGTTCCGGATCTGGATGTTTGTCCTTGTGCAATTTATGTTTGTAAACTGCCCCCACGATACAGGAGAAAATCTTAGTGTATGGGTAACGTTTAATTTAAAAGATAAAAAGAAAAGAGCCGTTTGGACTAACAGCACCAACAGTAGAAGTAGATACCATTGACTAGTATATTTTTGGGAATATAATATATTATGAATAGTTGTACACAATTAACATGAACTTTTCACTTTAATTTGGATATTTTTAATCCATACTTAAATCTTTAATATACATATAGTTCAATTTTGTTCTAATATTATTATTTAACTCATTAAACCTAATTATATATTGTAACGTAAATACATCCGACAACGGCTCGGTAAATATGAAGCTACGACAGAATAACTGCTCTGTGACTGTGGCAGCACTGCACTGTTCAGCTTAAGGCTCTACGTGGCAGCACGATTTGGTCGACTCTACCGAAGGCTCGGCGTTGGCTGCAGCATTCACTTACCATCAGGTGACAGTACGTTTGCTTGTCACCCTTATTCTATTAGAAATAATATGAATATACACAATCCACCTTATGATAAGTGGATGCTGTGGCCTCTAGATAACATTTATCCTCGGCCACGCCGCAGCTATAATGCTACGTAGAGCTTGTTTGTCATTCCTGTTTCTATAAAACAAATCAAAATGTAAGGTATATTCATAAAACGCATCACAAAATATGTTTCCAGTCCAACTGTATCACTTCCTCCGAAACGATGCCAATGATTCGCTGGTTCTCGACGTCGGAAGCCGAGCAGGAGTAATGTACGCGCCATGACGCGACACTTCGCAATGCGACGTCAGATTGATGGAGCCCTGTAATTGATCGTATTTTTGAAGGGGTGTCTACGAGACTGAGATAATATTTTTGTCATCAACAATACGTCATCGTTTTCAGGAAGATCGCAGTGTAATTGAATAGGGAGATGTTGAGAACGTAATTACTACCTCGTTGATCGTAACCGCGATTGATGAACAAGAGGTCCGGGTTCGAATCCTAGGCTAAGCCAAAATCATGTTCAGTAGCATCCCGTTGTCAGGAAGTTTTCACTCCCGTGCCTCGGAAAGTGTATAAAGCCATTGGTGCTGCGCCTGACTCCTCTCGGGTCACTGTGTTGTCGGATTCGTGACCTGTTCATATTTATTGTAAGGCTTGTTGATATACAAAGCCTCATAACAAATAATTTTTAATCTGTAATTGAAAATTTGAAGATTTACCAGTCGAAAATCGTCAACTAAATCGCGTTTATACAGAGCTTGTTATTTTATCTCGTATTTAGTGTTTTCTTGTTTATTATTGCTGAAAACATCAGAGTATCGGGAAATACAAATTATCTTTAATATTTGCACGTATTTTAGTGTGTTTTCATTTAATTTTGTTGCGAAATTAATTATTTTTTTATTTCTTACGAAAATTGGGTACCCTCATATTTAAACGAGTTTATTACTTCGCTTTTAGCACTAATGTTATATTATAATATAAACTTAGGTGAGAAAAACGTTTTTATTACATTTTTTTTTGTATAAACCAAGTTTTTATTCCCATAAAATACAAAAAAACACGAATTAAGTAAAATATGAATTTTTTGGCCCGGGCAGTATTAGATAGCCGCAATGGCGTTTACTGTTGAAGGGCTGTGAGAAATTGAGGAAATAGAGAGAGTCCCTGTGTTTGCGCATACACTCGGGCACAATATTCCTGTTCTGTACACAGAGCTAGCTTCCGTTGAGACTGACCGCCGTGACTGAATTTCGGTCTCGACCACATTATTATCAATCCATCCATTGCAACCTATAAAAGTCCGCTGTTAAACATAGGCCTCCCTCGTAAATATCTCAGTTTCTCTCTGATGCTGATATATATATATATATATATATATATATATATACATTATATATATAATCGGAATCTCGGAAACGGCTCCAACGATTTTCATAAAATTTAGTGTCCAGGGAGTTTCGGGGGAAATAAATCGATCTAGCTAGGATTTATTTTTAGAAAATGTCTTTTTATCCGTGTTTTCAGGTAATGAAAAACTGCTACAATATAAGAAGATAATTCATCAATCGAGAAATCGTCATGCGTTGGTTCGTGTTCCCGTCCGACTTTTTTTCCTTTTCTTTTTCAAGTTCCCTTCTTTTGTGAGAAAATAAAATAGAAAGTAATGCATGCTACGTGGCACATTCTTAGAAAGGCCTACGTTCAGAGGTACGTAAGCCTTAAAGAAACTCTTTATTATTGTATGATGCTTATGAATTAGGGCTGCAAACAAAGCAGTCTCAGATTGTAGATTTGAATTTTAATATTAAATCAAGTTCAAAACTAAAAACGAACATATCCAAGAGTAATTAATTACCATTCTAAGTGTGTTTTTCAAATGCATAAAAAGGTAACATTTATCCGATTAAAAAAACACTAAGTTGCATCTGTTTTCCGGCTATTTTAGTTCTGTTCTGAGTAGGATGCTGATTTTGATGAAAAGTCTTTAAAAATTTCATAAGTTTGCTATAATTTATGAGATATTCAACTAATAATTTCAAATTTTTTTCCGCAAAACCACGATCCTTTATTTTAATCGAACTTGAACTACATGTATTTTTTTTATACAATAATGGTCACAAATGAGCACACAGTCGACCTTATGGTATGTATCCACAAAGACTGTGGTCATAGACATCTACATCTATTCTCGTTTAAAAGTCAAATTGCAGATGCGTATTCGTCCCTGAGGACTAAGTTGGAATGCCTCGTGAAAAGGGTCTCCGATTCTCTACACGCACCATACGAAACACAACAGCATTAAACTGCTATAATATGCTATAATATGCTGGTATTCTGTGAGAGCGTGGTCCTTTCCCGGTCAAGTCATCCCATTCGTGCTACAACTATAATATAGCGTGGCTCTACCATATGTATTATTGTATTCTATGCTCTACCACGTGTAAAATGTGGCGTATGCATGCATTTATTTCGCCAATCACAATTGCTCCGTTGATTGTGTCTTTGTACGCACTAACTTTATTAATAAAATGGATTATTCATTATTATACTTACTTTAATTTGTTAATTACTTTAAAAACTTTATAAGCTTTGTAATACATTTTTCACCAATAATTATTCAGTTACGTTTTGGATTTTTGAATCAGAGCATTTGGTTAATAGCAACTTAAATAAAGATATGTAAAAAAATTGCAGTATCGAATATAAGAAGTATGGATTACAAAATTGCATACATTAACAAGTGCTTATAAAAAATTTCATACACAAAAAAACAGACACATTGTTTTGTGTGATACCCGTACCTCTTCATACTCCAGAAATAGTTGACACAGAAATAACACGGCTACTTATTGTCAGTTTATTGTATACCAAATGGGTAATGATATGAAATCCTCGTAACTTCACTGGGCACATAATGCAAGTCCTGATACGCTTTCACCATCATTTGTTGATTCATGACAGCGAACGGCCTCGGAGAAATGCTCTCTATAGACGGCAAGGGCCTCAAGTCCAAACTCGGCAACGTTTCTTCTTTAGGCCTTACCGTCGTCGGTACAAACGTGGTCTGTGGCATCGCTGGCACAGAGTAGCTGATCATGTTATTGTACATAAATTGATGATCAGAGTAATTAACTGGGATTTGATAATTATGATCTGCGCGCGGTTCTATCTCAACAAACGCGTCACTTGTTGCGTAGATAGTGGGATTGGTAAACGTTGTCTCCAATCTATTCTTTCGACGTGGTCGGTATTTGTAGTCGGGGTAGTCGTGCATGTGTTTTAGCCTAAGCCTCTTCGCTTCATCTATAAATGGTCTCTTCTCCGTTTCGTCTAAGCTCTTCCACTCTAGGCCTAATCGTTTTGAGATCTCAGAGTTATGAAGTTTTGGATTCATCATAGATATTTTCTTCCTTTGCAGTCTTGACCATACCATAAATGCGTTCATCGGCCTCTTTATATGATACGGGTTTGTATTTCTCGACATTCTCAGCGTCTGCTTGGATGATTGTTGTTCTATTGGATAAGCCATGTATTTTTGACTTTTTACTATCTTTAATGGCAGTGTATTACTTTCTTTTACTTATACTTTGATTGTTAATTTTGTTTTCTTTGTTTTCTCTCACATAATTCTACTTTTCAAAAACTTCCATTTTATGATCAAAACACTTAGTTGACTCATTAACCAGTCTGTATTAATATATTCTTACTTTCAATAACAGTCTCGCATAAGTGACGTTAGAAAGATCGTGTTGGGCTCATCGCGCACACGTCCAAGTTTGCACTGATGACCAGTTTCGAAGTCAACTAAATCCGAACGCTGTCATTAGACCAACAATAGCCCGACCACAATGGCAATGACAATTTTCCATGTATTATCTGCCGTTGAATAAAGAGCGGCGACAATGCAGTGATTGCTCTCAAATTGTCAAATGATACTGCCGTATGTTTTGTGCGAGGCGCGCCTGCGCTGCGATCTATTAAAAAGAAGCGGTACGGTCTGCAGGTAAATATGTCATGTACAGCTAACAAATTTGTTCGTATTAATGATTTGATTATTAACTTCATACACAAATGGAGAAGCTCATACAGTAATACCTTTGACGTAAATGTTAATTGGAATACTTATTGTGGATTATTAATTTGATTGACATTATTAAAATCTATAATATTGTGTCGTGTAAATTTTGTTAGTGGTGACAAATTAAGAGAATCATTTTCGTAACCAGGAGTAAAGAGCAAGAGGATATTCTATCCTCTTCACTCTTTACTCCCAACATTTTAAGATACTAGCCATCTCGCTTACGCTAGTTAAAGGTACAAGACGTCTCGTACTGCGATCGTCAATCCATGACGGTTAAGACACCATTTAATTTCGAGTAAGCTAGAGATACTATGAAAAGAGAGAAAAAAATGTAAAATCAGATAACGTTTATATTTGCACAGTGCGTTTAGATTTTGTGTAATGTGTGCTCCTCTCTGTTGCCAGTTTCGGTGTTTTACGACTTGCAAAAACGTGGTGGTTATACTGCCATCTATCGCAAAGCCACAAGATCTTTCAGGCATATATCTTTATCGATTCTTACAACACCCACGGAATGAAATTTGGTGATCAGTTCCCTTACGCAATAACACGGCAGGCCAAATTTTGTATTTCTCAGAAACTATTTAATCATTTACTAATACCAGCGTTATCAATACATCACTTTATTATTAGTATCTATTATTCTAATATACGGATTATCACCATTCACCATTTAGAGAAAAGTAAAATTAAGTTACAGGTACTTTGATCCCAAAGTTGGGCAGTGGTCTTCTCATTTCTGAGAGTGTCCTGGAGCAAATGGTCTGACCTGTCCTCGAAATACTTTATTTCTCATATATTCAGATTTCCTCAAGATATTTTCCCTGACTTAAAATTGCAATAAATAATTTCATTGGTGCCGGCGGGTATCGAAATTTTTTTGTTTGTTTGTGAGATACTGGCCACTATAATATTTGAAAATAGGATAAATATTTACAAGTAAAAAACAAATGTTCCCTTTTCAAATTTTCCTACAAATTTTCGTACAAGCTAAACTGTAAAAATATCGTATTTCAAATGAGTTTTAAATAACAATGGAACTGCGTCGTGGATATTTGCGCGCAACGATTTCAAAATGTCGCTTAAAACAAGATGAATCGTTTGAAAGACTCCAAATAGCATTTATGGCTAAAGGCTCTCCTGAGTTTAAGGGTACTCTTAATTTGGCAAATCTTCAATATATCGCCAATTTGGTCCATAAGCCTCCGTCTAGAACGTCACTTATCGGAACTACTACTCACTTCTGTAGCATAACCATGTACGCTTAGGTATGTGGAAGTGAAAAAGCGAGACAGATTTTCTCCGAGAAATGGAAGCCCGAGGTCTCTATCTACCCTCTAGCTAAAAGGTGTAAGAGTTTACGTTATTTTTATGCAACCACGTACCGCTAGTATAATTTTTTTATCAGGGTGGACTTACTTTGAGAGATGAAGATTGAAATAATTGCCTTTTTACGGTTGTTATAGAAAGCAACGTGCTGGCAGTAAAAATAAAAAATAGGCGAATTAAGTATGTATATGATCAGCACACATTGCAATTTAGATCGAAAATTTTTCACGAGACACGAACACCTTCTCGTGAGAAGAATAGTTTTTTCTTTTATAGAAGAGGGGGCAAACGAGCATACGGTTAACCTGATGTTAAGTGCGTTTTGTATTAAATACCGCACAAGCTCATCTGTACTCAGAAGATATGCCACGTTGCGTGGAATAGTGCCATGATATATGATCCTCATCCAAAAGAAATGTACGGGCGATCTGTGAATAATGACCGTTTGATTCTTGTAAACCACTTTTCAAACGATTAAAACTTATGACACTGTGTTGCATGGACGTGTATGAAATTGGAACGGAGGAAATATCCTCATTTATTTCAGAGATGTAGGTGATAACTATACAGATGAAACATTTCCGCATACCTAGAGTTGTAACAAGATTAAATTTTAGAAAATGTATAACTGTCTTTGAATTTTGTTTTTATTTTAAAAATTGTTTTTATTCCCTAGATGATTTTTATTGTTATAGACCAAATTTCATGTAATCTTGACTTGACTTGACTGTCTGTCTGTCTGCATGTTTTTTGCATTAACCCGTTAACCTGAGCTTACGGGTTAAACCTGGATCGAATTTATTGTTAAAGTCTATGTAATATATGTGTGTTATTTATCTTGTGAAATTTGATGCTTAAATGTATCATGAAATTGTAATTAACCATAGATATTATAGCCACTGGCGAAATTATGATTGTACCATACCGAATTATTAAATCTGTAACTACCATATTTGTTGCAAATAAATTATAATTATTATTATTACTTAATTGGAATATGTTATTACGCCATTATTACCTACGGGTTATAATCTTTGTAGTTTTTAATACATTTCAGAAACTAAGCGCCAGTTTTACTTGAAAATGAACTAACGCCTACAAAAGTAAGGCGATTGAAAAACACTGGGAATATTTTGGTTGCTAGTTTTTTTACGGGGTATCTAATATCAATTCTATTATCAAATCAAAGTAACATCAACGCTTTATCAAAAATGTGGTATACTACCAAAAGAGGCATTCCATCAACCATAGAAGAAACGAGGCATTCCATCTTAGTCCTTAGGGGTGACAATGCATCTGCATTTTGATTCCTAGCCCTAGAAATATGCACGAGTTGGTGTCTATGGGCCACAACATCCACTTACAATCAGGTGGATTGTGTGCTTGTTTGTCACTCTTAATCGATAAAAAAATCTCAGCAGCAGCCCGAAGTCAATAAATTGACGGTCGCGTGGGTACGGAGTGAGAAAATAGAAAATCAAGTGCATTTCTTAGCTTGCGCACTCTCTGCTATAACCCTGTCCAGCGCAGATGGCTAATCTTCGTTGAGACTGGCCGCCGTGACGGAAAGAAGTATGCCCACTTTCCATACATTGATTGACCTGTTATTTGATTCTTTTTACAGGTTGCGTCTACCTACAACTACTTTTGCATAAAATCAATTATCGTTTATAATAATATAATAACTTATCACCTTTTTATTTAGAGGCCAGGGAAAAATGCTATAAAGTAAATAAATTTTACAGATTATAAGCTGTCTTATACACTATGGTATACTATGGCGCGGAAAGAAAAATAACTTCCACACCATAGTATAAAACCACAAAAAAGCATATCTGATCATAAAATAATAAGATAAGTAACAAAAAACAATTGGTTATTTTGAACGTTCATAAACCACATGACAAATTAATAAGATTTTCGTAGTCTGTGAAACGAAATGTGTAAAACACTTTTTTTTAAATATATATTGTCATGGCTTCTGGGCTTTTAAGTCATTTTTAAACGCGTTCCTTCTCCAAAAGTCTATTGAAAACGATAAACATATTAATATTACTCTTTTTCCTGGCTTTATTGAAAAATTCTATTATGCGATACGAAATAAGCAAAATAAAGGCAATTTTATAAGATATTTTACATTACTAGACGCTTTAGAAAATTTTCAGGTCAAAATTGGACATGATTCTTTGGTCTGTAGAACATTATTATAGGAACGCATAGAAAAAAAAGAAACAAACAAATATATTTTAATTTTTTTTTCAGGAATCTTTGCCTGTACAACACCTCACCAAAATTGCGTCGCAAGCGTATGACATGGAAAGTAACAGATAAACGAAGAAGAACCATTTATTTTAATTTAGATTTATTTGTTATATTTAATTGTGACAATGTTAGCGAGAAAAATATACAATACTTAAATCTATTAGATTTAATGTATATTTTGTTAAGTACTTGTAATTATAAGTAATAAAATACTAAACTATGTCCAGCGATTGCTCGCGAGTCGACTTATTTGGCTCCGACAGAATATCAAAGCTGCGGTCCTAGATTATAATACAAACAAGCTAAGTCCTTTAGTATACAACATAAGCAAGTTATGCTTACGCATAAGGCCACGATAACTCTGTTACTGTATCATTGTGCTAAGTTGTTGGCCTTTTAGTTGCTGCAATCCATTTATATTAAATATTTTGTTTTGTTTGTAAAATTATTGTTTTATATATTTAAGCTGCAGCAGTGAATTAAATATGTTGTCTTTTTCTTTATTTCTTATAAAAAAATCTACGAGGATGACAAAACATCAGCCAAGATACAAAACAATTAAAGAATATGTGGGAAATTCGTCCAGCTGTAGGGAAAATAGGTTAGGAAAAGATTTGATGTTGGTTCTTATAAGTGATATTTTCATTTTTATGTGTATATTAAAATTAATTGTTTTAGTTTTATATTATAAATAAAGCACTTCGAAAAAAGCAAATGACTTTAAAATTCATGTGGGATTTACTCACACTTCATCAATAATATATGGAATTATCGTAAAATTTATTACTGAGTCACACAGAACGTAGTTTTACTTCCTGACTTTCTCATATTTCATAACGCTCATGATCATTGGGGGTCACATTGTTTCGGGTGACGGGTTTAGTCATATGTAAATGGTGTAATATGTAAATGGTAAAAAATAACGTGCACGTTCTTTACCGTGTTTCGTATCAAATATAGGAAAACGGTACAGTTATGGAATTATCTCGATGTCCGTCTGTTTGTTTGCCATTAAAGTTATTCTAAATTGTTTCATAATGATTGAAATTTAGGATTGCTATAAAATACGTTATAGCAATATAGACACGAGGTTAAATTCAAATTTTTAAGGTTAGCTTAAGAGATAATAAGAAAATTCCATTCAATGGTTGTGTGAAAGAAATTGCTGTCAGCTGCATACATTTCATGTATTAATGATTTTTGTATGTTTGTATGTCATTTTATGTATGGTTTATTTTATAAATGGTATGCTATATAGAATATTAAATACATAAATTTAAGGAATGAAAATGAGATCATTGAGATCACACAGAGAGATTGTACGGGTATTAAGTGGCGTATTAATTCAAAATATATTTGAAGTTGTCATAGTTAATTATACCTAACATATTTTCAATAGAAGCTACAAAATGCTACCTTACCTTTCTTTAACGGTAAAGTTAGGTAAAGTACATCCTATATATGTCCCACAGCTGGGCAGAGGCCTCCTCTCATTTCTAAAAGGATTTTAGAAATGAGCTAATTGGGGCGCTGCCCCAATGACTGTTGGCAAACTTTACTTCTTCGAAATATTTATTTTCTTATTTCTCAGACATGCAGATTTCCGCATGTTTGTTTTTTGATGTTTTCCTTCACCTTCACATATTTGATGTTTTCCTTCACCACCGAACTCGTGGTAAATCAGCACTTTAAATTGCAATTGACAATTTTATTAGTACCAACGGGGATCAAACCCGGGTTTCTCGCATACTGTAAAATTTACAGCGAGCGCTTAGCACCTGAGCTACCACGGCACCTTCTTCACAGTAATGCTGAGAAATTTGATTATGTTATGAATAGCGTGTATTAATAGAGTATAAAGAGAAGTATAACGATAGGATCGCTATTTTTATACGTTTCTTAAACATTTTCGGCTGATGTCTACAAGTGCGATGAACAATCTTACTACATACCAGCGATTCGCCCCGACTTCGACTTGTTATTTAGATTTAATATAGTCAAAGACCATTTATTTTAGTATCTTCAAAAAAGTTTTCCGCACAAAATATAGCATAGACCCCACCTGGCATTGCTTTCTATCTATTATTATTATGGAAAGACAGATAGGCAAAAATTATAAAAATAGTTATATATGTCTTAATAGCATGCGCATAGCCCCCTGAGCTTAATATAAACCGATTTCAATATTAGAGACGAACACTTCAACTTTATTCATATTTATAAGGAAAAATGTATGTTTGTTTGTCCCATATGCATTACTACACCATTTGTCCTGTTACGTGGAATATTATTGTAGAATACGCGCCCACGAATACAAATACATACAAAGCGGGTCCAATCGTTAATACTACAATAATTAGAAAACCCTGACACTCCCACGACTTAGACGAATCTAACCATACCCCACAATATGTTAAAATCCATCGAGTCATACATACATACAGATATACGTAGGTACATACATCATCATCACCATCGTCATCATTTTAGCCCTTCAGAAATCCAATATTGAACATAAGAGGAATGCTACAAAACACGGTCCCGATCCTGCATCTATCGCCTTACTGCATGTCTTACCAGGTCCTCAATCCGTCTAGTAGGGAGTCGCCCTACACTTCGTCTAGCAGTACGGGGCTGCCACTCGAGAAGCTTTCTTCCCCATCGGTTGTCGGTTCTTTAAGCTATATGACCAGCACATTGCTACTTCAGCTTACTGATCCGTACACAAAAAACGTTACCCTCCTACTGGGCCAGTCGAGTAAAAAAATCTCTAATTTGCAACTCATACGTGGTAGAGCCACGTTGCAGCTATATTATAGCCCCTCTACACGATGGGCCATCGCGATGGCCCACTATGATGGGCTAGCGTGAGGAGGGCGTAGTTGTGTCGGATGGCTTATGGCGCGTGCGATGGTCTTGGTGATAGCGACGGTATCGGTTTTTTCGTCGCACATCAAAGGTAGTGGACCAGCGATGACAGTACGCATCTACACGTGGCCCATTCCACAGATTTGAGCGCTCGACCGTTGAGTGTGGACGTTCGTGTTTTGTTTATTAATTAACGAATTAAAAAAGTCGAATATGTGGCCTCATAATTAAGTTATAAAATTTTAATCATAGAGCTACTAAAATCAGAACATATACATAATTTGTTTTTTATTTATTTTATATACTATAGAGGATAGATAACATCCACCATCTTCGTCTACTCTATTTCTTTTTGATAACTCTATTCGTGTGCACATTAAGAAAAAAACGGTACGTGTTGTATGTATATATTGCCGCAGCGGCTAATTCATCCACGTCCATCTCGAAAAACGTTTCGACCATAACTGTATATCACCATCGTGTAGTTGCATTTCAACCATCGCATGGCCATCTCGCTGAGCCAGCGCTGGCCCATCGTGTAGAGGAGCTATTATGCTTGTAGCACAAATAGGTCGGCTAGACCGGGGAAGGACCACGCTCTCACAGAATACCAGCGTAAAATAGCAGCTTAATGCTGCTGTGTTTCGTATGTTGAATATAGAGAACCGGAGACTCTTTTTTACTGAAAACGAGGCATTCCATCTTAGTCCTCAGGGGTAGCAACGCATCTGCATTTTGATTCTTAATCGAGGATAGATGTAGATTAGATGTTTATAGGCCGCAGCATTCACTTACCTTCCGTTGGACTGTGTGCTCGTTTTTTGTGTTATACTATAAAAAATACCGGACACAGCTTATCTCATATTAAGATAATGTAGTATTACTGGTGGTGCTCATTACGTTTCAGAAAGGATTCGAATTTACGATAAAGCCAAATGAATTGACCTACTAGGCTTACTGCTCCAGTGTTCTCTATTCATGACGTTTATTTCGCAATTGAATGTATATCAGGGATGCCATCGAGCATTGTGCGAGGGCTCAGAATCGACGCAAGGTGTGGCCTAATCTTCCAACATAATGCTGATATTGATAGCAATGGCCACAGATAGATTGTGTGGGCTTGGTAATGGACAATCGTGTAAACAGAATTGCGTAAATGTACATATTACTTGCATTTGTATCGTGTTGTACTTTAGTTTAGATCCTTTGTGGTCAACCATGTAATACTGTAATGACTGCCGCATTGGTCTAGTGATTGTAACCGCGATTGCTGATTGTACCGGGTTAAAATACGGGTCATTTCAAAATCAGTTACTGGGTTTTGTTGTCAAGAAATTCTAAGTAGCAGGAAGTCCCTTAATTAGGAAGTTAGCGTTATTTCAACTCCAGCGCCTGATCACTCTCCGTTCCTGTCGGATTATCGTCCTATCGGACTGTGAAAGTGAAAATGCTCCTGTGTTTGCGCACACAATCGGGCACTTTAATCCTGTCCTGCCCAGATTGCTAGTCTACGTTTAAACTGACCGCCGTAACCGAAATTCTGTCTGAAAGACATTATCTAATACGGAGGTGAAAAGGAAACAGGTTCGGAAGGACCAATTTAAAACGAACCAGACGGGCTGGAACGTTCGATAAAGAAACAGAAGGGAGGAATCGAGGCTTCTCTCGATCTGGCCTCCTATAACGCCTACGTTGGGTTCGGGAACAACGTATGTGATCTCCGCAACGGAGTAACACACTAGGGCGATAACCTCTTTCTTTTTCAGCAAGTAGGTTCAGACGGGAATTACAGGTCTTCCGAAGTCGTCCCGGTCCCGACGCCTTAATTCTTCGATGTGGACTGTATAACTTTAGGGATGAATTACTTGGGAATAAAACAGCAATTATCTTCAAACCGTTCCGTGAGAGAGTAATCACTTTTCCCTATCACTTCCCTACACTTTTTCTTCTTATTGACTGCTGGTTTTTCACTTTTCCCGAAGGATTTTCTTATTTTTCCGAACTAATTCCCCGAACTATTTCCCCGAACGAATTGCAATAAAACCCGTTCACTAAGCTACCCCCAGAACTATACGCGAAAGTGAGCCGCGCCATTCGCGTGCCTGCGCAAAAGAATTTGTACTATTACTCTCTCACGTTTCACTTAATTTCTTTATTCACATAAATCATACACAAATACAAGTTATCTATTTAGATAGCATAAAACAATATCTACACCATGATATACATTATTTTTCTGTATTACAAAAATCCTTTAATTTATAAAACAAAATATGCCTACTTTACTCACAAATCCAAAATCCAAACTTCTTAAATATTTAACACAGAAAGTTAAAACAATGTTTCCCACTTGAATTTATACATATGTTAACTAATACAATAGTTTAATTTACATTTTCTCTATTTATTTCACTATTTAAAACACTTTTAAATTTCTTATACAAAACTATCATTATTTCACTTATACACAGGAATTTTCACATAAAAATAACACAGAATTCACCTTTTTAGCACGTACAATCAACCTGAAATGTTTTACAAGTCATTTTTACATAAATTGCTGAAATTACAAACATTTTAAATTTTTACATATTCGGCCTCCTAAGGGCGTAGTCAGCGTGCTTCCGTGAACTCACACTATTTGAACAACTAACTTTGCACGGCTCTCGGCTATCAGAAAAAATGAAAGTCTGAAATACACTAATTTTAACAATATTAGATAAATAAGTGCTTCTACACAATTTTCAAACTGTAGGAAACTATCTCTGATAAGATTCTTATCAGTTATCATGTTTCTTATCAGATAACAATACAAGTGAATGTTTTCATTAATCAATCATAACAAATAGGCATTTGTTTTCGTACAAACATATCAAATTTATACAAGACAATACTTATGCAATTAACTTCCGTTAATTCTGTTTATGCACAGAGTGATCATCTCGACCGGGGAACAAATCCGATCTCTAACTTCACTTTAATATTCCTTTGAATTTACATCGTCGGAAAGACGATTTCAACCGGGGAACAAATCCGGTAACATAATTTATATCATAAAATTCCCTATATGAATTTATTGAAAGATATTACTTAGAAAACAGTAAACTAGTCCGGCCTGGGAGTCGAACCCAAGACCTTTATATCATTAATTCGACATTTCTTTAAGATTTAACTAAGCATTTTCTTATCAGAACATTTCTATTGGACAATAAGTCTTTGAAAAGTTATTCGTCATCGGTTGACTTAATAAACTGAAACATTCTTATAGGCGCGTCGCCAACAATCTCCCCCCCCCCCCCCCCCGTGCGTTAGCACCATCATTTGGGAGGCGTCGCGGGTACCAGGACTATTATTCTGGATGTAGGTCTCCTCAAGATACCTGTGCTAGTAATGACGTCAACCACTCTGGTGTGACCGTCTGGTCCCGGTAACGTTCTACTAATTTTGCCTTTCGGCCACGTATTTCGTGGCAACGAATGATCTATTATCAAAACAATATCGCCTTCTTTAGGTTCCATGAACTTTCCGTTATTACCTGTTCGCGGTATTAAGGTAGGCATGTATTCCTTCAGCCACCTTGTCCAAAAATGGTCGGCTAACCTCTGTGCAGCTTTCCAATTGAGTTGACCCGTTAGATGCCGCTCTAGAAATAATCCAGGTGGTCGATCACCACATGAGCGTCCCAGAAGAAAATGATTGGGTGTCAATCCCTCTTCAGGACTATCCATACTGAATGTTACCAGAGGCCTGGAATTTACTGTGTGCTCTGCTTCTAAAAGCAACGTATGTAGAATTTCCTCTCGTGGGCTCCTTTCTCTGAGCGTAGCGGTCAACGCAATTTTAATCGATCTTACTAACCTCTCCCAGGCGCCACCCATGTGCGGTGCTCCCGGAGCTATAAATTTCCATTTAATATATTTCTTAAATGACTCATTTTCCATGCCCTCATGGCGTTCTTCGCATGCTTTCAATAATTCTTTATTCGCAGCTTTGAAATTTGTCCCGTTATCGCTGTATATAACGGCTGGTTTTCCTCTTCTGGCGATAAATCGCCTCAACGCCATTATCATTGACGCTGGTGTCAACGAGGCTGCTAATTCCAGATGTACTGCTCTGGTAGTCAGACACGTGAATAAAACACCCCAACGTTTTTCGTGTCGCCTTCCTATAGTCACACTCATAGGACCGAAATAATCCACAGCTGAGCATGTAAAAGGTGGTTCATGATGAGCTATTCTCTCCAGAGGAATATTTCCTTGTGGCACGTTCTGCGGTTTTGACCTGTATGTCCTGCACCACTGACAATGATGTGACACACTTCGTACTACATTACGTAAGTTCAAGACATAAAATTTCTGGTTCACCTCATTCATCACCGTCTGGTGATTGGCATGTCCAAAATGATGATGAACTTCTCTAATCATCATTTTAACGATTTCGTGTTTACCGTCCAATATGACAGGTTTTCTACTTTCCTTGGTCAAATTAGACTTGAAAGGTAAACGTCCATTTAAACGGAGTAAGTTATCTTCTCCTATTTCCATAGATAATTTACTTAAGCGTGAACTTCTTTCAACACTTTTGCCTGTTTTCAAGCATTTTATTTCTGAATAAAAACACTCGTTTTGAACGAACTTCCAAATTAATAATTCCGCTTTTTTCAAGAGCGCTATGTCCAACGCGCCATCGGGTCCTTTAACCGACTTTGCTAAAACTTTGTTGGAACACATAACCGACTTTTCGGTTGCGTCGTCGGGTCCTTTAACCGACTTTCTTAAACTCTTGAATTTTTCTACCGCTTGTAAGGTGCGCGTAGTTGCCCCAAGGAATTTCTTAAAGCTGCTAAATCGTCCGTAGTCGGGTAGACTTAACGGTTCTTGCTTTCTTAACGCATTTACGCCCTTTGGCGATTTTTCTTCACCTGTTTCTAAGCTTTTTATGGTGTCCACTTGTTTGGGCCATAAATCAGGACTTTTCCTGAGGAATTCAGGTCCTTGAAACCAGCGATGACTTACATCGAAGGTGGAAGGAAAATTTTTAGTGGCGTCGTCTGCCACATTTTGTGATGTTGAAACCCATCGCCATTCACATGGTTTACTGTGATCTTCGATCTCAGCCAATCGATGAGCAACGAATGGTTTAAAGGTGCGAGGATCTGACTTAATCCACGCTAACACTGTACGTGAGTATGTCCAAAATACTCTCTCGGACATCTCGTACTTGCTCTCTTCACTAACCGAGGCAGCCAGCCTGCTGCCCATAAGAGCTGCTTGCAATTCAAGCCTTGGAATCGAAATTGGTTTCAATGGCGCTACTCTTGCCTTTGCGGCGATCAGCGTAATCCGCCTTATTCCTAGCTCGTCCGTAGTGACGTAATACACCGCGACAGCGTATGCTTTTTCACTAGCATCCGTGAAAGTGTGTAACTCTCCCTTGCCGACGCCTTCAGCAACGGGTCTAGGTACCTCTAAATGACCTAATTTCTTCACTTCCGATATCCATTTACAAAATAACACGTGTAATTCGTGTGAAACTTCTTCATCCCAAGAGATGCCTGTCCTCCATACTTGCTGGATCAGCGACTTCCCTTGAATCGTTATGGGTGATGCGAGTCCCAAAGGATCGAAGACTGACATCACAGCGCTAGTTATCTCCCTCTTCGTAGGCGGTCGTAAACCTTCCATCACCTCTTCCGGTGTGTTACGAAGACTTGTGGAGAAACTTATTATATCCCGTTTGATATTCCAAATCAAACCTAACGTGCGCTCTGTGTGCTCTTTATCTCCCAGCGAAGCACTGTCACTCTTATATTTATTTTCCATTTTACTTAAAACTTCGGGTCGGTTGCTAGCCCATCCCCTCAGTTGGAAAGAAGCATGTTTATGTAATTCATACATATCGTTTACTACCCTTTCGGCCGTCGTCACGTCGGGAAATGCCTGTAGATAGTCATCCATATAAAAATTGCTTTCCGTAGCGGAAGCTGCTTCTGGATATATATGTGCGTTGTCCTGCGCATTCCTATTCTTTACATATATAGCGATGCATGGTGATGATGCCGCTCCAAATATGAGTGACGTCATTCTATACTCTTCCGGTGGCGCGTCACGATTGTGCCGCCATAAGAATCGAAGGCTATCCCTGTCTTCATCCCGGATTTTCACTTGCAGGAACATTTCTTTAATGTCTGCCATTACTGCCACGCTTCCTTCTCTGAATCGTAGCAGGACTCCGAACAACGACTTCAATAAGTCCGGTCCGGTTAATAATGCATCATTGAGACAACGTCCGCCCGTCTTTGCGGCGGCGTCGAAAACTATCCTTATTTTCCTTTTTTGTGGGTGAGTCACTGCGAAGTGAGGAAGGTACCACGTACGTGGGGAAATGGGAATATGGTTCGCTTTCTCTGCGTAACCATTAACGATGAGATTTTCAATTTGCTTCTCATATTCCTTTTTCAACTCGCTATTTTTGTCGAGCTTTTTTTCAATATTCAACAGGCGACTTTCAACCTGCGCTCTGTTCGACGGCATGCACTCATTGTCTGTGCGCCATAACAAAGCAGTCTCGTACCTATTATTAGGTATACGACGTACCGTTTTTTCAAAATACTTAAACCTCGTTCTTCTGGGTCGTTCGCGGGCTTTCTAGCCGACACTCCCAGAGATTCCAAACTAAAATAATCCTTGATTAATTTATCCATATCTTCCTCCTTCTTGGTGGAAATGTGGTTAACGATCTTGATCGGTTTAATACCACCCGATATGTGACCATGTAAAACCCATCCAAGTTTGGTGAGCGATGCTACAGGTAGGTTCTTACCTCCTGAAATTAATTCACGAGTAACTATGAGATGCCAATTGTCCTGACCAATTAATATGGTAGGTTTGGACCTCTCATACATCAACTCATCCTTAATCGGTGTCAAATGAGAACACCGTTGCAATAATTCTCGGCTTACCGACTGAGGAGAAAGGTTAAGTGACTTAATTGTTTGTACACTTATCTCTTCTAAGTCGCTCGAGTAAATGCCTTTTATCTTAACGTTTAAGCGATACGAACTGTCGTCGTTAATTCGCTTACCTCCCACGGCTTCGATACGTAATCCCTCTTTACGTCCGCGAGGCGCTAATTTCTGAGCCATACACTCCTCTATGAGTGTCATGGTCGATCCCTCATCCAGAAGAGCTGTTGTCTTGACCTTTCCTCTAGGTCCATACAACTCGACCGGTATAATCTTTAAGTATGTACATGCCAGTGCATTCACTGTATTAACAGTTGTAATCTGAGCATCTTTACCCCACTCGTCCCCTTGTGGCGAGGTTTTTTCATTGGGGTATCGGTGTAGCATTCGATGATGTGACATTCTACATCCCTCTACACCACATTTTTTCGCTTTGCACTCTAACCTCCTATGGTTAGGTGACAAACATTGGAAACATACTTTTGCTTTTTTGACCGCTTCCCATTTCTCGCGAATATTCATGTCCTTAAACTTGTAACAACTCACTATAGAGTGCTCCTTGTTGCATATAACACACTTATGTGTTACCCGACTTGCAGGCTTATCCTGGGTTGTCATAACCACTTGTCGGTTGTGCCCTTTACTATTTCGGCGTTCTAGACGCTCGCTCGAATTACTTCGGCGCATATAGCGCTCGCTCACGGCACAGCTGCGTACACCTCCCTTTGCAGTGTGTACAGTTTGCTTCCTGAATTCAGGACGCTTCCTTTTTTCAGGCGCACTTTCATTGTTTAAGGACGTTCCAAATTGTTCACTCAATAAATTTAAAAACTTGGCCATCTTTTGTAACTCTGGCTCCAAAGGATACTGAGCTCGATATTCAAACCATTTAAATTTAATCATAGTTCCGAGTTTCTCCACTATGCGGCTCACTAACTCCGGTGAGTACAAATACTGTGGTTGATTCAACGCTTGTATCGTGGCAACCACGTTCGTAATACGACTTGCAAAAGATCCTATATTCCGGCAATCTTCTGCCAATCTTGGCATACGCTTTACATTCTCGATTTCGGCTAGAATGAGCATCTAAACCCTACCGAATTTCGAGAGCGTTCATTATTTCTTCCGGTTCACACAAAGTAAATAACAGCGACTTTACCGCCTCTTTAGCGGTGCCCTTTAATGCCCTCCTAAGGCGTGCAACATTTTGCACCCCTGAAAATTGGCTTCTCGTGTCTTCAAACACCGTTTTGAAAATTATCCATTCACCCGGGTCTCCATCGAACACCGGTAATTCCTGGAGGAAATGAAGCTGGGAAGACTTATCTTTACCCGCTATTTTTATTGCACTCACAATCGCTTCGGTCAATTCTGACACCTCACTCGCGTGTGTTTTCTGTGCATTTCCTTGGTTGCGCTCGATCTCCGCCCCTTTGCGGCGTGATCCTTTACGCGCTTCCTTATCAGTAATATCGGGTTGTGCTACACTGACCGGCGCGCTCATTATGGTCTGCTGAACCCAACTCCTTACGAAAGGTTCCACCTGAGTATTCCGCTCTTCATCGTCCTCACTCGAGTCGATCTCCTCTTCTCGGTTGAGTCGTGCCAACTCCAATTGAGACTTGGCTAAGGCAGCAGCTGCCTGTGCTCGTTCGAGCTCTGAGCGTTCGAATTTAATCCGCACCTCTAATTCGGCTTTCAGCCTCGCCGATCGCGATGACCTACTACCTCTCTGTGACCCTTTGTCACTAGTGTGCCCGATTACTGTCCTTGACGATGCCGCTTCTTCGGTCCTTTGACCTACTTTTTCGACCACCGTTTCACTCCTGGATATAACGGATTGTTGTGCGGTGCTGGCCTGCGTACCACTGGTGTCCGTCCTGTTGCTTGTCGTTGCCATGGACGTTCCTGAGTCCCAGGTGCATGTGGACGTGTCGGTGGTGGCTCCACTTGAAGGAGTTGCTCCATTTGACGCAGTAGCTGTGGTCGCTCCAGATGGTTCCGCTTCTTTAGATTTTCTTGAGAGCCCTGTCCTTGTCCTGCTCCCTTCGCTTCTCCCTGTCTGGTCTTGTGTCTTCTTCATCTTGCAGGAAGGTGATTGTTGGCCTACGGTCCCTAACTGTCCCTACGGTCCCTACAACCCCTTACCTACAACCCTTCTACACCCCAACCTAACACCACTACCCCTCCCCCCCCCTTATCTCCCAACCCTACAACCCTACTACCACCCTAACAGCCCTATCAGCCCTATCAATCCTGGACGGGGCCTACCGAGATGAGCCGTCCAGGGATGGAGTCGTGCAGGAATGGAATGGAGGAAAGGTTTATGAACTGTCCCGCCAAGGAATATGACGAAACAGTCGAGCGGTAGTGCAAGCGCAGTCTCGCTCGAGAGAACTGCTCCACCCGAAGGTGTTGTGCCAGAGCCCGACCGTTTGGCACCGTTAGGTGGTCGGGATGTATGCTGTGCTCGCCGCCCAGTTGCCGGTGGCGCCTCGTCCGAGCGCCCTCCTCCGGCCGCGATGCAGTCAGGTGCCCGCGCGCGCCCTCGCCTGGCAGCAGCAGCGGTGGATGCTTCTTCTTGCACCCTGATGACCCGACAGGAAAATGCCGGACACGGTCGTCCGACAGGAAATGCCAGACACGGTCGTCCGACAGGAAATGCCGAGCACGCTTGCCCGACAGGAAAAATGCCAAGCCCTGCTTGGCCACGATGAGTGCCTTCACAAGACACCTGCGTCCGGCTGCGATACGTGCCCCATGCGAGCACACGCCCCCGGCCGCAATCCCGGTTTTCTTTCTTCCGGTGGTTCCAGGTCCAGTCCTTCAGCGCTGACGTCCTGGTCTTCTATTGCTTCAGCTCAAACCTCCGGCTTCCTTCGGTTGCCGATCTTCACTCGGCTCCGAAGGTCTTCTTTTTCCACAACCAGCAGTCCACAGCTGGTTCTTTGATCCAGCTGGCGGGGTTCGGGTGGTCCTTTTAATCCGGCTCAAAGGACCAATTGAAAAGGAAACAGGTTCGTAAGGACCAATTTAAAACGAACCAGACGGGCTGGAACGTTCGATAAAGAAACAGAAGGGAGGAATCGAGGCTTCTCTCGATCCGGCCTCCTATAACGCCTACGTTGGGTTCGGGAACAACGTATGTGATCTCCGCAACGGAGTAACACACTAGGGCGATAACCTCTTTCTTTTTCAGCAAGTAGGTTCAGACGGGAATTACGGGTCTTTCGAAGTCGTCCCGGTCCCGACGCCTTAATTCTTCGATGTGGACTGTATAACTTTAGGGACGAATTACTTGGGAATAAAACAGCAAATATCTTCAAACCGTTCCGTGAGAGAGTAATCACTTTTCCATATCACTTCCCTACACTTTTTCTTCTTATTGACTGCTGGTTTTTCACTTTTCCCGAAGGATTTTCTTATTTTTCCGAACTAATTCCCCGACCTATTTCCCCGAACGAATTGCAATTTTTTTATTTTTTTTTTTGCGCCCGAAGCAAATATGGGCAACCCTCCGGAAAGCGGGGGAGGGAGGCGGTGAATGCTCATAGCATACCACGCAGCCGGCTGCGTGGTTATGTGGAGACTTTTACCCACTAAACACCGCCTTTTAGGAAATGGCTTAACGATCTGACTAGAGATCTCTAAGCCGTATACGAACGCGACCCTCCTTGGCAGAAAGGAGGGCGCAAACGAATTGCAATAAAACCCGTTCACTAAGCTACCCCCAGAACTATACGCGAAAGTGAGCCGCGCCATTCGCGTGCCTGCGCAACTTAATAACATGAATTTGTACTATTACTCTCTCACGTTTCACTTAATTTCTTTATTCACATAAATCATACACAAATACAAGTTATCTATTTAGATAGCACAAAACAATATCTACACCATGATATATATTATTTTTTCGTATCACAAAAATCCTTTAATTTATAAAACAAAATATGCCTATTTTAATCACAAATTCAAAATCCAAACTTCTTAAATATTTTACACAGAAAGTTAAAACAATGTTTCCCACTTGAATTTATACATATGTTAACTAATACAATAGTTTAATTTACATTTTCTCTATTTATTTCACTATTTAAAACACTTTTAAATTTCTTATACAAAACTATCATTATTTCACTTATACACAGGAATTTTCACATAAAAATAACACAGAATTCACCTTTTTAGCACGTACAATCAACCTGAAATGTTTTACAAGTCATTTTTACATAAATTGCTGAAATTACAAACATTTTAAATTTTTACATATTCGGCCTCCTAAGGGCGTGGTCAGCGTGCTTCCGTGAACTCACACTATTTGAACAACTAACTTTGCACGGCTCTCGGCTATCAGAAAAAATGAAAGTCTGAAATACACTAATTTTAACAATATTAGATAAATAAGTGCTTCTACACAATTTTCAAACTGTAGGAAACTATCTCTGATAAGATTCTTATCAGTTATCATGTTTCTTATCAGATAACAATACAAGTGAATGTTTTCATTAATCAATCATAACAAATAGGCATTTGTTTTCGTACAAACATATCAAATTTATACAAGACAATACTTATGCAATTAACTTCCGTTAATTCTGTTTATGCACAGAGTGATCATCTCGACCGGGGAACAAATCCGATCTCTAACTTCACTTTAATATTCCTTTGAATTTACATCGTCGGAAAGACGATTTCAACCGGGGAACAAATCCGGTAACATAATTTATATCATAAAATTCCCTATATGAATTTATTGAAAGATATTACTTAGAAAACAGTAAACTAGTCCGGCCTGGGAGTCGAACCCAAGACCTTTATATCATTAATTCGACATTTCTTTAAGATTTAACTAAGCATTTTCTTATCAGAACATTTCTATTGGACAATAAGTCTTTGAAAAGTTATTCGTCATCGGTTGACTTAATAAAGTGAAACATTCTTATAGGCGCGTCGCCAACAGGAGGAGTTAGAGAGGAGATTTTTTAACCGTCACTACTTGGTAACTCCATACAACAACGATAAACTCAATATATACCAAGTTCCAGCCAGATCGGTTCATTAGCCTTTGAGATTTGAGACATCACAGAATAAACAAGTAAATCGGGAGGTGAACACTAGCTATGGAAAGAATTGTGTTTCGTGCCGTGATTAAGTTCCTCACTAAGCAATGATAACCCCACATGTAATTAAAGCTGCTTGCTATCGCCTATACCGTTTCAAAAGTATGTTGCAAACTAGTGACATTCACTACTATACGGATGACAGTACTGGTGATATATTTTACATTGGTCATGCTAATATTCCTCGGGAACACGTCGTCAAGTACCGAAACATACTTGTGTCTGAAGTCGAGTCTTTGCTTATCAAAGTTTCGGATTAGGGACGATTAAATCCATCTACTCCTAGTCTAGAACCCCTTTGTCGTATGTCCCCAATTTCAGGACACTCCCCTCTTGCCTTAGCCAGTAACGGAATCCTCGGCGTCGACATGTCGAATGACGTTAATTTCCGCAGTAACTTGAAAGAGAAGTCCAAATAGATCAGTATTTCATGCCGGCACACCACACCGCTTGCAACTTTATGACTGTACTCAGAGGTGTTGTTCGCATTAATTTATAGCCACCAAATTCGCACAACGCGACAAATCATAAAACATTGCATACGTGGTAGAGCCACGCTGCACCTGTATTATGGTTGTAGCACGAATGGGTCGGCTCGGTAGGACCACGCTCTCACGTAGGTAATACCAGTGTAAAATAGCAGCTTAATACTATTGTGTTTCGTATGGTGAATGAAGAGATTTGGAGACTCTTTTTTGCTGGAAACGACGCATTCCATCTTAGTCCTCAGGGATGACAACGCATCTGCGTTTTGATTCTTAATAGAGGATAAATGTAGATGTATATGGGCCACAGCATTCAGCCACTTACCATCAGGTGAACTGTGTGCTCGTTTGTCACCCCTATTCTATAAAACAATCCCGATACCTTCCACACCATCTGGATGCTTGGTGATTCGCCCCTGTGCGACTTAGAAAAAGTTTTCTTTCCCGCACGGCGACTTCTTTGTGGAATGATTTACCACCGGCGATTTTTCCCGACCGATATGACTTGGGAACTATTAGGAACCTTCAAGAAACAAGCTTTCTCCTTTTTAAAGCTTTCTCCTCTGGTGTTTTGCAGTTGTTCGTGGGCTGCGGTCGACACTTCCTATTAGGTGATCCGCATACTTGTTAAAAAGAACATTAATTTCATTTTTATTATAACTCCTTTCCCCTCCCCTCGTACCATTCTTACACACAAACACGCATCACAGTCTATAATACAACACGTGATTTGCCTCTAAATGAAGCATGTGGAGAAATAGTCTCTGCGATGACTAAAGGTAAGTAAATTTGGCATTTTAGCCGTAAGTCATTGTTAAGTGATAGTGACGTCAGTGATAGAGCACGGGGCTGAGGTAGGTTACGACCAGTAGAGCAACAAGGCAGTCATTAGATAGTGATGTCGAGTGTGTTTGGTACAGCTAAACTTAATATTTTATTATATGTCAATTTATATTTAACATTAAAGATAAGATAAAGATAAAGATATTTATTTTGTAAAACATGAGTAAAAATACAGGTGTTAAAAAAACTTAATACGAACTACATGTTTTGCCATTTATGGCGTACAAAAATTATTCTTCATATATTAATTATTCTACAAGACACATTAACTAACCCTATGTTCATAATTTTAAATGTGCAAAAATTTCAATTGTGTCTCGTAAAATTTGCAATTCATAATTTAGCTTTAAACAAATCAATCACATAAGAAATCAGGCAAGCTATATAACATTTGGCTATCAAATATTTTTTAAGATGTAGCTTAAAAAGTCTGGTAGCAATTGTTTGATGTGTTTGGGGATTTTATTGTATATTATTGGCGCCAGACAGAAAATACTTTTATACATCAATGCCGTTCTTGAACCAACTGCGCATAACCTACTATTATCCCTGCGATTGCGAATTGTGACGTCCGATGGTTTAGAATAGAATAGAATAGAATAGAATAAGTCATTTATTGTGCTAGTTGTAGGTTTAAGAGATTTAACACTATAAAAATAATTAAGTATCACCACAACCTGCCTAGATAAGGCTTACAATATTATTAAAATTATGGAACTTAAAACATCATCTCATTATTCATTAAATCAAATCAAATAACACGGATAATAAAGCATAATGTCATACAATGAATTATTTTAACAGACGTGAATTATAAATAATAATATCAAAAGTACAATGGAATTATACCAGTGTAATCTAAGTCTATGAATGGAATATTAATATATCAAAATACATGTAAGCTTATAACTAAAACGTAGTGATTTGAATACTCTTTGCTTAAAACATAATTCAGAAAATATTTCAAATGTCAATTAATTTAAAATGTAAGTTTGTAGCTCAAATAATCTTTTAAGGAATAAAAACATCTTTCAGTCAATAATTCTAATAATTTATTCTTAAATTTTTTTATTTCTAATTCTTTTAATTTGTCAGGTGGATGATTATATATTTTTGGTCCTAATGCATAAAAACTTTTTGAGAAAAAGGCTGTCCTAGATGTGTGCAACGGTATAACAGTAACATTACTCTTTGCTTGCCTCGGGTGCTTAGCAATGTGCGGGTTAAAATAATGTAAATTACTTTTGACGAATAAGCAGGCGTGGTATATGTACAACGAGGGCAGATTTAGAATTTTTAATTTTACAAACAGAGGTCTGCAACTGTCTATTTGTTTGGCACCAAACATTGCTCTAAGACACTTTTTTGCATACTAAACAATGGCAACAGGTTAACATCAGCCGCGCCTCCCCAATGTATGATACCATATCTTAAGTTGGTGGCAACGTATCCATGATAAGCAGTAAGTGCAGCTTTTTGTGAGACAGTTTGTGTTAATTTTCTTAGAGGATAAACAAATTTACTAATTTTACTTGTAAGATATTCAGTATGCGGTTTCCAGCTTACACATTCATCAACCAATACACCAAGGAAACGTATTTGCTTTACTCGCTCAATCAAATGCCCTTCATACTTAACAAAAACAGTCTCTTGTTTCCGGTTTTGGGGAAGATGAAACTGCATATATTTTGTCTTATCAAGGTTTATGACGAGATCATTAGCTTTCATCCAATTAATAATATCAGACAAAGCTTCAGCAATAACACATTCGTATGGTTTATTGCTGTTGTTTTTTATCATAACAGTAGAATCATCTGCGAAAGGGATCATTTCATGCTGCACATGTCTAGGTAGGTCATTGATGTACAATAGAAAAAGAAGAGGCCCAAGTATACTCCCTTGGGGTACACCACACTTTACAAGCTGTGACTGAGATCGTACTTGCACTTCAGATCGATTTTCCTCATTAACATGAGAGATTTCTGTGCTTTGAAATCGGTTATTTAGATAAGACGATACAAGACCAAATATAGGTCCTCTGATACCATACATATATAACTTTTGCAGAAACTTTTCATGATTTACGTAATCAAAAGCTTTTGACATATCCATAAAAATAGCAGTTACTGGAACGCGATCGTCAAGGCATTCCGATACAACTTTTATCATGTGATATATGGCTAGATTCGTAGATCTATCCTTTCTAAATCCGTATTGCTCGTCTGCTAGTAAATTAAATCGTTCGCAATAATTATATATGTTTGTATATATGATTTTCTCAAAAATTTTGGAAATGACAGAAACCAGAGCAATTGGGCGATAATTCCTACAATCATCTTTATCCCCTTTCTTGAAAATAGGTTTAATTACTGTTATTTTTAACTTATCAGGGTAAATCCCTTTATTTATAGTTAGGTTGATAATGTGACTAAGCGGCCGAGCAAACTGAAAATTACAAAATTTCAATACTCTAGTGGTTATTTCATCGTGACCAACACTTGTTTTATTTTTTAAGCTATTAATTATTTTAACTATATGATCGGGCGTTGTTGGATTCATAAACAATGAATTTGATATACGTTCAATGTTACTTCTGTAATTTATTGGTTTGCAGTTCTGTACAGGATTCATAAATGTATCATTAAAAGCTTCTGCAATATCACCTGGTTTAGTAATTGTTTTCCCTTTATAAGTTACACTCTTCATAATTTCTTTTGGCTTTGTGAAATTATTTGAATTTATTATCTTCCACGTAGATCTTGTTATATTTTTAGACTTGTTGATGTAATTGTTGTTTTGAATGCGTTGTGATTTATTAATAACTTTTTTTAAAAGTGCTGTATAAGCATTATATTTGAGTTTATCATTTTTAGATTTTAATTGAAAGTACATTTTCCTTTTGCGTTTACACGATGTTTTGATACCACTTGTAATCCAAAATGGCTTCCGCTGAGCTGAAACTTTAATTAGGTTGAATGGGAAGCATAAGTCATAAAAGAGTTTAATCAATTCATAAAACAAATTGTACGCTTCGTTTACATCATTGCTTTGATAAATATCATAAAAGGATAAGCTTTCCAGGCATTCTCTAAATTTGGTTAGATTTTCAATACTATAGTCACGTCTTTTGATAAACAATTTAGGGTTACTTTGAGCGAAGTTTGCTACTTCATATATAAATAAGGAGGGTAAGCTCAAAATGTTATGCTCAATGAAATATGGTTGGCAGCTATCAGTAATTTTAAGACCGAACATAGCTCTGATGCACCTTTTTTGGGACTTAAATATAATTTCCTTATTAGTAGAATTTCCCCAGAATATGATGCCATACCTCAAGATGGAATCAATAATACCATGGTATGCCGTGAGAAGCGCATCGATACTTACGACGGATGAGAGTTTATAGAGCGCATAAGCAGAAGAACTAATTCTTTTGTTTAGTTCTTCTGTGTGCGCTTTCCAGTTCAAACTTTTATCAATCGTTACACCTAGAAATTTTGTTGTACCTACTTGGTTGATTTCTGTCCCTTGGTAATTTACGTTAATATTTGGTGTTGCTAAGCGTTGACTTAAGTACATAATTTTAGTTTTTTGAAGATTAATTTTTAAATTATTATTATTTAACCAGTTTATTATTAAATTAATTGTATTATTAATTTCACTTTAACATTGAAGTATAGAATACGAAATAGAAGTGGAATTTTAAATATATACAGGGTTATTTTTCAAGGAGTAGTCAAGGAGTAGTAGTATACTTAAGTTCAAATATATGAGTACCTAATTATTTAAAGTTATTACAGTGTTTGAAAGCACGAGTAAACAAGGCTTCTATTTTCATATGAAATTATCCTAAATTGAAAGTTATTTATGGGCAACAACGTTTTTGTCTACCGATCGACCGTTACGAATGTTTGCGTAAATAACGTATTATCGTACGCAACATTTCTTTAAAATAAAAACGAACGGACCTAGTTTTTCATTATGTATCGACAACATCTACATAAAAATTATCAAAATTAGGTTTTAGATGTTTACGGGGGAAAAAACGTTACTGCTTTTTGAATAAAGATTTACAGGCTTGCAATTATTTTAATTTTATTTTTATTTTATTTTATTTATTGAAACAAAATCTACAGTTTGTACATTTACCAATATATATAAACAAGTTTTGAACATATTATGCAATATAGAAGCCTTTATAGGTTTACATTTTTTTTTTGCAAAACATTTAAATATATTTTTTTCGTCTTCAGCAATGTTAACACATAATTTACAGTGTTTGTCGTCAGATACCTTTATCTGCGTCATTTTGTAAGTACGAGTACTGTATATTTGTATACCGTATGTTGAGTATCGGTGTGATGAGAATGAGAGGAAGTGTTTGTGTGTGTGTGTGTGTGTGTGTGTGTGTGTGTGCGCGTGCGTGCGTGCGTGTGTGTGTGTGCGTGCGTGTGTGTGCGTATGTATGATTGAGGTGAAAACAAAATAATAGAGCAATATTCCAACACGCTGCGGACATATGAAAAATAAAGTGCTTTAATGCAACTTAAATCATTGAAAGGTTTGGTGACACGCATGATAAATCCAAGATTTTTGTAGGCTTTCATGGTTATTAATGAAATGTGTTCTGAAAAGGTTAGTTTGCTATCTAAAGTTACTCCCAAGTCTTTAACGCTGTTTGCTTTTGTTATGGGATGATTGTCAATATGGTAAGAATACTGTATAGGTTTTATTTTACGGATAAACGTGATTGGTATACATTATTCAATATTAGCTGTTATGCGGTTATTTTTATAGTATAGAGCAAGTCTATTTAAGTCGTCTTGGAGGTGCTGACAGTCCCTTTCTGAGTTTATATTCATATATATTTTCTTGTCGTCTGTATATAAAAGAAAATTAGCGTGTTGTAAACATGTTCCTATATCATACAGGTAGGCTATATACAGGAGAGGACCAAGCAGAGATCCCTGTGGAACACCCGAAGGGACGTTTATGTAATCAGATCTGAAGCCACCTATAATTACAGCTTGGCTGCGGTTAAAATATAAGCTTGGAACCATCTTAACAAATCACCAAATGCGCAATTAACTATAAATACTGGTGGTATGTTGTCTGAGCCAGGTCATTTAGTCACGTCCAAACTTTTAAGGTGTTTGTGCACTAACTCATCTGTTACTTGAATGTCACTTATAGTATTAGTAAATGAGTTGATTGATGGAAGTTTTGGTGAGATATTAGAGTATATTAGGGCAGGTTCATTGAAGATTTTTTAAAGAAATCAGCGAACGCAATGCTTATGTCTTGGCCGCACTGCAGATTTTTGTTGTCATATTGCATATACTTAGGATGGCCCGAATTTCTGTGACGTTTATTTTTAATATAAGACCAAACAGCTTTGGGATTTGATTTAATATTGTTTTCAGATTTTTTTATGTATGCCTTATGAAGTTCCTTCGCTAGTTTTTTTTGCTCTGGTACGCAGAAGTGCAAAAGCATCGTCGTCCATTGGATTATGATGAAGCTTCCAAAAAGTGTGAAGTTTATTTTTTTCCTTTATGATGTTGATGAGAGCTTAATTATACCAAACAGGATACTGCCGCTTTGGTCTTTGCAAGACACATGGGATGTATTTATTAATAAGGTCATATATTAGACTGTAGAAACACGATACAGTGCCCTAAAGTGACTCTACATTAAGTGTATCCTGCCAGTTTGTCTCCTCTAGATGCTTACAGATTTTCGCATAGTCTGCCTTATTATATATATATATATATATATATATATATATATATATATATATATATATATATATATATATATATATATGTATTTAAAATGTCCTTTATATGACATGCGAGGTGTCACGAATCACGATGTCTGTGGCGTCAATTGTGAGAGTGGGATGAAAAACATCTTCGTGTACAAGTGGCGTAATTGATTTAGTAACTTCTACATTAAAGTTGGTAAATATGAGATCAAGAATGTTATTGTGAGTATTTACATGTAAGTTATGTTGGTGAAGACAAAGGATATTAATCTGATATAGGTAAGTTTTCTGCAGAGTTCTGCAAATCGGCATTGCCCTTTTTTATTAGTCTATAACCATTAGGTGTACACTGAACACAAGAAAGATTGAAATCGCCACATATCAAAAACAAATCTTCTGAATTTGAGGACATAACGAAAGGCAGTAAATCAGTGAAACTTTGTAAGCTTTGAGGCAACATATTATCTGGAGGAAGGTAAATTGCGCAAATATTTATGTAAATTATGACTAGTACCGAGGTCTCTTGCACCTATCGTAATCCAGAGACATTCAAGGTTTTCATGTGACCAATCGGGCCGAGACTTTGCAGAAAACCGTTCCGCAGTCAGAACCATGATGCCGCCACCACGTCTATTCCCGCCGCGATCCCGGCGAAAGATATTGTACCTACTGTCGGAAAGTTCCGCGTCAAGAATACCGTCGTGCAACCACGATTCTGTAATTATTATTATGTTAATATTACAGTTCAAGATGTTAGTGTAGAACTCCTGTGTTTTTGTTCTTAGGCCCCTTACATTTTGGTATAGCAGATTCAAAGTATTTCGTTTAATTTTATTATATGTTAATTTTAAACTTAAGACATTTAAGTAGTACATACTGGTTTATTATAAAATAGTAGTAAGTAAGCATATATAAAGTGTGCTTATTAGAGTCGCAACTAGTGAAAAATTGTGTGTTTGCTAGTGATGCATATAATAATATGTTTTGACATGATTTAATGAACAAAGTGTGTGTATTGTTTATGTGTATGTGTGTGCTTAAACGCAGATAAAGTTTCGAAAATAATTAATAATGATGAAAAATATATAATTAATAAAAAGGGAATCAGAGAAAAAAAAAGACTGTCTTCTTTTTGGATGAAAGTTTCTCAAGTGTCAGAATTAATTTCACGACGTCTATCGCTACTGGAAAGGATGTATTTATTTAGTCATTATTTTGTTTATTAATAACGCGTTTTTATTAAGTCATTTTCTTGTTTGTCCGACTGTCTGTCTGTTGTTCCGAGTGGAATTTAGTAATTGTTTTTAAACTAACTTCTCGATGATCTGGAAACTTGAAATTTTGAATATAACTCAAATTCGGATGACAATGCAAGAATATGATAAAAGGTGATAATTTTTTAAATTCACTTGTTTATTACCACGTCTTTATTAAGTCACTTTCTTGTTTGTCTGTCTGTTTGTCGTTCCGGTTCCGTTCCGTACCGTGAAATTTTGAACATAGTTCAAATTCGGATACATATACATATGAAATAAGTGATATCTTAATTTCTATCAGTACAATATTTTTTAAAACCCAACAAAAACACCCAACTAACAACCAACACGACAGTTAACAATAGGTTAACTTAAAACATTCACGTTTACCAACCTCTTGAAGAATCCCTTAGGTACTGGATTCTTTTTTGATATCTGCAGACATGGAGCTTCTGATTTGTGTAGCCTGGATGGTGAAGGTGTTCGGAAAGAACTTGGGGAAGTGTATGGTATGTGTGTACTATATTCCCCTCCCCCCCTTTTATCTACCTTAGCCAACTAGTGCCTAAGTGCCAGTAAGAACCATGGGAACCGAAATATGATTCGTAGTCTACAGATAAAGCTATATTTGAGGTTTCCCTGCATAATTTTAGAAATGAACTAGAAACTTCATGGATTCTTAGTACGTGACATAACCCACAGGTATAATAACCTGACAATGAGGGTTTATAATCTTCCATTGAATAGATGTCGCTAATTGGTGGTGAGTTGAAGTTTCTTTGTTGCACATTATCATTATGATTGAGAAGTTTTTGTTGGTTTTAGAGTTTATAAATACCCAAAATAATTCCTCATTGCTTTTGAATTTTTGTACATTTTTTACTCTCTTTTTTATTTTTCTACTTTTAGGAATAGCTTTTTCATTTTTCTACTTTCAGGAATAGCCGTAGTTTGGTTTATTCACTATAAATCTAATATATATAAAACATAACTAACATTTGAGAACTAAAATAAATCCTTTCTTAACAAAATTTGAATAAATAAATCTTCCCCGCTATGAAATCTATCAAATATTTCACCTCACTCCTAAGTGGCGCTGCCCTGGTGACAGAAAATATCCCCTCATTATTGGCCGATCTTTTAGCACAGCTTTTTCCATTTATGTTAATTTGTGTTATGTTAAATTTATTTTGTATGCATAAAAGATTTAAAAGATGGTATAATAAAATAATATGTATATTGATTGCAATAACTAAGTTTTATTTATAAATCAGTATTTATTAAATCACTAGCGACCTCTCTTGTCATTTATATAAAAAGTTCTTCTTGAATTTAACTCCTTTCATTTACATACAACATTCCGTTTGAATTAATTTAACAGTTACTTATCTCTTAATTCAATAAAATAATTAAAAAATTCCATGGTGTTGAATTAATTTTTACACTGCCATCTTCTGTAATAGTTTAATAAATGAGTAAGCAGTGAAAAAATTAGTATGAAAGTTTTGAACGTATCAGTCAATAGATGGCACTTATATTAATACTGTTATTTATCCCTTCCTTGCTCTAGATGACTCTGCAAACATCAAAATTTAAAGGTTTCTTTCAAATTAACTCCGAACTTTTTACAGTTTATTTTACTGTGCCACCTATCGAGTGCAAATTTTTTATCCATGAATAATCTTTAACAATTCTTTAAGCTGATATTACACGGTTCAATCAAATTGAAACAATTCCATTAAAAAGCACATTGAATTGCACATTTAACGACTTTACCAATGTACATGTATACACTGAACTCTATATATTATATAGTGCACGTATATCATTTAAATGACATTCAATGTACACAACACAACGCATTGCGATGTCGCGCCAACTCGTACTTGCGTGAATTTCGTTAATCTGCGACTATTTAATAAATGAGTTAGATAAAAAAATAAAAGAAAATGTTGGCGTTGTTGGGTGCGCCCGTGGATTTCGAGAAGGATAAATAAAGGAGCCTCAAGCACCTTATTAGTAAAATTGGCAGAAGAAGATCCAAATTCATATTTGAACCATTTGCCAATGACGGAAAGTCAATTTAATGAACTTCTTGAAAAGGTTACACTTGTGTGACTGTCGCACCAAATGTCCACCAACGATTATATTATAATTATCGATGATATAAAACGGTAGTGTGCCATTTTAGATCTTTAGGCGCTAGATCTAGCTAGTTTTTTTCTCTAGAGCTCTCAGACTGGACCACGGTCGTGCTACGGCACATGTGGAGAAAGAAAATGATGGAGGTAGAAATCTAACCACACCGACTCCTTAGTAGAAAAGGAGTAATAAATTTCAACAAAAAATTTATTATCATAATGATTAAATGAATACCTACACAATAATTATACTCATGTATTTTAAAGTGATTTTTATTTGTGTTTTTTTTTATAGAAATATGGTGACAATATGAAAAATAAATATGGGCAAGAAATGTTCACGAGTGGCAACCTCGTACCGGTAGATGCAGTGTAGGCGTAGTGATAATGACCTGGTAAGACATGTAGAAAGCCGATGGATACTGATAGCTTAGGAACGTGCTTTGTGGCATTTCTTGGGGATTCCTATGTTCAGCAGTGGAACTGTGAAGGACTGTAATGACGGTGATAAATGGTGACAAATTAGCACATAATCCACCTGATGGCATCCTCAAATAAGAATTTAAAATGCGTTGCCACCTTTGAGGACTAAGATGGAATGCTTCGTTTCCAGTAAAAGGTTCTCCGGTTCTCTACGCTTACCACACGAAACACAACAGCATTACGCTGCTATTTTACGCTAGTACTCTGTGAGAGCGTGGTCCTACCCCGGTCGAGCCGACCCATTCGTGCTACTACCATTATATAGCTGCATCGCGACTCTACTAGGTATGAATTGCTTGTATATTTGTTTATTTTATTTGTTAACAATTCTTGGGCTTAATAACAAATTTAGCGCGAAATCCAGAGCTTTTTTAACGTGTTGATTTTATCGAATCTAGTGTTTTTTGTATCGTTGTTAGCGCTGAGTAGGTTTTTTCATCTGGCAGCACTGATACACGGTGTATATTATTTTAGTATTTGCCTTTGTCTTACTTGTGAACAGGTGCTTCTTGTGTGCTCGGGTTTTCGAACAAGTTTATTAGACACCTTTATGTTTTGTTATGTAATTTTTATTACTTGAAGAACATGCTTTGATAACGTATGAGTCTATGTATTTTCATTTTAATCGGATTATTGTATTGGAATTTTAAAAATAATAAAAAAAAGATATTATAGTTATCTCCGTAGTTCGTTTCATCTTTTCTTTTACGGACCGAGAAATGAGCCTTGCCCTTGTGATTAAACGGTTGAGAATTAAAAAACTATTAATTCATATTCCAAAAACCGTAATAGTGAAATAAGCCAACATCACGCTGTGTTCTTAGGCGGTCACCCATCAAAGTACTGACCGCGCCTGAATTTGTGTAACTTCGGTGATCGTACGAGAATCGGTATATTCAATGTAGTACGGACGTCGGCACAAATATAGATGTACTTAGTCAGGTCTTAAGTTCTGTCAAAAACTTTTTATTTAAATTACTGATACATGTAAGGAGATTTTAATGGAAGGGTTGGGGTGGTTATGAAAGGATATTGGGAACGTTTGGTGATGAAAGTATAAATGAGAATGGTGAAAGTCTCCTCACCGTATGTATGGAAAACAATCTTTTTGTGACGAACACTTGCTTTCACCACAAGAGGATTCCCATGTATACTTGGGAAAGAGGTGACGATAGAAGCATGATAGATTTCATAATTGTGGATGAAAGATTGAGGGGCGCAGTGGTAGATACGAGGGTTTACCGGGGTTCAAACGTAGGAACGGATCATTATTTAGTTTTATGCCGAATTAATGGTCTATTCAGGCGTCGGCGCCATCGATCGTCTGTGTCCACCACTGCGTTACAGCGTATTAGAACAGAAAGGTTACAAGATGAAACTGATAAAAACAAGTTCAAATGTAGACCGAAAGAAAATATAAGTGGTTTGGATGAATTATGTATGAAGGAGTTAGACTTGGAGAATATATGGCAAAATGTAAAGAAAGGTTTAGTGGATGCAGCTACCGAAGTATGTGGTGTTAGTAAGAGAAAGAATGAAAGGAAAAATAATACGTTATGGTGGGATGATGAGATACGTATGGAAGTTGAAGCAAAGAAGAGAGCATGGCTAGATTTACTAGCAACAAAGGCTGGTAATTCTAGCGGTACGAATGGTGATATTGAATGAAAAAAGGCAGTCTTTAGACATCTTAATAAGAGAGTAAAAGAAGTAGTTGAAAGAAAAAAGCAAGAAAGAACGAATAAGAATGATAGAAGAATATCGGATAACTTCCAGGCAAATATTAAAATGTTCAGGAAACTTGTAAGAACTGCCAGGGGACATTCAAAATAGCCTATGATGAATACTATAAGAGACGAGAATGGCTATATTCTGAATGATGAAGTTTTGAGTTTAACAAGATGGAAGGAATATTTTGAAAGCGTGTTTATGAGTGAGGAGACAACGTGTGTACTAAGTGAAGTAGAAACACCGAAAGAAGAGGAAAGAGGTAGCGAGATAAGTATAGATGAAATAATGAAAGCAATGAAAAGCATGAAAGCAGGTAAGGCTGCCGGATATGATAGAGTTTCACTCGAAATGCTAAGGGCTGGAGAGGAAGTTGTGGCAGGCCTGCTGCACACCTTGTTTAATTTATGCTGGGAACTGAAGCGGGTACCGGTAGACTGGTGCAAAACCGTGATAGTCCCAGTATATAAAGGAAGAGGGTCGCAGCAGGACTGTAAAAACTACCGTGGCATCAGCCTTCTTAGCATTGTAGGAAAACTGTATGCTAAGGTACTGATTGAAAGGGTCATGAAAGAAACTGACGGAAAAATTTGGGATGTGCAAGCGGGATTTAGAAAGGGAATGGGATGTACAGATCAAGTCTTTTCCATGCGCATGATCGCGGAGAAGTTTCTGGCCAAAAACCAAAAGGTTTTTTGTGCGTTCATGGACTTGGAAAAGGCCTATGACAGAGTAGATAGGGATTTGCTTTGGCAAACACTGAACTCATTTGGGTTGAGCGCTGGCTTGATACAGGCATTGGAGTCTCTTTATAAGGACTCTAGTGCTTGTGTTAGGATCAACGGGGTCTACTCGGACTGGTTTGGCATCGATAAAGGTGTCAGACAGGGCTGTGTGGCTTCCCCACGGCTGTTCAATCTATTTATGGACAGTTGTTTGCAAAATTTGAAAGTTGAAGAATGCGGATTAAGAATGGGTGAGTTAACCGTCAAATGCCTTTTGTACGCCGATGATCAAGTTATTTTTGCGTCGTCGGCGGCCGAGTTGCAAATGATGGTTACATTAATGAACAGATCATTAAAAGAAAGGGGTATGAAAGTGAACGCAAGTAAGACGAAGGTTATGGTTTTTGCAAGAGAAGAAAGTAAAACGATTTGTGAAATAAGAATAGAAGGGGAGTTGATCGAGCAAGTAGATGAGTTTGTACATTTGGGCTGCGTATTTAGCAGGGATGGGAGATATGATAAGGATATAGAACGACGAGTGAATGCGGGAATAGAGTAAATGGGGCCTTGCACTCTATTGTGAAGAGTCAAAATGTGTCGAAAAAGGCACGTATGGCAATTCACAATGCTGTGTTGGTCCCTACTTTAACGTATGGTAGTGAAAGTTGGGTGTGGCAGAAGAAGCACGAGAGTAGAATAAACGCAGTAGAAATGCGGTCGTTAAGGAGTATGTTAGGGCTGAATCTGAATGACAGGGTAAGAAATTGTGTAATAAGATAAGAGTGTGGTTTGCAAGACGATGTGGTGACCAGGATTAAGAAAGGAATGCTTCGGTGGTTTGGTCATGTGGAAAGAATGAATGAGGAAAGAGTGACAAAGAAAATTTATGGTGCAGAATTGAATGGTAGAGTCGGAAAGGGACGTCCTAGGTGAAAATTTATCGACCAAATTGGCGATTTATTGAAAACGGGCCAAATTAAGAGTACCCTTAACCGACGAGCATGTATGCGTAGGTGTATGGATGTGAAGGAGGCAAGAGAGGTGTGTCAGGATCGTGCCAAATGGAAGTCTGTGCCTACCCCTCTGGGTGACAGGCGTAAATGTGTATGTGTTTTTATGTATGTGTACTGATACACTTTTTGATAATTATATAGAAATTATGAAATTAAAGGTAATTTAATATAGAATAAAATTTTATTTACATTATTCAAAATTCCCTATTTTGAATACATGCCCTCAATCGACGCGGCCAATCATCAATCGCAGCACGCACCACACTCATATCTATTTCTGCCGCTGCTTTAACCAAAGATGCTCGGAGAGATTCCAAAATCTGATGCGGCTCCAAATATTGCTATATCTTATAATCCAGCAGCCTTAAATCTGGACTAGAAGAGGGCCAGTCGTCATGTAAAATCAAGTCAATTCTATGGGCGGTCAACCAGTTTTGCGGACTACGTGCCCTATGAGCTTATGCAGTCCTGGTGGAATATCCAATGTCTGTTTTTGGACATTGTTTGCGAAAAAGGTTCCACTATGTTTGTTAGGACGGTATTTTGGTACACCTCGGCACTGTTTTTTACACCTTTTTCACAGAAAAACACCTCAGTTAAGCCTGAATATGAAACTCCAAGCCAAACCATGAGTGACGTTGAGTTATAATGTACTACGTACAGTACACTATAACTCAATGGAGTGACGAAGGAAAATGTGCTTTTTGAACCCTCGGAATACGCGTGCTGGCTTCTTCAGTGCTGTGGGTGTGGGCATACACCTTATAATTTTGTTTATTATAACTTTCTTCGATGTTAAAACAATTTTTCATCCGAAAACAAAATTTCGCGGTATTTTTTCCCGCGTACCGCCGTAACAAAGCGCGGGATCTATCCAGCCAATTTTTTTCAAATGCTCGTTCAAAAAATGTCCGGTCTTCTTACGATAAGCTCGTAGTTCTAGGTCTAGGCCCATTTGAAGAGCTAAGATTTTTTGTTTACGAATAGGATTTCGTTGGATTCGCGCCTTCACTGCTTTGACGATCGCGGGTGTCCTAACTGTACGAGGTCGGCCGGTCTTCTTACAATCTTCGAAGCTTGAATCTTCAGTGAATGATTTGATAGTACGATAAACAAATCATAGGGTTATTTTAAATTTTTGTAGGTTATTGAAAATCTCTTTTAGCGTGTAACCACAGCGGACCAACGCTATAACCGCTACTCTATCTTATTTCTTCGACCATTCCATATTTGAAAATGAATGAAAATTAATGTCTTTTTATTTTCGGCAAGCGCAAACGTTATATTTTTAAAATTGGTGAAGTTTATTCAGCCACTATTCAAAAAGGACGATGGCCAAATTTCTATAGGAGCTGAACTTGACTTTTTTTCATGTCCCAAAACAAACTATAGTTAGATTCGTTTGTTTTTATGTTGTATACACCATCACGTTTAAAAATAATATCTAAATAGCCACGATTTTTTATAATAACGTCAACAATATTTTTAAGGCTGAATCAACAAATACCTTTTACTTTTTTAGGGTTCCGTAGTCAACTAGGAACCCTTATAGTTTCGCCATGTCTGTCTGTCCGTCTGTCCCTCCTCGCTTAATCTCTGTGACCGTTAGCACTAGAAAGCTGAAATTTAGTACCAATATGTGTATCAATCACGCCGACAAAGTGGTAAAATAAAAATTGGAAAAAAATGTTTTATTAGGGTAGCCCCCTATATGTAAAGTGGGAAGTGATTTTTTTTTTAATTTCAACCCTAAGGTGTGATATATTGTTGGAAAGGTATTTAAAAATAATAGGGGTTTACTACAATCATTTTTTGATAATGTCAATAATTTCGGAAATAATCGATCCAAAAATAAAAAATATGTCCCCACCCCCCCCCCCTCCCTCTAACTTTTGAACCATAAGTTTAGAAAATATGCAAAAAATCTGAAAAGTACAACTTTATAAGGACTTTGTAGGAAAATCATTTTGAACTTGGATGGAAACAACAGTACCCACTACCGGGAGCAGTTGCAGGAGCGCGGAGCGCTACTGGAGCGTGAACATAATGGACCTTTAAACTCATAAGTGGGAACACTTATTGTGACGGACGGGAAACTACGGAACCCTACACGCTCTTGGCCGGTTTTTTTAGTAATTGGCCATTTCGTTAAAATCATTGAGTTATACAACACTAGAGGAGCAAACCACATTACCGCGAGTCGAAAAAAGTGTAACCACTCCACATCCAAACGCGACGACGTAGCTTTGAAACGAATAACAATTTTAAGTAAACATATATCTATCTCACCTACACAAGTTGCAAAACAATATCGTTGCTAAGATTAGATAAAGATAGACACACAAACATGCAATGGCGGGTTGGTGTGGCTTACTACATGAAATTTTACCTAAAATACGCAATACAAATGAGTTTTTTTAAGCTGCAGTTAATTGTTTTTATATTAAAAAAGTATATTTTATTTTAAAACCTTTATTACCTCCCCTTGGAAAAAAGGATACAAAGCTTATCAGATGAATATAAGTAAACATAATGATTAAATGAAACGAATTTTATGGTACTAATAAATCAAACAATATAAAATAGGTAATAAAATATAATTAATATAAAATTTATATGTAATTATAAATAATATAAATTTATTAATATAAAATAGGTAATAAAATATATTTAATAGATAATTCATGAATAAACTAAAATAAGAATAATTAACTATTTTGAAAGTTAAAATGTAGTTTTTATTATAATTTCCAAAATATTTAAAATCAGAGGTAACAAGTTAACTTACTCCATTAATTATAGTGTTTCCCATAAATTAGTATGCGGAAAAGTGGCAACATTGAACCTAAATGGCAATATTCGATAATTTTAATTAATTATTTGAGGTTTTTTACGTTTATATGAAAACAAGAACTAAAAATTGTGTGTTGAAAGTGATTCCGCTTGATTTATTACGTTTTTGTGACCTTGAATAGCATTCTTTCACTACACATTTACCCATTTTTGTCGCGGCTCAACTCTGTCGGCGTCACATTGAACAATGAACTCACGTTAGCTAGGCATATGGCTGTGGCCATATGTGCAGTGGCAATGCTTTGGCGCGGTTATTACTGATCTAGTGTTATATAAATCAATGGTTAAAATACTTATAACACTGGTATGTCAAAATTACAATCAATTCAAATTATTTATGACTACATTAGATTATTAAAATTACAAATCAAAATACATCTACATTTACATTATTTTACACGTCAAGCAAGTCAGAAAATGAACATTTCATATATTCTTCTGTATTATAGAAAGAGTGATTCAAAAAATATGTATATACTTTTTGAATCACAATTGAACAAGTCTTGTTGAAACGCGTTTACGTTTAATGGAAGTCTTGTTATTTCTAAAGGCAATTAATTGTACATTTTGATTTTTAACGAAAAACCTTACTTGGACGCTTTATCCGACTGCGACGTAGCCTAAAAGTGTAGTTAGCGCAAAGTGAGGAGGGTAACTAGCGATCTCGTTTCCATTTATTTAGATTTCTCTAAAATAATTTTATTACCCAATAATAGAACATCTTTCAAATCGCACCCTGCGTCTGTGCATCATATTCCTAGAGTTCGATGTCAAAAAGGGCCGTCTTGTCAAACCGTCTCGTGAAGTTGACCGTTTCTTTGACTCTAGTCAAAGGACCGTTTCGACGACAGATTATGACCGATAATTCAATAACAACTACACCTACATATATTGCACTAGCTTGCACAGTATGTACAATACAATACAATACTCTTTATTGCACAAAAATAATACAAAGAACAACAAACTTAAATTGATAAATTTATATACAATTAGGTGGCCTTATCGCTAAACAGCGATCTCTTCCAGGCAAACACTGGTGAAGGAGATCTTTTACATATAAAAATATAGCAGTGTGCATAAACAGTAGATAAAAAATTATACATAACACATAACATATCGTTACGAGCTTGAGGTTCGTGACAATAAAAACTGCCGATAGAATTACCAAAATTTACACTTTAATTTTCTTTACACCAATTAAAATTTAATATAATATATAATTTAATATATAATAATTAACCACACTGATTCAGTTTATTTCGCTCCGAAGCTTCGCTTGTCTCACCAAATTCAATACTGCCCCGATCGCGTATTGCAGAGCCTTTAAATATACCTTTTTCACCGAAACATCCAGAATATTCAAGTAAATACAAGCGCCAACCGACCAGGCGCCGAAAGTTTGAGTGTAGGGCTTCTAGAAAGCTGAATTCTTCCGTTCGATACTAGATGACGCTGTTGGTCGAAAGTCAAGATTGACATTTTCTAGGAAGCCCTCCTCGCTCTCGTCCCCGACACTAGATGACGCTAGTGCCGGGTACATGTCATCAACTTAGGCGCGCAACACTGCCCTCTCCTAAGACATGCTCGTCCCGAGCATTATCGGCCCCATAATAATGCGCCAGGTGATCCACATGGACGATCTTAGGAGTCCCTCTTGCGCCTTTCTGTAACGGCTCCGCAATGTCAAGGGCTGTCCTATCCTATAGTGCACTAACATTGTACAATTTCGATGCTCCTCTACTACGTGTCTGAGGTCCCCTCACAGATGCACAACTTGTACATGTGCGACACCAACCCTCGACATCATCACGATAATGGACCTTGTAAAACTATTCTCGGATCTTCAGTAGAGTTCGTTTAACTCCCAGATGGCCTCCTGAACAATCATTATGGTACAGCTGTAGAACATCCGGTACTCGAGCTTTAGGGACGATCATTTGCAAACGACAGCTGTCTCCTCGACCATTGTCCCATTTACGGCACAGGACTCTAACCTGAATCAGCAAGCTGTCCCATTTGGCCCAATAGCTTCTAGTGGTCGACTCATCGCTGACACGTCGCTCCACTTAGGCTTGGTAGCACGGGCCTTCATCCATTCCAGAATCGGCTTGATGTCCGGATCTTCCTGCTGTGCATGTCGTAGGCTGTCCTTCCACTCGTTGCTGAGGTGGTCTATCCTGAGCATCCTCACAGATACCACTTCCTTACTCTCTTGCCTATTACAATGTTTGCAATCTTCAGGACAAGGTCTCCTTGACAATGCATCTGCATTGCCATGCGATTTCCCGCTGCGGTGTTCAATCACAAAGTCGTATTCCTGCTGCTGGGTGGTGCTGTTAGCCGCACAACGCTCTCGGGATCGATCACCTTCCCTTTTTACAGATCGCTTAGAGCAGCTGGGTTGCTGGGTTCGATGACCCCTTTCCCCACAGTCATAGCACCTTGGGCTGTAATTTTTATTGTGGTCGCGAACCGTAACTGCTGCAACCTTCCTAATGTGATGGAAACGATGATCCTGCCACCGCCAGGTGGTGCCGTTAGCTGCACTACCCTCTCGAGATCGATCAACTTCCCTTTCTACGGTTCGCTTAGGGCAGCTGGATCGAAGATGGCCCCTTTCCCCACAGCCATAGCACCTACGGTTGTATCCATTATTGCAGTCGCAAACTGTAGCTGCTGCAACCTCCCTGAAGCGATGGGAACGACGATCCTGCCGCACGGCTTCCACCTCCATTGCATGGGCCAAGGCGTCCTTAAGCGTCTCGTGGTGTCCGAGCCTCACAGCAGCTCTGACTTCAAGGTCGCGGATGCCGTCGATGAATGTCTGCACGAGGTTCCCTTCAATGAGCGCAGGTACAGACTGGTATGCTTTTCGCATCAGCTTCTCCATCTCAAGGGCCCACTGCTGCAGGTTTTCGTTGCTGCGTTGCACGCGATCTTTAAGCTGCGCACGAAAGACGTGTTCCAGGTGAGCGTCGCCATATCTCGCCTCCAATGCCTCAAGGATCTGCTCATAAGTCACTTCCTCACCGAGAGCTTCCAGAACTGTTAAGGCCTGGTCGCACAGGCCTAGTGTGAGAGCAGTCATAGCCTGACTTTTATTCCAGCCGTTCGCTTTCATGACAGCCTCGAACTGGATTTTGTAGGCCAACCAGAAAGAAGTCCTGTCGAACGGCGGCACTTTGAACCCACGTAGTGAAGGTGAAGTAGCTGCTACGGGAGCTGTGACTCCATCCCCCAGTTTGAGGTCGTCGAGCGTTTTCTTCACTTCAGCCATCACGTTGTCTACCTGAGTGTTCACTTGGTGGATTGGGGTTTCAGATTTCTCGATTCGAGTTTCAGGTTATCATGTTGAGCAACCTTATCCTTCACCTCCTTCCTGAAGGTAGCGTGAAGGTCCTGCATGAGGAGCATCTGCTCTTCCGACCGACGGACCTGTTCCTCTTGTCCGCCCCGTAGCTGCTCTTCCAATTGGCGTTCCTGTTCCGCCTGCTGGTGGGCCTGTGCCTCCTGCTGCTCTTTCAACCAACGGACCTGTTCCTTCTGTCGACGGGCCCGTTCCTCCAGTCGTCGGGCCTGTTCCTGCAGCATCACCATCAGAGCACTTAAGTCAGCTACTGCAGATGTAGGAGCTACTGTCGGGCCTGCAGCCGGTGGCTGGTCCTCCAACGTCTGCGGCGTTGCACCACCAAATCTTCTTTGGTTTGTCTTCTGCTGGCGTTGACTTCGGGTACGGACACCCTCCGTTTCCTCCTTAGGTAAAATCGGCATGATTTTATCCCACTTCTGACACCAATTGTTACGAGCTTGAGGTTCGTGACAATAAAAACTGCCGCTTGAATTACCAAAATTTACACTTTAATTTTCTTTACACCAATTAAAATTTAAAACACTAATAATTAATCATTATGATTCACTTTATTTCGCTCCGAAGCTTCGCTTGTCTCGCCAAATTCAATACTGCCCCGATTGCGTATTGCAGAGCCTTTGAATACACCTTTTTCATCGCAACATACAGAATATTCAAGTAAATATATATATTCAAGTAAATATAGTCCGCGCGCGCGCACTCAGCGTACGGACGTGTTGCTCATTATTATTTCTGTATTTCGTAGGTAGTACCAAGTAAAATGGTTCAGTGTAGAAAATGCAAGTTATTTGTTTCTTTAGCAAAAGATGATGTAATTAAGTGTAAAGGTTCATGTGACTCTGTGTATCACAAAAAATGCTTATCGAACGTAAAGGAGTTCCAAAGAACCCAGCTGTGTGAATCATATCTCAAAAGTGAAATCAGCCCTAAAACGCAAGTACCTAAAATTAATGTAGATATTGGGAAAGCTAGTGTCGAAACGCTTCTAGCAGAGGTCAATAAAAAACTGGAAATAATTTATCAAACACAAAAGAAAATTGATGACCTAACAGAGGCCGTGGATTTCTACGCTGAACAGTACCAAATGATGCTTAACTTTAAGGAAGCCGCGGAGAAGAAAATGACTGCTTTGGAAAATAGAAATAAGTATTTACAAAAGTGCAACGACTCTCTAGAAGAGAGGATAATGTTTTTGGAACAAAGAGAAGTGGAGAAAAATATTGAAATAGCGTGCCTGGATGAGTCGGAGAAGGAAGATACAAAGAAAATTGTTGAAATTGTTGCACAGAAATTAAATTTAAACATTGGTAATATAGAGGACGCAAAGAGGGTAGGTCGAGAAAAGAAAGAAGAGGGTAGAAGAGGGCCGAGACCTATAGTCGTAACCCTACGAACCAAGCAAGCTAGAGATGAATGGCTAAAGCAAAGAAAAGTGTTAGTATATAATAAGGAAATTCTCGGCAACAACAATGGCAAGCGGGTGTATATAAATGAAAATCTTCCTAAAAATACGCGACAATTGTTATGGAACGCGAAGAAAATGTTAAAAGACATCTATAAACACATATGGCCACAAAACCTTAAAGTTTTGGCTAAAAAAGACGGTAACTCGAAAATACGCTGGATCCTTTCGGATGCAGATATCAATAATATGTGTTTCAATACTGATAACAGCAGCGTATAGTAGGTAAAACACAATAAATTAGTACTGTGGAAGCTCACTGTATGTGAATACCTAAATCCACAAAATGGATGATATTTTATCACACATCGTGGATAAATATGAGTATAAAAAATTTCTAGATGCAAATACGTGTAGCACATACTTAAAAACAACCACGGAGGATCTAAAACTAGTTCACCTAAATATTCGTTCTCTTAGGAAGAAGTTTAATGAATTGCTAATATTGCTTGAGCGCACTAATTTTAGTATAGACATTTTATTATTAAGTGAAATAAATATCAGACAAGCGGAGCTGCCACTATATTGTATAGATGGGTATGATATGCACGGGTTTACAAGAGAAAATCGACGAGGAGGAGGCTTATTAGTGTACTCTAAAAATGAATTGCGCCTGCAAACAGTAAACCCGCAAAGCTGAGGATTGGAAATATTGCACAGTCAACTTAAGAGCTCTGACACCACCATACACATAATCACCGTATACAAACCGCCAAACACAAATAAGTTATGCTGTATTCAAGAATTATCTGTACTAATTAAGCAAGTTCCCGAATACGAGGACGTCATTATTGCAGGTGATATGAATATCAACTTATTAGAAAAAAATACAACCACCGATAGATACAAAAACGCAATGTACTCGCGAGGAAATATTAGCCGGTAGACTCGTAACGTCGTGCATTGATCATGTGTGTATGTTTACGTGCAAGTTGTCGGATCACTATATGGTAGGTGTAAGTATTACCAAAGAATCAAGAGTACTCGTCAACAACTTCGAGCATAGCGCTCCCAACAACTACCGGCATAGGTGTGACATGGACATTGAACATGATCTTTGTTTTGTCCATGTTCATCTTAAGACCTATCCGTTGGGAGGCACTATTGAGGTCATTGAGCATAGTGCTTAAGTCCTCCAGCAATTCTGCCATAAGGACTATTTTGTCGGCAAATCGAAGGTGAGTGATGTACTCGCCATTGATGTCAATACCGTATCCTTTCCAGTCCAGTAGCTTGAAAACGTCTTCCAATGCAGCGGTGAAGAGTTTCGGGGATATAACGTCACCCTGTCTTACACCTCTCTGCAGTTGGATAGGTTTCGAGCTCTGGTTCTGTACAAACACTTCAGCACTTCGATATACCGACAGTCAACTTGGCACCGCTGATGGGACTGTAGCACCGCCCAAATTTCGACGGAATCAAAGGCTTTCTCATAGTCCACATACGCCAGGCAAAGTGGCAGATTGTACTCTTCAGTCTTCTGTACAATCTGCTGCAGGGTATGTATGTGGTCAATGGTACTGAAGCCTTTTCGGAAACTGGCTTGTTCGGGAGGCTGGAAGTCGTCGAGTCTGCGTGCGAGACGATTCGTAATGACTCTCGAAAACAGCACGTAGACGCGGCTCAGAAGGGAAATCGGTCTGTAGTTCTTTAAGAGAGCGGTGTCGCCTTTCTTAAAGAACAAGACCACCGCACTTCTGCTCCACGCCTCTGGAGTAGTGCCACCATGGAGGACGGAATTGAAGAGCTTCTGAAGGACTTCAAGTACCGGTGTTCCACCCGCTTTCAGAAGCTCCGCTGTAATTCCATCCTCGCCTGGGGCCCTGCCGTTTTTAAGGTGCTGGAGAGCCATTCTAATCTCACTCAGACTGACGTCCGGGATATCATCGGAATAGTGTCGGATAAGACTTGCTCTTGGATCGTTACTCACACTTGCGTGTGGCTCCAACGATGATGTGTACAGCTGCCCATAGAACCTCTCAATCTCACTCAAAATCTCAGGTGTCCCAGAAACGATGTTGCCACACTCAGTCTTCAGCTTCGACAGTTAGCTCTTACTGGCAGACAGATCTCTGGCAAAGACTTTGGAGCCCTGGTTCCGCTCGATCGCTTGTTTAATACGAGCAGTATTAAAGTTGCGTAAGTCTCGCCGCATGCATTTGGAGATCTGTCTGTTCAGTTGCCTGTATGTTGTCAAATCTGTTGACGTTTGCAGCCTCATCTCCCATCTAACAGCCATGAGATTAAGAGTGTGATCGGAGAGTTTTTGTGTTCTTCTGCGGCGGGTCTTGCAGAACTTAGCTCCGACCGCATGGACAGTTTCCACGAGCTTGTCATTCATATCGTCCACTGAATTGCAATCTTCTAGGCACTGAAAGCGGTTACATAACTCGAGCTGAAAGTTTTCGGGATTCTGGATCAGAGCACGAGGGGGACGGAGCGTTGACTTCATAAGACGAGACCTCTCCAACTTCACGTTTAGGTTCAGTGTGCCTCTAACCATTCGGTGATCGCTGCCAGTTTTCACCCTTGCGATCACTGATACATCACTGAACAGTTGGCGTCTGGTCGTCATAATGAAGTCAATCTCATTTTTTGTCGAACCGTCGGGGCTCGACCAGGTCCACTTCCTGTGGGGCCGCTTCTGGAAGAAAGAGTTCATCATAAAGAGTCCATCTTTCTCCATAAAGTCGGCCAGCTGCTGGCCCCTTCGGTTCCGTTGCCCTACTCCAAATTTCCCTAACTTCAGCTCACCGTTTTCTCTTGTGCCTAGTTTTGCGTTGAAGTCTCCCATCAACAACGTGTATTGAGTTTTGGAGGAAGGCATGGCTTTGGAAATATCCTCATACATTTCCTCCACCTCCTCATCGGGATGTGCCGAGGTTGGTGCGTAAACCTGTATGACCTTCAGCGAATACCGTTTGGTGATTCTGAGTATCAGGTACGCGACCCTCGTCGACACACTCCCAATCTTTACAACGTTGTTGACGAGAGACTTGTGGACGATAAATCCGACACCTCCTTGGGACAGATGGTCGCCCTCCCGGTGATAGAACAAGTTGCCGGATTCGAGAATCACCGTGTCCTCCCCCTCTCTTCGGACCTCGGATAATCCTATAATATTCCAGCGCAACTTGTCTATCTCTTCTTCCAGCTCCAGGATCTTCTCGTCAGTCCTCAGAGTGCGTGCGTTAAATGTTGCCAGATCGAGTCGTCGTAGGTGGCAACCGAACCTCCACCGGAGATTCTTAGCACCCCCTGCCCCGCCGTTACCATGGTCACCACCGTAGCCAGGAATAGCGGGGCCGCCGGGGACTGGGGGCCGTCTATTTGTGTAATTGTTCATGTGGGGTATATTGCCATAGTTGCCACGCTTGGCGAGCGGGTTGGCAACCGCAGTTTTTTTTTGTCGTACAGTTGCTGTTATCAGGAAGATGCTGCTGCCCATCTCCTGCCTGTGTCCCTCTGTCGTCTTTTACGACGCCCACGGGAAGACACGGGGTAGTGGACATTCTTAACCGCCACTACACGGCAAACTTTATATGTTTACGAATATGTTTTGTTTTAAAATTTATTTTAGAGAAATATTAAAATGCAATTGTAAACCTTAATGAGTGCAGTTTCGCCAATAAACTGTATTCCCAGTTTGGCGAACTTAATGTTTTTTGAACCAATTGTATTTACTATGTTAATAAATAAAAAAAAATAAAAAAAAAACGAGCGCCAACCGACCAGGCGCCGAAAGTTCGAGTGTAGGGCTTCTAGAAAGTTTAATTCTTCTGTATACATATATAATCATACACATATATACATATTTATACATATACATATTTATAAATATTTTTGTAACACATTATAGCTACACATTATATACATACCATATATACACAAACCTTATCAAGTATAGTAGATATGAGGATGAAATATATTAAGTAGAACACATAATTATAATATACACATAATAAATAATAATTTTAACAAGTTTTTTTAAAGACTCAATGCTTTGGGCTTTCTTAATTGTTATGTAGTGTAAAAAACAAGGATGGTGTAATTATTATCACACGTGAAGTCTTTCCTGAAAGATTTCAAGGTTTTTTGTAGTTTGACCACTTCAATTCTAGCTGAAGAGAGTTAGTCGTTAGATAAGTACCAAATGTCTTTCAGTCTTCAATAATAATAATAATAAGTTGCATATGTATTTAAAAATCGAGTAATGGTAGGTTACGGGAGTAAATGAAGTGTAATGGTAGAATTTAGGAGTACTTTAATGAAATAAGTAGGCTAGACAAAATTACTTTTTATTCATCATCCTCTCTTACAACTACAACATCAAGGAGTGATGTTGGCGCTGGCGATGTTGTCGGCTGATGCCTGTCCCACCCAAGCATCATAACATGTGCACATCACCCAACTGTCCTTCGATTCATCGTATTATGTGTTGCAACTCTCATGAGTCTCAGCCAACAGGGATGACAAACATGGTCAGTTGAAGTTGCCTGAAACAACCGTACAGCCTTGTCTTAATATAATTGTTTTGGCTCATTATTATTAAATCCGAGGAAATAGAAACCTTTTTACAAAACAATATAAAATTGTAGTTATAAATTCACTATAACATTGATAACAATAAAAAAAAAAACAAAGTACAAAATAAAGAGGTAATTATTGGGGCAATTCTATTTGCAAGCTCTACATGTATTGCTAGTTGCAAGTGAGATGGATTATCTCTCACAATAAGGTCACGTTTACGATTTCTCAGAGAACTTCCTCAAAGTATGCAAACATGCTTGTGGCCACGGGAAGGTGAGGCACCAGGTTTATTAGGTAAACTGGAGTTAACATGCTGTATTGCCAATTGCTGACAGGCATCACATACGCAATCTTCTTCAGTGATCTAAAATAAGATTTAGAGTTGTATTATGATGTATGATTGATTAGAGTTGTATTATGATGATGTATTATGTTAGTGTAAAAATAAGTAGGTATGAAAATACGTACCATTATTGAAGAATTCCTCTCGCAGATCTTAGAAATTACTCTGGTATCAAGCTCAAATACGGGATGGTCGCGAAGTATATCAATGCATGCGTTACAATTAACACACAGCAATCGCACGCCTAGTTGTCTTTGTTGTGTAGTTGTGATGTCTCTCATAATTATCCAAGATGTGAAAAAATCAGTCCGTAAAACAATACAGAGGTCAAAACAACAGAAGGAAATGACAATAATGGCGTGGATCGATGTCCACGGATTAAGCGATGACAAATGACGTTCCGTTATACATATGTAATTAAACAAAACGTCTAGCTTACTATCAGCTACATTATTATTTTTATGACAAAAATCCACTACTTAATAAATCATCATAGTAGTTGATTTGATGTCTACATACAAACTGAACTGAATTAAAGTTAACAATTATTCATAAAACGTAAAGAATTATAGCCTTTGAATACCAAGTCCTTTCATACACGAAATGAGTCATTAGGTGTGTTCTGAAACTATTATTTGAGATAATTTTTGTGGCTACTTAGAGAGGTATTTCTTGAGTGTTTTGAGATCTCAAACAATAAGTGTATTTTACATAAATATTTCATATTGGGACGTTATCGTTTCGTTGTCAGGTACGATTTGGCCATCCTCCTTTTAAATAAGGTTTTGGTAGAACTTATGACCCGCCTAAGTAAAAACATATTACTAACTTTTACACATAAATATATTTTTTTATAAATTCAACCTTAAAGTTTCCATCCATCCATCCTATTCAACCTATAAAAGTCTACTTCTGAACATAGGCCGCCTCTGTCTGGAACTGCCACTCCCATACATTCTCCTCGATTTGTGCTTTTCATTCTGATGGTATCTCCTTTGTTTATTTTTCCTTTAGTGTTGTTTTGTTCCTCCTTTTCAATTACTCTTATTCATATTTGTGTAGTGTTCTTTAGCCCTCTAACCTGGGCTCTCCTTCACCCTCAAACCTGGGCGATTCCCTGCTCTCTAACCTGAGCATCCCCTGGCTCTCTGACCTGGCCTCACCTTCATTCTCAAACCTGGGAGACCCTCTGCTCTCTAACCTGAGCATCCCTTGGCACTCTAACCTGGTCTCACCTTCACCCTCAAACCTGGGTGAGTCAACTTCATTGGTCAGCGGCCCTTTCATTGTATTCGTATCTGAAACTTCCAATAGAGTAGCTTAGAATATAATCTTTGGTATCAATTCATCGTCAGATAAATTCATTATCATAAGTTATTAGTTCGTACACATGTTATCAAAATTTTCAATGATCGAATTCGAATTACATAAGATTTCTTAAAATTCTTACAGGAAAAGCACAAAGAGGAAAAACAAGTTTATTAATCCTTTTGAAAAAAATATAGAAAAATATTGATAATTCAACTTTTCTTTTCCACGCTATATTTTTACAACTACACATTGGTTTTTATCTACGTATGAAATTATGAGGATAGTTTTAAGTACCAACATCATTTCCTAATCATAAACTAATACCCTCATCATAAGAAAAAAAAGGCAGAAGGATAATTAAATAATAACTGGTTTTTATTTTTGCTCTTCCTTGAAGATGAAAATAATTCTATATTATATTCTATATTACGAAAGTAAGTGGCACTAAAAAACCGATAATTAGTTAACGACGAATTATGAATTATTTCAATTTACGATATTCTTTTGTAAAAGAAAAAAAATAAGGTGTGGGTCCATATATATATATATATATATATATATATATATATATATATATATATATATATATATATATATATATATATATATATCAATTTAAAAAAATGAGCAATAAAAGTTGGCCTTTGTGGACGTGAAAGAAAATTATAAACATTCTCTAACGATCCCACATCTGAACTGTTGTCAGCTCAAAAACGACGATTCGTAAAAGAAAGAACAAATATTCCACATAATCACATGTTATATTTCCACAAAATAATACAACATCACAAGGTAAACATAATATCGTAGCAAACAAGTTCACACGTACTTACAGTTTAAGGCCCGTATTAATAAACGGTACTCAGCTCAAGTACACGCACTTGAGTACAATGTTGAGTTTATGACCTTATTAATAAACCTATCTCAAGATAAGGCTTAGGTTTACGATATCAGCTGAGTGACGTACTGATTAATAAACGAAACTCGCCTCTTAAGTGTGTGTACTTGAGATATGCTTGAGATGCTAAAATGTGAGTGCAGGCAGTCCGTGACTTGAGATCATTACTACATGGAGATGGAAAATATTTTAAGAGAAATTAATTATAACGATAATATTGAGTACTATGACGATATTTTACGGCCTTTGCGATATCGTTTACCAAAAATTTATTTAAGGGATGCATCCGATCCTTTTAAGTTACCAAGTGAACAATTTTAAAAACGATACAGATTTGGTGAAAAGGCGGTAATATATATTGTTACATTAATAAAAACTTATTGGTAAAAGTAAAAAACAAAGGTCTTCCAATTTCCCCAGAAATAGCCGTCTTATTAACTTTAAGGTTTTGTGCCACAGCATCATTTCAGGTATATACATATTGTATATTTATTTAAGTAGGTATGATTTTATTAATTGTTGAAATTAATATAATGTATTAAATTCCAAAGTAGGAGAGAGCAACTACGGTGCTCTGTCCTGAGAGCAACTGAGGTGTAATATTTAACAGATTTCATATTGGTGAAGTTAATTTGTTCAAAAAATATACTTTCTGTACTTTTAGTTCTATTGTATATTAATAAGATTTAAAAATAAATAAACTGAATCACAGATATTCATAAAAGTAGAAAAAGATCAAAGTTACGTACAATATGTTGTTTTCAAGTGTCAAAAATGATACGTCACTTTTATATGTATTTGAGACTGACGCTGTCGTCGATTTGCGTTAGGTTATTTGTACATATTGAATTAAGTAGTAAATATTTAGTTCGTATTTAGAAAGATATACACAATAGTTTTAAAAATTTAAGCTTTTCGTAAGTAGAAAACAACCATATAACGTGATACAGTTCTATTTATTTAAGTTTTATCAAAATAAAGGTATTCAATAAATCTCATGATATAGCAAAAACGAAACGTGATCAATGATATTCTAAACTTCGATCTGTGTGACGTAATCGTTCACGAGATCAAGCCCTCAAGTCACAGAATAGTATCCCTAAGTACAATGTCTTAAGGAACTCATCTTGGTAACTGAGATACTGTTTTTATGTGATGTGGTATAGGTGCTCTTGAGATGCTGATATCATAATGAGAGCGTATCAAATGATTACGCACTTGAGCTCGTCGTTGAGTAACGTTTATTAATACGGGCCTAAGTCTTCCAACAATTAAATATCAACCAATTCTGCGCTTTATTCCTTACGACTTATTTCGTCTGAACCTCGAACCAGAATGACCACAGAACACTAATACCCTTATGCGGGAGAATGACTTTCTCCTTTTGCGTATTAGCTTCCCTTCCTTCAATCCCCTCCACTTGTTTAGTATGCATTCGAATGAACGACCGAATCTATGGTTGAATGATTTAATAACTTTGGGTTGCCATTTTACAAGTACCCATCATAAATGAGCGGTATAAATACAGACTTATTTAGGGTTACCAGAAAGAAGCTAACAATTGGATATGATAATTTTATGCAATATGGTATTTTTATTTTTATTTTACAATAACTAAAATTCATATTAAACAAAGTTCATAAGTACAGTGCAACATAAACCTATATAAGATTTTTCTGCACACTGCAGTTCGCCGTCTTTCAAGCGCAAACATTACTAATTAGAGTAAGAAGGTAGTTCGCTCGTTTCTATGAAAATAACATGAGGATGAGTTGTAGTGGCTATTTTTAGTTAGAGTAGTATACAGAATGTTTGGAGGAAATATTATTTCATCTTTATATATATTAACTTCATTTGTTTAATAAATTTATTATTTTTATACTGTTCATTTTAACAATTAAAATGTATGTTAACTATCTTTAAAGCACTGCGCAAAAAGAGACCAGATGATGGCAAGTGACTACTGCAACATATTGATACCTCTAATTGGTTTGATGTTGTCACTTCTGAGAACTAAAGTAGAATGCCTCACAACCTGTATATATACTGGCTCTGTATACCTTACCTTTCACCTAAATACAGCAGTGCAAGTGCTGCTAGGCAAGGCAAGGCCAGTGGTAGAAGTAGATAAGAGCGCGATTATTAAATTAGTGTTTTCTTATCTGAAGAATACACGACGATACTAACTACAGTCTATAAACAAAGTACCACTATATTCGGTCTGGGACTACCATAATTCTAAAAAAATTGTAAGTGAAATTACTATATTTCACTACAGGCCGACTGTAGCCGAAGGTTCTTAACAATACCAAAATATTAATTTAAAACATTTCTAGTATGAACTACACATAACAAGCTCTGTTACCTTTGTCACACATTTAAATGCATATTTAAAAAAAAAAACAATATTATTAATATTGGCGCCTTTGATACAGACCTTTGTTGGACCAAAATTAGGAGAGATTCAATGTCGGAGCAATGTTTTGAATGGGCAAAGTCCTCTAGTATCTACTGAACATATTTTTTGTGCCGGAAAGTATGCCGCATATTTTGTAGGTCAGTAAGCATTTTGATAAATCAGCTTTTTGTATATCGACGGTAAGTGCCTTGCTCTCTTGCGACTTCATACATTTCGGGTTTCTTGAAATTTTGTCTTTGACAAAGTTCTACACCCATCCGTTCCAACGGCACAAAGTTGCTCCGATCTTTTACGATATTCAATTCTTAACTAAACCTTTAATCGAACATTACACAAACATACAGCTGATGCCCCTAGCTCGAAGTTTGTGTGTTACTTGTCAATGCATTTCAAATTTGAGTACAGAAAAAGATCTATGTTTTTTGGCCACTCTAGTTACATATGTACTCATTAGAACTGTACTTTTAGAGCCCCTAAACCAACTTCACTGTACCTGTATCTCCAAGTCACCCTAGGTGGACTGATAGAGAACGCCTTAGGTATTAAATCCACCTATTACCTTAATGTATTTTTGAAGTCATATGAACATCTTTATATTTTTTATAGGATAGGGTGACAAACGAGCACACAGTCCACCTGATGGTAATTGCTTGCTGCGGCCCATAGACATCTTCATCTATCCTCGATTATAAATCAAAATTCAGATGAGTTGTCACCAGTGAGGTGGACACTAAGATGGAATGCCTCGTTTCCAGTAAAAAGGGTCTCCGGTTCTCTACACTCACCATACGAAACACAGCAGTATTAATAACTTAGTGGGACGTAGTACGTATATGTACTACGTCCAAAGACTATAGAACCACGTCCCACTAAGTCGACACACAAGTCCCCTCTACTTTCTAAGAGCGTTTTAGAGCGAGTAAGTATTCGCCGTGCTGGCCCCACACGGTTGGCATACTTCACATGACTTCTAAATTATTTTTTAATCATTCGCAGTTACTTATAAATTAAAATCATTTAATGAGGAAAAATTATAATAATAAAGACTTTATTTCCGAAATATTTTACATTATTACACTAAGTTAAAGTTTAACTAAACTAAAAAAAGAATTTAAAAAGAAAGTACAACATTATATAAACTAAAACTACACTTATATTACAAAATGTCTTTTATTTCGGTGTCTTTTGACAAAGGCCTCCTCCAACTCTTTCCACCGTTTTCTGTCTGCTGCCACTCTTATCCATAGGGGTCCTAAGGTCAATTTTAAATCATCCTCCCATCTTCTTGCTTTACGACCTCAACTCCTAGTGCTGTCCCTTGGGTACCAAACTGTCACCTGTTTGCTCCACTTTTCCTTTTTGCAGCGAAGCATATGTCCACTCCATCTCCATTTAAGTTAATTAACGTTACGTGACAGTATATCTGTTAATTCCGTTTTGCGTCTAATGTCTATACTACTCACTTTGTCCATTAGTTTCAATCCTAACATACTTCTTTCCATGCTTCTCTGACATTTTACTAGTTTGTCCCTTTGGTGTTTTGTTAAAGCCAAAGTTTTGCAGCCATATGTAATGCAGGGTAGGATGCAGGTATCAAAAAACTTTTTCTTGATCTTCATACCCAGTTCCTTGCTTTTCATGATTTCTTTCAAGGCCCAATACTTCTTCCACCCAGTCGCAATTCTTATGTCTATTTCTTTGGACATTTGGTCATTTGGCGATATTATCTGGCCTAGGTACACATATTCCTCCACATATTCAAGTTTCTGTCCGTTGATGGTTGTGTCTATGGGTATTAAGTTGTTCATCATTTTAGTCTTGTTTATGTTAATTTCTAGACCTTCTTCTCTACTTCTGTCTACTGGGGCTTGTATCATGGACTTTAGTTTAAGTGGGTCCTCTTCCATTATAACTAGATCGTCTGCAAATCTTAGATGACTCAATCGTGTTCCGTTTATGTTTAGTCCCAAATGAGCCCATTCCAATTTCCTAAACATTTGCTCCAGCACTGCTGTGAACAGCTTTGGTGAGAGTGGGTCACCTTGCCTGACGCCTCTATCGATTGGGAAAACTTCTCCTGTTGATTCTAGCCTGATTCTGGCTTTAATTTCACTGTAAATATTTTTGATGATATTAACATAGGCAGTTTCGATCCCCTGTTCTTTTAGACTCTGCCACACCGACTCGTGTTTAAGGCTATCGAAAGCTTTGGCATAATCTATAAAGGCCAGGTAAATGGTTTTATTGTATTCATTGTATTCCTGTATGAGCTGTTTGACTGTATCTATATGATCGATTGTACTAAAGCCTTTCCTGAACCCTGCCTGTTCCACGGGTTGATTTTCGTCGAGTGTGAGTGATATTCTGTCTAGAATCACTTTAGCGAAAACTTTATATACATTTGAGATGAGGGAAATGGGTCTATAGTTTCCTATATCGTCTTTTGAACCCTTTTTATGTAGAAGTATCATATGTGATTCTGCCTATTGACTCGGAATGCAGCCGGTTTGTAGAGTCTCATTGAAGGCCTTTGTTAGTTTTGGGCTTAGTTCTTTGATTGTCCCTCTCATATGTTCGTTTGTGATTCTATCTGGACCAGGTGTTTTTCCAACTTCTGACTTTTTATAGATTTTTCTACTTCCTTTACTAATATTTCTGGTATAACTTCTACGTTATTGACCATATGGTTTTGTATATTATTATTATATTCTTTATCTGGCCGTTGTATTTTTGGATGAATTGAACTATGTTCTTTGTACAGTAAACGATAATAGTTTGCCGCTATGTTTTGAATTTTTTTGCGAGAAGCATTTGGCAGTGTTTTGTCTCTTAATTTCTGTTCTCGAAGTTCCTTAAGTGCTTTTTTATGCCTCCTGTTTTGCCAATGTGATTCTCTAGGGTTTTGATTCTTCTATTTTTCCTGTCAATATGGCGATATTCTCACGAATCTGTTTGCTAAGATTACATATTTCTTTTTGATTTTCTTTCTTATCCTTTTTTTTAATTAAATTTCTTCTGTCTTCAATTAGTTTTAAAGTTTTTTCACTTAAATAGGATTTCTGATTCTCGTTTATATGTATACTTGCCTGTTCTTTGAGCTTGTTTTCTATTTTTTTATATTTTTCGTTAAGGTCTATATCTGAAGCAACTACTTCCATTAGATCTTCTGTGTTGTCGTTTAGATTCCTCTTTCTACTAGTTATTTGTAAGGAGTTCATTTGAGTAACTTTTGGTCTAGGTTTTTTTGTACCACTTTCATTTAATGGAGCTGCGTACCATACGGTGGTTAGTATTGAAGTTTAGATTATTTATTATTCCCGTATCACTAAACGATCTAACTTTGTTCGTTATTATGTAGTCGATTTCATTTGGCCACCGGGACCAAACTTCAGTCTAGATGACATTATCGGTGACAAACAAGCACACAGCCCACCTAATGGTAAATGAATGCTATGATCCAAGGACATCTACATTTTCTCCTGTTAAAAATTATCCCCGAGGATTAAGATGGAATGCCCCGTTTCCAGTAAAAAGGGTATCCGATTCTCTACGATCACCATAGCTACCCAACAAACACCAAACAGCGGTATTAAGTTGCTAAAGTTGTATTATGTGAGAGCGTAGTTCTTCTCTGGTCGAATCGATCCCTTTGTGCTTCAACCATAATATGGCTGATAATATGCTTGTAGCACGAATGGGTATGCGGTATGACTCTTCCGCGTAATCATTGTGCTTTGTAACCTTATTTCGTCATATAAGAAAGTGAATAAGGAACTGAAGTGGATTCTATTTCTCATCGTTTTTGATAATGAATAAAAACTTACATAAAAGAGGATCGCTTCTTTTCTGAGCTGGGTTTCACAGCTTCAGACAGTGCCACATTTTAAAATGGTAGTATATTGAAAATAATGTTGACATTTAACATGTGAAATTTTTGTATCACACCTGAACAAATAAAGAGTTTCCATTAATTTCACTTTATTACACTTCATGAAGTGACATTCTGCAATGATAAATACTGTAAAATTTATGTCCATTGTCGTAAGCCTCCCAAGCCCACCTCGACAAGGGGCCACTTTGTAAATCACTGGAGACATAAAGGGGGTATTTAAGCCGCCATATTTATGAAAATAAGATCCTATAAAGCTATAATAGGAGATACAAAAAGCGACCGCTCGGAGTGGCGTCGTGGGGGAAGTGTGAAGGACGTTTATAAGATGCGATTCGATTGTCGTGTCGTATGGGATTTCTTATTTTGCATTCATTCATTAATTACAACCTTTCGAAAGTGATTGATAATTAAATGTCCCCACCATTGCCTGCCTAAAAGATGCGAAATGCGAAGCGAAATGTGTGTCAAAGTTGCCACATTTTACAGTTGGGTTGGAACTATTGTTATTTTTATTATTGAGTTATCAAGAATTTGCTGCCTTCCATTTTCTATATCATTCCCGTCTACCGCTTCATGTGACACCCAAGGAATGATGTTAAGGGAAAGGAGATTCTCTTACGTGTGGTACATATTTCACGCGGTAGTTTCTCTCGGATGTAAAATGCCCAGAATGGCAAAGAGGACTAAGTCATTATTCTGATCACGTCAAACGTAGTAAATAAGATCTTTGTCCTGCCGTTGATTGTTATAGATCGATAAAGAAAATGTATAAATAAGAGTAAATCAAAAAGTAAAGAGACTTATAAAACACCTTTATTAGTCCCACTGTTGGACGCAGTCTTTATCTCGTTTCTAGGAAAGCAACACGGGTTCGATCTCCGCCAGCACCAATGGTAAAGAAGATTGAAGAACAAACCACATTTCTTAATATTTTTTTAATTACAAAGCAATATAAAATCTTAAAATATAAAGAGTCCTTAAGTCTTAACTTATTGTTATTGCGGATTTTAAGCCTTAGTTTTATGTTTGAAATCGTCCGCCGCGCTTGCTCCGCGAGTATCTGTTTATGTTTATATAGATTTATTATCAGAAAGTTGCCAAGAAAATGGCGCTAGAATGCATATACAATGCTCGTACACGACATTTGTACCGCGTTATAATGTAACTTGAATAACTAATAACTATAACCCTCTCAGAAATGAGGCATGTGTCTAGCTGTGCAATATATACGGACTGTAACTTTTACAACATTTATAATGTCTTGAGCAACATATTATGAAGTATTCTCAAATGTTATATACAGGATGTATGTTTACTTTACTTCCTGATCGGAATACGGTGAATTCTCACAGCTAAATTATTTGTCTCTATATATAAAATTCAATTGCCGTTAGTGTCACTAAAACTCGAAAACGGCTCGAACGGTTTTAACGAAAGTTTTTGTGGGCGTTTGAGCAGTGGCGAATTTACCAACAGGCTTAGTATGCTGGGGCCTAGGGCGGCAGATATTTGGGGCGACAAATTTAAGATAATTTTTTATATTATACACAAATTAAAGAGATTTAATTTTTAAAATGAAAGCTAAAGAAATAGTTTCTGCACAACGCTGACAGAAAATAATGAAAAAATTGTAATATATGATTGTGAACTAGGGGTTAAAACCAAAGATTTAGTTAATATTGCACAAGAAATAGTCGAATTGTGGAAGTCGGTAGGGGCGGCAAAATTTTAATAGCCTACTGACGGCAAATTTGTGAATCCACCACTGCGTTTTACGAATTGGATATTTTACGAATAAGGTAAACAAAATGGTTAAACTACCATATTGGGAAGCGATGAAATTTTTCTAGCACATTCCATGTCACCTTTTTCGACACTCAGAACAAACTGGAGTGATGGATTTTTTCACGCTGCCATCACTTCATCAACATCTTAATATAAAAAAAATATAAACAAAATGGATAAATTTAAGATTGTCTTACATTCACCGCGATTATGAAGTTGCGATAGTGTAAATCATTATTAAATATTGGGAACATTCAAAACACTCGATTCGGCAACAAACAAATAAATACAAATGCGAGTGAATATAATAGAGCGAAATGTTATTTCACAACCCGTAAAATAAAATGTCTCTTGTGCTCTCTAAGTATTCTATAATGGGAGAAATAGCTGACAATATATCCGAAAATTTAGCGCTAAAAGCTATACGTTTTATTTTATAGAATAAGGGTGACAAACGAGCACGCATTCCTTCTGATTATAAGTTGATGCTGTGGCCAAGAGGACTGCTGAGGACCAAGATGAAGAGTCTCGTGTCCAGCAAAAAAAGGTCTCCGATTCTCTACACTCACCACACGAAACACAATAGCATGGTATTCTGTGAGAGTATAGACCTACCCCGGTGGAGCCGACCCACTCGTGCTACACCCATAATATACCTGCAGTGTAGAACGTTTAAAAGTGACGTAAACGTAACAGGAAAAAAAGTTAACTAACTGATGCCATGTGGTGATGGCGTAAGGAGTCTCGTAACCATATTTAGCCTCAAAGGTTTCATAAAAGGCGACTAGTGATACTGATCAAAAGTCATGTGACTGTCGATAGATGGTGCTAAATAAGAGTGATTGGTCCACCACGAACGGTACGTATCACGTAATATGGTTACATTATTGATTTCTTACCGCCGTTCAAAGTTGATTATAAGTAATAAATATAGTATATCACTTTTATTACATACGAAAATAATAATAATAATGTCCAGACCGGATTTCGGTCACGGCGGCCAGCCTGAACGGAGACTAGGCTTCCGCGCTGAACAGGATTATAGTGCCCAAGTATATGTGCAAGCACAGGTGCACTCTCTATTCCCTTACTCTTATAGTCCGATCTGACGGTAAACCAACACGACCGGAGAACACGACAGATGCAGGACCTACGCCTTTACGTGCTTTTCGAGGAACGGGGGTGAGACACCGTCAACTTCCTGACTCTGGGTAGCTCCTGACAATCTTAATAGAAAAATTCAATAACTGATGGCTTTTTTGGCCCGGCCCGGGATTCGGACCCGGGCCCTCATGATCAGCAGCCGCACTACTACAACCACTAGACCAACGGGGCGTACAAAAATAAATGAAACAGCCTTAATACATCATACATATTGGACACTTATTTCTAAGACAGTATATGAAGTGGTATAAAGTCCACCAAGCTGCTACAGTTAACGTACTTTACATGAACTTGAAATTGAATAAAAATATTTAACCTATTTAATTTAAAACAATCAAAATTAAACATGCTTAAGCTTCAAAAAGTTAAGCTATGTTTAAAACAAATATGTGTAAGAGTTTAGAGCGATTTCGATATTTCCACGGCTAACAATGATTAATATAACAAGATTAATTTAAAAAAATTAAAATATAGCTCCTTGCATTTTAAAAATGTATTCCGAATTCAAACTTATCCAGAAAATTTAAATTGCGCGAATCGTTATGTTTTTTGATTACGTCATAAAATTTTTGAATATTGTTCTCTTAGTAGTATACTCGTAAGCGTAAGTGTTCTAAAATGCACTATAAAAAGATATCAGCTGCCATAAACTATAGCGCTGCTAGAAGAACGAACAATGTATCCGGACGATTAAATAGTAGGTTTGATTTTGCCGTCTGACGTATGAAATTGCCGTTATTTATGAAGTAAGTTAACGTAATTTGTTTCGATATTTTTTTAATTTATGGTAACTAAAGTAATCAACCATACAATCAATGCATCTTCGCCAACGCACTGGCAGTTTATTGATGCCCTTCTTAAAGAAATCAGCTGGACGGGAGGCAACAAATTCTTCACAGGTATTATGTCCTGCTTTTCGAGTATTCAATTTTTTTGCCGCCATAAAGTTAACCAAATTCTGGAAAAAGTTGAAGTCTGTAGGCGCAAGGTCTAGGTCAACTCCAGCTTTTGTAACTTGGAGACCGTCTGTTGTGCAGTGTGAGGTCGCACGTTGTCGTGCAGGAGCAGCGGGGACGAGCGATTGACCAAAGCTGGTTTGAGACGTGCGAGCTTCTACATCATTGTGTTCAGTTCTTCACAGTAAACATCTGCAGTAATGCTTATCTCGTTTTGTAGGAAACTGTGATGAATCCACACCGACACTGCGCCACCAAATAGGGACCATCATTTTTCTAGGAGTAAGTTTTTTAGTTGAGGGTATTGTTTAGGTGCTGCACCAGGATCCAACCAACTGGCTGAGCGCTTGCGACTGTCAAACATAATTCATTTTTCGTCGCAGGTAACAATGCGGTTCAAAATTTCTTCGTTTGTGTACCTTTTAAGCAGCACAAGGCACGTCTCGACGCGTACTTCGTGCTGGCGATCATTGAGTTCGTAGGGCATTCATTTGTCAAGCTTTTTTATTTTGCCAATTTGACGCAAATGGATCAATATTGTTTTTGATAATAACGTCGAAAGCTGCTGTTAATTTAAAACTTTTCAAAACTTAGGTGCCCTCTTTGTTCTCATGTGAGGGTTTATATTAAAAGTGGTTAGTAAATAGTTTGAATGAGTATATATAAAACCTTGGCTGCATCATAAATTACAATATATCATCACGACCTTATTTTTTTAACATCTGTGGTCACAAATAACTGTTATTTAATTTTATTTTATTTTTCAACGTAGTCACCTTTTAGACCTGTATTTCTATATGAAAGAAAAATTCCTACTGTTTTATAATATCCTCAGATTCAACTTTTTAAGTGTAAGAAATATCTTCGTAATATAATCTCATGTAAGCTGGTGCGTCCACGCGGCTCCTTTATGTCGCTATTGATACGATATTTTATTTCCTACCCGTTCAATACAGCAGGCGGTGTGCGGGAGACCCTTTGTGTAACATCGTTGCTTTACATAGACATTCCAGACGCCATTCTGTTTTGTTACTTCTATAATACTTGATCTCTATAAGGATTATTATTATATTAATGAATACATATTGTTCGTGGTAGAGCCACGCATTTGTGCTACAGCAGTATTATGGTTGTACCATGAATTGGACGATTTAACCAGGGAAGGACCACGCCGCACAGAGTACCTGCGTGAAATAGAAATTTAAAGATGCTGTATTTCTTATGGTGTGTGTAGAGAACCGAAGACCCTTTTGACAGAAAACGAGACAGTCCATCTTATTCCTTGGAGTTAAAAACGCAATTACCATGTTTATTCTTAATCGAGAACAGATGTCTATGGTCCACAGCGTTTACTTGTTTGTCACCCATATTCCATAAAAAAAACTAACTACATGATTGATAACAAACCCTCACTTCTATCCAATGAAGTGCCCAGCTGTCAAAAAGGGACTTTATTATTATTTATAAAACCTTTGTTCCATAATCTTAGAAAATATTTCCGCCGGGTTTCTTTTTGGTTCTTCCAATGACAGGGGTCTTCACCAAATCAGTGTTAAAGGTAAAAAATTACATTCAAGAAGTAGTAATCTCATAACCTATATTCAATAAAAAATATTATATTCCATCGGAAGAAGGCTACCGGAGAATTTTCAAGGCTAATGATGAGCTGACAATTCTTTATTAGATGGTATTACTTCTTTTTTTTTCTTTTGCCTATTTCTGCTGTCAAATAGCAGCATTTGCACTGCTGTGTGCCGATCTGAAGGGTTTAGAAAGCAGGAATGATCACAGGCTGTGAAGTATTTAATCGTATTCGTAGAGGTGACAATGTGTAGCTTTTCAAATTCACGCTTTGAAAATTAATAATTTTCAAAAGTAGGAAGTTATAAATTTCGATCCGATTTTGAGAATGCGAGTTTTTATCAGATCTCCACGTTTTAAGGTCCTCGGAAGCCGTTCCGACTTCCGACTACTACCGGCTGGACATTTAGTCGTGGTAGAGCCATGCTGCAGTTGTATTAGTAGTATCGTTGTAACACGTATGGGTCGGCACGACCGGGGAAGTACCACGCTTTCACAGAATACCAGCCTAAAATAGTAGGTTAATGCTGCTGTTTCGTATCGTCGCATGTAATAATTTTGTAAAATTCATTTTTTTAATAAATTTAATATGCGTGAAACATAATCTTTAAGCCCAAGATTAAATGAAAAAATATATAATAATTCTAGTCCAGTACTCTAATCATGGTTGAATTTTATATGAAAATATAAACGGAAAGTTGTCGCAATAAGATAGAGGATACCAATACTTTTACGTTTGTTATAATACCACATTAATAAGAGCAAAGGTTTGTCCGTAATATTGTCTCCTTAGTGTCTCGAATTCACGATAAACAATGTGTGAATGACTCTCCCTATACAGCCGTAGGCTTTACACTGCGCTTATTGTAGCTGCGGGCTGCGGTGCTACGTGTTACGACGCTATGAACGGACGGCTACGTTCAAATAAGACCACTAAAATAGACTATTTGAAACAACGATTTAGTAATTACATAATTATGGAGGAGTTACTTATAAGCTAAAGTAATTAAAAACGCCATAAAATATGCAAATGGAATGCTTATTGAATATAATTTTAAGAATCAAACACACGCCCCTTAATAGTCTTTTCTACTGTCAGGAGATACAGAAAATGAGGACATGTGGACCTTGCATGAGGCTCTGTAATGGTGGTTTTTTGACTCCGTTTCTCTATTTAATTCTATCTTATTTTTACGTTCGCTCCAGCCTACATTTACACATATGCCTTAAGAAGCTCATTTACTCAGTGCTCATTGGTCTAGTATTCGTAAACGCGGTTGCTGATTATGAGGTCCTGCGTTTGAATCCCTGGTCACGCCAAAATCAGTTTTTTTTATGGAATAAGTGTGACAAATGAGCACACATTACACCTAGTGAAAAGTGAATGCTGTGGCCCATAGACATCTCTATGGACCACAGCATTCACTTTTCATATTTAACTTCGATTAAGAATCAAAATGCAGAATGCGTAGTCACCCTTGAGTAATAAGCTGGAATGCTCGATTCCATTGAAATGGATTTCCGCTTCTCTACGTTCACCATACGAAATACAACAGCATTAAGCTGCTATTTTACGCTGGTATTTCGTGAGAGCGTAGTCCTTCTCTGGTCAAACCAACCCATTCGTTCTACAACCATAATATAGATGCAGCGTGTCTCTACAACGTACTTAAGTTGAGTTTTTCTTTCTAGAAAGTGTCAGTGGCAGCCCGGAGCCAGGAAGTTGGCAGTGTTTCACACCCGTACCTCGGAGAGCACTCACTGATCTCTTACCAATTCTGTCTGGACTATGGGTTCCGACAATATTGCGACGCACCCCTCATGATTTGCAGGACGTAAATAAGCATA